>OX638136.1:7656026-8333102 GCA_951804985.1 Dryomyza anilis | reverse complement strand
AACCGTTTTGTAAGGGGATATGTCATAGTTTTGACAAATGTATCAGGTGATATGTCATAATTTTGACAAATGTAGCACTTTTGAGGGGTTTTCACGATAACTCACTAACGGGATTTTTTACATAGATTTTTTACAGAGAAACCGGTTACTCGACAAGATTCAGCATCCTTTAAGGATGAATATGTGATAATATTGACAAGTTGGCAACTCTGGAAGTTAAGTTATTGAACCGTTTTGTAAGGTGATATGTCATAATTTTGACAAATGTATCACTTTTGAGGGGTTTTCACGATAACTCACTAACGGGATTTTTTACATAGAAACTGGTTACTCGACAAGATTCAGCATCCTTTAAGGATGAATATGTGATAATATTGACAAGTTGGCAACTCTGGAAGTTAATTTATTGAACCGTTTTGTAAGGTGATATGTCATAATTTTGACAAATGTATCACTTTTGAGGGGTTTTCACGATAACTCACTAACGGGATTTTTTTACAGAGAAACCGGTTACTCGACAAGATTCAGCATCCTTTAATGATGAATATGTGATAATATTGACAAGTTGGCAACTCCGGAAGTTAATTTATTGAACCGTTTTGTAAGGTGATATGTCATAGTTTTGACTAATGTGTCACTTTTGAGGGGTTTTCACGATAACTCACTAACGGGATTTTTTACAGAGAAACCGGTTACTCGACAGGATTCAGCATCCTTTAAGGATAAATATGTAATAATATTGACAAGTTGGCAACTCTGGAAGTTAATTTATTGAACCGTTTTTGTAAGGTGATATGTCATAATTTTGACAAATGTAGCACTTTTGAGGGGTTTTCACGATAACTCACTAACGGGATTTTTTACAGAGAAACCGGTTACTCGACAAGATTCAGCATCCTTTAAGGATGAATATGTGATAGTATTAAGAAGTTGGCAACTCTGGAAGTTAATTTATTGAACCGTTTTGTAAGGTGATATGTCATAATTTTGACAAATGTATCACTTTTGAGGGGTTTTCACGATAACTCACTAACGGGATTTTTTTACAGAGGAAACCGGTTACTCGACAAGATTCAGCATCTTTTAAGGTTGAATATGTGATAATATTGACAAGCTGGCAACTCTGGAAGTTAATTTACTGAACCGTTTTGTAAGGTGATATGTCATAATTTTAACAAATGTATCACTTTTGAGGGGTTTTCACGATAGCTCACTAACGGGATTTTTTACAGAATAACCGGTTACTCGACAAGATTCAGCATCCTTTAAGGATGAATATGTGATAATATTGACAAGTTGGCAACTCTGGAAGTTATTTTATTGAACCGTTTTGTAAGGTGATATGTCATAATTTTGACAAATGTATCACTTTTGAGGGGTTTTCACGATAACTCACTAACGGGATTTTTTTACAGAGAAACCAGTTACTCGACAAGATTCAGCATCCTTTAAGGATGAATATGTGATAATATTGACAAGTTGGCAACTCTGGAAGTTAATTTATTGAACCGTTTTGTAAGGTGATATGTCATAATTTTGACAAATGTATCACTTTTGAGGGGTTTTCTCGATAACTCACTAACGGGATTTTTTTACAGAGAAACCGGTTACTCGACAAGATTCAGCATCCTTTAAGGATGAATATGTGATAATATTGACAAGTTGGCATCTCTGGAAGTTAATTTATTGAACCGTTTTGTAAGGTGATATGTCATAATTTTGACAAATGTATCACTTTTGAGGGGTTTTCACGATAACTTACTAACGGGATTTTTTTACAGAGAAACCGGTTACTCGACAAGATTCAGCATCCTTTAAGGATGAGTATGTAATAATATTGACAAGTTGGCAACTCTGGAAGTTAATTTATTGAACCGTTTTGTAAGGTGATATGTCATAATTTTGACAAATGTATCATTTTTGAGGGGTTTTCGCGATAACTCACTAACGGGATTTTTTACAGAGAAACCGGTTACTCGACAAGATTCAGTATCCTTTAAGGATGAATATGTGATAATATTGACAAGCTGGCAACTCTGGAAGTTAATTTACTGAACCGTTTTGTAAGGTGATATGTCATAATTTTAACAAATGTATCACTTTTGAGGGGTTTTCACGATAACTCACTAACGGGATTTTTTTACAGAGAAACCGGTTACTCGACAAGATTCAGCATCCTTTAAGGATGAATATGTGATAATATTGACAAGTTGGCAACTCTGGAAGTTATTTTATTGAACCGTTTTGTAAGGGGATATGTCATAGTTTTGACAAATGTATCAGGTGATATGTCATAATTTTGACAAATGTGTCACTTTTGAGGGGTTTTCACGATAACTCACTAACGGGATTTTTTACAGAGAAACCGGTTACTCGACAAGATTCAGCATCCTTTAAGGATAAATATGTAATAATATTGACAAGTTGGCAACTCTGGAAGTTAATTTATTGAACCGGTGATATGTCATAATTTTGACAAATGTATCACTTTTGAGGGGTTTTCACGATAACTCACTAACGGGATTTTTTACAGAGAAACCGGTTACTCGACAAGATTCAGCATCCTTTAAGGATGAATATGTGATAATATTAACAAGTTGGCAACTCTGGAAGTTAATTTATTAAACCGTTTTGTAAGGTTATATGTCATAATTTTGACAAATGTATCACTTTTGAGGGGTTTTCACGATAACTCACTAACGGGATTTTTTACAGAGAAACCGGTTACTCGACAAGATTCAGCATCCTTTAAGGATGAATATGTGATAATATTAACAAGTTGGCAACTCTGGAAGTTAATTTATTGAACCGTTTTGTAAGGTGATATGTCATAATTTTGACAAATGTATCACTTTTGAGGGGTTTTCACGAGAACTCACTAACGGGATTTTTTACAGAGAAACCGGTTACTCGACAAGATTCAGCATCTTTTAAGGTTGAATATGTGATAATATTGACAAGCTGGCAACTCTGGAAGTTAATTTACTGAACCGTTTTGTAAGGTGATATGTCATAATTTTAACAAATGTATCACTTTTGAGGGGTTTTCACGATAACTCACTAACGGGATTTTTTACAGAGAAACCGGTTACTCGACAAGATTCAGCATCCTTTAAGGATGAATATGTGATAATATTGACAAGTTGGCAACTCTGGAAGTTATTTTATTGAACCGTTTTGTAAGGTGATATGTCATAATTTTGACAAATGTATCACTTTTGAGGGGTTTTCACGATAACTCACTAACGGGATTTTTTTACAGAGAAACCAGTTACTCGACAAGATTCAGCATCCTTTAAGGATGAATATGTGATAATATTGACAAGTTGGCAACTCTGGAAGTTAATTTATTGAACCGTTTTGTAAGGTGATATGTCATAATTTTGACAAATGTATCACTTTTGAGGGGTTTTCTCGATAACTCACTAACGGGATTTTTTTACAGAGAAACCGGTTACTCGACAAGATTCAGCATCCTTTAAGGATGAATATGTGATAATATTGACAAGTTGGCATCTCTGGAAGTTAATTTATTGAACCGTTTTGTAAGGTGATATGTCATAATTTTGACAAATGTATCACTTTTGAGGGGTTTTCACGATAACTCACTAACGGGATTTTTTACAGAGAAACCGGTTACTCGACAAGATTCAGCATCCTTTAAGGATGAATATGTAATAATATTGACAAGTTGGCAACTCTGGAAGTTAATTTATTGAACCGTTTTGTAAGGTGATATGTCATAATTTTGACAAATGTATCACTTTTGAGGGGTTTTCACGATAACTCACTAACGGGATTTTTTTTACAGAGAAACCGGTTACTCGACAAGATTCAGCATCCTTTAAGGATGAATATGTAATAATATTGACAAGTTGGCAACTCTGGAAGTTAATTTATTGAACCGTTTTGTAAGGTGATATGTCATAATTTTGACAAATGTATCACTTTTGAGGGGTTTTCACGATAACTCACTAACGGGATTTTTTTTACAGAGAAACCGGTTACTCGACAAGATTCAGCATCCTTTAAGGATGAATATGTAATAATATTGACAAGTTGGCAACTCTGGAAGTTAATTTATTGAACCGTTTTGTAAGGTGATATGTCATAATTTTGACAAATGTGTCATTTTTGAAGGGTTTTCGCGATAACTCACTAACGGGATTTTTTTCAGAGAAACCGGTTACTCGACAAGATTCAGTATCCTTTAAGGATGAATATGTGATAATATTGACAAGCTGGCAACTCTGGAAGTTAATTTACTGAACCGTTTTGTAAGGTGATATGTCATAATTTTAACAAATGTATCACTTTTGAGGGGTTTTCACGATAACTCACTAACGGGATTTTTTACAGAGAAACCGGTTACTCGACAAGATTCAGCATCCTTTAAGGATGAATATGTGATAATATTGACAAGTTGGCAACTCTGGAAGTTATTTTATTGAACCGTTTTGTAAGGGGATATGTCATAGTTTTGACAAATGTATCAGGTGATATGTCATAATTTTGACAAATGTGTCACTTTTGAGGGGTTTTCACGATAACTCACTAACGGGATTTTTTACAGAGAAACCGGTTACTCGACAAGATTCAGCATCCTTTAAGGATAAATATGTAATAATATTGACAAGTTGGCAACTCTGGAAGTTAATTTATTGAACCGGTGATATGTCATAATTTTGACAAATGTATCACTTTTGAGGGGTTTTCACGATAACTCACTAACGGGATTTTTTACAGAGAAACCGGTTACTCGACAAGATTCAGCATCCTTTAAGGATGAATATGTGATAATATTAACAAGTTGGCAACTCTGGAAGTTAATTTATTAAACCGTTTTGTAAGGTTATATGTCATAATTTTGACAAATGTATCACTTTTGAGGGGTTTTCACGATAACTCACTAACGGGATTTTTTACAGAGAAACCGGTTACTCGACAAGATTCAGCATCCTTTAAGGATGAATATGTGATAATATTGACAAGTTGGCAACTCTGGAAGTTATTTTATTGAACCGTTTTGTAAGGTGATATGTCATAATTTTGACAAATGTATCACTTTTGAGGGGTTTTCACGATAACTCACTAACGGGATTTTTTACATAGATTTTTTACAGAGAAACCGGTTACTCGACAAGATTCAGCATCCTTTAAGGATGAATATGTGATAATATTGACAAGTTGGCAACTCTGGAAGTTAATTTATTGAACCGTTTTGTAAGGTGATATGTCATAATTTTGACAAATGTATCACTTTTGAGGGGTTTTCTCGATAACTCACTAACGGGATTTTTTTACAGAGAAACCGGTTACTCGACAAGATTCAGCATCCTTTAAGGATGAATATGTGATAATATTGACAAGTTGGCATCTCTGGAAGTTAATTTATTGAACCGTTTTGTAAGGTGATATGTCATAATTTTGACAAATGTATCACTTTTGAGGGGTTTTCACGATAACTTACTAACGGGATTTTTTTTACAGAGAAACCGGTTACTCGACAAGATTCAGCATCCTTTAAGGATGAGTATGTAATAATATTGACAAGTTGGCAACTCTGGAAGTTAATTTATTGAACCGTTTTGTAAGGTGATATGTCATAATTTTGACAAATGTATCATTTTTGAGGGGTTTTCGCGATAACTCACTAACGGGATTTTTTACAGAGAAACCGGTTACTCGACAAGATTCAGTATCCTTTAAGGATGAATATGTGATAATATTGACAAGCTGGCAACTCTGGAAGTTAATTTACTGAACCGTTTTGTAAGGTGATATGTCATAATTTTAACAAATGTATCACTTTTGAGGGGTTTTCACGATAACTCACTAACGGGATTTTTTACAGAGAAACCGGTTACTCGACAAGATTCAGCATCCTTTAAGGATGAATATGTGATAATATTGACAAGTTGGCAACTCTGGAAGTTATTTTATTGAACCGTTTTGTAAGGGGATATGTCATAGTTTTGACAAATGTATCAGGTGATATGTCATAATTTTGACAAATGTGTCACTTTTGAGGGGTTTTCACGATAACTCACTAACGGGATTTTTTACAGAGAAACCGGTTACTCGACAAGATTCAGCATCCTTTAAGGATAAATATGTAATAATATTGACAAGTTGGCAACTCTGGAAGTTAATTTATTGAACCAGTGATATGTCATAATTTTGACAAATGTATCACTTTTGAGGGGTTTTCACGATAACTCACTAACGGGATTTTTTACAGAGAAACCGGTTACTCGACAAGATTCAGCATCCTTTAAGGATGAATATGTGATAATATTAACAAGTTGGCAACTCTGGAAGTTAATTTATTAAACCGTTTTGTAAGGTTATATGTCATAATTTTGACAAATGTATCACTTTTGAGGGGTTTTCACGATAACTCACTAACGGGATTTTTTACAGAGAAACCGGTTACTCGACAAGATTCAGCATCCTTTAAGGATGAATATGTGATAATATTAACAAGTTGGCAACTCTGGAAGTTAATTTATTGAACCGTTTTGTAAGGTGATATGTCATAATTTTGACAAATGTATCACTTTTGAGGGGTTTTCACGAGAACTCACTAACGGGATTTTTTACAGAGAAACCGGTTACTCGACAAGATTCAGCATCTTTTAAGGTTGAATATGTGATAATATTGACAAGCTGGCAACTCTGGAAGTTAATTTACTGAACCGTTTTGTAAGGTGATATGTCATAATTTTAACAAATGTATCACTTTTGAGGGGTTTTCACGATAACTCACTAACGGGATTTTTTACAGAGAAACCGGTTACTCGACAAGATTCAGCATCCTTTAAGGATGAATATGTGATAATATTGACAAGTTGGCAACTCTGGAAGTTATTTTATTGAACCGTTTTGTAAGGTGATATGTCATAATTTTGACAAATGTATCACTTTTGAGGGGTTTTCACGATAACTCACTAACGGGATTTTTTTACAGAGAAACCAGTTACTCGACAAGATTCAGCATCCTTTAAGGATGAATATGTGATAATATTGACAAGTTGGCAACTCTGGAAGTTAATTTATTGAACCGTTTTGTAAGGTGATATGTCATAATTTTGACAAATGTATCACTTTTGAGGGGTTTTCTCGATAACTCACTAACGGGATTTTTTTACAGAGAAACCGGTTACTCGACAAGATTCAGCATCCTTTAAGGATGAATATGTGATAATATTGACAAGTTGGCATCTCTGGAAGTTAATTTATTGAACCGTTTTGTAAGGTGATATGTCATAATTTTGACAAATGTATCACTTTTGAGGGGTTTTCACGATAACTCACTAACGGGATTTTTTACAGAGAAACCGGTTACTCGACAAGATTCAGCATCCTTTAAGGATGAATATGTAATAATATTGACAAGTTGGCAACTCTGGAAGTTAATTTATTGAACCGTTTTGTAAGGTGATATGTCATAATTTTGACAAATGTATCATTTTTGAGGGGTTTTCGCGATAACTCACTAACGGGATTTTTTTCAGAGAAACCGGTTACTCGACAAGATTCAGTATCCTTTAAGGATGAATATGTAATAATATTGACAAGTTGGCAACTCTGGAAGTTAATTTATTGAACCGTTTTGTAAGGTGATATGTCATAATTTTGACAAATGTATCACTTTTGAGGGGTTTTCACGATAACTCACTAACGGGATTTTTTACAGAGAAACCGGTTACTCGACAAGATTCAGCATCCTTTAAGGATGAATATGTGATAATATTGACAAGTTGGCAACTCTGGAAGTTATTTTATTGAACCGTTTTGTAAGGGGATATGTCATAGTTTTGACAAATGTATCAGGTGATATGTCATAATTTTGACAAATGTGTCACTTTTGAGGGGTTTTCACGATAACTCACTAACAGGATTTTTTACAGAGAAACCGGTTACTCGACAAGATTCAGCATCCTTTAAGGATAAATATGTAATAATATTGACAAGTTGGCAACTCTGGAAGTTAATTTATTGAACCGGTGATATGTCATAATTTTGACAAATGTATCACTTTTAAGGGGTTTTCACGATAACTCACTAACGGGATTTTTTACAGAGAAACCGGTTACTCGACAAGATTCAGCATCCTTTAAGGATGAATATGTGATAATATTAACAAGTTGGCAACTCTGGAAGTTAATTTATTAAACCGTTTTGTAAGGTTATATGTCATAATTTTGACAAATGTATCACTTTTGAGGGGTTTTCACGATAACTCACTAACAGGATTTTTTACAGAGAAACCGGTTACTCGACAAGATTCAGCATCCTTTAAGGATAAATATGTAATAATATTGACAAGTTGGCAACTCTGGAAGTTAATTTATTGAACCGGTGATATGTCATAATTTTGACAAATGTATCACTTTTAAGGGGTTTTCACGATAACTCACTAACGGGATTTTTTACAGAGAAACCGGTTACTCGACAAGATTCAGCATCCTTTAAGGATGAATATGTGATAATATTGACAAGTTGGCATCTCTGGAAGTTAATTTATTGAACCGTTTTGTAAGGTGATATGTCATAATTTTGACAAATGTATCACTTTTGAGGGGTTTTCACGATAACTCACTAACGGGATTTTTTACAGAGAAACCGGTTACTCGACAAGATTCAGCATCCTTTAAGGATGAATATGTAATAATATTGACAAGTTGGCAACTCTGGAAGTTAATTTATTGAACCGTTTTGTAAGGTGATATGTCATAATTTTGACAAATGTATTACTTTTGAGGGGTTTTCACGATAACTCACTAACGGGATTTTTTTTACAGAGAAACCGGTTACTCGACAAGATTCAGCATCCTTTAAGGATGAATATGTAATAATATTGACAAGTTGGCAACTCTGGAAGTTAATTTATTGAACCGTTTTGTAAGGTGATATGTCATAATTTTGACAAATGTATCACTTTTGAGGGGTTTTCACGATAACTCACTAACGGGATTTTTTTTACAGAGAAACCGGTTACTCGACAAGATTCAGCATCCTTTAAGGATGAATATGTAATAATATTGACAAGTTGGCAACTCTGGAAGTTAATTTATTGAACCGTTTTGTAAGGTGATATGTCATAATTTTGACAAATGTGTCATTTTTGAGGGGTTTTCGCGATAACTCACTAACGGGATTTTTTTCAGAGAAACCGGTTACTCGACAAGATTCAGTATCCTTTAAGGATGAATATGTGATAATATTGACAAGCTGGCAACTCTGGAAGTTAATTTACTGAACCGTTTTGTAAGGTGATATGTCATAATTTTAACAAATGTATCACTTTTGAGGGGTTTTCACGATAACTCACTAACGGGATTTTTTACAGAGAAACCGGTTACTCGACAAGATTCAGCATCCTTTAAGGATGAATATGTGATAATATTGACAAGTTGGCAACTCTGGAAGTTATTTTATTGAACCGTTTTGTAAGGGGATATGTCATAGTTTTGACAAATGTATCAGGTGATATGTCATAATTTTGACAAATGTGTCACTTTTGAGGGGTTTTCACGATAACTCACTAACGGGATTTTTTACAGAGAAACCGGTTACTCGACAAGATTCAGCATCCTTTAAGGATAAATATGTAATAATATTGACAAGTTGGCAACTCTGGAAGTTAATTTATTGAACCGGTGATATGTCATAATTTTGACAAATGTATCACTTTTGAGGGGTTTTCACGATAACTCACTAACGGGATTTTTTACAGAGAAACCGGTTACTCGACAAGATTCAGCATCCTTTAAGGATGAATATGTGATAATATTAACAAGTTGGCAACTCTGGAAGTTAATTTATTAAACCGTTTTGTAAGGTTATATGTCATAATTTTGACAAATGTATCACTTTTGAGGGGTTTTCACGATAACTCACTAACGGGATTTTTTACAGAGAAACCGGTTACTCGACAAGATTCAGCATCCTTTAAGGATGAATATGTGATAATATTGACAAGTTGGCAACTCTGGAAGTTATTTTATTGAACCGTTTTGTAAGGTGATATGTCATAATTTTGACAAATGTATCACTTTTGAGGGGTTTTCACGATAACTCACTAACGGGATTTTTTACATAGATTTTTTACAGAGAAACCGGTTACTCGACAAGATTCAGCATCCTTTAAGGATGAATATGTGATAATATTGACAAGTTGGCAACTCTGGAAGTTAATTTATTGAACCGTTTTGTAAGGTGATATGTCATAATTTTGACAAATGTATCACTTTTGAGGGGTTTTCTCGATAACTCACTAACGGGATTTTTTTACAGAGAAACCGGTTACTCGACAAGATTCAGCATCCTTTAAGGATGAATATGTGATAATATTGACAAGTTGGCATCTCTGGAAGTTAATTTATTGAACCGTTTTGTAAGGTGATATGTCATAATTTTGACAAATGTATCACTTTTGAGGGGTTTTCACGATAACTTACTAACGGGATTTTTTACAGAGAAACCGGTTACTCGACAAGATTCAGCATCCTTTAAGGATGAATATGTAATAATATTGACAAGTTGGCAACTCTGGAAGTTAATTTATTGAACCGTTTTGTAAGGTGATATGTCATAATTTTGACAAATGTATCATTTTTGAGGGGTTTTCGCGATAACTCACTAACGGGATTTTTTACAGAGAAACCGGTTACTCGACAAGATTCAGTATCCTTTAAGGATGAATATGTGATAATATTGACAAGCTGGCAACTCTGGAAGTTAATTTACTGAACCGTTTTGTAAGGTGATATGTCATAATTTTAACAAATGTATCACTTTTGAGGGGTTTTCACGATAACTCACTAACGGGATTTTTTACAGAGAAACCGGTTACTCGACAAGATTCAGCATCCTTTAAGGATGAATATGTGATAATATTGACAAGTTGGCAACTCTGGAAGTTATTTTATTGAACCGTTTTGTAAGGGGATATGTCATAGTTTTGACAAATGTATCAGGTGATATGTCATAATTTTGACAAATGTGTCACTTTTGAGGGGTTTTCACGATAACTCACTAACGGGATTTTTTACAGAGAAACCGGTTACTCGACAAGATTCAGCATCCTTTAAGGATAAATATGTAATAATATTGACAAGTTGGCAACTCTGGAAGTAAATTTATTGAACCAGTGATATGTCATAATTTTGACAAATGTATCACTTTTGAGGGGTTTTCACGATAACTCACTAACGGGATTTTTTACAGAGAAACCGGTTACTCGACAAGATTCAGCATCCTTTAAGGATGAATATGTGATAATATTAACAAGTTGGCAACTCTGGAAGTTAATTTATTAAACCGTTTTGTAAGGTTATATGTCATAATTTTGACAAATGTATCACTTTTGAGGGGTTTTCACGATAACTCACTAACGGGATTTTTTACAGAGAAACCGGTTACTCGACAAGATTCAGCATCCTTTAAGGATGAATATGTGATAATATTAACAAGTTGGCAACTCTGGAAGTTAATTTATTGAACCGTTTTGTAAGGTGATATGTCATAATTTTGACAAATGTATCACTTTTGAGGGGTTTTCACGAGAACTCACTAACGGGATTTTTTACAGAGAAACCGGTTACTCGACAAGATTCAGCATCTTTTAAGGTTGAATATGTGATAATATTGACAAGCTGGCAACTCTGGAAGTTAATTTACTGAACCGTTTTGTAAGGTGATATGTCATAATTTTAACAAATGTATCACTTTTGAGGGGTTTTCACGATAACTCACTAACGGGATTTTTTACAGAGAAACCGGTTACTCGACAAGATTCAGCATCCTTTAAGGATGAATATGTGATAATATTGACAAGTTGGCAACTCTGGAAGTTATTTTATTGAACCGTTTTGTAAGGTGATATGTCATAATTTTGACAAATGTATCACTTTTGAGGGGTTTTCACGATAACTCACTAACGGGATTTTTTTACAGAGAAACCAGTTACTCGACAAGATTCAGCATCCTTTAAGGATGAATATGTGATAATATTGACAAGTTGGCAACTCTGGAAGTTAATTTATTGAACCGTTTTGTAAGGTGATATGTCATAATTTTGACAAATGTATCACTTTTGAGGGGTTTTCTCGATAACTCACTAACGGGATTTTTTTACAGAGAAACCGGTTACTCGACAAGATTCAGCATCCTTTAAGGATGAATATGTGATAATATTGACAAGTTGGCATCTCTGGAAGTTAATTTATTGAACCGTTTTGTAAGGTGATATGTCATAATTTTGACAAATGTATCACTTTTGAGGGGTTTTCACGATAACTCACTAACGGGATTTTTTACAGAGAAACCGGTTACTCGACAAGATTCAGCATCCTTTAAGGATGAATATGTAATAATATTGACAAGTTGGCAACTCTGGAAGTTAATTTATTGAACCGTTTTGTAAGGTGATATGTCATAATTTTGACAAATGTATCATTTTTGAGGGGTTTTCGCGATAACTCACTAACGGGATTTTTTTCAGAGAAACCGGTTACTCGACAAGATTCAGTATCCTTTAAGGATGAATATGTAATAATATTGACAAGTTGGCAACTCTGGAAGTTAATTTATTGAACCGTTTTGTAAGGTGATATGTCATAATTTTGACAAATGTATCACTTTTGAGGGGTTTTCACGATAACTCACTAACGGGATTTTTTACAGAGAAACCGGTTACTCGACAAGATTCAGCATCCTTTAAGGATGAATATGTGATAATATTGACAAGTTGGCAACTCTCGAAGTTATTTCATTGAACCGTTTTGTAAGGGGATATGTCATAGTTTTGACAAATGTATCAGGTGATATGTCATAATTTTGACAAATGTGTCACTTTTGAGGGGTTTTCACGATAACTCACTAACAGGATTTTTTACAGAGAAACCGGTTACTCGACAAGATTCAGCATCCTTTAAGGATAAATATGTAATAATATTGACAAGTTGGCAACTCTGGAAGTTAATTTATTGAACCGGTGATATGTCATAATTTTGACAAATGTATCACTTTTAAGGGGTTTTCACGATAACTCACTAACGGGATTTTTTACAGAGAAACCGGTTACTCGACAAGATTCAGCATCCTTTAAGGATGAATATGTGATAATATTAACAAGTTGGCAACTCTGGAAGTTAATTTATTAAACCGTTTTGTAAGGTTATATGTCATAATTTTGACAAATGTATCACTTTTGAGGGGTTTTCACGATAACTCACTAACGGGATTTTTTACAGAGAAACCGGTTACTCGACAAGATTCAGCATCCTTTAAGGATGAATATGTGATAATATTGACAAGTTGGCAACTCTGGAAGTTATTTTATTGAACCGTTTTGTAAGGTGATATGTCATAATTTTGACAAATGTATCACTTTTGAGGGGTTTTCACGATAACTCACTAACGGGATTTTTTACATAGATTTTTTACAGAGAAACCGGTTACTCGACAAGATTCAGCATCCTTTAAGGATGAATATGTGATAATATTGACAAGTTGGCAACTCTGGAAGTTAATTTATTGAATCGTTTTGTAAGGTGATATGTCATAATTTTGACAAATGTATCACTTTTGAGGGGTTTTCACGATAACTCACTAACGGGATTTTTTACAGAGAAACCGGTTACTCGACAAGATTCAGCATCCTTTAATGATGAATATGTGATAATATTGACAAGTTGGCAACTCTGGAAGTTAATTTATTGAACCGTTTTGTAAGGTGATATGTCATAGTTTTGACTAATGTGTCACTTTTGAGGGGTTTTCACGATAACTCACTAACGGGATTTTTTACAGAGAAACCGGTTACTCGACAGGATTCAGCATCCTTTAAGGATAAATATGTAATAATATTGACAAGTTGGCAACTCTGGAAGTTAATTTATTGAACCGTTTTGTAAGGTGATATGTCATAATTTTGACAAATGTAGCACTTTTGAGGGGTTTTCACGATAACTCACTAACGGGATTTTTTACAGAGAAACCGGTTACTCGACAAGATTCAGCATCCTTTAAGGATGAATATGTGATAATATTAACAAGTTGGCAACTCTGGAAGTTAATTTATTGAACCGTTTTGTAAGGTGATATGTCATAATTTTGACAAATGTATCACTTTTGAGGGGTTTTCACGATAACTCACTAACGGGATTTTTTACAGAGAAACCGGTTACTCGACAAGATTCGGCATCTTTTAAGGTTGAATATGTGATAATATTGACAATCTGGCAACTCTGGAAGTTAATTTACGTTTTGTAAGGTGATATGTCATAATTTTAACAAATGTATCACTTTTGAGGGGTTTTCACGATAGCTCACTAACGGGATTTTTTACAGAGAAACTGGTTACTCGACAAGATTCAGCATCCTTTAAGGATGAATATGTGATAATATTGACAAGTTGGCAACTCTGGAATTTATTTTATTGAACCGTTTTGTAAGGTGATATGTCATAATTTTGACAAATGTATCACTTTTGAGGGGTTTTCACGAGAACTCACTAACGGGATTTTTTACAGAGAAACCGGTTACTCGACAAGATTCAGCATCTTTTAAGGTTGAATATGTGATAATATTGACAAGCTGGCAACTCTGGAAGTTAATTTACTGAACCGTTTTGTAAGGTGATATGTCATAATTTTAACAAATGTATCACTTTTGAGGGGTTTTCACGATAACTCACTAACGGGATTTTTTACAGAGAAACCGGTTACTCGACAAGATTCAGTATCCTTTAAGGATGAATATGTGATAATATTGACAAGTTGGCAACTCTGGAAGTTATTTTATTGAACCGTTTTGTAAGGTGATATGTCATAATTTTGACAAATGTATCACTTTTGAGGGGTTTTCACGATAACTCACTAACGGGATTTTTTTACAGAGAAACCAGTTACTCGACAAGATTCAGCATCCTTTAAGGATGAATATGTGATAATATTGACAAGTTGGCAACTCTGGAAGTTAATTTATTGAACCGTTTTGTAAGGTGATATGTCATAATTTTGACAAATGTATCACTTTTGAGGGGTTTTCTCGATAACTCACTAACGGGATTTTTTTACAGAGAAACCGGTTACTCGACAAGATTCAGCATCCTTCAAGGATGAATATGTGATAATATTGACAAGTTGGCATCTCTGGAAGTTAATTTATTGAACCGTTTTGTAAGGTGATATGTCATAATTTTGACAAATGTATCACTTTTGAGGGGTTTCCACGATAACTCACTAACGGGATTTTTTACAGAGAAACCGGTTACTCGACAAGATTCAGCATCCTTTAAGGATGAATATGTAATAATATTGACAAGTTGGCAACTCTGGAAGTTAATTTATTGAACCGTTTTGTAAGGTGATATGTCATAATTTTGACAAATGTATCACTTTTGAGGGGTTTTCACGAGAACTCACTAACGGGATTTTTTACAGAGAAACCGGTTACTCGACAAGATTCAGCATCTTTTAAGGATGAATATGTAATAATATTGACAAGTTGGCAACTCTGGAAGTTAATTTATTGAACCGTTTTGTAAGGTGATATGTCATAATTTTGACAAATGTATCACTTTTGAGGGGTTTTCACGATAACTCACTAACGGGATTTTTTACATAGATTTTTTACAGAGAAACCGGTTACTCGACAAGATTCAGCATCCTTTAAGGATGAATATGTGATAATATTGACAAGCTGGCAACTCTGGAAGTTATTTTATTGAACCGTTTTGTAAGGGGATATGTCATAGTTTTGACAAATGTATCAGGTGATATGTCATAATTTTGACAAATGTGTCACTTTTGAGGGGTTTTCACGATAACTCACTAACGGGATTTTTTACAGAGAAACCGGTTACTCGACAAGATTCAGCATCCTTTAAGGATAAATATGTAATAATATTGACAAGTTGGCAACTCTGGAAGTTAATTTATTGAACCGGTGATATGTCATAATTTTGACAAATGTATCACTTTTGAGGGGTTTTCACGATAACTCACTAACGGGATTTTTTACAGAGAAACCGGTTACTCGACAAGATTCAGCATCCTTTAAGGTTAAATATGTGATAATATTGACAAGTTGGCAACTCTGGAAGTTAATTTATTAAACCGTTTTGTAAGGTTATATGTCATAATTTTGACAAATGTATCACTTTTGAGGGGTTTTCACGATAACTCACTAACGGGATTTTTACAGAGAAACCGGTTACTCGACAAGATTCAGCATCCTTTAAGGATGAATATGTGATAATATTGACAAGTTGGCAACTCTGGAAGTTAATTTATTGAACCGTTTTGTAAGGTGATATGTCATAATTTTGACAAATGTATCACTTTTGAGGGGTTTTCACGATAACTCACTAACGGGATTTTTTACAGAGAAACCGGTTACTCGACAAGATTCAGCATCCTTTAAGGATGAATATGTGATAATATTGACAAGTTGGCAACTCTGGAAGTTAATTTATTGAACCGTTTTGTAAGGTGATATGTCATAATTTTGACAAATGTATCACTTTTGAAGGGTTTTCACGGTAACTCACTAACGGGATTTTTTACACAGAAACCGGTTACTCGACAAGATTCAGCATCCTTTAAGGATGAATATGTGATAATATTGACAAGTTGGCAACTCTGGAAGTTAATTTATTGAACCGTTTTGTAAGGTGATATGTCATAATTTTACCAAATGTATCGCTTTTGAGGGGTTCTCACGATAACTCACTAACGGGATTTTTTACAGAGAAACCGGTTACTCGACAAGATTCAACATCCTTTAAGGATGAATATGTGATAATATTGACAAGTTGGCAACTCTGGAAGTTAATTTATTGAACCGTTTTGTAAGGTGATATGTCATAATTTTGACAAAAGTATCACTTTTGAGGCGTTTTCACGATAACTCACTAACGGGATTTTTTACAGAGGAACCGATTACTCGACAAGATTCAGCATCCTTTCAGGATGAATATGTGATAATATTGACAAGTTGGCAACTCTGGAAGTTAATTTATTGAACCGTTTTGTAAGGTGATATGTCATAATTTTGACAAATGTAGCCGCGGTAGGTCAGTGGTTAGTGCGTTGGACTGTGAGCCGAAAGGTCCTCGGTTCAAGCCTGGACTGGGGCTAACAACACCTTTTCATAGAAACATTTTTCTATACCGCGCTACCTCTCGTCAGTAAATGGCAAACCTACGAGAGTAAAACTATTGCCTATGAAAAAGCTCTCACCCGCCGTTCGGATTCGGCAATAAACTGTAGGTCCCACCACTTTGAGTACAAATATAACACGCACAGCTCAAAATGGTGAGAGAGCTCGGCCGAAGTTCTATACAGGACTGTAGCGCCAAACTATTATTATTATATTATCACTTTTGAGGGGTTTTCACGATAACTCACTAACGGGATTTTTTACAGAGAAACCGGTTACTCGACAAGATTCAGCATCCTTTAAGGATGAATATGTGATAATATTGACAAGTTGGCAACTCTGGAAGTTAATTTATTGAACCGTTTTGTAAGGTGATATGTCATAATATTGACAAATGTATCACTTTTGAAGGGTTTTCACGGTAACTCACTAACGGGATTTTTTACAGAGAAACCGGTTACTCGACAAGATTCAGCGTCCTTTAAGGATGAATATGTGATAATATTGACAAGTTGGCAACTCAGGAAGTTAATTTATTGAACCGTTTTGTAAGGTGATATGTAATAATTTTGACAAATGTATCACTTTTGAGGGGTTTTCACGATAACTCACTAACGGGATTTTTTACAGAGAAACCGGTTACTCGACAAGATTCAGCATCCTTTAAGGATGAATATGTGATAATATTGACAAGTTGGCAACTCTGGAAGTTAATTTATTGAACCGTTTTGTAAGGTGATATGTCATAATTTTGACAAATGTATCACTTTTGAGTGGTTTTCACGATAACTCACTAACGGGATTTTTTACAGAGAAACCGGTTACTCGACAAGATTCAGCATCCTTTAAGGATGAATATTTGATAATATTGACAAGTTGGCAACTCTGGAAGTTAATTTATTAAACCGTTTTGTAAGGTGATATGTCATAATTTTGACAAATGTATCTCTTTTGAGGGGTTTTCACGATAACTCACTAACGGGATTTTTTACAGAGAAACCGGTTACTCGACAAGATTCAGCATCCTTTAAGGATGAATATGTGATAATATTGACAAGTTGGCAACTCTGGAAGTTAATTTATTGAACCGTTTTGTAAGGTGATATGTCATAGTTTTGACAAATGTGTCACTTTTGAGGGGTTTTCACGATAACTCACTAACGGGATTTTTACAGAGAAACCGGTTACTCGACAGGATTCAGCATCCTTTAAGGATGCATATGTGATAATATTGACAAGTTGGCAACTCTGGAAGTTAATTTATTGAACCGTTTTGTAAGGTGATATGTCATAATTTTGACAAATGTATCACTTTTGAGGGGTTTTCACGATAACTCACTAACGGGATTTTTTACAGAGAAACCGGTTACTCGACAAGATTCAGCATCCTTTAAGGATGAATATGTGATAATATTGACAAGTTGGCAACTCTGGAAGTTAATTTATTGAACCGTTTTGTAAGGTGATATGTCATAGTTTTGACAAATGTGTCACTTTTGAGGGGTTTTCACGATAACTCACTAACGGGATTTTTACAGAGAAACCGGTTACTCGACAGGATTCAGCATCCTTTAAGGATAAATATGTAATAATATTGACAAGTTGGCAACTCTGGAAGTTAATTTATTGAACCGGTGATATGTCAT
This sequence comes from Dryomyza anilis, assembly GCA_951804985.1. Classification (NCBI taxonomy): domain Eukaryota; kingdom Metazoa; phylum Arthropoda; class Insecta; order Diptera; family Dryomyzidae; genus Dryomyza; species Dryomyza anilis. The sequence continues at coordinate 8,314,281 of OX638136.1, read as the reverse complement.
AATTTTGACAAATGTATCACTTTTAAGGGGTTTTCACGATAACGATAACTCACTAACGGGATTTTTTACAGAGAAACCGGTTACTCGACAAGATTCAGCATCCTTTAAGGATGAATATGTGATAATATTGATAAGTTGGCAACTCTGGAAGTTAATTTATTGAAACGTTTTGTAAGGTGATATGTCATAATTTTGACAAATGTATCACTTTTGAGGGGTTTTCACGATAACTCACTAACGGGATTTTTTACAGAGAAACCGGTTACTCGACAAGATTCAGCATCTTTTAAGTTGAATATGTGATAATATTGACAAGTTGGCAACTCTGGAAGTTAATTTATTAAACCGTTTTGTAAGGTGATATGTCATAATTTTGACAAATGTATCACTTTTGAGGGGTTTTCACGATAACTCACTAACGGATTTTTTTACAGAGAAACCGGTTACTCGACAAGATTCAGCATCCTTTAAGGATGAATATGTGATAATATTGACAAGTTAGCAACTCTGGAAGTTAATTTATTGAACCGTTTTGTAAGGTGATATGTCATAATTTTGACAAATGTATCACTTTGAGGGGTTTTCACGATAACTCACTAACGGGATTTTTACAGAGAAACCGGTTACTCGACAAGATTCAGCATCCTTTAAGGATGAATATGTGATAATATTGACAAGTTGGCAACTCTGGAAGTTAATTTATTGAACCGTTTTGTAAGGTGATATGTCATAATTTTGACAAATGTATCACTTTTGAGGGGTTTTCACGATAACTCACTAACGGGATTTTTTACATAGATTTTTTACAGAGAAACCGGTTACTCGACAAGATTCAGCATCCTTTAAGGATGAATATGTGATAATATTGACAAGTTGGCAACTCTGGAAGTTAATTTATTGAACCAAACTATTATTATTATATTATCACTTTTGAGGGGTTTTCACGATAACTCACTAACGGGATTTTTTACAGAGAAACCGGTTACTCGACAAGATTCAGCATCCTTTAAGGATGAATATGTGATAATATTGACAAGTTGGCAACTCTGGAAGTTAATTTATTGAACCGTTTTGTAAGGTGATATGTCATAATTTTGACAAATGTATCACTTTTGAGGGGTTTTCACGATAACTCACTAACGGGATTTTTTACAGAGAAACCGGTTACTCGACAAGATGCAGCATCCTTTAAGGATGAATATGTGATAATATTGACAAGTTAGCAACTCTGGAAGTTAATTTATTGAACCGTTTTGTAAGGTGATATGTCATAATTTTGACAAATGTATCACTTTTGAGGGGTTTTCACGATAACTCACTAACGGGATTTTTTTTACAGAGAAACCGGTTCCTCGACAAGTTTCAGCATCCTTTAAGGATGAATATGTGATAATATTGACAAGTTGGCAACTCTGGAAGTTAATTTATTGAACCGTTTTGTAAGGTGATATGTCATAATTTTGACAAATGTATCACTTTTGAGGGGTTTTCACGATAACTCACTAACGGGATTTTTTACAGAGAAACCGATTACTCGACAAGATTCAGCATCCTTTAAGGATGAATATGTGATAATATTGAGAAGTTGGCAATTCTGGAAGTTAATTTATTGAACCGTTTTGTAAGGTGATATGTCATAATTTTGACAAATGTATCACTTTTGAGGGGTTTTCACGATAACTCACTAACTGGATTTTTACAGAGAAACCGGTTACTCGAAAAGATTCAGCATCCTTTAAGGATGAATATGTGATAATATTGACAAGTTAGCAACTCTGAAAGGAAATTTATTGAACCATTTTGTAAGGTGATATGTCATAATTTTGACAAATGTATCACTTTTGAGGGGTTTTCACGATAACTCACTAACGGGATTTTTTACAGAGAAACCGGTTACTCGACAAGATTCAGCACCCTTTAAGGATGAATATGTGATAATATTGACAAGTTGGCAACTCTGGAAGTTAATTTATTGAACCGTTTTGTAAGGTGATATGTCATAATTTTGACAAATGTATCACTTTTGAGGGGTTTTCACGATAACTCACTAACGGGATTTTTACAGAGAAACCGGTTACTCGACAAGATTCAGCATCCTTTAAGGATGAATATGTGATAATATTGACAAGTTGGCAACTCTGGAAGTTAATTTATTGAACCGTTTTGTAAGGTGATATGTCATAATTTTGACAAATGTATCACTTTTGAGGGGTTTTCACGATAACTCACTAACGGGATTTTTTTACAGAGAAACCGGTTACTCGACAAGATTCAGCATCCTTTAAGGATGAATATGTGATAATATTGACAAGTTGGCAACTCTGGAAGTTAATTTATTGAACCGTTTTGTAAGGTGATATGTCATAATTTTGACAAATGTAGCCGCGGTAGGTCAGTGGTTAGTGCGTTGGACTGCGAGCCGAAAGGTCCCCGGTTCAAGCCTGGACTGGGGCTAACAACACCTTTTCATAGAAACATTTTTCTATACCGCGCTACCTCTCGTCAGTAAATGGCAAACCTACGAGAGTAAAACTATTGCCTATGAAAAAGCTCTCACCCGCCGTTCGGATTCGGCAATAAACTGTAGGTCCCACCACTTTGAGTACAAATATAACACGCACAGCTCAAAATGGTGAGAGAGCTCGGCCGAAGTTCAATACAGGACTGTAGCGCCAAACTATTATTATTATATTATCTTTTTTGAGGGGTTTTCACGATAACTCACTAACGGGATTTTTTACAGAGAAACCGGTTACTCGACAAGATTCAGCATCCTTTAAGGATGAATATGTGATAATATTGACAAGTTGGCAACTCTGGAAGTTAATTTATTGAACCGTTTTGTAAGGTGATATGTCATAATTTGACAAATGTATCACTTTTGAGGGGTTTTCACGATAACTCACTAACGGGATTTTTTACAGAGAAACCGGTTACTCGACAAGATTCAGCATCCTTTAAGGATGAATATGTGATAATATTGACAAGTTGGCAACTCTGGAAGTTAATTTATTGAACCGTTTTGTAAGGTGATATGTCATAATTTTGACAAATGTATCACTTTTGAGGGGATTTCACGATAACTCACTAACGGGATTTTTTACAGAGAAACCGGTTACTCGAAAAGATTCAGCATCCTTTAAGGATGAATATGTGATAATATTGACAAGTTGGCAACTCTGGAAGTTAATTTATCGAACCGTTTTGTAAGGTGATATGTCATAATTTTGACAAATGTATCACTTTTGAGGGGTTTTCACGATAACTCACTAACGGGATTTTTTACAGAGAAACCGGTTACTCGACAAGATTCAGCATCCTTTAAGGATGAATATGTGATAATATTGACAAGTTAGCAACTCTGGAAGTTAATTTATTGAACCGTTTTGTAAGGTGATATGTCATAATTTTGACAAATGTATCACTTTTGAGGGGTTTTCACGATAACTCACTAACGGGATTTTTTTACAGAGAAACCGGTTCCTCGACAAGATTCAGCATCCTTTAAGGATGAATATGTGATAATATTGACAAGTTGGCAACTCTGGAAGTTAATTTATTGAACCGTTTTGTAAAGTGATATGTCATAATTTTGACAAATGTATCACTTTTGAGGGGTTTTCACGATAACTCACTAACGGGATTTTTTTACAGAGAAACCGGTTACTCGACAAGATTCAGCATCCTTTAAGGATAAATATGTGATAATATTGACAAGTTGGCAACTCTGGAAGTTAATTTATTGAACCGTTTTGTAAGATGATATGTCATAATTTTGACAAATGTATCACTTTTGAGGGGTTTTCACGATAACTCACTAACGGGATTTTTTACAGAGAAACCGGTTACTCGACAAGATTCAGCATCCTTTAAGGATGAATATGTGATAATATTGACAAGTTGGCAACTCTGGAAGTTAATTTATTGAACCGTTTTGTAAGGTGATATGTCATAATTTTGACAAATGTATCACTTTTGAGGGGTTTTCACGATAACTCACTAACGGGATTTTTTTACAGAGAAACCGGTTACTCGACAAGATTCAGCATCCTTTAAGGATGAATATATGATAATATTGAGAAGTTGGCAACTCTGGAAGTTAATTTATTGAACCGTTTTGTAAGGTGATATGTCATAATTTTGACAAATGTATCACTTTTGAAGGGTTTTCACGATAACTCACTAACGGGATTTTTTACAGAGAAACCGGTTACTCGACAAGATTCAGCATCCTTTAAGGATGAATATGTGATAATATTGACAAGTTGGCAACTCTGGAAGTTAATTAATTGAACCGTTTTGTAAGGTGATATGTCATAATTTTGACAAATGTAACACTTTGAGGGGTTTTCACGATAACTCACTAACTGGATTTTTTACAGAGAAAACGGTTACTCGACAAGATTCAGCATCCTTTAAGGATGAATATGTGATAATATTGACAAGTTGGCAACTCTGGAAGTTAATTTATTGAACCGTTTTGTAAGGTGATATGTCATAATTTTGACAAATGTATCACTTTTGAGGGGTTTTCACGATAACTCACTAACGGGATTTTTTACAGAGAAACCGGTTACTCGACAAGATTCATCATCCTTTAAGGATGAATATGTGATAATATTGACAAGTTGGTAACTCTGGAAGTTAATTTATTGAACCGTTTTGTAAGGTGATATGTCATAATTTTGACAAATGTATCACTTTTGAGGGGTTTTCACGATAACTCACTAACGGGATTTTTTACATAGATTTTTTACAGAGAAACCGGTTACTCGACAAGATTCAGCACCCTTTAAGGATGAATATGTGATAATATTGACAAGTTGGCAACTCTGGAAGTTAATTTATTGAACCGTTTTGTAAGGTGATATGTCATAATTTTGACAAAAGTATCACTTTTGAGGGGTTTTCACGATAACTCACTAACGGGATTTTTTACAGAGAAACCGATTAGTCGACAAGATTCAGCATCCTTTAAGGATGAATATGTGATAATATTGACAAGTTGGCAACTCTGGAAGTTAATTTATTGAACCGTTTTGTAAGGTGATATGTCATAATTTTGACAAATGTAGCCGCGGTAGGTCAGTGGTTAGTGCGTTGGACTGCGAGCCGAAAGGTCCCCGGTTCAAGCCTGGACTGGGGCTAACAACACCTTTTCATAGAAACATTTTTCTATCTCTCGTCAGTAAATGGCAAACCTATGAGAGTAAAACTATTGCCCATGAAAAAGCTCTCACCCGCCGTTCGGATTCGGCAATAAACTGTAGGTCCCACCACTTTGAGTACAAATATAACACGCACAGCTCAAAATGGTGAGAGAGCTCGGCCGAAGTTCAATACAGGACTGTAGCGCCAAACTATTATTATTATATTATCACTTTTGAGGGGTTTTCACGATAACTCACTAACGGGATTTTTTACAGAGAAACCGGTTACTCGACAAGATTCAGCATCCTTTAAGGATGAATATGTGATAATATTGACAAGTTGGCAACTCTGGAAGTTAATTTATTGAACCGTTTTGTAAGGTGATATGTCATAATTTTGACAAATGTATCACTTTTGAGGGGTTTTCACGATAACTCACTAACGGGATTTTTGACATAGATTTTTTACATAGAAACTGGTTACTCGACAAGATTCAGCATCCTTTAAGGATGAATATGTGATAATATTGACAAGTTGGCAACTCTGGAAGTTAATTTATTGAACCGTTTTGTAAGGTGATATGTCATAATTCTGACAAATGTATCACTTTTGAGGGGTTTTCACGATAACTCATTAACGGGATTTTTTACAGAGAAACCGGTTACTCGACAAGATTCAGCATCCTTTAAGGATGAATATGTGATAATATTGACAAGTTGGCAACTCTGGAAGTTAATTTATTGAACCGTTTTGTAAGGTGATATGTCATAATTTTTACAAATGTATCACTTTTGAGGGGTTTTCACGATAACTCACTAACGGGATTTTTTTACAGAGAAACCGGTTCCTCGACAAGATTCAGCATCCTTTAAGGATGAATATGTGATAATATTGACAAGTTGGCAACTCTGGAAGTTAATTTATTGAACCGTTTTGTAAGGTGATATGTCATAATTTTGACAAATGTATCACTTTTGAGGGGTTTTCACGATAACTCACTAACGGGATTTTTTTACAGAGAAACCGGTTACTCGACAAGATTCAGCATCCTTTAAGGATAAATATATGATAATATTGACAAGTTGGCAACTCTGGAAGTTAATTTATTGAACCGTTTTGTAAGGTGATATGTCATAATTTTGACAAATGTATCACTTTTGAGGGGTTTTCACGATAACTCACTAACGGGATTTATTTACAGAGAACCGGTTACTCGACAAGATTCAGCATCCTTTAAGGATGAATATGTGATAATATTGACAAGTTGGCAACTCTGGAAGTTAATTTATTGAACCGTTTTGTAAGGTGATATGTCATAATTTTGACAAATGTATCACTTTTGAGGGGTTTTCACGATAACTCACTAACGGGATTTTTTTTACAGAGAAACCGGTTACTCGACAAGATTCAGCATCCTTTAAGGATGAATATGTGATAATATTGACAAGTTGGCAACTCTGGAAGTTAATTTATTGAACCGTTTTGTAAGGTGATATGTCATAATTTTGACAAATGTATCACTTTTGAAGGGTTTTCACGATAACTCACTAACGGGATTTTTTACAGAGAAACCGGTTACTCGACAAGATTCAGCATCCTTTAAGGATGAATATGTGATAATATTGACAAGTTGGCAACTCTGGAAGTTAATTTATTGAACCGTTTTGTAAGGTGATATGTCATAATTTTGACAAATGTATCACTTTTGAGGGGTTTTCACGATAACTCACTAACTGGATTTTTTACAGAGAAAACGGTTACTCGACAAGATTCAGCATCCTTTAAGGATGAATATGTGATAATATTGACAAGTTAGCAACTCTGAAAGGTAATTTATTGAACCGTTTTGTAAGGTGATATGTCATAATTTTGACAAATGTATCACTTTTGAGGGGTTTTCACGATAACTCACTAACGGGATTTTTTACAGAGAAACCGGTTACTCGACCAGATTCAGCATCCTTTAAGGATGAATATGTGATAATATTGACAAGTTGGCAACTCTGGAAGTTAATTTATTGAACCGTTTTGTAAGGTGATATGTCATAATTTTGACAAATGTATCACTTTTGAGGGGTTTTCACGATAACTCATTAACGGGATTTTTTACAGAGAAACCGGTTACTCGACAAGATTCAGCATCCTTTAAGGATGAATATGTGATAATATTGACAAGTTGGCAACTCTGGAAGCTAATTTATTGAACCGTTTTGTAAGGTGATATGTCATAATTTTGACAAATGTATCACTTTTGAGGGGTTCTCACGATAACTCACTAACGGGATTTTTTACAGAGAAACCGGTTACTCGACAAGATTCAGCATCCTTTAAGGATGAATATGTGATAATATTGACAAGTTGGCAACTCTGGAAGTTAATTTATTGAACCGTTTTGTAAGGTGATATGTCATAATTTTGACAAAAGTATCACTTTTGAGGGGTTTTCACGGTAACTCACTAACGGGATTTTTTACAGAGAAACCGGTTACTCGACAAGATTCAGCATCCTTTAAGGATGAATATGTGATAATATTGACAAGTTGGCAACTCTGGAAGTTAATTTATTGAACCGTTTTGTAAGGTGATATGTCATAATTTTGACAAATGTATCACTTTTGAGGGGTTTTCACGATAACTCACTAACGGGATTTTTTACAGAGGAACCGGTTACTCGACAAGATTCAGCATCCTTTAAGGATGAATATGTGATAATATTGACAACGTGGCAACTCTGGAAGTTAATTTATTAAACCGTTTTGTAAGGTGATATGTCATAATTTTGACAAATGTATCACTTTTGAGGGGTTTTCACGATAACTCACTAACGGGATTTTTTTACAGAGAAACCGGTTACTCGACAAGATTCAGCATCCTTTAAGGATGAATATGTGATAATATTGACAAGTTGGCAACTCTGGAAGTTAATTTATTGAACCGTTTTGTAAGGTGATATGTCATAATTTTGACATATGTATCACTTTTGAGGGGTTTTCACGATAACTCACTAACGGGATTTTTTTACAGAGAACCGGTTACTCGACAAGATTCAGCATCCTTTAAAGATGAATATGTGATAATATTGACAAGTTGGCAAATCTGGAAGTTAATTTATTGAACCGTTTTGTAAGGTGATATGTCATAATTTTGACAAATGTATCACTTTTGAGGGGTTTTCACGATAACTCACTAACTGGATTTTTTACAGAGAAACCGGTTACTCGACAAGATTCAGCATCCTTTAAGGATGAATATGTGATAATATTGACAAGTTAGCAACTCTGAAAGGTAATTTATTGAACCGTTTTGTAAGGTGATATGTCATAATTTTGACAAATGTATCACTTTTGAGGGGTTTTCACGATAACTCACTAACGGGATTTTTTACAGAGAAACCGGTTACTAGACCAGATTCAGCATCCTTTAAGGATGAATATGTGATAATATTGACAAGTTGGCAACTCTGGAAGTTAATTTATTGAACCGTTTTGTAAGGTGATATGTCATAATTTTGACAAATGTATCACTTTTGAGAGGTTCTCACGATAACTCACTAACGGGATTTTTTACAGAGAAACCGGTTACTCAACAAGATTCAGCATCCTTTAAGGATGAATATGTGATAATATTGACAAGTTCGCAACTCTGGAAGTTAATTTATTGAACCGTTTTGTAAGGTGATATGTCATAATTTTGACAAAAGTATCACTTTTGAGGGGTTTTCACGATAACTCACTATCGGGATTTTTTACAGAGAAACCGATTACTCGACAAGATTCAGCATGCTTTAAGGATGAATATGTGATAATATTGACAAGTTGGCAACTCTGGAAGTTAATTTATTGAACCGTTTTGTAAGCTGATATGTCATAATTTTGACAAATGTAGCCGCGGTAGGTCAGTGGTTAGTGCGTTGGACTGTGAGCCGAAAGGTCCCCGGTTCAAGCCTGGACTGGGGCTAACAACACTTTTTCATACAAACATTTTTCTATACCGCGCTACCTCTCGTCAGTAAATGGCAAACCTACGAGAGTAAAACTATTGCCTATGAAAAAGCTCTCACCCGCCGTTCGGATTCGGCAATAAACTGTAGGTCCCACCACTTTGAGTACAAATATAACACGCACAGCTCAAAATGGTGAGAGAGCTCGGCCGAAGTTCTATACAGGACTGTAGCGCCAAACTATTATTATTATATTATCACTTTTGAGGGGTTTTCACGATAACTCACTAACGGGATTTTTTTACAGAGAAACCGGTTACTCGACAAGATTCAGCATCCTTTAAGGATGAATATGTGATAATATTGACAAGTTGGCAACTCTGGAAGTTAATTTATTGAACCGTTTTGTAAGGTGATATGTCATAATTTTGACAAATGTATCACTTTTGAAGGGTTTTCACAGTAACTCACTAACGGGATTTTTTACAGAGAAACCGGTTACTCGACAAGATTCAGCATCCTTTAAGGATGAATATGTGATAATATTGACAAGTTGGCAACTCTGGAAGTTAATTTATTAAACCGTTTTGTAAGGTGATATGTCATAATTTTGACAAATGTATCACTTTTGAGGGGTTTTCACGATAACTCACTAAAGGGATTTTTTACAGAGAAACCGGTTACTCGACAAGATTCAGCATCCTTTAAGGATGAATATATGATAATATTGACAAGATAGCAAGTCTGGAAGTTAATTTATTGAACCGTTTTGTAAGGTGATATGTCATAATTTTGACAAATGTATCACTTTTGAGGGGTTTTCACGATAACTCACTAACGGGAGTTTTTTACAGAGAAACCGGTTACTCGACAAGATTCAGCATACTTTAAGGATGAATATGTGATAATATTGACAAGTTGGCAACTCTGGAAGTTAATTTATTGAACCGTTTTGTAAGGTGATATGTCATAATTTTGACAAATGTATCACTTTTGAGGGGTTTTCACGATAACTCACTAACGGGATTTTTACAGAGAAACCGGTTACTCGACAAGATTCAGCATCCTTTAAGGATGAATATGTGATAATATTGACAAGTTGGCAACTCTGGAAGTTAATTTATTGAACCGTTTTGTAAGGTGATATGTCATAATTTTCACTTTTGAGGGGTTTTCACGATAACTCACTAACGGGAGTTTTTTACAGAGAAACCGGTTACTCGACAAGATTCAGCATACTTTAAGGATGAATATGTGATAATATTGACAAGTTGGCAACTCTGGAAGTTAATTTATTGAACCGTTTTGTAAGGTGATATGTCATAATTTTGACAAATGTATCACTTTTGAGGGGTTTTCACGATAACTCACTAACGGGATTTTTACAGAGAAACCGGTTACTCGACAAGATTCAGCATCCTTTAAGGATGAATATGTGATAATATTGACAAGTTGGCAACTCTGGAAGTTAATTTATTGAACCGTTTTGTAAGGTGATATGTCATAATTTTGACAAATGTATCACTTTTGAGGGGTTTTCACGATAACTCACTAACGGGATTTTTACAGAGAAACCAGTTACTCGACAAGATTCAGCATCCTTTAAGGATGAATATGTGATAATATTGACAAGTTGGCAACTCTGGAAGTTAATTTATTGAACCGTTTTGTAAGGTGATATGTCATAATTTTGACAAAAGTATCCCTTTTGAGGGGTTTTCACGATAACTCACTAACGGGATTTTTTACAGAGAAACCGATTACTCGACAAGATTCAGCATCCTTTAAGGATGAATATGTGATAATATTGACAAGTTGGCAACTCTGGAAGTTAATTTATTGAACCGTTTTGTAAGGTGATATGTCATAATTTTGACAAATGTATCAGGGGATATGTCATAGTGTTGACAAATGTGTCACTTTTGAGGGGTTTTCACGATAACTCACTAACGGGATTTTTTACAGAGAAACCGGTTACTCGACAAGATTCAGCATCCTTTAAGGATGAATATGTGATAATATTGACAAGTTGGCAAATCTGGAAGTTAATTTATTGAACCGTTTTGTAAGGTGATATGTCATAATTTTGACAAATGTATCACTTTTGAAGGGTTTTCACGGTAACTCACTAACGGGATTTTTTACAGAGAAACCGGTTACTCGACAAGATTCAGCATCCTTTAAGGATGAATATGTGATAATATTGACAAGTTGGCAACTCTTGAAGTTAATTTATTAAACCGTTTTGTAAGGTGATATGTCATAATTTTGACAAATGTATCACTTTTGATGGGTTTTCACGATAACTCACTAACGGGATTTTTTACAGAGAAACCGGTTACTCGACAAGATTCAGCATCCTTTAAGGATGAATATGTGATAATATTGACAAGTTGGCAACTCTGGAATTTAATTTATTGAACCGTTTTGTGAGGTGATATGTCATAATTTTGACAAATGTAGCCGCGGTAGGTCAGTGGTTAGTGCGTTGGACTGCGAGCCGAAAGGTCCCCGGTTCAAGCCTGGACTGGGGCTAACAACACCTTTTCATAGAAACATTTTTCTATACCGCGCTACCTCTCGTCAGTAAATGGCAAACCTACGAGAGTAAAACTATTGCCTATGAAAAACCTCTCACCCGCCGTTCGGATTCGGCAATAAACTGTAGGTCCCACCACTTTGAGTACAAATATAACACGCACAGCTCAAAATGGTGAGAGAGCTCGGCCGAAGTTCTATACAGGACTGTAGCGCCAAACTATTATTATTATATTATCAATTTTGAGGGGTTTTCACGATAACTCACTAACGGGATTTTTTACAGAGAAACCGGTTACTCGACAAGATTCAGCATCCTTTAAGGATGAATATGTGATAATATTGATAAGTTGGCAACTCTGGAAGTTAATTTATTGAACCGTTTTGTAAGGTGATATGTCATAATTTTGACAAATGTATCACTTTTGAGGGGTTTTCACGATAACTCACTAACGGGATTTTTTACAGAGAAACCGGTTACTCGACAAGATTCAGCATCCTTTAAGGATAATTATGTGATAATATTGACAAGTTGGCAACTCTGGAAGTTAATTTATTGAACCGTTTTGTAAGGTGATATGTCATAATTTTGACAAATATATCACTTTTGAGAGGTTTTCACGATAACTCACTAACGGGATTTTTTACAGAGAAACCGGTTACTCGACAAGATTCAGCATCCTTTAAGGATGAATATGTGATAATATGACTAGTTGGCAACTCTGGAAGTTAATTTATTGAACCGTTTGTAAGGTGATATGTCATAATTTTGACAAATGTATCACTTTTGAAGGGTTTTCACGATAACTCACTAACGGGATTTTTTACAGAGAAACCGGTTACTCGACAAGATTCAGCATCCTTTAAGGATGAATATGTGATAATATTGACAAGTTGGCAACTCTGGAAGTTAATTTATTAAACCGTTTTGTAAGGTGATATGTCATAATTTTGACAAATGTATCACTTTTGAAGGGTTTTCACGATAACTCACTAACGGGATTTTTTACAGAGAAACCGGTTACTCGACAAGATTCAGCATCCTTTAAGGATGAATATGTGATAATATTGACAAGTTGGCAACTCTGGAAGTTAATTTATTGAACCGTTTTGTAAGGTGATATGTCATAATTTTGACAAATGTATCACTTTTGAGGGGTTTTCACGATAACTCACTAACGGGATTTTTTACAGAGAAACCGGTTACTCGACAAGATTCAGCATCCTTTCAGGATGAATATGTGATAATATTGACAAGTTAGCAACTCTGAAAGTTAATTTATTGAACCGGTTTGTAAGGTGATATGTCATAATTTTGACAAATGTATCACTTTTGAGGGTTTTTCACGATAACTCACTAACGGGATTTTTTACAGAGAAACCGGTTACTCGACAAGATTCAGCATCCTTTAAGGATGAATATGTGATAATATTGACAAGATAGCAAGTCTGGAAGTTAATTTATTGAACCGTTTTGTGAGGTGATATGTCATAATTTTGACAAATGTATCACTTTTGAGGGGTTTTCACGATAACTCACTAACGGGATTTTTTACAGAGAAACCGGTTACTCGACAAGATTCAGCATCCTTTAAGGATGAATATGTGATAATATTGACAAGTTGGCAACTCTGGAAGTTAATTTATTGAACCGTTTTGTAAGGTGATATGTCATAATTTTGACAAATGTATCACTTTTTTGGGGTTTTCACGATAACTCACTAACGGGATTTTTTACAGAGAAACCGGTTACTCGACAAGATTCAGCATCCTTTAAGGATGAAGATGTGATAATATTGACAAGTTGGCAACTCTGGAAGTTAATTTATTGAACCGGTTTGTAAGGTGATATGTCATAATTTTGACAAATGTATCACTTTTGAGGGTTTTTCACGATAACTCACTAACGGGATTTTTTACAGAGAAACCGGTTACTCGACAAGATTCAGCATCCTTTAAGGATGAATATGTGATAATATTGACAAGTTGGCAACTCTGGAAGTTAATTTATTGAACCGTTTTGTGAGGTGATATGTCATAATTTTGACAAATGTATCACTTTTGAGGGGTTTTCACGATAACTCACTAACGGGATTTTTTACAGAGAAACCGGTTACTGGACAAGATTCAGCATCCTTTAAGGATGAATATGTGATAATATTGACAAGTTGGCAACTCTGGAAGTTAATTTATTGAACCGTTTTGTAAGGTGATATGTCATAATTTTGACAAATGTATCACTTTTGAGGGGTTTTCACGATAACTCATTAACGGGATTTTTTACAGAGAAACCGGTTACTCGACAAGATTCAGCATCCTTTAAGGATGAAGATATTGACAAGTTGGCAACTCTGGAAGTTAATTTATTGAACCGTTTTGTAAGGTGATATGTCATAATTTTGACAAATGTATCACTTTTGAGGGGTTTTCACGATAACTCATTAACGGGATTTTTTACAGAGAAACCGGTTACTCGACAAGATTCAGCATCCTTTAAGGATGAAGATATTGACAAGTTGGCAACTCTGGAAGTTAATTTATTGAACCGTTTTGTAAGGTGATATGTCATAATTTTGACAAATGTAGCCGCGGTAGGTCAGTGGTTAGTGCGTTGGACTGCGAGCCGAAAGGTCCCCGGTTCAAGCCTGGACTGGGGCTAACAACACCTTTTCATAGAAACATTTTTCTATACCGCGCTACCTCTCGTCAGTAAATGGCAAACCTACGAGAGTAAAACTATTGCCTATGAAAAACCTCTCACCCGCCGTTCGGATTCGGCAATAAACTGTAGGTCCCACCACTTTGAGTACAAATAAAACACGCACAGCTCAAAATGGTGAGAGAGCTCGGCCGAAGTTCTTTACAGGACTGTAGCGCCAAACTATTATTATTATATTATCAATTTTGAGGGGTTTTCACGATAACTCACTAACGGGATTTTTTACAGAGAAACCGGTTACTCGACAAGATTCAGCATCCTTTAAGTATGAATATGTGATAATATTGATAAGTTGGCAACTCTGGAAGTTAATTTATTGAACCGTTTTGTAAGGTGATATGTCATAATTTTGACAAATGTATCACTTTTGAGGAGTTTTCACGATAACTCACTAACAGGATTTTTTACAGAGAAACCGGTTACTCGACAAGATTCAGCATCCTTTAAGGATGAATATGTGATAATATTGACAAGTTGGCAACTCTGCAAATTAATTTATTGAACCGTTTTGTAAGGTGATATGTCATAATTTTGACAAATGTAGCCGCGGTAGGTCAGTGGTTAGTGCGTTGGACTGCGAGCCGAAAGGTCCCCGGTTCAAGCCTGGACTGGGGCTAACAACACCTTTTCATAGAAACATTTTTCTATACCGCGCTACCTCTCGTCAGTAAATGGCAAACCTACGAGAGTAAAACTATTGCCTATGAAAAACCTCTCACCCGCCGTTCGGATTCGGCAATAAACTGTAGGTCCCACCACTTTGAGTACAAATATAACACGCACAGCTCAAAATGGTGAGAGAGCTCGGCCGAAGTTCTATACAGGACTGTAGCGCCAAACTATTATTATTATATTATCAATTTTGAGGGGTTTTCACGATAACTCACTAACGGGATTTTTTACAGAGAAACCGGTTACTCGACAAGATTCAGCATCCTTTAAGGATGAATATGTGATAATATTGATAAGTTGGCGACTCTGGAAGTTAATTTATTGAACCGTTTTGTAAGGTGATATGTCATAATTTTGACAAATGTATCACTTTTGAGGGGTTTTCACGATAACTCACTAACGGGATTTTTTACAGAGAAACCGGTTACTCGACAAGATTCAGCATCCTTTAAGGATGAATATGTGATAATATTGACAAGTTGGCAACTCTGGAAGTTAATTTATTGAACCGTTTTGTAAGGTGATATGTCATAATTTTGACAAATATATCACTTTTGAGAGGTTTTCACGATAACTCACTAACGGGATTTTTTTTACAGAGAAACCGGTTACTCGACAAGATTCAGCATCCTTTAAGGATGAATATGTGATAATATGACTAGTTGGCAACTCTGGAAGTTAATTTATTGAACCGTTTGTAAGGTGATATGTCATAATTTTGACAAATGTATCACTTTTGAAAGGTTTTCACGATAACTCACTAACGGGATTTTTTACAGAGAAACCGGTTACTCGACAAGATTCAGCATCCTTTAAGGATGAATATGTGATGATATTGACAAGTTGGCAACTCTGGAAGTTAATTTATTGAACCGTTTGTAAGGTGATATGTCATAATTTTGACAAATGTATCACTTTTGAAGGGTTTTCACGATAACTCACTAACGGGATTTTTTACAGAGAAACCGGTTACTCGACAAGATTCAGCATCCTTTAAGGATGAATATGTGATAATATTGACAAGTTAGCAACTCTGAAAGTTAATTTATTGAACCGGTTTGTAAGGTGATATGTCATAATTTTGACAAATGTATCACTTTTGAGGGTTTTTCACGATAACTCACTAACGGGATTTTTTACAGAGAAACCGGTTACTCGACAAGATTCAGCATCCTTTAAGGATGAATATGTGATAATATTGACAAGTTGGCAACTCTGGAAGTTAATTTATTGAACCGTTTTGTGAGGTGATATGTCATAATTTTGACAAATGTATCACTTTTGAGGGGTTTTCACGATAACTCACTAACGGGATTTTTTACAGAGAAACCGGTTACTGGACAAGATTCAGCATCCTTTAAGGATGAATATGTGATAATATTGACAAGTTGGCAACTCTGGAAGTTAATTTATTGAACCGTTTTGTAAGGTGATATGTCATAATTTTGACAAATGTATCACTTTTGAGGGGTTTTCACGATAACTCACAAACGGGATTTTTTACAGAGAAACCGGTTACTCGACAAGATTCAGCATCCTTTAATGATGAAGATATTGACAAGTTGGCAACTCTGGAAGTTAATTTATTGAACCGTTTTGTAAGGTGATATGTCATAATTTTGACAAATGTATCACTTTTGAGGGGTTTTCACGATAACTCATTAACGGGATTTTTTACAGAGAAACCGGTTACTCGACAAGATTCAGCATCCTTTAAGGATGAAGATATTGACAAGTTGGCAACTCTGGAAGTTAATTTATTGAACCGTTTTGTAAGGTGATATGTCATAATTTTGACAAATGTAGCCGCGGTAGGTCAGTGGTTAGTGCGTTGGACTGCGAGCCGAAAGGTCCCCGGTTCAAGCCTGGACTGGGGCTAACAACACCTTTTCATAGAAACATTTTTCTATACCGCGCTACCTCTCGTCAGTAAATTGCAAACCTACGAGAGTAAAACTATTGCCTATGAAAAAGCTCTCACCCGCCGTTCGGATTCGGCAATAAACTGTAGGTCCCACCACTTTGAGTACAAATAAAACACGCACAGCTCAAAATGGTGAGAGAGCTCGGCCGAAGGTCTATACAGGACTGTAGCGCCAAACTATTATTATTATATTATCAATTTTGAGGGGTTTTCACGATAACTCACTAACGGGATTTTTTACAGAGAAACCGGTTACTCGACAAGATTCAGCATCCTTTAAGGATGAATATGTGATAATATTGATAAGTTGGCAACTCTGGAAGTTAATTTATTGAACCGTTTTGTAAGGTGATATGTCATAATTTTGACAAATGTATCACTTTTGAGGGGTTTTCACGATAACTCACTAACAGGATTTTTTACAGAGAAACCGGTTACTCGACAAGATTCAGCATCCTTTAAGGATGAAGATGTGATAATATTGACAAGTTGGCAACTCTGGAAGTTAATTTATTGAACCGTTTGTAAGGTGATATGTCATAATTTTGACAAATGTATCACTTTTGTAGGGTTTTCACGATAACTCACTAACGGGATTTTTTACAGAGAAACCGGTTACTCGACAAGATTCAGCATCCTTTAAGGATGAATATGTGATAATATTGACAAGTTGGCAACTCTGGAAGTTAATTTATTGAACCGTTTTGTAAGGTGATATTTCATAATTTTGACAAATGTATCACTTTTGAGGGGTTTTCACGATAACTCACTAACGGGATTTTTTACAGAGAAACCGGTTACTCGACAAGATTCAGCATCCTTTCAGGATGAATATGTGATAATATTGACAAGTTAGCAACTCTGAAAGTTAATTTATTGAACCGGTTTGTAAGGTGATATGTCATAATTTTGACAAATGTATCACTTTTGAGGGTTTTTCACGATAACTCACTAACGGGATTTTTTACAGAGAAACCGGTTACTCGACAAGATTCAGCATCCTTTAAGGATGAATATGTGATAATATTGACAAGTTGGCAACTCTGGAAGTTAATTTATTGAACCGTTTTGTGAGGTGATATGTCATAATTTTGACAAATGTATCACTTTTGAGGGGTTTTCACGATAACTCACTAACGGGATTTTTTACAGAGAAACCGGTTACTCGACAAGATTCAGCATCCTTTAAGGATGAATATGTGATAATATTGACAAGTTGGCAACTCTGGAAGTTAATTTATTGAACCGTTTTGTAAGGTGATATGTCATAATTTTGACAAATGTATCACTTTTGAGGGGTTTTCACGATAACTCACTAACGGGATTTTTTACAGAGAAACCGGTTACTCGACAAGATTCAGCATCCTTTAAGGATGAAGATGTGATAATATTGACAAGTTGGCAAGTCTGGAAGTTAATTTATTGAACCGTTTTGTAAGGTGATATGTCATAATTTTGACAAATATATCACTTTTGAGAGGTTTTCACGATAACTCACTAACGGGATTTTTTACAGAGAAACCGGTTACTCGACAAGATTCAGCATCCTTTAAGGATGAATATGTGATAATATGACTAGTTGGCAACTCTGGAAGTTAATTTATTGAACCGTTTTGTAAGGTGATATGTCATAATTTTGACAAATGTATCACTTTTGAGGGGTTTTCACGATAACTCACTAACGGGATTTTTTTACAGAGAAACCGGTTACTCGACAAGATTCAGCATCCTTTAAGGATGAATATGTGATAATATTGACAAGTTGGCAACTCTGGAAGTTAATTTATTGAACCGTTTGTAAGGTGATATGTCATAATTTTGACAAATGTATCACTTTTGAGGGGTTTTCACGATAACTCACTAACGGGATTTTTTACAGAGAAACCGGTTACTCAACAAGATTCAGCATCCTTTAAGGATGAATATGTGATAATATTGACGGATTCCAATATTATTTTCAATGTGATCTCCCTCGCTGCCGCTGTAGTGGGTGCAACACACTGATGTGTCACTCGATGCCTGTGCGCGCAGCCACCCCGTGATGTCACCTGCAATACAGTGGGCGCAGAAATCTGCCGCGCTGCTGTCGTCGTCTTCGTCACTGGAGCGATCTCCCTCGCTGCTGTCACTGTCTTCATCGCTGGGTGCAACACCCAGATGTGTCAGCTGCGTGTTGCTGTCGTTGCTTGAGCGATCTCCCTCTCTTTCAACGTCGTGTGCACACCACCCCGCGGTGTCACATGTAACAGTGTGGGCGTAGCCATCTGAAGCGCTTCTGTCGCCGTCTTCATCGTCAACTTTGCTGCAGCCAATCGTTGAAACGCCCGCTGCGCTGACCGCTTTGCCAGATCAGGCCATAATGGGAACGCTGGCCCTTCCTCAGTTGCCAAAAGGCTGAACTGTCGCGCTCGAGGCACTCCTCGTATACCCAGCGGGTATTTGCATAGTTGGCAGAACCGCTTACTCGCCTGTTCATCGGCGTCTAATATGGACGGTGTCGCTTGCAGGTTGCTCCCCTCTGCAAGGAAATGGTGCGTTGCTGTCGACGATGTGCGCAATATAGCGCGCAGCTCTGGGCGACTGTCCTCGGTCAAGCCACCATCGTTTAATGGTGTACCATCTTCCTGGCGGAGCGTCGCCAATATTTGCAGCCGATATTCGCCCGCGTCCTGCTCTACGTTCTTCATCTTGTGTTGACTCATCGTTTTTTCTAAAACTTGAAACTTAAAAAATTTTAATTATTTGCGCTGCACACGTTTTGGTCATTTGACTGTCGCGAAATTGATGTCGAACGTCTTTGTGTGTTGCTTCCTCGTACCCCACACTTCGCGAATTGCTACGCCAAATTCCACGAAACGTCGACGTTTGAATTTGTAACGTCCGCCGATCATGCCCGAACGGACACCACCATTTTCATATGTGTGAGTCCGCGTTGTGTCTCGCTCGCCGAGAGCGCCTGCGCGTCGCCGTTGATTGTTTTCGCGGTGAGTTTTCTCCACTTTCTTTTCTGCGCGACTTTACATGCCCCATGAATTTAAATTACGTTGCACCTCATGCTGTCTCATGCGACTCTGACTCGACTAAACGTTGTTTTTCCACGTGACATTGTGTTTTATTATGCTGCCTTGAGCGTTGATTTTCCACGCGACATTGTGTTTTATTATGCTCCCTTGAGCGTTGATATTCCACGCGACATTTGAATTTATTATGCTCCCTTGAGCGTTGATTTTCCACGCGACATTGTGTTTTATTATGCTCCCTTGAGCTTTGAGTTTCCACGCGACATTTCAATTTGTTATGCTCCCTTGAACGTTGTTCTGCTTTAGTTCTGATACTGCTTTAGTTCTCCTACATGAACTGCTCGTGTCTTCGACTGCCGCAAGCCTTTTACTCGTGCGATGACAGGCGAGTGAAAGTTGATTACCCCATACGGCCCGTCGAATTCCGGTGCTAATTTCGCCGCAAATCCGTCGGCCGCCTTAGACAGGTGTTGCTGCTTCACCAGTACCAGCTCACGCACCTCTAGTGGGTAGTGGTCCTGCGGCGCCCGTGCTATTTGCCGCTTTACTAGTCCAAATACCTCTCGTAGCTCTGTTGCTCGTTCATCCGGTGTCTGTGCCTCTGCGCCCGTCCCTTGAGTCAAATATGCCGGACTATAACCTGAAGTCTCCGAGACACTTGTGTTGATTGCAAATGCAATCTCCGTCAACTGCTCGTCCCATCTGTTCTGCCGATATCCTGTCAATTTCGCTATTATTGATTTCAGTGTCCGGTTTGCCCTCTCAGTAGGGTTTTCCTGCGGTGTGTATGTAGCCGTTAACTGCTGTCTCACGTCCATGTCCTGAAGAAATCGCCTGAACGCCTTGCTAGTAAATTGTGCTCCGTTATCGGTGATGAGCACTTTAGAGACGCCGTATCTCGCCAGAATACGCTCTCTAAACGCCCGCTGTAAACTGTCGCTGGTTGCCTTGCGCAATGGCACCATCTCGGTCCATTTTGAAAATTTATCAAAAAATACCAACAGAATTGTGTTGAATTTTTTGCTTGATTCACAATTACGCATGAACGGTCGTATTGTCCAACTCATGCCCGGCCAGAAATATCGTTTAACCACGCGAGCGATTGTTTTACGGACACCCATGTGTCCCGCGGTGACGTCATCATGATTCTCGCGCATCACTTGTGCGCGTCGTAGTGTTGGGTGCTCGTTGTCTTCTGTACGTTGTGGTAGGTGCCTATACAAATTACCATCCTCTATGTCATAGTCAGGAAACTTCTCCAGCTGCTCTCGTTCCTCGTTCATGTGTCTGTCCGTTCATGGACAACGATCCTCGGCTGGTGTCTCCTCTCCGGTCTTCATCAGCGTGTCTATCGGTTGCCTTGATAGTGTATCAGCCACGACGTTCAGCTTCCCCTTGCGGTACTGAATGTCAAAGGTGTGCTGCTGCAGCTTCAGCGCCCAGCGTTCGATCCGCCCAGATGGGCTTTCAATGGAGTTCAACCATTTCAAAGACAAATGGTCGGTGATGACTAGGAACCGATAACCCTCCAGGTAGGGTCGCATCTTCCTGAGTCCCCACACGATGGCTAAGCACTCCTTCTTGGTCGGCGAGTAGTTTTCTTCCGATTTATTTAATCGGCGGCTTGCGTACGCAATGACGCACTCCTGCCCATCGATGTCTTGCGTCAGCACCGCTCCGAATCCATAGTTCTAGCATCCATCTTCAACGTGAATTGTTTTGTAAAGTCTGGGCAACCCAGCACCGGCGCCTCAGTTAACATGACCTTTAGTTGGACAGAGGAGCAGCCAGCTGCTTCTCCTCTGTCCAATTAAAATGCTTCCCCTTCTTGAGTAATTTCGTCAGCCGCTGCACCACATCTGAAAATTCTGGTACATACCTCCGGTACCACGAGGCGATACCTAGGCACTGCCGTAGCTCTCGTATGTTCGTCGGTGGTTGTAACTCCTGGATGGCAGCAATATTGTCCGGGTCCGTGTGAATAACTTGGTTGCTTGGTGTCCGGTCGCACCACTGTGCACACCGGCTGTCGTTCTGGTTTCTGCGCAACTTCTCCCAAGGTGACACTCTGTCCACCGCAACTCAAAGTGGCGCCTGCCCGCTGAAAAATTCCATCCCGAGGATGATGTAGTCAACCACTTTAGGCAGCACCAGCAGTGTCAAAGGGTCCCCAAGTCTGCCGATCACTACTATCTCCTCCCGGACGTGCCTGTTTGCACCATCCGCCATGCTCACCCGGACGTCGGTGCTTCTGCAATTAAATGGTGTACGAATCATCTGAGCGCAGACTTCGCTCACAAAACTCCATGTTGCGCCTGTGTTGACCGTTGCGACCGTCAACTCGTTGTCAATGGCAATTATTGCCATAATACGAGTCGCCTCCAGTTTCAGCGCTACTGCTGGATACGGGGAGCTGTCTTCGGGGCCGCCAGCCCTCGCTACTGGCGAATTCCCCGAACGTCGTTGACAACATTCGACTGTCCGTACGCCCCTGCGTCCGCACTACCAACAAAATACAATCGCGTCATTACTGCAGTTCGCCTGCGAATGTCCGCGCCCGCAGCGCCTGCATGCGGTCTTTGGGTTGATGCTCACCCTGGTGACATCATCTAGTCGTCGATTGTGTTCCTCTCGTCTCTGAGCTTTATGATGTGGCTGCGCGTTCTCCATCCCCCGAATAACGTCGTAATCGTCCACTAGATCCACTAGTTCTCAAGCGTTGAGAAGTCGCTGCGCCGAATATTAAGTTGATATTCCGGGCGACTATTTCTAACGATCCGATCCAGCTCTGTTCGTTCATCGTAGTGCGCGTGCCTCATCATGTCCCTCATTCCGATGTCATAATCTTTCGACGACTCCCGCGGCTCTGTAGCCGCTTGCGTATACCGTCGTCGAGGTCCTTAAAGAATCGTGGTGGCAGAAAAAATCATACCACGGCGGGTAGTTGTTCCTATACAACGTCAATGCTCTCCCCTGCAAGAGATCTGCCAGACCGTGTGGAACCCAATCTCAGTCTACTACATAGATCTGCGTCAGCTTCTCCATGCGCTCGATGAATACCAGCGGGTCGCTGCTGACATTAAATTTCACCGGCCACTTCCTTATACGCTCCATCGCAATTTCGTACCTCACTGTGTCTCCTGAGTGAGCCGCTGCTCCTTGATACTGGACTGGCGCCGCGACTGTAGGCGGTGCCCAAGTCTGTCTGTCCGCCGGTTGAGGTCCCGTGAATCTGTTCCTTTCGACCGATGCCATACGCGCCTGTTGCGCCATATGCGCCTGTGGTGACTGAAGTGCCTGCTGCACCTATGGATGTTCCTGTTATAGTTGCTGTTGCGTCATTTGCGCCTGTTGTATCAGTTGCTCCAGCTGTGCCAACTGCTGTACCCTTTGCGCCTGTTGCTGCTCCTGTTGCATCAGCTGCTGCGTCACTTGCGCCTGCTGTGCCTGTTGTTGAGCTTGTTGCTGTTCCTGCTGTTTTAGCTATTGTGCCGTTTGTGTGATCTGCGTAAATTACGCCTGTTGCGCTATTTGTGCCTGTGTCACCGTGTGTGTTGTGTACTTGCGGGGCTGTATACCAGCCATCGAAAATGTGTAGGGTGACAAAGTTCCTACCGATATTAACGGCCTGGTAACAAATGTGGGCAGGGTCAATGTCTGCTCACTAGTTGTAAAAATAATTTTTGACTAGAGAGTCCAGCAGGTGGCAAAGTTAGCAACTCCTGGAAACTGGTGCCTTCTGCCATCGGTAACGGCGAGACGCTCTTGCTGTGCCTCAGCTCCAACTTTTCCAGTCGCTCCCCTCTTTGGTGGTATATTTTCCTTTTTTTATAAGGGCCACGAAATATTTGCGCACCTCCTCGACAGTGCAAGTGCCATTAAAGCGAATTCTGCGGCGTAAGTTGTTAGGTCCTCCTTCCGGAGACCGTACACCCATGTCGCCTTGATAATGGCTGTTTCTCTTGTATATTTTTTTCACTGCGCGTTCCTTATTTAAGATTATGTCACTCGTGTATTGTTCACTCTTTTATTCTAATTTCAAATTTTTTTTTCAATTTTCTCAGGGGATTTGTTATTTTTTTTACTTTTCTAGGGGCTTCTGTTCTTTATTTTTTTTTTTTTTCACTTTTCTCAGAGGGTTTCTTTGTTCAACTTTTCAATGTTTATTTTTTCACTTTTCTATGAGCCTTTTTTCTGTTTACTTTTCAGTCGGGAGGTTTCTTTGTTCAATTTTGTCTTTTCAATTTTCTAGGGGCTTCTTTTCTTTACACTTTTCTCAGGGGGTTTCTTTTTTCAACTTTTTTCAACTTTCTTTTTTCAACTTATTTTCACTGCATGACCCACTGTTTCTTTTTCGATAGTTTATTTGTTCATCATGAGTAACTCTTGTTTAATGTTCATTGCGGCGTTTGTTGTTTTTTTTTTTTGTTTATGCGGCGTTCGTTGTTTTTTTTTTTGTTTATGCGGCGTTCGTTGTTTTTCTTGTTTATGGGGCGATCGTCTGTTTTTATTTGTTTATGCAGCTTTCGTTGCTTTACTTGTTTAATATGGCGATCGTTGGTGTCATTTGTTTATGCGGCGATCGTTGCTTTACTTGTTTAATACGGCGTTCATTTGCTTTACTTATTTTATGCTGCCAACGTTGTTCTGCTTATTTATGTGTCCATCCATGCGGCGTTTATTTGGCGTGCATATATTTGATTTTTTTGCGTTGCACTGAAGCCCCTGCTCGGGCGCCATGTAACGGTCCGGTTTCCGGGTTCAGAGCTGGGATAGTATAGCGGGCTCCAGAAATCTGCTCATTACAAAAATTTATATGTGCAAAGGAAACCCTCAGCACCAAATAAATACGCCGTACGCAAAGTGGTTATAATTATTCAATTTATCTTTATTAAATTCATTTGGGCTTAATACGAAATATATAATGTGGCAACGTCCTGCCTGATGCACTGACGCTCCTCGCTGGTTTTCGCTGAAATTTATGTATTTGCAACAAGACTTACTTGATGCGATGTGTTTTTAGGAACTGTGTGGTATGTCCTGGGTCCATAACCAAGACGGAAACTCTTAGTCAGTTGAGTCTCGACTGGTCCCGGTATCCCCCGCTACGGTTTAATTAAAAACTCACCCAGGGTAACACGCTTGACAAAGTCCCCCGATACCGTTTAATTTAAAACCACCCAGGGTGACAATGCAGTTATTCAGTCACAAAGTCAGGAACAGAGAGAGAGATTTTCACTCTTGCAATGCCTTTTATAGGCCATTGGTTTGGTGACGCGTTGGTGATTTGTTGAGCTTTAGCTCGTTGGTGTTTCTTCGATGCTCTGCGCCGTGTTTGGTTCGACGGCATTGACGTCGAAGCCGGTAGTATAGTTCCGCCGAGAATGTGCGGTCGCTATTTGATGCCTCAAAATGGTTTCGTCACAAATGTTTATCACAAAATAAGTATTACTGGTTGGCTTGCTGATTCTTCAGAATGTCCCTGTTGTCGAAGTGCATGTCATCACGTGATTTGATATTAATTGATATTCAAAATCGTAACCAAGCTAAACGTGACGATAGAAGCACTCGTGGTCGCGGTACAATACCAAAACGTTATAATACGCCAAATAATCGACGAAAATTATACGAGGCATCGACAGAAGGGGCTTTACCTAATACTACCCGCGATAGAACATTGCCAACCAACAATCATAATGCGTATTTGCCCCTTTTAAATTTTAATTATACTCGACAAAATATGAGAATTTGAATGAATGTGGATCATACCTCAACGATACCACTAAATAATATTAAAAATTCCAATGCAGCAAATACGGTAGATTATGTTGAAATATCACGTATAATTGAAAGTAGTGTTCAGCGTTTCCTTTCTAATTTACATCTGCGTCCAAATAGCGCTAACCATTCAAATAACCAAACTAATGTTCCTTTAAGTACCTTTAAGTCATTAAAATTCTCAACGCGAACAAATTAATAGATCAAAATAGTAACTTTAAACCTAGACAGGTTACAACAATTATTCAAAACTGGAAAATAAAATTTGACGGTTCGTCTGAAGGTTTTAGTTGCGAAGAATTTAGATTCCGAATTCGCTCACTTAATTCGGAAAGTCTTAATAATTATTTCGATGCAGTTTGTAAAAATGCGCATTTTTTGTTAAATGATAAAGCCAAATAATGGTATTGGCGGTACCATAACTAAGTACCCCGAATAGATTGGTGAGATTTTACCGCTGCTTTATATCGTATCGTAATTATAAAACTAACTACTATTTCGAACGATATTCGAACTTCGTAATCGTAAAAAAAAACGTTCGAATCATTTGAGATATTTTATGACGCAGTTTCAGCAATTCTTGTTAGATTACCTGAGCCCATAGAAGAGTCTGAGTCATTAGTCACCCGTAATTCAAAACCAGAGATTCGTCATGAAATACTGTATATTCCTGTCCATTCAATATTGCATTTAAGGAAATTATGCCAAATGCGTGAAAATCTTCTTAGTGAAGAATCTTGTCGGCGGTCTCAACAGGCACTTAATATTTCAAATCGTACGAGACTTCGACGAAATATTGCTTCCTTAGAAGATGATTGTCTGTTGTCCGAAAAATAAGACTTGACTTTAAAAGATGATTTTTCCATTGACGTAGTGCAATGTGAAAAAGTTGTGAAGTGTTGGAATTGCGATAAAGAAGGACAATATTCGAAATGTGCGCAAGCGATCGAAAAAAAATTTGTTATGGGTGTGGTACAAAAAACGTGTACAAACCTCTGTGTTCAAAATGTATAACGAAATGGTCGGAAAACTTACGCAAGGGACCATTCTCCAACAATCGAATGGCCCCCAAAATAAAAAACAATATCGATCAAAATACCTATAAACAGGCTTGGTCAGATAATTTTGATATAATAATAAATGTAGAGTAGAAAAATAAAAATGAATTGACTAATGAAAAAATAAAAATTTTAAAGAGAAACGTAGAAAATGATAATATAAAATTATTAGACCATAACACAAAGGGCTACAAAACTATTTAGAAACTAGAAATCGTATTTTTAAACAAGAGCAAATAGTTAAAGTAAAAGATCTACGTTGCGTTTGAGAAAATATTGGAAGTCCTCGCGTGAAACTACAAAAATTTTAGTGTCAGCTATTTTTAACAACAAGTACAACATGTCCTACTATGCAGAAGTGAAGTTTTTAGGCCACACATAACTAGGTTTGCTTGATACAGGAGCTAGCTTAAGTTGTATAGGTTCAGATTTAGCTATGAAAATTTTACTAAAAATATAAACTTCAAAAAACTTAAAACAAATGTTAAGATAGCAGATGGCAAACTTCAAGAAGTACTCGGGAGCTTAAAGGTTCTCTTGAAAAATGCTTATAAAACAGAAAAACTTAAATTATATATAATTCCATCCATATCGCACATATTAAAGCTAGGTATTGATTTTTGGAAAATTTTTAAATTGGATATTGATTCCAATGCATTTTCATTAACTAACACGCAATTGGAACAACTAGGAACTGTTAAATTACTTTAGCTTTATGGCGAACCAGTTTACTTAACCATGAAATTGATTTAGGTCAAACCAAACTCATTAAACAAAGGTTTTACGCAGTTTCTACAAATGTTGAGAAAATCATGTATCAGAAGGATGACAGAATGCTTTATTTAGGAGTAATCGAAAGATCTACTAGTACATGGAGTTCTCCAATTCGACTGTGTCATAGCGTGTTTTGTTACCTAGATGACTTGTACGTAGTTTCCGAAGATTTCGAGACTCATTTATCTATTTTAGTGCGAATCGCAGAACAATTTCGAAAAGCTAATTTAACACTTAATATTTCAAAAAGTAACTTTTGTGTGAAGGGGTATATATATTGGATATGTAATAAGCCACAGAGGTATTGCCACAGACCCAGAAAAATATATTCTATTTTAGCCTGACCTGTACCAAAAAATATAAAGCAAGTCAGAGGATTTCTGGGTTTGGCAGGATAGTACCGCTGTGTTATAAAAAACGTGGTTTTGTCATTGGCGCTGTATTAGTTCAAATGTCTGATGATGGAAGCGAAAAACCAGTGGCGTTCATGTCGAAGAAATTGAACACAGCACAGCGCAACTATAGCGTCACAGAACATGAGTGCTTAGCAGCTGTAAAAGCAATTGAACAATTTCGTTGCTATTTAGAATTCGAAGTAATAACGGATCACTCCAGTTTTACCTGGTTAATGCGGCAACAAAATTTATCTGGAAGGCTTGGAAAGTGGGTTTTTAAATTACAAGGATACAACTTCAAAGGAAAAGGAAAGAAAACGTGGTACCCGATGCTTTGTCGTGGATGCAGAAGGAAGAGTTTTGTGTATTAGAAGAAGTAAAATTGATTTAAATTCGAAACATTTTCACGATAATGATTACGTAGATCTTAAAAACAAAATAACTTGTAATCAAGTACAATTTCCTGACATCAATATTGTGGATAATTTCGTTTACATTCGAACTGAGCATTTCAATGACAAAGAACAACATGCATGGAAATTAAATATTGTTGGTTTTTAATAGCAAGGAAGCAGTTGATTGTAGAATAATGTCGCTTGTACATAATTGCTCATGATGCTGGTTGCAGGTTTCTCGGCGGAAAATTTACTTGGTGTTTAATATATAAATTGATAGTATAATAATGTTGATTGTAGATAATTAATCTTAAGGTTGATTGTAGAGCCCTAAGCGGTAAATATTGCTGTTTAATTAACAACATAGCAATTGATAGTAAAATAATTTTGATTGAAAGTGGTATTTACTGTTGGTGTTTATAGTAGAGTAATGTTGATAGTAGAATAATGTGGTTTGTAGATCATTGATCATGATGTTGATTGCAGGTTTTTAAGCAGTAAATACTGCTGGTGTTTAATATCAATAAACATGTTATAGTAATGTGGATTGTAGATCATTGATCATAATCTTGATTATAGGTTCTTAGGCGGGAAATATTGTTGGTTTTTAATTGCAACATACATGTTGACAGTATGTTAATTGTAGGTTCCTAAGCGGTAAATATTGTTATTTAATAGTAACACAAATGTTAATGGTAGAATAATGTTGATAGGTTCCTAAGCGGCAAATATTGTTATTTAATGGCAACACACATATTGATATTAGAATAATATTGATTGTAGATAATTGATCATATCGTTAATTGTAGGTTCCTGGGCGTAAATACTGTTGGTGTTTAATAGCAACATACATGTTGACAATAGGAGAATGGGGATTGTATATCATTGATCATAATAGTTATTGTATGTTCCTAAGCGGTAAATATTGTTATTTAAAAGCAATACAAATGTTGATAGTAGAATAATGTTGATTGTAGGTTCCTAAGATGTAAATGTTATTGGTGTTTAATAGTAACACCCATTTTTGCAGTAGAAATATGTTCATATATATTATTGATCGGAATATGTTAAATGAATTAAATATAGCTTCAATAGTTTATACATATTTCAGCTTTAGTTAAATTATTATATTTTTCTGATTGCAAATATATTATAATTATAGAAATAAAATAAAAATACTTTTTCATGCATAAACGCACAAATCCTGTTCTACCAGGCAAAGTCGCACAATTTTTCCGAAAAAAGTGGAAAAATTTACAACATCCTGAGTTGCAGCAATCAGCCACCATGAGTGCTACAATTCGATGGGCCGTTACCACGGAGTATGGCAGCACCCAGCCATAAGATCTCACGGCAACAACGTCGACGAGAGCAGTATGCATTCAAGGGCATAAAAATACAACGCCCATGGACTAGCGGTCTTCGACAGTGGGTCGTACGGCGCTCTTGGCGTCCACCGATTGCAGTGAAAAAAATGCTCGACTACGTTGCGGCGATAAGGAGAAGATCGTTACACTGGATCAATCGGACAATACCCTTTGTAATTTTTTTTCTCTCCTTTCCGATGAACACAAGTTGTAGAACAACAAATTATTGTATTTTATATAAAAAAAAACTGCAGAACAGTTAATATTTTAATAAAAGTAAACACATTTTTTTCCTTCTTCTTTTTTTCAATAAAATCCATTTTCTTTTTAAAAAAAAAAAAAAAATAATTAAATAAATAAAAACATTTCGACAAGCTTCGACTTGTTTCGAGAACTTTCTACTCGTTTCGGGAATGACGCATGCTATTGGCATCTCATTCGCACTCATGTGTTTTAATGCGCTGATCTTTCATCTCTTTCTCGCACACTGCCTCAGTGCGCTGAATGATCTTCCGTCTCTTTGTAACACATTGCTTAGTGCGCTGAATTGTCTTGCGTCTCATTTGTTATTGTTGAATGCTTGCAGTATGGGGCAAATTACGTCTAACAATATACATATATGTAGAAAAATACAAAAATAAAAAATACTAAAAAAAAATAATAATAATAACTTTACAAATATATATCTTGGCTCATATTTCGCATTCGTAATGCATCAAATTTGTTTTATGCAGTTTGATAGATTGCTTCGTTACGCGTCTGCCCCCATCCGAAAAATTAAAATACGAAATTCATGTGAATTTTGAGATTACTTTAATTAAAAAACTCAGAAAAATACAGTAAATACAGCTCCACTTTAATAAGAATAGTTCAAATTAAAGATGAAAAACATGGATTTTTGTAAACTTTAGTACAACACATTTAAAAGTGGTTATTTTTATTAATATTTTAAAAGTCCATTCTTCAAATTAACTGAAAAGTAGTCCACGTCACCACTTATAGAAGTTCCTCAATCTAAATATTTTTTAATCAAGGATACTCAAATTAAAAAAATAAAGTATTATTTGTCATCAGCTTCGCTATTATTGTTAACTAACCATTAACAAGCATTTTCTCTCGCGTTTAACACACTCTAGAAAGGTTTTCTAATTAAAAAAAGTTAAATTTTTGTATCTCTTCTTTATATTATCCTTGCTATTCTTATCCATGATGCCCATTACGTTTTTATTTTATTTTAGACATCAGTGGAATTGATCAAACATTTTATTTTAACTGTGGAAATGACATTGGTTGCATTCAAATTCAATAGATTTAGGAATTTATAAATTAGCTCAAAGGCACATTTAAGTCTATACTCATTCGACTAGAGGTTATGAGGTTTTGATGTTCATCTGCGTAATGTTACCTTATTTTTTTGAAAGCATAAGAAACCAAATAATGTTTTTGATTGAAGATTAAATTTAACCATTTTTAAAAAGCGCTATGATAAAGCAAAGGAATACTCACTTTTCTGTTGAACTTTTTTCATATTTCATAAGCGACTCAACTTCGTCCTTAACCAGGTTACTTCTTATTATAGAGTGTGAATCTCCTGTATTCAATGTTACCATATATGCTGTACAATCAATGAATCCTTGGACAGTTAAGTTATTGGCTTTCGAGCAATTTGTGAAATGGAGATTCTGGGGCAATCGGTTATGGGAGTCAGATCGTAGAACTGACTCGATTTAGTTTAAAGATTGTTCAAATTTGTTGTTATTTTCGACATGATCCTTTCGTTCTTCATATTTGGGTTCCTCTGTGGATTGATTTAAAGAGCGCTTATGTTTTTTACGGCATTCACGTGCCATATGCCCATATGTATCACAATTGTAGCATTTACCTTTAAATTGGGTATCACGGATGGCAGCTGTGTGTTCGGATTTATTGACTGCTTTTACTGCAAGTCATCGCTCTCCAAATCAATTTTACGGGCCTTTGGAGCCGAACGGCATAACGTATTTGCTGTCTTCTGTGTTTGAGCTATGGTATCCGTTTCCGTAAATGTTACTTTGGGCGCAGTCACTGTTGCACGTTTTGTCTCCTGATCGCGTATGCCATCAACGAACGCATCGATCTCGCACTTTTCTATGAAATCACTCGTTGAATCTGCATACGATAATTGCGCAAGCCTCTTGACGTCCGTTTCCATTTCTTTGCATTCGGCCCTTTAGTTTCATTCTGTAGATCTGCGTCATGGGATCACTGCCAAATTTGCAGTGCAGCTATAACCGCTGCGTAACTATTTCTATCGCTTTCTGGAACAGTCTGCAACACTTCGGCTGCACCTCCTTTCAAGGCCACAATAAGCGGTGCTACGCTGTCTTCATTGTTCCATAGATTACTTACAGCCGTTGTCTCAAATTGAAGCTTGAAAATGTTGAACGCTGTGGTTCCATCGTAAATCGGCGATTTCAGCTTCGAACCACTAACAACATGCTTTGAGGGTCCACTTATCTGTAAACTGACATCTTCTTGTATTTTCTGTAGCTTTTTGTCGAAACCATTTTCCAAATTTTCAAATTTGTCATCCATGTCCACTACAATGTCATTTACATGTGCCTCCAGTTCGTTTACTTTGCCATGGAGTGTATTAAAAACTTTCAAAAGCTGCTTAGAATGTTCCTGCATCTGTTTCTCAATTTTTACATGATGTTGGTTAGAATTCTCTAAAAGTTTATGTTCCATTTTGTTGGAATTTTCTGGTAGTTCTGTTTTAAGTTGATTTGAATTCTCTTGAAGCTTCTGTTCCATTTTCTAGAAGCTGTTGTTGTATAGCCCCGAGCAACTGGCTCATATCAAAACTTTGTGACTGTACTTTTTGCTCAGTATCCAGATTTTTCGACGATGATGCTACAGCTTCTACTTCAAACTCGTGCTCTGCGAGGTCAATGCCTTGGTTCTCTAATTCTTCTAATTCGCTTTTATAGCTCTACTGTCGTACGTACAGTTGGAAGATTATGAATCGCTAGCTCCTTCTTTAGCTGGTCGACTTTAAGTTGTTCCAATTTAACCATTTTGTATCACAATCCCACTTCTGACACCAATTTTACGAAAATTCAGTCTACGTAAAACTGTTCTACAAGTTCGTATCGCTGGATAGTGTACTAAATAAAAACACACTAATATTTGGTTTTAACTAGTATTATTTCAATAAGTATTAATTAACTTTATTTAATTAAAGAATAACTTAAAGAATAATCACTTATATCAACTGCTGAATTTCTACAATTTAGTTTTACAATGTTCACTCACGAGACGCACTAGTTCACTATTAAATCACAACTGAAGTGCTGTGAGTCAGATGCGGCTCCCTTATATACTGCATGCATCTGTTCGACACATTTCGACAAGCTTCGACTTGTTTCAAAAACTTTCTACTCGTTTCTGGAATGACGCATGCTATTGGCATCTCATTCGCACTCATGCGTTTTAATGCTCTGATCTTTCATCTCTTTCTCGCACACTGCCTCAGTGCGCTGAATGATCTTCCGTCTCTTTCTTGCGTCTCATTTGATATTGTTGAATGCTTGCACTATGGGGTAACAAATTACATCTTTTCGTAACAATATATATGTAGAAAAATACAAAAATAAAAAAATAATAACTTTACAAAAATATACATTGAATAAGGACAGTTTTTTAAAGTATTATCTTGGCTCATACTTCGCATATTTCGCAATCGTAATTCATCAAATTTTGTTTAATTCAGTTTGATAGATTGCTTCGTTACGCGACTGCCTCCATCTGAAAAATTAAAATACGAAATTCATGTGAATTTTGAGATTACTTTAATTAAAAATTTCAGAAAAATACAGTAAAATTGTGCTCCACTTTTATAAGGCCAGTTCAAATTAATGGCGAAAAACACAGTAAACCATGGATTTTTGTAAACTTTAGTACAACACATTTAAAAGTGGCTATTGTAACGAGCGCATTTATAAGAGGCTGCTACAATACAAAATAACGCCGCAGGCCCTAGTACAGGCAAACGGCACTGACAATAACAAATATATGCAACTGTGTAAACAAATAAGCATTCAAAGCATAAACGCAAATAATTACTCAAACGAAGGTTAGATTGAAACAACAATAACCCCGGCCCCAGTGTAGTCGCACGACGCACACAAAAACAGGCTCTGGCAAAAGCAAATACACGATACGTAACAAATAACAACTCAAAGCATTGTTGGTGCAACTACACAAACAATTCTATAGAATAAAACAATAACAACTACCATACGATTTACTATAAAAGCAGCCAGTCAGAACAAAAAGGCAGGCAGTCGCCAGCCGATCTTCGAAGCGAACACAACGCATAATTGGTGGAAGTGTCAAGATCTAGGTGACCGTCTCTTACGACAAGGTTATCTTTATCCTTGTGTATTCGGCTCTGATGGTCAAACACTACGTGACCGAAGCCAGGACACACCTTTTACCGTGTCCTGGAACTCATTACGCCGAGGATATCTTTATCCTTGTGTATTCGGCTCTGGTGGTCAAACACTACGTGATCGAAGCCAGGACACACTTTTTACCGTGTCCTGGATCTCATTACGCCGAGGATATTTTTATTCTTATGTATTCGGCTCTGGTGGTCAAACACTACGTGATCGAAGCCAGGACACACGTTTTACCGTGTCCTGGAACTCCTTACTACAAGAATATCTTTATCCTTGTGTATTCGGCTTTGGTGTTCACGCACTACGTGACCGAAGCCAGGACACACTTTTACCGTGTCCTGGAACTCATTATGCCGAGGATATCTTTATCCTTGTGTATTCGGCTCGGGTGGTCCAACACTACGTGACCGAAGCCAGGGCATACTTTTTACCGTGTCCTGGAACTCATTACGCCGAGGATATCTTTATCCTTGAGTATTCGGCTCTGGTGCTCACGCACTACATGATCGAAACACTTTTACCGTGTCCTGTAACCCAAAACATCATCCTTTATCTCAACTATCCCCTTTTTTATGATAAGGGAAGGACAATATCATAAGAAGTATATATTAAAATAATAAATTAAGTTTATATAAGTAGTATTATAAGACTTGAATTATAAAAGAAACTATAAAAGAAAAACCATAAATAATAATAAAATTTAATATTAGATAAAAGTTTGGTTATATTTTATTTCCGAACCCTGGCAACCGCTGAGCATACCTCAGCGATGACCAAAACACCGTTATACTATTTTTGTTATTATTTTAAAAGTCCATTCTTCAAATTAACTGAAAAGTAGTCCACGTCTCCACTTATATAAAAAAATAGAAACACACTAATATTTGGTTTTAACTAGTATTATTTCAGTAGTATTAATTAACTTTATTTAATTAAAGAACAACTTAAAGAATAATCATCTGGAATACTGCAGATTTGTCCGCGGAGTCTATAGGATCACCGCGGTGTCTTTGGACTGTGTCGGCACCCTGCGCGATCTGGTGAAGCTAAGCTACGGCTTTTGGCTATGAGCGGCATACCCGTTCTGCGTAAGGCAACCTTCTTCGTCAGAGCAAACGGGGCGAAGCGACCCACGTGTGATATCCTTAGGATTCTGGCGACGCAGAACCGTGTGTTGAGAGTGGAACTTTGGGAGGTGTTCCACAGGGATGAGATGACCGATGGAAACCTCATCGTTGTGGGCATTGACCAGAACTCCATCACGACACTGGATAAGTCTGGGGGTCGTGCCTTCTCCCTTACGTCAACCGTGACCATTAAGCTGGGCGGAAAACCTGTCGGAGCTGGGGCCCAATCCGGGAAACAGCAATCCAAGGGCAATCTTCCCAGCCCGGTCGAGGAGGATAGTAAGGATAAGGTCGAGGCCGTGGGCAGTATGGAGGTTCAGGTTGACCCGACCAAAGAAGAAGGGACGAGCGGTGGAGAGGACGAGGGCCTATAAGAATTTTCTGATGATACCCTTACGCCCTCTCAGGAGGATGAGCTACTCTCCCAATGATTCTGCTTACGCAGATCAAACTCCATAGGAGTCGACTGGCGACGGCTGCGCTTATGGAGAGAATGGAAGAAGGTAAGACGCACATCGCACTGATCCAGGAACCCTGGACTGTAAATGACAGGGTTGCTGGTTGGGGTGACTCGCGATACGAAATATTTTATACACTCAATGCAGGCCGCTCTAGGACCTGTATTATCTGTAAAAAGGATTTTAACTTTTCTTTCTCCACAGAACTGTCTTCCTCAGACGCCACCACAATTTTTGACGGGAGCGGTGGCCTCATGCTGTCTTCAGTATATCTCCCGCATGACTCCCCGGAACCTCCACCTTCCGAGGAACTGCTGAGGATTACAAGGTTTGCTGCCGAAAAAGGTAAGAAATTAATAATTTGTACAGATGCCAATTCTCCCCATACAACATGGAGAAGCTCCGACTGTAATGCTCGGGGACATGCCCCATTTGAATTTATTAATGCGTATGATCTTCTGACCGTAAACGTTGGTTGCTCTGCCACCTTCATCACTAGAGTCAGAAGTGTAGTACTTGACATAACTCTTTGCTCTAAAAACATACTTGACATGGTCCAAGACTGGCATGTCTCTAGCAGACATTCCTTCTCGGATCATAGATACGTCTGTTTTAAACTATCTATTCCTAACATACCCCCACCCATGTTTCGCAACAAATCGAAAACTAACTACTATTCAGAAGACTTAAAGAATGCGTTAGACGTATCTCCCGCACCCCCTTTAAGTTCTATATATAACATTTACGGGGAGGTCAAAACCATAACAAATAGCCTTATACGAGCATTCGAAGAGGCTTGCCCTCTTCGCACCTGAGAGTCTTTCAAGGAAAAACCTTGGATGACAGGGGCTTTGAAAAACCTAAGAACGGATGCTCGGAGACTTTTCAATAAAGCTAAAAGATTAAATACTACAGAGCATTGGGATCTCTACTACCAAAAACTCAGTGTATACAAAAAGAATATGCGCTCCGCAAAAAGAGGGTCATGGCGACTCTTCTGTGCACAAGTTGATTGTGTTACAAAAAGGAAAAAATCCCTTATGAGCAGCTGAAATTTAAGCAACATACATACATAAAGGGACGATCCGTTGAAACCGCCTTTCATGAGGTAGTTAACAAAATTGAAAGGTCTATGGACCTAAAAGGGCTCACTCTAGCAGCCTTCATAGATGTTGAGGGTGCTTTTAATAACGTTCACACTGACACACTGATCTCGTCCCTTGCCTCCTTTGACGTAGACCCAGCTATTTTACACTGGGTACCTCATATGTTGTGCAACAGATCCATCACTTGTCAGCAGGGCAATATTGTTTCGCGGTACCCCACAGGGTGGCATTCTCTCACCGCTACTCTGGGTCGTCACCATAAACAGTCTCCTAAGAAGACTAACCGAGGCTGGTTTACAAGCAGTCTGCTACGCAGACGACATCGCCACCCTTGCCTCGGGGACACATCCCCTTCTCCCTTCTAGACGAATCCAAGAAGCCTTGGATATCTCGGTTGAATGGTCATCACCTAGGGGATTAAATATAAACCCCCAAAAAACTGTCTCTGTCTGTCTCTGTCTGTCTCTTTACTAGGAAAAGGAAGCTACCTAGCAATCCTCTTCCACAGGTAAACGGATACTGGCATTTACAAGTCAAGTACCTTAGAGTAATCCTGGATTTTAAACTTAACTGGAAGGCACAAATAGCTAGCAGAGCCACAAAAGCCGTTAGGGTTTGGGCAACCTGCAGAAGATGTATTGGTCCTACATGGGGACTTCGACCAAAGATGACCCACTGGATTTTCACCAGCGTTGTACGACCAATACTCACATATGCGTCACTTGTATGGTGGACAGCTTTGGGACGAAAATGTAACATCAAACCACTCGAGAAAGTGCAACGGGCGTGTTGTCTCGGCATTTCAGGTGCGATGTCTACCACTTCGACCAAAGCAATTGAGACTATTCTAAACATACGCCCAATACAAATTCAAGTTAAATATGAGGCCGCGGTCGCAGCGGCTCGACTAAACATTCTTGGGGGATGGCTCAATTCCGAGACATTAACCAATCACCAAACCATAATTAACTCAATTCCTAATACTGTTTCTACAGGTAATTGGAACTGCGACCGCATCCCGGAGGAAACCAATCATACCGCCGCAAAGTTCCCTTTCCCGACTAGAGAGGAATGGGACAACGGTCAGGTATTGTCTATCAATCCGGGGATCCACCTCTACACTGACGGATCAAAACTAAACGGTCACACTGGAGCGGGCTTTTTCTGTGAAGCCTTTTCTGCAAAAGAAAGCCTTCGTCAGCATGACCACAACACCGTCTTTCAGTCGGAAGTAGTGGCTATAACAGAAGGGGCTAAATTTATACAAAGCACTCACTGTGTAGACAAGTGTATTAAAATTTTCTCAGACAGTCAAGCTGCCATTAGAGCTTTATCCACGGACAAGGTGAAATCCAGAGTGGTTCTACAATGTAAATAGGCCCTTCCTGATCTCTTACTTGTTAACACTGTGGACATTATCTGGGTCCCAGGACACTGTAGAATTGAGGGGAACGAAATAGACGACGAATTGGCGAGAAATGGATCAGAAATGGACACAATCTCAGTCATAACCGGCAGACCTTTCCAATTTCTAAAAAACGAGATGAGCTCATGGGCTTATCACTTCACAAAAAATCATGGGAAGAATCGAGCGAGGGCCAAGCAACTAAATGGCTATGGGGCCCCCGAACAAATCCAAAACAAACAAAATTCTAACGCTTAATAAAAAGGAGTTAAAAAAATACACAGGCATCCTCACGGGCCATAATGAGCTAAGAGGTCATCTTTTCAAATTGGGATGAGTCTGTGAAGAAGAGACAGAGACGCTTGAACACTACTTGTGTCGCTGCCCGGCATTTGCCAGACTTAGATTCATCCACTTAGGAGCTCCGCTTATTTCATCATTGAAACAACTGCGAAGCTTGGACTGGACAGTACTAAGAAAATTTGTCAAATTCACGAAATTTCTAAACTCCAAGCTAACGATTTTGAATAAAACTGTTATGAATTCAATAGATAGATGTCCAGTGCAATCAGCAAGACTATAAGAAAATGTTTGATTCACGTTTAAAGATTTCGATAACAAAATACGCACTCATCCACAAAACTGAAGTTGGCAGTTGTAACAAAAATATTTTTGCTATGGATGCCACACTTGTTGCAAATATCAAATTCGCAGAGTTGCCAGTTATATTTACAATAGAGTACTTAATACTAAGGGATAACAACTCGGCCAATCTGAATATTG
Source organism: Dryomyza anilis (assembly GCA_951804985.1). Lineage (NCBI taxonomy): Eukaryota > Metazoa > Arthropoda > Insecta > Diptera > Dryomyzidae > Dryomyza > Dryomyza anilis. The sequence continues at coordinate 8,275,229 of OX638136.1, read as the reverse complement.
ATCGGCCCGATCAAACAAACCTTTAATTTTATTATGTTACTATACTTTCTTATTCTAGTTGAGAGTATTGCTAACCTTCCTACTATACCACGATCTTCTCAGTAGCACCTAACCACTTTCGCATACGGTTGGCTTCAATCACACCATCATACGGCAACTCAGTCAATTGACAATTATCAATGTTCCTAATAACATAGCGATCATTACCCAATACTCTATGAACGATGTACGGTCCACGATACTTGGGAACGAACTTTTTGTTCGTCCCAACCATCGTGTCCACAATTCTTATCACAACAAATTCCCCAACGCTGTTGTTTTTAGCGGGAGAGCTGTGTTTCAAAAAGTAATTAGCGCTGTATTCTTGAGCACGCTCGATTGAGTCAGCAGCATTGGATCTCAACTGATGAAGATCGCGCTCAGCATAACAGCTAAAACACATTACAGACGACTCATTATCCGAGGGGTCACAACGGGCCTACTTTATGGCCTAGGTATACTCTGTGCGATACACAGAGGGGTTTCCCCCCCTCCTTCAATCAATCAAGAATAATCACGTATATCAACTGCTGAATTTCTACAATTTAGTTTTACAATGTTCACTCACGAGACGCACTAGTTCACTATTAAATCACAACTAAAGTGCTGTGAGTCAGATGCGGCTCCCTTATATACTGCATGCATCAGTTCGACACATTTCGACATGCTTCGACTTGTTTCGAGAACTTTCCACTCGTTTCGGGAATGACACATGCTATTGGCATCTCATTCGCACTTATGTGTTTTAATGCGCTGATCTTTCATCTCTTTCTCGCACACTGCCTCAGTGCGCTTAAAGATCTTCCATCTCTTTCTAACACATTGCTTAGAGCGATGAATTGTCTTGCGTCTCATTTGTTATTGTTGAATGCTTGCACTATGGGGTAACAAATTACATCTTTTCGTAACAATATATATGTAGAAAAATACAAAAATAATACAAAGAAAAAAAAAATTTTTCTAAAAAAAAATAATAATAACTTTACAAATATATATCTTGGCTCATGTTTCTCATTCATAATGCATCAAATTTTGATTTATACAGTTTGATAGATTGTTTCGTTACGCGTCTGCCCCCATCCGAAAAATTAAAATACGAAATTCATGTGAATTTTGAGATTACTTTAATTAAAAAACTCAGAAAAATACAGCTCCGCTTCAATAAGGCCATTTCAAATTAATGATGAAAAACATGGATTTTTGTAAACTTTAGTACAACACATTTAAAAGTGGCTATTTTTATTAATATTTTAAAAGTCCATTCTTGAAATTAACTGAAAAGTAGTCCACTTCACCACTTATAGGAGTACCTCAATCTAAATATTTTTTAATCTAGGATACTCAAATCCTGCCTGCATTAATTAAAAAAATAAAGTATTATTTGTCATCAGCTTCGCTATTATTGTTAACTAACCATTAAAAAGCATTTTCACTCGCGTTTAACACACTCTAGAAAGGTTTTCTAATGAAAAAAAGTAAAATTTTAGTATATCTTCTTTATATTATACTTGCTATTCTTATCCATGATGCCCATTACGTTCAAACATTTTATTTTAACTGTGGAAATGACATTGGTTGCATTCAAATTCAACAGATTTAGGAATTTATAAATTAGCTCAAAGGCACATTTAAGTCTATACTCATTCGACAAGAGATTATGAGGTTTTGATGTTCATCTGCGTAATGTTACCTTATTTTTTTGAAAGCATAAGAAACCAAATAATGTTTTTGATTGAAGATTAAATTTAACCAATTTTAAAAAGCGTAGCATTGTAGCATTTACCTTTAAATTGGGTATCAAGGTTGGCAGCTGTGTGTTCGGTTTTATTGCCTGCTTTTACCGCTTGGAACACTACTTGAAATAAGTCATCGCTCTCTAAATCAATTTTACGGGCCTTTGAGGCCGAACGACATAACGTATTTGCTGTCTCCTGTGTTTGAGCTATGGTAACCGTTTCCGTAAATGTTACTTTGGGCGCAGTCACTGTTGCACGTATTGTCTCCTGATCGCGTATGCCATCAACAAACGCATCGATCTCGCACTTTTCTATGAAATCACTCGTTGAATCTGCATACGACAAATGCGCAAGCCTCTTGACGTTCGTTTCCAATGTTTCACCATTTCTTTGCATTCGGCCTTTTAGTTTCATTCTGTAGATTTGCTTCATGGGATCACTGCCATATTTGCAGTGCAGCCATAACCGCTGCGTAACTATTTCTATCGCTTTCTGGAATAGTCTGCAATACTTCGGCTGCACCTCCTTTAAAGGCCACAATAAGCGCTGCTACGCTGTCTTCATTGTTCCATCGATTACTTACAGCCGTTGTATCAAATTGAAGCTTGAAAATGTTGAGCGCTGTGGTTCCATCGTAAATCGGCGATTTCAGCTTCGAACCACTAACAACATGCATTGAGGGTCCACTTATCTGTAGTAAACTGACATCTTCTTGTATTTTCTGTAGCTTTTTGTCGAAACCATTTTCCAACTTTTCAAATTTGTCATCCATGTCCACTACAATGTCATTTACATGTGCCTCAAGTTCGTTTACTTTGTATTAGAAACTTTCAAAAGCTGCTTAGAATGTTCCTGCATCTGTTGCTCAATTTTTACATGATGTTGGTTGGAATTCTCTAAAAGTTTCTGTTCCATTTTGTTGGAATTTTCTTGTAGTTCTGTTTTAAGTTGATTTGAATTTTTTTTGAAGCTTCTGTTCCATTCTGTTGGCATTTTCTAGAAGCTGTTGTTGTATAGCCCCTAGCAACTGGCTCATATCAAAACTTTGAGACTGTACTTTTTGCTCAGTATCCAGATTTTTCGACGATGATGCTACAGCTTCTACTTCAAACTCGTGCTCTGCGAGGTCAATGCCTTGGTTCTCTAATTCTTCTAATTCGCTTTTGTAGCTCCACTTTCGTACCTACAGTTGGAAGATTATGAATCGCCAGCTCCTTCTTTAGCTGGTCGACTTTAAGTTGTTCCAATTTAACCATTTTGTATCACAATCCCACTTCTGACACTAATGTTACGAAAATTCAGTCTACGTAAAACTGTTCTACAAGTTCGTATCGTTGGATTTTGTACTAAATAAAAACACACTAATATTTGGTTTTAATTAGTATTATTTCAATTGGTATTAATTAACTTTATTTAATTAAAGAACAACTTAAAGAATAATCACTTATATCAACTGCTGAATTTCTACAATTTACCTTTACAATGTTCACTCACGAGACGCACTAGTTCACTATTAAATCACAACTGAAGTGCTGTGAGTCAGATGCGGCTCCCTTATATACTGCATGCATCAGTTCGACACATTTCGGCATGCTTCGACTTGTTTCGAGAACTTTCCACTCGTTTCGGGAATGACGCATGCTATTGGCATGTCATTCGCACTCATGTGTTTTAATGTGCTGATCTTTCTTCTCTTTCTCGCACACTGCCTCAGTGCGCTTAATGATCTTCCGTCTATTTCTAACACTGAATTGTCTTGCGTCTCATTTGTTATTGTTGAATGCTTGCTCTATGGGGTAACAAATTACATCTTTTCGTAACAATATATATGTAGAAAAATACAAAAATAAAAAAAATAATAATAATACAAAGAAAAAATTTTCCAAAATAAAAAATAATAATAATAACTTTACAAAAATATATATATATATACACTGCGCGCCATTGAATAAGGACAGTTTTTTAAAGTATTATCTTGGCTCATCTTTCGCATATTTCGCAATCATAATTCATCAAATTTTGTTTTATTCAGTTTGATAGATTGCTTCGTTACGCGTCTGCCCCCATCTGAAAAATTAAAATACGAAATTCATGTGAATTTTGAGATTACTTTAATTAAAAAACTCAGAAAAATACAGTAAATACATCTTCACTTTAATAAGACTTCAAAGTGGTATATAGGTCATCAGTGTATACAAATCCTGAACATAACTACAAACTTTAAATCGCTGAAGAAATTCCATTCATTTGATACCCATATTTACAAATGGGTAGGTGTACCGAATTTCGATTTTTTTTTTGGGACCCACAAGTCGTATCGGCGGAAAACACTATTTTTTCATTTATCTGAGCATGCTTTCAATATATATTTGACCAAAAAGTTAACCTAAGCACGTATACAGTAAAATTGATCTGTAGATGTAAATTTAGTATGAGGTAAATGGTCAGATCACAGGTCACAATAGACCGATCTCTACAATTTTTTCGAACATACAGCGTAGGTATATACGTAATCTAAGTTATGAGTTTGATTTATCTAACTTTTCAATTGTTTAAGTAGTAGTGATCGCTAAATCTGAATATACCCTGAACTGAATATAACCTTTCACTCTTAGTGTAGAGTATAAAAATAAAGTATTATTTGTCATCAGCTTCGCTAGTATTGTTAACTAACCATTAACAAGCATTTTCACTCGCGTTTAACACACTCTAGAAAGGTTTTCTAATTAAAAAATGTTACATTTTTGTATCTCTTCTTTATATTATACTTGCTATTCTTATCCATGATGCCCATTACGTTTTTATTTTATGTTGGGCATCAGTGGAATTGATCAAACATTTTATTTTAACTGCGGAAATGACATTGGTTGCATTCAAATTCAACAGATTTAGGAATTTATAAATAAGCTCAAAGGCACATTTAAGTCTATACTCATTCGACAAGAGATTATGAGGTTTTGATGTTCATCTGCGTAATGTTACCTTATTTTTTAGAAAGCATAAGAAACCAAATAATGTTTTTGATCGAAGATTAAATTTAACCAATTTTGAAAAGTGGTTTGATAAAGCAAAGGAATACCCACTTTTCTGTTGAACTTTTTTCATTTTAGAGATTTTAGAAAGGTCCTTTTTGAAAAGTCTACAAAAACAAAATGTTGGTATCAAAACTAATCAAACATTGTCCATGCAATTCCCTACTAGTAAATTACAACATTTATCCAATATGTGCATTAGGGATAATAAAAACAAGGGTTACGTTATAAAAAGTCAACTTTTTTAAAATTAGAAATCTTAAGAAATTTCTAAGGATGTGTTAAACAGTACAGAAACTTATATTTAATGGTCAGTTTACAATATTAGTGAAGCTGATGATAAATAATGCATTTTTTTTTTTGAATAATTACAGTCAGGATTTCAGTAATATTTTGATTGAGGTATTCTTTAAAATGCTATCGTTGACTACATTTAAGTTAATTTGAAGAATGGACTTTTAAAATAATAATAAAAATAGCCACTCTTAAATGTGTTGTACTAAAGTTTTCAAAAATACATGGTTTACTGTGTTTTTCATCATTAATTTGATCTGGCCTTATTCAAGTGGAGCATAATTTTACTGTATTTTTCTGAGTTTTTTAATTAAAGTTATCTCAAACTGCACAAGCATTTCGGATTTTAATTTAAAAAATTTGACTTATATATACTTATAAAAAAATGTATAATATATGGATACATAATATCAATTCTCTCTGAAAATTGATCTCCGAAGTGGGGAGGGACGGAACCGTTGATGTATTACAAATATGTACTACGAAACACCCTTTAACCATTCTGATACTACTGCACTAATACAGTGCAAAAATGCACTACAGTTAGAAAACCATAGTAACAACATACGACACAAGCTAATTGGATGGCAGTCAGCTGACAGCTGGCGCAGTTTTACGTTCATGCACAATATAATTTCCGTGTGCTTTAACACAAATGGTATTCATGAGATGCTTGCTCGGTTGCACAAGACAGTTCGGAGACGTAGTGTTCTTTTTCTGTATTTTTAGTAGCGAATTGCCGAAAGGTGAATTGCAGCAACAACTCTAGTGGAAAACCACCAGTTAATACATTGTGAAGTCGGAAATTGCTTTTCTGTCGGCTACCGAACACCATACCGTCGGGTCATACCCGAACGCCATACTGTAGTTTGCACTATCGGTTTAACACATTACCGTCGGCTAACCACCGACAGCGTAAAATACTTACTTACTTAAATGGCCCTTACAACTGTGGGTCGGTTTTGGCCGCTGAGATAAAGCCGCGCCAGTCGCTTCTGCTTTGCGCGCGCTGACGCCAGTTATAAATACCAAGCGTTGTCCTCAACCTGGTCTTTCCAACGCAGATGTGGACGCCCTCTTCTACGCTGTCCACCTTCAAGCCTCGATTCAAGCACCTTCTTAGCTGGAGTGTTTTCATCAATTCGTTCGACATGACCTAGCCAACGAAGCCGTTGGATCTTGATGCGCTTGACTATGTCATTGTCGTCGAATAAATCATACAGCTCATGGTTCATCCTGATTCGATACTCGTTAGCAAAGCACATAGGGCCCAAAGATTTTACGGAGAATCTTTCTCTCGAACGCTCCCAGTACTCTCTCATCGGTGGAGGCCAGCGTCCATGGTTCTGCACCATAAAGTAGGACGGGCATGATGAGTGACTTGTAGAGCGTTATTTTTGTCCGGCGAGAGAGGGCTCTACTTTTAAATTGCCTACTGAGCCCAAAGTAGCACCTGTTGGCAAGAGTTATTCTCCGTTTAATCTCCAGACTGACGTCGTTGTTTGTTGTTGATGCTGGATCCCAAATAGACGAAGTCCTTCGAACTTGTGGGTGTCAAAGAGAGAGGGCTCTACTTTTAAATTGCCTACTGAGCCCAAAGTAGCACCTGTTGGCAAGAGTTATTCTCCGTTTAATCGTTTAATCCGTTTAATCCAGACTAACGTCGTTGTTTGCTGTTGATGCTGGATCCCAAATAGACGAAGTCCTTCGAACTTGTGGGTGTCAAAATCAGCTTTTTGTCTAAGACATACGGACTCCTTTCTGCTTGTTGACACAAGGAACTTCGTCTTTTTCTCGTTAGAGACCGATTCGACGTGACTCTTTCTACAATATGGAGAATGCTGCGCTGACTGCTCGTGTGCTCCTGCCAATGATATCAATATCATCGGTATTTGCGAGACGGAACGGCAGCTAGTACTATTTTCTCCATCAATAAATTTAAAAGTCGCACGAAATGGAGTGACCCTGCCTGAAACCTCGTTTGGTATGAAATGGCTCGGAGAGGTCATTTTCTATTCTCACTGAGCAACGTGTGGGTCCTTCTGCAAAGCCTTATAGTGTTTCGCAGGTATACCGAACTCAGACATTGCGGCGTATAATCGTTCCCTTATCGGAGTGTCGAAGGCGGCTTTCTAGTCGACTAATATGTGGTAGGTGTCGATCTGTTTTTCTAGAGTCTTTTCCTGGATTAGGCGCAAACTGAAAATCTGGTCTATGATGTACTTTCCAGGTCTGAAGCCGCACTGATAAGGTCTAATCAGTCTGTTTCAGTCTTTCACATAATACGCTCGATAGAACCTTGTATGCGATATTGAGTAGCCTGATCCCACAGTAGTTAGTGGGATAGTGGGATCCCCTTTCTTAAGGATTGGGCAGAGTACACTGAGGTTCCAGTCACTTGGCATGCTTTCATCCGACCATATTTTGCTTACGAGCTCGTGCATGCTCTCTATTAGCTCTTCGCCTCCGGTCTTATACACTTCAGCAGGCAGGCCATCAGCACCTGCGGCTTTATTGTTTTTCAGCCGAGCGGTGGCTGTTCTGACCTCGTCATGGTCGGGAGGCGGAATCTCAACGTCGTCATCAAATACTGGGGTAGCCGGGTTTACTTCTCTATCGGTGGAATTGCGGTCATTATCACCGGTCAGCAGTTTAGAAAAGTGATCTCTCCATAATTTCAGTGTACTCTGGATATCTGTCACTAGATTCCCGTTCTCATCTTTACAAGAAGATGCTCCGAATTTTGAACCTCCGGCTAGGCGTCTTATTTTCTCGAAGAATTTTCGAGCCTCATTCCTGTCCCCATGCATCTCAATCTTGTCTCGACGTCTCTCTTCAGTTCTCTTCTCTTTGTGTCTGCAGCTCGCGTAGCTACAGACTGCAGGGTGGATTTGTACGCAAGTCAGAGGATTTCTGGGTTTGGCAGGGTGGTACCGCCATTTTTTAAATAATTGGTTTTGGCATTGGCGCCTTATTAGTTTTTAATTGCAACATACATGTTGACAGTATGTTAATGTATGTTCCTAAGCGGTAAATATTGTTATTTAATAGCAACGCAATTGTTGATAGTAGAATAATGTTGATAGGTTCCTAAGCAGTAAATATTGTTATTTAATAGAAACACAAATGTTGATATTAGAATAATGCTGATTGTAGATCTTTGATTATAACGCTGATTGTAGTTTCCTTGTTGATAGTAGATCATTGATCATAATCTTGATTGTAGGTTCCTAAGCGGTAAATATTGTTATTTAATAACAACACAAATGTAGATAATAGAATAATGTTGATTGTAGATCATTGATCATAATGTTGATTGTAGGTTCCTTAGAGGTAAATGTTATTGGTGTTTTATAGTTACACCCATTTTTGCTGTAGAAATATGTTGATATATATTATTGTTCGGAATATGTTAAATGAATTAAATATAACTTCAATATTTTGAACATATTACAGCTTTAGTTAAATTATTATTTTTTCTGATTTCAAATAAATTATAATTATAGAAATAAAAAATACTTTTTCATGCACAAACGCACAAATCCTGTTCCACCAGGCAAAGTCGCACAATTTTTGCGAAATTCGAGGATGCCGAAAAAAGTGGACACATTTACGCCACCACCCGAGGCCACTCCGAGACCGAAGGTGTCTGTCCAGTCGGAGGTAGTGCTGCCCCCATAGAGTATCCCCGGGAGCAGCCAGCCCGAAGGAAGATAACGTTCAAGAATTCGGAAGCACGAGCACCACCACCACTGGTACGGATCAAATCAACCGAACCAAAGTCATCGCCAGCCGACCCGACATCATCAGTCCAGCCAGGAATAATATTTCAAACTGTCGATATTGTAACATATCGTAAAAAAATTTTAATAAATGGAACCAAATTGTATTTTTATTTCATAAATTTAAATATTTGAATGTAAAAATTTTAAAACTATGTAATAAGAGCCTCTTTCTGTATTTTGCAATGAAGTAATGACGAAAAATTAACGTCAAAATTATTAAAATTTCACACTTCTTGACTTTTAAATAATTCGTAATATATATATATATATATGTATCGAAATACAGAATTTGTGTTTAAAACAAAATTTTGATTTTTTATTGAAGAAAGAGTTATTCATTTCCATGTTACCCTTTTTTAAATATTCCGGTATACCAATTCGGTGCTTGTACTACTGTTACTTGTTATCCTATTTTTAATATATTGCCAAAACAAATTATTTTTCCTACACAAGACCAAGAGATCAATTACATACAAATTGTAATTATACTTTTAATAAAATATTAAAATAGAAAAATAAATAAACATTTTTTAATAAAATGAAGGTTTTATTTATGTACCTATGATTTTAGTATAACGTTTTAGTTACAGTTTCGGGTTTTAAAATTAAACTGTTTTAAAATAACATCGTTAACGGTTCAATTACTGGTTCAAAATATTTCGACCGTAACTATAGTCAAAATTATTCTAGAACTGAAATTTAATAACGAATTTCGTGAAAGTTTTCATATAAATCAAATTGAAAATGCGGTATATTAAATTAAGTTTTATGTTAAAATTGTTTATATTTATGTTACTTGTGATCAGTAAATTTAGTTTTGGAATCTATTAAAATGGAATTGTACTAAAATGGTCTGGGGAGTGCTTGCGTACTTTTGGTATTGAAATTCTACTGAAAAAAATACAATTGTACTGAAAATATCATCACTGCTGCCAGCCGATCCGAAAGCTTCGACAGCAGTTACGAAGACAGCACCAGTAAACCCGAAGGCAGCGCCAGTCTCACCATTCGCTGCAATAATGTTGTTAGACGACATCCCGAGTTGCAGTCAACAGCCACCACGCGTGCTATAATTCGATGGACCGTTGCCAGGGAGTATGGCAGCACCCAGCCATAAGATCTCACGGCAACAACGGCGACGAGAGCAGTATGCATACAAGGGCATTAAAATACAACACCCACGGAATGGCGGTCTTCGACAATGGGCCATACGGTGCGCTGGGCGTCCACCGATAGCAGTGGAAATAATGGACGAGGACCATGCTCGACTACGTTGCGGCGAAGACTAAGTATTGAGAAGATCGTTACACTGGAGCAATCGGACGAGCTACCATAATTTTGATGTCCGTTGTCTCCTTTCCGACGAACACAAGTTATAGAACAATAAATTATTGTATTTTATAAAAAAAATAAAAAACTGTAGAACAGTTAATATCCTTCCTTTTTTTTTAATAAAATCCATTTTCTTTTTTTCAAATATATATATATATATATATATATATATATATATATATATATATATATATACATTTGATATATATATATATATATATATATATATATATATATATGTAGGTTTTCCCTCAAATAATAATAAAGTTCTTCTCGTTGTTTTATTTAATGAAGTATTTATTTTAAAAATAGTTAGTTTAATTTATTTACAGTTTTAAATAATAGTTTTAAGTTAAGTTTTATATTAATTCGTCACAATGTCGGTCTGTTTCGTCCGCGTCACAATTCAACTCTGTCGTCCGTTTTCTGTCTAGCTTTAATTTTAATAGATGCTTCGTCAAGTTTTTGTTTGTTCTTCGTCCGTTCGTTCAATTTCGTCGCCTACTAGGTCTGAATTCAAAAGTATGTCCGTTAATTACTAAATAATGTCAGTCCGTCTTTTCAAATCCCACATTCGGCCATCCTGCGGCGCATTCGACCCGAATGTGTAGTGCTGTTTCTCTTTCACATTCTGCGTTACGATGTTCGACAATATAGTGCTTTCCACATATTCTGTCTTTCCCTCAGTGTAGCGACCATGGTTACGATTTTTAACGAAGTTACACGATCTAAAATACGTTGATTTCTGTTTCGGTCCAGAGCCGAAATGAATAGGTTTCATGGGCTCTGTAGATGATATGTCGTACTTTCTCCAGTCTTTCTTACGATTTTTCTTTCCGATTTGAACAAATACTTCTCTTTCGCGATGCTCCAAGTCATTCTTAAGCTTGAGACATGAGATTCGACTTATATCGTCCACTTGCTTCCTCTTTTCTTGTAGACATCTATAATCTATGTTGTTTCTGTTTATATTCATCTCTCTGCATTCACGTACTGATTCGACATACCCTTGTTTCTCGTTGTTTACTTCTGTTTTTATTTTATTTTGCGGTTTTATAATAAATTTCGCGCCATCAGCACTAATTTGCATATTAACCTGAGTCAGAATATCGTTTCCTATTACAGCGGGATAAGAAATATCGTTCTCTCTTACCACGTGAAAGTTTATCTCCAATATAATTCCATCGACTTCGACCGGTATTGTAAAGTTTCCAAGTGTATTTATCTCCATCTGACCAATTCCAATCAAACTCTTTATTTTCGGATTTAAAACAACGTTACCCAGCTTCTTAAAAATATCGTGCCTTATCACACAGATATCACTGCCAGTATCAATTAAAGTTGATATTTTAGAATTCTTAATTTGTATTATTTTAAAAATACGATTACATTTCGACATCTGAATGGCATCTACTTTTTCAGTCGACACATGTACGTTTCTTCCATCATTTTTCATATTGTCTTCTCTAGGTTGTGATTTACATTCAAATGAACGATGCCCTGTCTGGCGACATTTGAAACACTTGTAGTCTGCTGCTGGACAATCTCTGGCAATATGATTTTTACCTCCACATTTAAAACATCTTTTCTCACTTTCTGGTCGATCTTGCTGAACGTTTTGTCCAGGTATAGTTTTCTGCGCTGCTGTTGGCTGATTACCTCTCGAGTTTGATGACTGCGGATTTTGGTATCGAACCTTTTCATACACATTCAAGTTTTCTTTTAGCTCATCTAACGTACGCGATTGGTACAAAATACCTTTATTTAGCCTTGAATCAGGGATGCCATCGATAAAATATTCGATTAGGCTCTCATCGTCTAAATCAACAGAGCTTCCAATCTCTAGCAAACTATACAGATACTCTCTGAACGTTTCCATTGGCTTCTTGCGTCGATTGCGCAGCAATCTGTGTACTTCAATTGCTGATAGTCTGGTGCCAAATTCCTTCTTAAGCGATGCTTTGAGTGATGGCCAATCTTTAATTTTAGTTTGGCTTCTGACAAAAATCTTCGCTGCTCCATTCAGCAGTTGCTTCGCATAAATATACATCTGCAGCTCATTCCATCGTACAGTAAGCGCATTATCCTCAAATTCCTGCAGCCACTGTGAAACATCCGGATGTCCTGAACCCGAGAATGAGGATAGCGAATCTTGAATATCTCTCAACGTAAAGGTAGACCGCTCTACTATCACGTTACGCGCTGCCACTGAATCTGCGTCATCATACTGCGACTCATTTTCATCTTCTCTCGTCAGACCTAAGTGGTTAAGCAATCTATCTTGCAGTTCTGCTTTACGTCCTGTCAACAATAACCCCGCCTCCTCTAACTTCTCTTTCAAACCGTACACAGTCAATGCTAAAACCTCAGTCAAGTCCATTTCGAATAACAATTTGTTTTATTTTATAATATAATTTAATAGTATAATTTGTTTAATAATTTAGTGATTAAGAAACTATCAAAATTAATTTAGTTAAATTCAATTTAATTGTACATAAATTAAAAGGTATTATAATTTAAAAATTTTCTCAATAACTCCACAGCTCACCAACGCCCCTGCTCAAACACGCCACTGTCATCAATTCATGCGGAGCATACACTCTGCTACGTTTGCGATATTTTCTCTGCTTTCTTTATCTCTGCTTCTAATTTTTCGTTCTGCTGTTCTCTGCGACTGCGCTGTCGATTGCGTTGCTTGATGGCTTTGCTATAATCGGAGGCGCATGCGTTCTTGCTGTTTTAAACTTGTTGCGTTTACTTTTTCTTCAATCGCCGTTGTTATAATTGTCAAATATTTGTTTATTCGTTAAAATTTTAATTTAATTCACTGGTTTTGTTTTAAACTCTTTTCACAATGTTCCATCTGTTGTAATTTTTGTTGCTTTTATGTTTAAAATTTGTTGTTCAATATTTTCTAAACATTTTAACTGCTCTCTTTATTCATTGTTTAACATTCAACGATTTAAATCACTTTTTTTCTGAATGTCGATTAATATTTTAACACTTCTACTGCTGATTGTTGTTATAAGTTTCACAGTTGATTTTTCTTATGTTATTAAATTTGCAATTTTGCTTTTGTATCTCAATGTTGTAAATTGTCTCACAGCTAGTTGTTTGATTTCTATAACTTTATTCTTGTCACTGATTGTTATTGTTTATTTATGTTCTTATTTGATTCTTTGTTATTATTTTCACTGCTGTTGTTTATTGTTTCTATCACTATTTTTGTTCAATGTTATTTAATATTTTGGTGAACTATTCTTCGCGTTCTTCTTCTTTACACACTTTATTTCGCAGTTTGTTTTATACTTCATAGTTGTTTCACCTCTTTCCTCTGTTCCTTTGTACTGTTTTGTTTCACTCTCTTTCCTTGCTCACTGATCGTTTCTGTTTAGTAGTTTTGATGTTTTCACTTCTTTTTGTTCGCTTGATTTTATTTAACTTTGCGCTTTTTACTTTTTCTCTATGCTTTCGCTAGACTTTTTAATTTGTAGTTTCGTAGTTAATGCTACATTCTACTTTTTTAAACATTTATAATTTATTAACTTTTAATTAACTGATATTTTATTCCTTCTCACTGTTTATTAGCTATATCCTTTTGTTAAAATGTTGTTTATCTTCTCCGTATTGTTCTTCACTGTGCAACACTTGTGTACTGTTTTTTTTTTAAACTTCTTTAATTTTTCTTCAATGTTCTTCACAACTTCACTGTTCTCTTTGAATGCTTTTGTTTTCTTCACTGTTCTTCACTATTCTCTTATTTTTCTTCACTATATTTGCGCAATTCTTTAATTGTTCTTCACTGCCTCACGGTTTTAGCAAGCTGCTTTATTAATTTTGTGTTTTTTACATCATTGTTTTTAGCAAACTATTTTTCATTAACTTCACTGTTCTTTACACCATCGCCATATTTTGCAAACTATTTTTTTCTCTAACTTCACTGTTCTTCACGACTTCTTTTGACTGCGCTTATTCTCTTCCTTCGATGCTTCACGTGTTACGTTTTCGCAATTTTTCTCTGTTTCTTCTCGGCTTTTGTAAGCTTTCCTCTCGTTCTAGTTTTCGCTTGTAGTATGTTTGTCCTTCACTAACTTCACTGTTCTTCTCGACTTCACTTTATTTAGCAAACTTCACTATTTCTTTCTTGAATGTAATGTTGTTCCTCCTTCGTTTTTCGCAAGTTAATATTACTCCTCGATGTTGATTGCTTTCGTTCTATCCTATTCTAGTCTTTATTTGTAGTTTCATTTGTAGTTTTGTAGTTGATGCCACTTTTACAATGATGCCACAACGCTCTGTTGTTGGTACAGTTAGCGAATAATTTGTAGTTGATGCTACTTTATTGTTTTATGTCTTGTTATCAAATTTTTCAAAATTATATATAACTTTTCACTATTTCTTTAAATTTTCTTTGTGCTCTAAACTTTTCCATGCACTTCACTTTTCTAAATTTTTGGCTTTTGTCTATGTCCATTCCGGCTGAGCCCCCAAATTTGTAGGTTTTCCCTCAAATAATAATAAAGTTCTTCTCGTTGTTTTATTTAATGAAGTATTTATTTTAAAAATAGTTAGTTTAATTTATTTACAGTTTTAAATAATAGTTTTAAGTTAAGTTTTATATTAATTCTTCACAATGTCGGTCTGTTTCGTCCGCGTCACAATTCAACTCTGTCGTCCGTTTTCTGTCTAGCTTTAATTTTAATAGATGCTTCGTCAAGTTTTTGTTTGTTCTTCGTCCGTTCGTTCAATTTCGTCGCCTACTAGGTCTGAATTCAAAAGTATGTCCGTTAATTACTAAATAATGTCAGTCCGTCTTTTCAAATCCCACATATATATATATATATATATATATATATATATATATATATATATATCTATATATATATATATATATATAATTCATAAAAAATATGTATATGTTGAAAAATACAAGAAAAAAAATAATTTCCAAAAAAAAAAATAATAATAACTTAACAAAAAAATATGTATATATATCTCCCGAACGCCATACCGTCGGCTAACACCCGAACACCATACCGTCGGCTAAAACCTGAACGCCGTACAGTAGTATTGTAGTTCGCTTATTTTACGCTGTCCGCTAACCACCGAACACCTTACCGTCGGCTAACCGCCGAACGCCATACCGTCGGCTAAAACCCGAACGCCTTACAGTAGTATTGTATAGTTTACTAATTTTACGCTATCGGCTAAAACCCGACCGCCTTACAGTAGTATTGTTTAGTTTACTTATTTTACACTGTCGGCTAACCTCCGAACACCTTACCGTCGGTATCACCGAACGCCATATCGTCGGCTAAAACCCGAACGCCTTACAGTTAGTACTATATAGTTTACTTATTTTACGCTGTCGGCTAACCACCTTACCGTCGGAATCACCGAACGCCTTACCGTCGGCTAACAACTGAACGCCATACCGTCCAAAGACTATAAAAATACTAAGATGTAAACTTTTGGTTTTGATGGTTTTTGTTGGCTTCAAATTATTTAAATTAGCGGTGGTCTATCCGTTGGCTCCGGTGTTATCTTTTATCCGTGTTATGAGAATCGGAATGAGAGAAAGAGAGATTTCAGTGAAATGACTGCTCAAATGAGAGAAAGAGAGATTTCAGTGAAATGACAGCTCAAAACAGCTGTTTGATGTGCATCCAAAAATTACTGATTATATATTTCTAATTTTTCTCTGCGATGTACGAAAAGTCAATATTTTTTATTAAAATATGAATACATGTACAATTTGATTATTGAATTTTCTATATTTGTCGAAAAATTATTCAATTAAACATATTTTCAGATAAATTCATATTTAATTTTCGATGACACGACAATTTTGTCTGTCCGTTCGTTAACAATTGATTTTATCTCTCTTACTCCTATGAGTAGACAATGGAAATATTTGCGCTCCTAAAATCGAACATCAAATACGGCTGCGCAAATGCAACAACAAAACTAACTCAACTGAATTAAAATTGTTTTTATTTTTGTTTAATTATTTTAATATTCATTATCTTATGTAGAAATATTAGCTATACAAAAATAGTGAAAAGTGAAAAGCAAAAATAATTATTAGTTTCAGATTTGGCTGTAAAAAATGATAAAATTATGAATGGAAAAATTACATGGAAATGTGTTATGAGAAAACAAACAATATTTTTGGGTCATTTTTCATAAAATATTTTTGGATGATTTTTCATAATGAAAAAACACCCAATTTAAGAAAATTAAATTTCTCCAAAAAAATATGGATAAATCGTCCAAATATTTATCCTATGAAAAAAGTCACAAATTTGGATGACAAATTTTTGAGTAATTTTTAATTTTTTTTTTTTGGGCGATTTTTCTCACAGCCAAAAAAATCATTGGGACTTTTAATTTTTTAAATGAAATACATTTTTTTTTGTTAATGCTGTTATGACACTGGCACTGCTTAAAAAGTTTCTAACAAGTTGAAATAAAAAGAGAAAAATATATTATGTACGTTTTCACAATAAGTGAAAAACGTCCCGATTATAAACGAAAATTGTGAAAATTAAGTTCAATTTCTTGAACAAGCTCAAAGTGTCAGAAAAAAAGTGGCTAAAAAGTTTCAGGTTCTCATACATTTTCAGCACAATTTCAATTTTCAGGTTTAAAATTTGACAACATTTTTTGGTTTTGTTTACTTTTTAATTGTATGTCAAATTTATTAAAAAACAAAATAAATAAAAATTGGAAACAAGATTTTAATATATGAGTAGCAAGACTTGGATCCTTTTTTAGCATGGTTTTTGGTGTATTCGAATGCAAACAGCTGTAGGAGCATTTATATCAAGAAAAATTAGTTTTGTTGTGATTTTCCACGAGATTCCAATGCGTGGAAGCTATAAAACGAAGAACAAAAGAACGCGCCAGTAACACGAAACACTACTAGATTTAATTCACTATTCACATTATGAGCAAGAGTTTAACATATTTTAATTAATAATTGTATTAAACGTTTAATTAATTCGCAATGAAGGAGTACAAATACAAATTAAATATTCTTCAGTTACTGACATTTTTCATTATTATTTTTGAACAATTTTTATAAATAACTCGAAAACAAAATGTTAAAAAATATTTATTATTTTCTCCAAAAACAAAAGTGCAAAGAATTTTAATTTTCGAATATTTTTTATGACCCAAAAATATTGTTCGTTTTCTCATCACATTTCCATGTAATTTTTCCATTCATAATTTTATCATTTTTTACAGCCAAATCTGAAATTATTTTTGGTTTTTGAATGAAATATCTTCAAAAAGCATGAAAATTGCAAACAATTAGCGACGTTTGCAATTTTCACTTTGGATGTGCTGAACAAAAGAAACAAATACAAATACAAAAGGTGAAAAATTAAAGAGATTTTTCACAGAAGAATGAAAAAAGAATATTTTTTCAAAGAATATCAGAAATCGAAGACTAAAATTCTTCAGTTATTGATATTTCTACATAAAATAATGAATATTAAAATAATTAAACAAAAATAAAAACAATTTTAATTCAGTTGAGTTAGTTTTGTTGTTGCATTTGTGCAGCCGTATTTGACGTTCAATGTTCGCAGCGCAAATTTTTCTATTGTCTACTCATAGAGATAAAAATAATTGTGAACGAACGGACAGACAAAATTGTCGTGTCATCGAAAATTAAATATGAATTTATCTGAAAATATGTTTAATTGAATAATTTTTCGACAAATATAGAAAATTCAATAATCAAATTGTACATGTATTCATATTTTAATAAAAAATATTGACTTTTCGTACATCGCAGAGAAAAATTAGAAATATATAATCAATAATTTTTGGGTGCACATCAAACAGCTGTTTTGAGCTATCATTTCACTGAAATCTCTTTTTCACTCATTCCGATTCTCATAACACGGATACAAGATAACATCGGAGCCAACGGATACACCACCGCAAATTTAAATTATTTGAAGCCAACAAAAACCATCAAAACCAAAAGTATATTTATAGTCGTTGATACCGTCCGCTAAAACCGAACGTCATACCGTCAGCTTATACCCGAAGCCTGTTCAGCAGTGCAAGACCCGAACGCCGGATAACACCCGAACAGCGGTATTGATCACCGACGTCATCTTTGAATCGTGTTACGAACTCCGCTCGGCCAACACAAATAAAGGGAAACTGGCAACTCAAATATTTCATTTATATTATATATTTCAATTATATATTTATCATGTACTGTACATTGAGAATTGTATTGAAATTAATAGAATTAATAAAATACTTTATTATATCGTAAAATATACGACTATCCTCTTTTTTTAGCGAAGGTTTTGTGGATCCTTCGTTTTATTCTGAAAACGACTGAGTGTCCTCAGCCTACGAATAAAATCCCCGTCACAATGCTCTTTACATTTTTTTGTACAACAAAGAAACAAAATAAAAGATTAAACAACAGTGAATGAATTTATCAGGCATGTTTTGCTATCCGTCCTTTTTCATATTAAATCCGGAATTGCAAAACGGTCGGATTGAAAAAGGGTGTTCTGTAAAACGGATGAAATTGATTAATTTCGAATTCACGAACTAACAGCTGATTTGAGTTCGAAACGTCTATTGTGAACTGGTCATAAACATTAAACACAATTAAAATATTATTAAAATGAGTTCGTTTTTTATATATTCTTATTATTTTGATGAACATGAAAAAATTTAAGAAGCAAAAAATTCAGAGGCGTGGCCGCGTGATTATTCCAACCCTTTTGATGTTCCTGACTCAGCGTAAGTAATGTGTTCTTTATTAATTTATCGTTCTACATAAAAATGTTTTGTTTTCGTAGATTTACGGCATTCTATAGATTGAACAAAGAAGCCGTTCAGCAAATCATGATCCAAATAAGTCCAATGGTCGCGGAGACATCAGTTTCCAAAATATTGCAGCTGTGTGCCGTTTTGCGATTTTTCGCCGAAGGTGGTTTCCAACGGTCAATTGGCAAGGATGTGGACATTGCACTTGGAAGTAACACGGTCTCCAAAATTTTAACCAAAATGTTAATTATTTTAGAGAGAGCGCTATGTCCAATGTGGATTAATTTAGTGATGACTCATGAAGAATGTCAAGCATCAAAATTAAAATTTTTTGATTACTTCGGAATCCCAGGCGTGGGTGCATCGTTGGAACGCACATAAAATTGCTGAAGCCACAACATGAGGATCATTTGTTTTTTAATCGAAAGGGATGTTTTAGCATAAATACTATGATTGTAAGTAATGCAAATATTTCAGGTTAAATATAATTCAAAAACATAAAATTTTTTTATAGATATGCGACTACAATATGGTCATTAGAGCAGTGGATGCCTGTCGTCCTGGATCATGCCACGACTCATTTATTTTTAATATGAGTAGCTCAATACAACATTTTTTGTCGAGATATGAAAACGGTGATCGAAATTCTTGGCTATTAGGTGATTCTGGTTTTGGAATTGAACCCTTTTTATTGACATCATATAGGAATCCTAATGCAGGTACTTCGCACCACCGGTTTAACCCGCATCATACCAAGGCGCGTAACATTGTAGAAAGAGTTATGGGTGTTCTTAAAAGTAGGTTTAGGTGCTTGCAATCAATATTACCATATACTTCACAAAAAGTGGGGAAAATAATAAATATTTGCTGTGCACTACATAACATAGGTAGATTTTATAAGTTGGAGGAAATCGGAGAAATTAATATCCTTTCCGACGATAATGATTATTGCGGTCAAAACAACGCTGAAGAAAGTAGTAGTCAACAACGCATTGGTCAAAGAGTGAGAGATACTATTGCAAATATTTTAATGACAAGTCTATAAACCTGTGTTTTTATTAATTATATAATAAATAAGTTAAAAAATATATAAAATAAATTAGTTTCATTTCTTATTATATATTTTTCATTTTTTACACATTTACATTTTTTGTTTTGTACTTTTTAAGTGTTTTTTATGTTCGATTTATTTTCATCGAATCATATTAAATCGTATTTCCCCTATTTCCAGCATTCTTTTCTTTATTTCATTTTTTTTTTCAATTGAAATTTTTTGCATTTCTAAATAATGTTTTTTTTTAAAGATTTTGTTAGCAATTATCTTATTTTGCTCTGTAAGAATATCATTTTGTTTTGAAATGAGATCATTTAATTTTTGAATACCTTCAGAATTTTTTTCAGCAGAGCTTGCTTCAATTGCCATATGCTTCCTCATGCAATCCTGCATAGTATCCGTCCGCATTCTCTTTCTTGGAGTAGAAGAAATGATATTTCTGGACACAGAAGTAAAAGTGTTGCTAGGACCTGGTCGTTCATCACTGTCAGTGCTATCAACATCAACTTCATTTACTGCTTCTGTTGATACTTGAATTTCTCCAGAGACTTCGATTTCATATGCTTCTTCGGTTAGATTAGATACCGCAAAAGATGAGCACCCAGTAATTCTCTTGACTGCGGTGTAAATGCCACAGATTCTTGCAATGGCATCTTCGGTAGGGGGAATTACAAATTTGTTGAAGCGACCTGCTCCATTGATACTTGCCTCAGTTCTATTATGACCCAATTTATTTTTGATGTTACCCTTCCAATCAGACCAAACCTAAAATTAATAGAATTGTAATTTACTCTTAATACGAAGTTTCGCTACACAAATATCTTACCTTTTTCCAACCATTAACATCTTTCATTAGTGGTCCGTCCATATTCAGTTTTTTACCAAGTTCTTTCCATAACGACTCCGCGTGAACACGATCGCCCTTATAAAAATGTTTGGCCAAATCCTGGTGTTCTTCCATGAACTCCAGGAAGGTTTTCTCTTGATTGGTATTCTTGTGCTTACCCCTAAAGTACATAATTTTTTTAGTTTTAAATTTTTAGTATGAATAGATTACTTACATTTTATAATTTATGCAAAAAGACAGAATTCACATTTGAAATGTTAAACGAATTAAAATCGGCGGGAAACAGGGAAAACCGTTTTATAGAACATGACATTTCTCAATCTTCGAAAAAATGCGAAATTAAAAACGTCAAATTGAAACATAGAAAATGACATTTCGTTTTAACTAGCAATTCCGTGCGAATGTGAAATGCAGATCATGCCTGTATACAGTTACACCAATTTCACGAACATATAAATATAATTTATTTAATTTCTTTAAATAAAATAAAAAACAAAGTACAACATTTAAATTAATAATTACTTAAATTAATAAATACTTTGGGTTTTTAAGTTTGTTTAAATTTTTATAATGAATTAATGAATACAAACTACATATTAATTATTGTTTAAAATTGGAAAACATAAATGAAATCTTTCTAATTTAAATTGAAATCAAAAAAAAAAACTGCATATTTTGTTAAATGATAAAGCCAAAGAATGGTATTGGCGGTACCATAACTATGTACCCGAATATATTGGTGAGATTTTACCGCTGCTTTACGATACCAGTAACGTGATTATAGAACTAACTACTATATTCGAACTTCGTAATCGTAAAAAAACGTTCTAATCATTTGAGATATTTTATGACGCAGTTTCCGCAATTCTTGATAGATTATCTGAGCCCATAGAAGAGTCTGAGTAATGAGTCACCCGTATTTTAAAACCAGACATTCGTCATGAAATGCTGTATATTCCTGTCTATTCAATATTGCATTTAAGGAAATTATGCCAAATGCGTGAAAATCTTCTTAGTGAACAATCTTTTCGGCGTTCTCAACAGGCACGTAATATTACAAATCATACGGGACTTCGACGAAATATTGCTTCCTTAGAAGATGATTGTCTGTTGTCCGAAAAAGAAGACTTGACTTTAAAAGATGATTTTTCCATTGACGTAGTGCAATGTGAAAAAGTTGTGAAGTGTTGGAATTGCGATGAAGAAGGACAATATTCGGATATGTGCGCAAGAGATCGAAACATTTTTTGTTATGGGTGTGGTACAAAAAACGTGTACTAACCTCAGTGTCCTCAATGTATAGCGAAAAGGTCGGAAAACTTACGCAAGGGACCATTCTTGAACAATCGAATAACCCCAAAATAAAAAAAAACAATATCTATCAAAATACCTATAAATGGGCTATCTCAGATAATTTTGATATAATAATAAATGTATAGTAGAAAAATAAAAATGAATTGACTAATGAAAAAATAAAAATTTTAAAGAGCAACGTAGAAAATGATAATATAAAATTATTAGACCAAAACACAAAAGGCTACAAAACTATTTAGAAACTAGAAATCGTATTTTAAACAAGAGCAAATAGTTAAAGTAAAAGATCTACGTTGCGTTTGAGAAAATATTGGAAGTCCTTGCGTGAAACTACAAAAATGTTAGTGTCAGCTGTTTTTAACAACAAGTACAACATGCGCTACAATGCAGGAGTGAAGTTTTTGGACCAAACAGAATTAGGTTTGCTTGATACAGGAGCTAGCATAAGTTATATAGGTTCAGATTTGGCTACGAATAAAATCCCCGTCACAATGCTGTTTAAATTTTTTTATACAAAAAAGAAACATAATAAAAGATTAAACAACGGTGAATGAATTTATACAGATTACTCCAATTTCACGAACATTTAACTATAATTTATCAAATTTCTTTAAATAAAATAAAATACGAAATATAAGTTAATAATTACTTAAAATTACTTTGGATTTTTAAGTTTGTTTATATTTTAATAATGAATTAATGAATACAAAAAACATATTAATTTTTATGTAAAATTTGAAAACATAACGGAAACATCATCTTTCTAATTTAAATTGAATAAAAGATATATACTTATAATGACTGAATAAAGCTTTATAATTTCCTTTGGTAAATTGGTGGGATAATATGAAATCTTTGGGATGTTTGTGTATAAATTCGCTCAGAAATATCATGGTTAGAGGGGATGTGAAGCGAGAGTCTGCGTAACATATTTGCGGCTCATAAGGTAGGTTTGTGTGTGTCTATTAATCTGTATGCATTGGAAAATTTATTTGTTGCGTTTTTTTTTTAATATTTAGTTTTTTTTCGTTCGTTTAATGAATTTAAAATAATTGCTAGTTTTATAAAATGGCTGTTAAGGGACTCTGTATTAAAAATATTGTGTACGGGAACTGATAGATGATTTGGTCACGAACTCCCCAACCACTGTTAGCTAGCTGCTATAACGTGTCCCGCTTCGACCTATTTCTTTTCCTGTTATAACATTTCCTCAAAACCATTACATAATTAATGGCACCCAACGTGGGGAAGTTGTCGTTTAAATTACGTGATTTTCTCCCTCACATTTGTCCATGTCAGTCTGCTTACCAATGATAAGCTAGTAAAATGTTAGTTTCAAGTTTGTTTGAAATAATTATTTTGGTTTCAGAATAAATGTTTGACTTTTCCTCGATATTCGACAACTAGGCGATGTGAGGACCAGGTGGATTTCGGCCGTTTGATACTCAAATTTTCCTTTTTATTTCTATTAAAATTTTATAAAATACCTCTTAGCTGGGCGCATGTAAACACTTTTAGTGAATTTAGAGTCGATTAAAGTATGACATTAATTGGATTTACGAAAGTTTTGCTATTCGTTCAGCGATAATTCGTCCGTTGTCATAAAAGATCGCAAAGAAAACCAACAGCTTAATTTAGGCTTGCAAATTTTGTTATACTACCATGTTTTTATAACAATAACTTATTTTATGTATATTAGATGTTACACACAAACCAAATTAAATTACATTTTACCCCACTACAATAAATTTACTATATAAGGAAAAATATTATTATACAACTTATTTAACTGAAGTTTTGTATTGGCGGTACCATAACCAAGTACCCCGAATAGATTGGTGAGATTTTACCGCTGCTTTACGATACCAGTATCGTGATTATAGATCTAACTACTATATTCGAACGATATTCGAACTTCATTCGAATCATTTGAGAGGCATTGAGGACAATATTCGGATATGTGCGCAAGAGATCGAAACATTTTTTGTTATGGGTGTGGTACAAAAACGCGTACAAACCTCAGTGTCCTAAATGTATAGCGAAAAGGTCGGAAAACTTACGCAAGGGACCATTCCCCAACAATCGAATGGCACCAAAATAAAAAAACAATATCGATCAAAATACTTATAAACAGGCTAGCTCAGATAATATTGATATAATAATAAATGTAGAGTAGAAAAATAAAAATGATTTGACTAAAGAAGAAATAAAGATTTTGAAGATAAACGTAGAAAATGATAATATAAAATTATTAGACCATAACACAAAAGGCTACAAAACAATTTAGAAACAAGAGCAAATAGTTAAAGTTAAAGTAAAAGATCTACGTTGCGTTTGAGAAAATATTAGAAGTCCTTGCGTGAAACTACAAAAATTATAGTGTCAGCTATTTTTAACAACAAGTACGACATGCGCTACTATGCAGAAGTGAAGTTTTTAGGCCACACATAATTAGGTTTGCTTGATACAGGAGCTATAATAAGTTATATAGCTTCAGTTTTGGCTAAGAAAATTTTACTAAAAATATAACTTAAAACAAATGTTAAGACAGCAGATGGCAAACTTCAAGAAGTACTCGGGAGCTTAAAGGTTATCTTGGAATATACTTATAAAACAGAAAAACTTAAATTATATATATAATTCCATCCATATCGCACAGATTAATGCTAGGTGTTGATTTTCGGTAAATTTTCAAATTGGCTCCAGAGATTATTTCTTCTATGGATATTGTTCCAATGCATTTTCATTAACTAACACGCAATTGCAACAATTAGGAGCTGTTAAATTACTTTTTCCATCTTTTGAAAAACAAAGTTTAGGGCGAACCAGTTTACTTAACCATGAAATTGATGTAGGTCAATCCAAACCCATTAAGCAAAGGTTTTACCCAGTTTCTACAAATGTTGAGAAAATCATGTATCAGAAGGATGACAGAATGCTTTATTTAGGAGTAATCGAAAGATCTACTAGTACATGGAGTTCTCCAATTCGACTAGTCATAAAACACGGCAATGTGCGTTTTTGCTTAGATGCAAGTTAAGTAAATGAAGTTACAAAAAAGTATGGGTATCCGCTTCCGAGTATAGAGGGTATTTTCTCGCACTTGCCCAAAGTAAAGGTAATATCAAAAATTGCTATAAAAAAGATGCCTTTTGGCAAATTTCGCTTAACGATGACTCTAAAATCTACACATGTATTTCGGATTGTGTAATGCGCTACAAACCATGTGTCATAGCGTGTTTGGTTACCTAGATGACTTGTACGTAGTTTCCGAAGATTTCGAGACTCATTTATCTTTTTTAGTGTGAATCGCAGAACAATTTCGAAAAGCTAATTTAACACTTAATATTTCAAAAAGTAACTTTTGTGTGAAGAGGGTAAATATCTTGGATATGTAATAGGCTACGGAGGTATTATCACAGACCCACAAAAAATAAAATCTATTTTAGCCCGGACATGGAGTTCTCCAATTCGACTAGTCATAAAACACGGCAATGTGCGTTTTTGCTTAGATGCAAGTTAAGTAAATGAAGTTACAAAAAAGTATGGGTATCCGCTTCCGAGTATAGAGGGTATTTTCTCGCACTTGCCCAAAGTAAATGTAATATCAAAAATTGCTATAAAAAAGATGCCTTTTGGCAAATTTCGCTTAACGATGACTCTAAAATCTACACATGTATTTCGGATTGTGTAATGCGCTACAAACCATGTGTCATAGCGTGTTTGGTTACCTAGATGACTTGTACGTAGTTTCCGAAGATTTCGAGACTCATTTATCTTTTTTAGTGTGAATCGCAGAACAATTTCGAAAAGCTAATTTAACACTTAATATTTCAAAAAGTAACTTTTGTGTGAAGAGGGTAAATATCTTGGATATGTAATAGGCTACGGAGGTATTATCACAGACCCACAAAAAATAAAATCTATTTTAGCCCGGACATGGAGTTCTCCAATTCGACTAGTCATAAAACACGGCAATGTGCGTTTTTGCTTAGATGCAAGTTAAGTAAATGAAGTTACAAAAAAGTATGGGTATCCGCTTCCGAGTATAGAGGGTATTTTCTCGCACTTGCCCAAAGTAAATGTAATATCAAAAATTGCTATAAAAAAGATGCCTTTTGGCAAATTTCGCTTAACGATGACTCTAAAACCTACACATGTATTTCGGATTGTGTAATGCGCTACAAACCATGTGTCATAGCGTGTTTGGTTACCTAGATGACTTGTACGTAGTTTCCGAAGATTTCGAGACTCATTTATCTATTTTAGTGTGAATCGCAGAACAATTTCGAAAAGCTAATTTAACACTTAATATTTCAAAAAGTAACTTTTGTGTGAAGGGGGTAAATATCTTGGATATGTAATAGGCTACGGAGGTATTATCACAGACCCACAAAAATAAAATCTATTTTAGCCCGGCCTGTACCAAAAAATATAAAGTAAGTCAGAGGATTTCTGGGTTTGGCAGAGTGGTACCGCCGTTTTATAAAAAATTGGTTTTGGCATTGTCGCTGTATTAGTTCAAATGTCTAATGATGTCGAAAAAATTAAACACAGCACAGCGCAACTATAGTGTCACAGAACATTAGTGCTTAGCAGCTGTAAAAGCAATTGGACGATTTCGTTGCTATTTATAATTAAAAGTAATAACGGATCCCTCCAGTCTTACCTGGTTAATGCGGCAACAAAATTTAACTGGAAGGCTTGCAAAGTGGGTTTATAAATTACAAGAATACAACTTCAATATAAGTCATAGAAAGAAAACGTGGTACCCGATGCATTGTCGTGGATGCAGGAGGAAGGGTTTTGTGTATTAGAAGAAGTAGACCAAAATTGATTTAAATTCGAAACATTTTCACGATAATGATTTCGAAGATCTCAAAAACAAAATAACTTGTAATCAAGTACAATTTCCTGACATCAATGTTGTGGATAATTTCGTTTACATTCGAACTGAGCATTTCAATGACCAAGAACAACATGCAGGGGTTTTAAATATCGTTGGTTTTTAATAGCATGGAACCAGTTGATAGTAGAATAATGTCGATTGTAGATAATTGCTCATGATGCTGATTGCAGGTTCCTCGGCGGAAACTTTACTTGGTGTTTAATATAAAAATTAATAGTATAATAATGTTGATTGCAGATTAATGTTGATTGTAGGGTCCTAAGCGGTAAATACTGTTGGTGTTTTATAATAATATAATAGTTTGACACTACAGTCCTATAAGAACTTAGGCCGAGCTCTCTAACCATTTTGAGCTCAAAGTGGTGGGACCTACAGTTTATTGCCGAATCCGAACGGCGGGTGAGAGCTTTTCATACTCTCGGAGGTTTGCCATTTACTGCCGAGAGGTAGCGCGGTGTAGAAAAATGTTTCTATGAAAAGATTTTGTTAGCCCCAGTACAGGCTTGAACCGGGTACCCTTCGGCTCGCAGTCCAACGCACTAACCCCTGAGCTACCTCGGCTATCCGTGGAATAGTATAGTTAAAAATGTTGTTTTATATTTTTATTTATATTTAAAACAGTAAATTAAAAAGTGAAAATTTTGAAATGAAAATAGAATCAACATTTTTAAAAATAATAAAAATTAACAAAATTTAAAATAAAATATTAAAAGTATAAGTTTTAAATAAAACAAGTATAAAATATAACTATACCTCATCAGACCACTTGTAGTGCGAAACGCACGATATGCTTGGGTGATTTATCAACGATCGAGTCTCTTGGTAGTACTGATGAAATAATTTCCTGATTTTCCAATTACGCTGGTTTCAGCCTATCGATGAATATAAAATCTTACTATATTCCAAATTGAATATTGTAAAAATTAGCTTTTGTATCCAAAACTAAATATGATTCTCAATATTTCGTTTGAAGAGGTTTCTTTACCATATCGATTCATACCCAGACGAGCGAACAGATGTTTAAATCTTTATTTACAAATGTAGCTTCCGACGAATGGTGCGAGGAATACGTAGGTCTAAGATCAGCTATGACTTTACGAAGTTGACTTAACGCCTAAAAAGGAGATTGTGCTGAAAGTGATACAGGGCGAAATAAATGTCCCGGTAAATGCAATGTTTCTCCTTATACGATTTCGTCAAAATATGCACCATTGTCTTCTTTAAGTGTGGCAGGAATTCTGAGTAAAACCGTTGAAATTGTTTTAGTCCGCTGATGAATCCCGTGACAAACTATCGCAGCTTTAAGTGTGCGATGAGTGTAAGATCCGCTGAAGAACTTGTCACATATAGTTGATGCTGTTATGTTTTCTAACGGTATTGCTTCTGGCCAACGCGTATAACGATCGACGATTGTAAGAAGGTAGTGAAATCCTTCGGATTGTGGCAAGTGTCCAACGATGTCAATGTGTATGTCGAAGAATCTGCGCGTTGACAAAGTAAATGTACCATAAGAAGATTTTGTGTGGCGAGACATTTTTGAAGATTTACACCGCTGACAGTTTGTAGTCCATTTGTTTATATCTCGATTCATAGGTAGACAAACAAAACGCTTTGCAATAAGTTTTAAACCTGGATGCGACAAAGCGTGAAGTCTGTCGAAAATAGGTTTGCGAAAATCGACTGGAACAATGGTCTTGCTTGTATCTGTGTAAATCACAGTACAATGGACTTGAACAATTAGGCAGCGGAATTTGCTTGAAGATTAGGCTTGAATCCGTGGAAAGCAATTGCTGCAATTCTCTGTCATTTTGTTGAGCCAACTATTATAATAATTAATTGCTACAATGTCATTGATTCTGGAAAGCGCGTCAGCAACAACATTATCCCAACCAGCAATGTGTTGAATGTTAGTTGTAAATTGTCCAATGAAATCAAATGACGGCATTTATGGGCACTGGCTTTTTCAGGGTTTTAATTAAATGCAAAGCAAAGTGGCTTGTGAGCGAAAAAAAGTATAAATTTCCTTCATTCTAGCATGTAGCAAAAATGACGAATGTATTGATACGGTGCTAACAGTTCTTGATCATATGCGCTGTACTTCATTTCAGCTGGACTTAGCTTCTTGGGGAAGAATGCTAAAGGTTGCCAATGTCTATGAACTTGTTGTTACATCAATCCTCCAATAGCGGAATTGTAGGCATCGACTTTCAGAGCTAACGATGCAGTAATTACATGCTGAGCTAGTATTGTTGCATTAGCTAGTTGTGATTTACTTAATTCGAAGGCTTCTTCAGCCTCAGATGTCCAAATAACTGGCCTTTAATCTTTTTTGGTAGCATTTAAAGAAATCTGTTATGAGCAGCATTTAGAAAATATCGACGGTAAAAATTCGTCATCGCCAGAAATAATCGCAAGCCTTGAATGGTGCTACGTTTTGCAAAGTTTTGAATGTTCTGTACATTTTCACTTGTCGGCAATAATCTTTCACTATTGATTTTAAAACCAAGGAAATTGTCTTGATTTTGGACCAAAAATGCATTTAGCTTGATTCAAAATAATGCAGTGCTCTATAAATAATTGAAACACAAGACGAAGATGACCTAAATGTTCGTCCAAACTTTTAGATTCAATAAGTGCGTCATCAAGATAACAGATGACGAATTCGGGTCCCCAAAAAAAAAATATCGTGTCTATTAAGCATTGAAAACTCTGCGCAGCATTTCGTAGACCAAATGGCTATGGTGTTGACCTGATGATACGCTCTGACTAAATCCAATGTTGAAAATACCGAACAACCTTGGTGACAAAAGTGAATTCGGTGACAAAGGGATGTTGTATCGGTCTGGTACAGTCTGTTTATTTAATGCGCGATAGTCACCACTGCATCGCCATTTACCTGATTTTTTGTGCACCATATGAAGTGCACTGGACCATTGAGATTTCGACGGTCGAATAATACCTGCCTTAAATAAACACGAAATCTTTTTTTTGCGACACCTAGTTTGTCAACATCTAAACGGCGGCATTCTGGTCAAAAAATGTTTTACCATCGACGAATTCTTTGTTATTAAGGTCAGGAAGCAAACGGAAATGGGTCAGAAAATCTTAACCAATAATTGATTTAGTTACGTCAGCTACCAGCAATCGCCATTTGAGTTTTCGGCGAAAACCAAGATCAAACACAACGAATGTTTGGATGTTTGTTTCGTTGCAGTAAAAAGACTAACGGGAACATTTGAATTTTCGGTTGCAAATGGAGGAGGTTTGTGATGAAATTTTGGCAAAACTGATACGTTCGCTCCAGTGTCAATGAAAAAGGTATGTCTTGAGTTTTTATTTTTAATGAAAAACCGGCAAACGGACGCCACAAACTTTGAAAAAACATTTAGTTTTTTGGATAAGAGGAAAGCCTTTTGAGGCTTTATCCTGGAAGTTATTGTGGTATCAGCACCAATCTTTATTACTCATTCGACTCCTGGAGCGTCTACGAGAATCGTTTCTTGGAGTGCAAGCTATTTTCGGAGAACTAGAGCGAAGGTTTTCGAATCTTTTTTTCAAGGGCGTCTACTTTAGCATGGATGGTGAAAATGATGAGTTGGAAACTGAATTCCAACGTTGCTGGATCAAGATTGCACAAAATTTTGTCGAACTTCGTATCACCAAAAGTTATGCGACGCACTCGAAATATTGTCTCTACCTGAGTAAACCATAGATGTGGATTGGCGTTCCAGAATGCAGGAACTTTATAAACGCCCGCAGCTCCGATATGTACTGCATCTTCTTGAGGAGTTCTCAATCTCTGTGAAGAAGGATTTGGTAAAGGGGTGGTCTCCAGATCCACTTTTTGTTCCAAATATTGAGTTTGCGTATTTGTGTGTGGTGGTGTATGCATAAAAGGCATGGTGCATAAATATGTCAGTCTCCAATATAGATAAAAATGTGGTTTTATATTTTTTAACTATTTTTTAAAAAAATAATTAAATATTTTTTAAAAAAAATTTTATAAGAGAGTAAATTAAAAAGTAAATTGAACAGTAAATTGAAATAACAGTAAAATCAAAAATTTTAAAAATAATAAAAATTAATAAAATTTAAAATAAAATATTAATAGTAGAAATAATATAAATTTAAATAAAACAAGTATAACATGTAACTTCGCCACAATAAGAACGAACCAGTTGATAGTAGAATAATGTCGATTGTAGATAATTGTTAATGATGCTAATTGCAGGTCTCTAGGCTGTATATTTTATTGGTGTTTAACATAAGATAGTAGATCATTAATCATAATGTTGATTGTAGGTTCCGAAGCGGTAATTATTGGTATTAAATATTAACACACCTGTTGATAGTAGAATATGTTGATTGTGGGTCATTGATCTTAATGCTTATTGTATGATCCTAAGCTGTAAATATTATTGGTTTTCAATAGCAGAACACCAGTTGAGAATGATGCTTATTGCAGGTTTCTAAGCGGTAAATAATGTTGGTGTTTAATAGGAACATACATATTGGAAGTAAAATAAAGTTGAATGTAGATCATTGATCATAATAGCTGTGTTCCCGTGGCAGTTAAACCAGATCTATTTCACTGGAACTCCAACGGTTCTATTTCGACAAACTTAGCAAGACTTTTGCTCAACTAGGCTTTCTCCCATATTCATGACATTTCGAAAAATATTATTTGAAAGTAGCTGTTGTGTTCAAATCTGGGCTCATATGCAATTTACACAATTCCATTTTCACTATTAGCTGGAAAAGTACTCAAAATTCTACATTAAAAAATACATTTAGTTGGGGCGACTAAACGGCCTACAAGCAGTTTGAAGTAGATGATTTTAGGTACAATGATTAAGGTAATTAAAGTACTTCATCCATTGACCACACTTCATTAAAGGCAGGGTATATGAAAACAAACAAAAAATTCTAGCATTTTTACGGCCTACTTTATCACGGTCTTAGCCAGAAACATGTCGATTTATCTGTTAAAGGAACGTCTGCTTAAATCATAGTTATCTTTATGCTTTAAGAGGGCGTTCCTTCGTATTCGATTATCAGAGAGTCACAAGGGTCCGATAGGCGTATTATGTAATCTTACTACATTTTTATATAGAAGAACGTGGTCATTTCATTGTTTGTTTGGGAACTGGTCGCTAATATAATAATAATAGTTTGGCACAACAGTTCTATAAGAACTTAGGCCGAGCTCTCTCACCATTTTGAGCTGTGCGTGTTATATTTGTGCTCAAAGTGGTGGGACCTACAGTTTATTGTCGAATCCGAACGGCGGGTGAGAGCTTTTCATAGGCAATGTTTTTACTCTCGGAGGTTTGCTATTTACTGAGCGGTAGCGCGGTATAGAAAAATGTTTCTATGAAAAGACGTTGTTAGCCCCAGCCCAGGCTTGAATCGGGGACCATTCGGTTCGCAGTCCAACTCACTAACCACTGAGCTACCGCGGCTACCTGAGCTACCGAGGCTACAACTGATCGCTAAACTGTCAGAATTAAGGAATTTCAAATATTATAAATTGGTTAAGTGTGGTTGCAGAGCTTTTGCAAGCAAATTTGCAGAAGCTTTTTAAGCAGCTACTTCCAGTTAAGTACTAACTGCACTTGACCTGCCATTTGAATTGCACTTTTCCGACCGGAACAACATTTTAAGGGCCACGCGCTTTAATAGAAAATGAGAAAGATTTTACTTTATAATGCGCGCCGCTACCGCCCTAATCATCTCTAAATAAAACAAAAACACAAAATCGCCCAGCAAATTTAACAATTTCTTTCTATCAAATATTTAAATAATTTCGGTTATGTCAAATAGTGTTGCCAACTAATTTATTCAGAACAAACTTGGCAGCATTCGATTGAACTGGATAGAACCAGCTTGTGATCTGGTTCTAATTGTTTGTTGATGTTTTGTATAGAAAATGGAGCTATGGCTCTAGATCACAGCTAATGTTTATTGTAGGTTCCTAAGCGGTAAATATTGTTGAAGTTCCATAGCAACAAAACTGTTTGAAAAAGAATAATATTGATTGTAGTTCATTGATTATGATGTTGATTCCAGGTTTCTTGAAATAATGTTGGTGTTTAATGGCAACACACTTGTTGATAGTAGAATAATGTTGATTGTAAATCATTGATAAAGATGCTAATTGCAGGTTTCCAAGCAGTAAATATTTTGGTGTTTAATAGCAACATACATCTTGCTAGTAGAATAAAGTTGATTGTAGATCATTGAGCCGCGGTAGCTCAGTGGTTAGTGCGTTGGACTGCGAGCCGAAAGGTCCCCGGTTCAAGCCTGGACTGGGGCTAACAACATCTTTTCGTAGAAACATTTTTCTATACCGCGCTACCTCTCGTCAGTAAATGGCAAACCTACGAGAGTAAAACCATTGCTTATGAAAAAGCTCTCACCCGCCGTTCGGATTCGGCAATAAACTGTAGGTCCCACCACTTTGAGTACAAATATAACACGCACAGTTCAAAATTGTGAGAGAGCTCGGCCGAAGTTCTATACAGGACTGTAGGGCCAAACTATTATTATTATTATTATTAGATCATTGATCATAATGTTTATTATAGGTTCCTAAGCGGTAAATATTGTTGGAGTTTAATAGCAACACAACTGTTTATAAAAGGATAATCATGATTGTAGATCATTGATTATGGTGTTGATTGCATGTTTCTAATCGGTAAATATTGTTGTTTAATAGCAATACATGTTAAACATGCATAAAATTAAAAAAATTAACACTGTGAAGTGCCATCAATATCTGGTGTTTAGAGTACAGGCATTATTATGGGTTTCCGCTATCTTTAGTCCGTTTGGCGTGATTCTTATACCTAAAACACTCAAATAGGTATAGCATATAAAAAAAACCTGCATACCTATTAAATTCCAAAAATAATATAGAGTAAAAAAACTAAAAATCGCAAATAAAATTTCTAAAATAAAAATCTAACAGAATCTCATAGTTGAGAAAGCCGATTGAGATAGCTATCTTAAAGTATATGGTTTCCCACCCACTAATTATTCAATTAGAACACCTATGGCAATCAGCATACTCTTTAATTTTCTTTGATTACCCCTTCAGCAATGACACAACACCGGTTTAGATAACACATTTTATCATTTTTAACATTCCTCTTTAATAATAAAAATTAGCAATTCATATTAAATTAACTATTTTATAAAAAAAATAAACCATTACAACGAAAAAAAATATTCATATGGTATATGCTACAAAAGCCAAATGTTTAAATTATTCAATAGTAATTATAATTTTAAAACATTTGAATATGTCATATTTATAATCTTATATAATAATATTTTAGAAAATTAATTTAAGTTTTATGCCTTAATTCGACGACATTAACATAAGAAAAACCATTTTACTCATGTTTACTTGCTACAATCGGGCCATCGAACTGCAACCAATTCGGATGACATCTCTTTACTATGTATACTCTCTGATAATGCTTCTCCCGAAAAGTGCGCACCTGTCGGGTAGTTGTAGATAATGTTGATATGCTGAAATTATAATTTAATTGATAAACCAATATTCAATTGATCGATATTTGGTTCCTTTTTTTCTGTTTCTTCGTCTTCTTTTTTTTATTTGTTTTCTCACTTACTCTGTTCTTCTAGTCATAGTTATTGTTGTTGTTAAGTCTGAATGCATGCTTATAATTGAAATATTTTTAATGTAATTTAGTTAATACTTTTTTATGGTTGATTCGTAGACTTCGTTTAGAAAAATATTATATTTTAAATTAGGAATACAAAAAATAATCTGCAGCCAATTAATTTTGGGATTTTTTTTTTGTTAAAAGTGCAGTCGTTCCTCCTCTTTCTTCGTAGTCCGCTGTTCAACTGCCTTATCTTCGATTTGTTCTCCCAATTACAACTTAGGGACCTAGCGGTGGAAACTTTATCCGGATACTTTTTCATGTATATTTCGTGATCTCCACGCGCCACGATAACCTTATTTTGTGAATGAAATCTCTGTTTGGATGGAAATTTATAAATTAATTCAAAAACAAAATATTTGTTTTCTTGTTTTACACACTTTTACGAAAGTAGTAACCATGCGGCTCAGCACTGTGGGCTAAATGGTATTTTATGTTGACGCTCCAAGAATAAACTTATTTCTAATCAATTTTTCTGGTATCACCATCCATATACAACATTTATTTTTAACAAGTCTGGGATATGTGAAATCTAGTTTTAATGGTTTTTAGAAAAATTATTATTTTAATGACTTTTTTTTTCGTGTTATTTCAGACGTTTTACTTTTATTAAAAATATATATTATTAATTCAGTAGTTTTACTTATAAAATTAATAACAAAACTTGTGCATAAATATACTGTTATCGATAACAAATCGGGTTTAATTAAAAATGAAGCCAATTTAAAGAATGCGCAATAATTTCTATTGTTATGAACTCAAATATAAATTACATGTAATTAATCAAAATCTGTTACAAACCTTCGTTTTTAGTTTCTAACTTTAAAACAAACAGGCAAATATTTTGATTACAAAGAATGGCTCGACCCACGAATAGCCGGGCTAACTATTGCCTTTATATCATACTCTGATATCAGATGCGTGAAAACGACCAACAAATCTACCTTTTAAATCTTCTACATCGTACAGTGCCTTACCAATTTTTTTCTTTATACGCTTTTATGGCTTTTGAAAAATTACTTTGGGTGAATTTCCTTCGGAAAACTTCTTGACCTTCACGAAAATTTACTTCTCTGGCCCTAGTGTTGTACGTTTTCGTCGCTTTGTCATGTGTTTGTTCAAGATTATGTCTTATCTTGTCCCGAATTCGATTTAACTGCTCAGCATTATATTCAACATTCACATCACTGTTTTGTAAACAATTTAGATTTTTTAAGATTTCGTATGTCGTTCCGTGTTGAACCATATTTTGACCATACAATGCAAAATAAGGAGAGCATTGAATTGCTGAATGATAGTCACTTCTAAGAATCGAAAGAACTTGGGGAATGAAACGATCCCAGTTTTGGTTATTAGAATCGTTTTTAAGGAAATATCTGATTTTCGAAATTATTTCTCTATTTGCACGTTCAGTTAGTTTCCGGGGTTTAAAGCCCATTTTTAATATGAATGGTTCGTTATCTGAAGAGAAAATCCTGCTTATCCTTTGAAACGAATTGCTTGCTGTTATCACTATTCAAATACTGAGGAACGCCAAATGCTGAAAATATTTCATTTTGAAAAAATAGATCACGTTAGAAGAAGTCGCTGCTCTAAGAGGTTCCAGTAAAATGAATTTTGTTAAATGATCAATAACTATGAATAATGACTCGTTTTCCGATTTCGTTCTGGGATACGGAAACAAAAATCACAATCGCGTTAAAATGGTCGATAAATTATGAATGCGTTACCCATGAGAGGTTTCTAGGATTTGTTTGGATATTTTAAGATCTTACAATCGTCACATGCATTTATGTGTTCTCTTAAATCATGCCACATCGTAGGCCAAAAATATTTTTGTCTTATGCACATGAGAGTTTTCATGAAACCGCCATGACCGTTTACATTGTGATTTTTTTAATAACATCTGATGTTTATGATTATGAAATCCATAATCTCCATATGTTATCTTCCTCATTTTCTGATCCGTTTCTAAAATGCACTCTCTTATACACAAAATTATCAGACAAAATTATCAGACAAAATTATTCGTACTCTGAATTGTTGAATTCATCAGACGTCAAGTTTACCTCGAATTCTACTTTGTTAATTCTAACTCGTCAACATCAAACCTTGAAAGGGTATCAGGTACCCACTAATAACAAATAGTAATCCTTCAATGTAGATCCTAAACTTCATCATGCATACAACTGCCAGCTCGTGTAGTTTTTTTTTGAGCTTTATTTAATTTTTGAGATACAAATGCTATCGGTCGTTCTTTACCATCATCATCGAGTTGGTACAGGACTCCCCCGACACCAATTTTTGTCGCATCACACTGAATAATAAATTCACGTTTAAAATTTGGCTGCACTAGCACAGGAGCAGAAGATAGAGCTTCTTTCAGCTTATTGCATAGACAGTCCGTCAAAGGACCAGGTAGATCTGAGTAATTTTTTATAAATGCACGATACCAGTTGGACATTCCAATAAACCCCCTAACCTGTTTTTGGCAATGGAAAATTTCGAGACGCCTCTACTTTTTCAGGATCAACTTTAAGGAAGCCATGGCCAATTCTATATCCAAGCTATTAAATCTCCTTTTGACAAAATTTGCTTTTTTCAACATTTATTGGCCTTAGGCACGTGTCTACCTCACTTAACAACTTAAGATGTGATTTGAAATCTACACTGCACACGAGCAGATCATCCGAATAAATAAAGACATTTTCCCTCATCCTAGATGGTATTACTTTATCCATAAGACGACTCAGTCTTTGTGGGCCATTACACAAGCCAAATGTCATCACTTTATAGTGGTATAAAGGCTTTCCTGGTACGGCGAAAGCAGTTTTCTCTTTTGAAGCTTCAGTAAGTCTTATCTGAAGAAATGCATCCTTGAGATGAATTCCACTAATAACAAATGTATCTTTTAGTCTACTTAGAAGTCAATTTATGTGCGGTATGGGATATGAATCTTTCTTTGTCAAAGAGTCCAAACAAAGCCTTATTTTGTCAGGTTTTCTCACTAACACGACAGGCCTGCACCAAGTGAATACGATTCTTCGATAACATTCATTTTAAGAAGCCTGTCAATTTCTTCAAATGCTTCCTCTTGTCTTGGTAATGAAAGGGGAAAATGTCTTGATTTGACTGGGACAGCGTCACCAGTTTTAATGTGATGTTCTAATACAGTGGTATATCTTAGACCAAGTTTTGAATATGAAGGAAATTGCAAAATATTTTTTTCGAGTTCTAAACGCTGTTCATAAGCAAGATCATGAAATTTATATATTCCGAAAATTCCATGTTTAATTCAAATTTGTGGAATTATATTGGGAGCTAAAGGGAAAACTCTCCAAGAAACTACTCCGAGGTATGCGTCCTGTTTAAGTAAAATTGAATGAGTTGTCAAACGTTCTTATAAATGACTGGTATAAAGCAAAATCCAACTACCCTTTGTTTAGAGCCATCTGCTACACAAACTGATGATCTAAAATATTTAATATTAACATTATATTTGGATGGAAATGCTAGGCAATTGCTGCCTAAAACTGAAACATTCGCTCCAGAATCTAGTAGACCATGTATGAATTCGTCAAAAAAAAATATTTTGGCAAAAGGTCGATCATCTTCTCTATCAAAAATCCTAGTACTTTCTAAAATTTTTCGATGACGCTTGCGGCTATTAAATCTTTGTCTGCATTTTAATATGTTATTGGAAAGCGTATTACTATTAAAAATTCGTGAGCTAACATTTTCATATCGTAATATGCGTTCGTATAAAGTTAGAGGATTTAACTTGGTTTGGTACGAAGCTTCTCGGCTGCATGGTTTCAGAATTTTAATTGCTTTAAAATCACTTGAAGGTTTGATTTCGAATTGGTAAAATTATAGGTTACTGTTAACTGGGAATTTAGTGGGAAGAACGAGAGTCCCCGGTCGCCCACTCGTTCTGTTTTAAGTTTCCCGCGTGTGGATTAGGACATTTAGGAGTGGCAATTCCCCTTTAACCACATTTAAAACAAAAAACATGCCGAGTTTCTTCCGCAAAATATCTATAGGAATGACCGAATGTTAAACAGTTCCAGCATTTTATTTTAGAATAATCAGACTGGCGTTTATTTATTGGCATTGCATCGACTTGAGGGTCATCATCACTTTTTATTTGACTAGCATCTACCTCACTAATCTGACGATGTTGTGACATAAATGGAGTTTGATTTTTATTTTCTTGTAGCAGTTGTACTGCTTTACGAGCGCTTTCCCTAAATGCTTCTAAATTATTCACATCAGAATTAAAAGCATATATCGTAAATTCGGATTAAGGTTTTTCTGAATAATGTCGATTAAGGTACGATCAGGAATATGATCTCGCAGTCTTGAATTCATAGCTACTACAGTCGAATGAAAATCCACATATGATTCACGAGAATTTTGGCTTCGGTTCGATATTTTTAAACCTATATCATGATCGGTTTCTAGCGACCCAAATTCTTTCCAAATTAAATATCTTAAAAAAGGATAAGTTATTCTTTTAAAAAAAAAAAACAGCCAGTACAATGATTCAACTTTTGCAGTTAGGAAGATGTGAAAATTTGCCATCAAATGTGCATAGGTACATTTGGTGCGATCGCAATGTGTATCAATATTGAAAAGAAAATCTGAAACCCTACCTACTCCATCATAACACACATTCCATTCTTTTAATAATACGATCAGGATTACCGTGGATTGAGTTTCTAATAATACTGTCATAAAAACGGTCTTAATATTACATTATTCGTTCTTCTTGCGATTTTAAAATGGTTTCCTGTAACAGTGTAACAAGTGAATATATGGAGGTAACATTACCTAAATTTTGTTCGCCACTTGCTTCATTGTCTTCACCAGGAAGTATATTATTATTTGAAGACGATGCCATTTCACTAGTTATATCAGTTGTATTAGGAATGTTATTCATTGAACGTTATTTGTTGTATCAATTACAGTACAAATTGGGTGTTTTGTACCAACAATTAAAACAACAAACAATTGGCAAAATGCATTGAGTGGCAGATCGTACAGCGGTTTCAGAGGCAGCCAGGCCCCTTCATCAGCGATCTTTCTTTGCAGATTCTACATTTTAAGTCACTAAAGTTTTCCTTTTTCAATTAACACAATAAGAATTATGCGCATTGGAAAAAGAACCGAAAGCAAAGAATGCAATAACTGCATCAACTCATGAGTTGTTGTTGTGGTTGCGTGTAGAATCTGCAGAGAAAGATCGCTGATGAAGGGGCTTGGCAGCCTCTGAAACCGCTGTACGATCTGCCACTCAATACATTTTGCCAATTGTTTGTTGTTTTATTTGTTGGTAGAAAACACCCAATTTGTACTGACTGGACCTTGAGCACGTTACGACAATATCTTAAAATTATCAAGAGGTCGTAAAACAAAAACAATTAATTTTCAAGTAATGTAAAAATAAATCAATGTAGAACTCTAAGTCGGTCAAAATAAATATACATTAGTAAGCAAAGTATATATGAATATGTTCTATCATATACTGACATTATCGAACATATATTTTACCAAATGCTGATGCGATTAAAACTTAAAA
Source organism: Dryomyza anilis (assembly GCA_951804985.1). Lineage (NCBI taxonomy): Eukaryota > Metazoa > Arthropoda > Insecta > Diptera > Dryomyzidae > Dryomyza > Dryomyza anilis. The sequence continues at coordinate 8,234,801 of OX638136.1, read as the reverse complement.
CCTTCACATAACAAGTTATTGCAACTATAACATTCGTGAATGGTTATTTATCAAATACGGAGACCAATTTGTCACATCATGACAATCGAAATTATAGGTCGTAAAGTCAGGACTCACAAACATCTATCTAGTATTCGACTATATCAATTTTAATTTTATTATTATATTAATTCTAAGTTTAGAAAAATACATTGCAACGCAGTTTTTCAAAACCATATTTCAAAAAATACTGGGACTAATGTATCGTTAAAAAATAGAAGATGTTCACTAATTTTTTGTATAATAACTAACATTAGCAATAAAATTTATTCGGTATCTTTTAGATAATTTTAGAAAACTTAAAGTTTAAATGACAAATAGCGCCATTTATTTTACACTCGCATAAAATTAAAAATAATTAACACTGTGAAGTGCCATCAAAATCTGGTATTTAGAGTACTGGTAGGCAGCTTTTGTCCGGTTGGCGTGATTCTTGTACCTAAACACTCAAATACGCATAACATATAAAAAAAACTGCATGCATATTACATGCCAAAAATAATATAGAGTAACAAAACTAAAAATCGCAAATAAAATTGAGATAGCCGATTGAGATAGCTATCTTAGAGCATATGGTTTCCCACGCAATAATTATTCAATTAAAACACCTATGCCAATCAGTTACTCTTTAATTTTCTTTGATTACCCCTTCAGCATGACACAACACCAGCCTAACATTTCTCTTTAATAATAAGAATTACAATTCTTATTAAATTCACTTAAGTATTTTATAAAAAAAATAAACCATTACAACGAAAAAAAAAATATTCATATGGTATATGTTACAAAAGCCAAATGTTTAAATTATTCAATAGTTATTATAATTTTGAAATATTTGAATATGTCATATTTATAATCTTATATAATAATATTTTAGAAAATTAATTTAAGTTTTTTTTATAATTGATAATTTTTTATAATAATTGATATTGTTTCTTTTTGTTTTACATACGTGTTCGTTCCAATTGAATATTAAGTATTTTTACCCATTTTGGTTTTGCTAATGATGGTAATGCTTCTCCCGTAAAGTACGCTCCTGTTCTTTTTACGGTTGATTCATTGAATTCGTTTAGGTAAATATTCTATTTTAAATTAGAAATACAAAAAATAATCTGCAGCCAATTAATATTGGTATTATTTGTTAAAAGTACTGTCGTGTCTCCTCTTTCTTCCTATTCCACTGTTCAACTGACTAATCTTCGATTTCTTCTACCACTTACAGCTTAAGGATCTAGCGGTGCAGACTTTTTCCGAAGATGAAGATCGTGTACATGGATATTTCGTGATCTCCACGCTCCACGATAACCGTATTTTGTGAATGAAACATCTTTTTGAATGGGAATTTATAAATGAATTCAAAAACAAAATATTTGTTTTCTTGTTTTACACACTTTTACGAAAGTATTAACCATGCGGAACAGCACTGTGGGCTAAATAGTATTTTATGGTGATGCTCCAAGAATAAACTTATTTCGAATGAATTTTTCTGGTATCACAATCCATATGCAACATTTCTTTTTAACAAGTCTGGTATATGTGCATTCTAGTTTTAATGATTTTTAGAAAAATTATTATGTTAATGACTTTTTTTTCGTGTTATTTCAGACGTTTTACGTTTATTAAAAATATATATATTATTAATTCAGTAGTTTTATTTATAAAATTAATAACAAAACTTGTGCATAAATATACTGTTATCGATAACAAAATCGGGTTTAATTAAAAATGATGCCAATTGAAATGATGCCAATTTAAAGAATGCGCAATATTTTCTGTTGTTATGAACTCAAAAATAAATTACATTTAATTTTTCAAAATCTGTAATCTTTATGAAATATAATTAGGAGTAGTAAGTTTGCTGCATTTATCGCAGTTAATTTACTAATTTTTTCAAATAAAAATAATAATACGTCCGTAAACATAAACATGTAATGTGTTTTTCAGGAAATAAATGTTATTTAACACAAGTGTACTGTTTTGAGAGTAATCACACATTTAAAACGGCAACATTACAGATTCTGCAGTGTTTTGACACAACGTTGTCGATGATTTTTACACCGTTTACATGTAAAAATGACGTTAAGTGTAACAAGGTAACGCTCTTCTCTGCGCTATTTTCAGAATATGGCATACATCGGATAAGAAATAGAATTTCAAGTAAAATAAAATTTGTATTTCGAAACACAAATTCAATTCTATCGATTTTAAAGTTATATACAAAAACGAATTCGTCAGAAAGCTATTTTTTTTTAATAAATAAAACAAAAGAACGACGAATGAACAAGTAAAAAATTGTGACAGCATTTCTGACATTATAAAGTTATAAGTTCAAAGTTTATTAATAAACTATTTAATACAAATTTATAATTACGCATTTGCGTTAAATGAAACAAATGCATAATGTCTGTATAATTTTTTTTATACGCATTATTTTAATAAAAACGCAAATAGTATGCATTTTTCTACACACATATAAATGAAATTTGATACTACAGAGGTGTATTCGTTTTACATATTTTTCTGTGTAAGTATATTTTTTACACATTCATTGGAATTTACTTCATTAATAAGAGAAAACCGTTTTCCTACATTTTTTTTGGTTGGTAAAAATCCTCATTCCAAACCCTCCACGTGGGTGCCAACTGGAAATAACCTCCCCAGTGTCCTATCAAAGGATGGAGTTAGCCAAGGTCAGGAAGAATGAATGTCAGTTGACGCGCATTGATGGTTCAACTCCCATCTCATACTCTCTGACTATAGGTCTGAGGTCCTCTCATCCCTCCTTTCCTCATCCTAACTTTCCCTTCCACCTAAACTATCCTCTGGGCTGGATTAAGGTACCCGTGCTGAGAATCTAACCTGGCAGTGGGCCCAGTTTAAAAACTTGCACTGTCGCTAGCGGAGGTATCGGATACCTGGCGACCTCCAAACTTAGCTAGCCCCACCCGTATATAGCGGATCTCTGTGCGGGTGGTACTGTACTTCTTCGAAACTCGTGGGACCTAAAATGAACGACAACAACAACAAACAAATTGCGGTACCTCAAAAACCTGAGGGCTAGGGATCAGGCAAGCCTCACTGATCGAGACTAGGCACTCAAAAAGAAGCGTTTGCTTCAGAGCACAGAGCTTCCAACGGAGGGAGCTTAGCAAAGCCCCCGCACATGTTGCTTCAAGCTCCTGCTCCGCTGAAAAACCACCCCTACTTACGCCTAAAAAGGCGAACAAGGGAAAGGCTTCGGAGAAAAGGGAGGATGCTTCCAAATTGGGACTCAAGTCGCACGAGGTCTTGAACAGCAAAATCTCAGTAAGTGAAAGGGCCGGAACATCGGGGCTGTCAGCCAAGAGGCAAAGGTCGGAGGAAGAACGCAAGGAGAAAACCCCGAAACGGACCAAAAAGTCTACCAGTCGAGGCCACTCCAGCGGATCTACAAGTGGCCATCATTGACGAATCGGATCCTGATGGCAGGATCAATTCGGAAAGATGGATGTTTGTAGAGAGATGATGGTGCAAAGAGATGATGGTGCGCGTCGAAGCCGGTATTCTGCGAGACTACAATTTCGACGGCGCAGGATGGTATAAAGGGGTTAAAGTTGTAGCATGCGGCTCACAGGGATCACTGGAATTTTTGACCAGTTCCGTCGCCAAAATTGGTGAACTTTAGAAGGAGCCAAAACTGAAAGTGATCTCCAGATCCGCGCTACCACTTCGCCTTCAGTATAGGCTATGGATTCCTCCTCCTGCAAAACATGAGGATGGATCCATAGTCAAACTGTTGGCGGCCTAAAACAGGAACGTTCCGATAGGCGGTTGGACGCTGCTCAACGCACTGCAAAGGCAAAACAACGGAGGGAAGGTGTTTCTCTTCGTTGTTGACAGGCATTCAGCGCGGCTGCTCGATGAAAGAGACGGCATGCTGAAGTTCGGTCTTGGGTCAGTGAGGGCGTGGACCGAGAAGGATGACGATGAAAAGGGGCAAAAAGTCGTATCAGTTGCAGGTAGTGCTAATTAATTTTCACCACTGCAAAGCCACAACAGACGACCTAATGCTCCTTTTAACTGAAGATGATGTAGACGTTGTCTTAGTCCACGAACCCTGTATAGCACATAACCAGGTGCAAGGGCTAAGATCGAAACAATGCAATCTGTTTCACTCTACAAATGGAGGTAAGATAAGATGCTGTATTCTAGCTAGGAAAACACTAAATGCTTTTTTCCTACACAATTACAGTAATGATGACACGGTGGCAATACAGGTTGAAAACAACGAGAAAACGATAATTCTCAGTTCAGCCTATATGACATACGACCCACTTTTAAAATAGAGTAAGAGAAGAAATCCTTGACCTGACTTTAATCAATAACACTGAACTGATTGAGGTCGAAGACTGGAAAGTGTCTTCTAAAAACTCCTTTTCGGACCATTTTAAAATACTTTTCAACATTAACTTCAAACCTAGTAAGATAAAACCTTTTAGGAATCCTGCGAAAGCAAAGTGGTCAAAATATTCAGAGTGGATATCAGAAAACGTGCCGCACACATGCGAAACTTCTATTCCTGACAGTATATCCATAGACATGATCACGAAGAAAATGAACAAATCCTTCTTAAAGTATTGCCCAATCTTTCGCTGTCACAAAACTACCAAAAATTCTTGGTGGACGAGTGAACTAAAAAAGCAGAGAACAGAGGTTAGAAAACTACATAACAAGGCCAGGAAAACAAAGCTTGAAATTGACTGGACCAAGTATCGATCCGAACTAAATACCTATACGAAATCCATAAGAGACGCTAAATTCAACTCATGGAAAACATTCTATGAAGAAATTGAAAAGACCAATGTTGCAACTAAACTACGTAGAGTTCTATCCAAGGACCCTGTAATACCCAGCTACATCAGACGACCAGATAACACCAGGACCGAATCTAGTCAAGAATCTCTTGCACTCCTAATGGCGACACGACCACTACATATATCTCGGAGCCGATTTACAATAGACTCTTGGCACCGAATCACAATGAAATAGGCACCGATGTAGACAGTATGTTAGTAGATAGAATGATAACATGGGCTATTAAATCGTTCAAGCCCTACAAATCCGCAGGACCGACAATATAATACCAGCCATGTTTATACATGCTCTTCCAGCAATTGGTACATGGCTTCAAAAGTTGTCTTAGGCTGGGGTACATACCGCTGAAATGGAAAGAAGTCAGAGTGGTATTCATTCCCAAAGCGGGAAAGACAACACACTCTAAATGATAACAACCTATGCAGCTATCAACACGCCAGCCTCAAGGGGAAATCCGTTGAAACAGCAATGCACGAAGTAGTTACGACAATTGAAAAGAACCTTTATTAGAAGGACTTCACACTAACAGCATTTTTGGATATCGAAGGAGCGTTTAATAACGTAAAAACGGAATCCATAAAAACCGCTTTAGAGAAAGATCAGGTAGAAAACAAGACAACACAATGTATCTATAAAATGCTAAACAACAGAATAATTAATTCACAGTTGGGTATTAGTAAAGCACGGAAAACAATAACTAGGGGTACACCGCAAGGAGGGGTTATATCCCTAGTAGTTAACGAAATCCTAATAATACTAAGAAATAAAGGAATAAAACTAGTAGAATATGCAGACGATGTAGTAATTATGATAAGCGGAAAATACCTTTCTACTATTAGCAGCATTATGGAAACTGCACTGCAAAAACTGTCAACGTGGGCAGGACAAAACGGCCTAGGAGACTGAACTTCACAAATAAAAGGAAAATTGGAAACTTTGAGCTTCCAAAACTTGATGGCTGCACACTCGCTCTATCTAGTGAAGCGAAATATCTCGGAACTATACGCATCACAGAAGAAAGAGTGATAAAAGCACTATGCGCTTTCTATTCATGCAAGAAAACTGTCGGTAAACGATGGTATAATCCACAGCGATCATCAGACCCAGTTGTTTCAACGAATATTCATTTGCATTTACCAAATTTTGTCGGCCTCAACTGAAATTCCATATTTCCATTGCTACGGCAACTAAATTCAAAATGAGACATAAAAGGAAAATTGGAAACTTTGAGCTTCCAAAACTTGATGGCTGCACACTCGCTCTATCTAGTGAAGCGATATATCTTGGAACTATACGCATCACAGAAGAAAGAGTGATAAAAGCACTATGCGCTTTCTATTTATGCAAGAAAACTGTCGGTAAACGATGGTATAATCCTAGTAAGTAAGTAAGTAAGTACTCCATCATAATACCTAGTAGAGAACAATGGAGAGCTAACTCGCCAACACGCAATAACCTCCTTCAAGTCTTTACTGACGTCTCTAAGATGGAAATAGGGACTGGATCCGGCAGTTTCTGCGACGTACTGCAAATTCACGATTCAACATACTGAGTCAAACCTATGCGATAACCATATGCTGGGTTTCCGGACATAGCGATATAGAAGGCAACGAAAAAGCCGATGAGCTAGCGCAAAAGGCCTCATAAATAACAATAAAGAAGCTACGCATCCCCGCGCACGACTACCGCAGGAGCAGCAAAGAAATTAAGGAAGAAGAATCAATCGTACATCTACTATGCGACTGTCCAAATCTTTAAACGCGCCGACTCCAGTACATGGGGAACAGGTTCTTTGGAAAACTGGAAGAAATAGTAGAAGTTCCAATTGATAATCTACTAGGGTTCGTAAGAAGATCAGGTTGTTTTCGAAGAAACAGATAAAAAGGGAACACAATGGACCACTAGGCCCCCGTGAGGGTTTGCTGATTAAAGTTCAGCAACAGCCCCTTATAAACTTAACCTAATGTTGTTTGTAGATAATTGATCATAATGTTGATTATAGGTTCCTCATCGGTAATTATTATTGGTGCTTAATAGCAGCACACATGTTGATAGTAGAATAATGTTGTTTGCAGATCATTGATCATGATGTTGATTTTATGTTTTTAGGCGTTCAATATTGTATGTTTTTAATAGCAACACACATGTTGATAGTAGAATAATGTTAATTGTAGATCATTGATCATTACGTTGATTGTAGGTTACTATTCGGTTATTATTGATAGTAGAATAATGTTGATTGTAGGTTCCCAGGCGATATTATTGTTAAATTGCCAATTATAATATACTTTGCCTAAAAATGCCTTTTTACACTCTGGCAAACCTTTTTAAATATTATTTTCAATCTTCTGGTTGTATTCAAAAATATATGACGTCCTTTTCTTGTGTACTTATTTTTGTATGTTCTTGATTTTGTGTATGAAATTAACGAAATAAATATTAGACCATGTGAAAGAGAAATCTTTGATTGTCAACAAAAATAGTTCATTGAAAAATTAACGAAAGTTTTTTTTGCCATTTTTTACTATTTTAGCGCCATTTTTTTACTTTTTTTGTTCATTTTTTTGCCTAATTTTGTGCAAAAAAAACTTGCCCTGATAATAATTATTTATATTTTATTTTAAAACGCTTTTAATGTTTTGATAGCATAATAATGTTGATTTAAGGTAATTATTGTTGGGATTTAATAGGAACACAGAATTTTATAGTAGAATAATATAGTTTGTAGATCGTTGATCATGATGCTATCGATAGTATATTAATATTGATTGTAGATCATTGATCGTAATGTTGAATGTAGGGCCCTAAGCGGTAAATATTATTATTTAATAGCAACAGAACCATTTGATAGTAGAATAATTTTGATTTTAAGATGTATTTATGGTTGGTATATAATAGTAAACCACATGCTGATAGTAGAATAATGTTGTTTGTAGATTATTAATCATTATTGTGATAGCAGGTTTTTAATCGGTAAATATTGTTGGTGTTTAATAGCAACGTTGTGTTGATTGATCATACTGTTGATTGCAGTTTCCTAGAGGGTAAATATTGTTAGTGTCTAATAGCAACACACATGTTGATAGTAGAATAATAATGATTGTAGATCATTGATCATGATGCTGATTGCTGGTTTCTAATCGGTAATTATTGTTGGCGTTTAATAGGAACACAGAATTTTATAGTAGAATAATGTAGTTTGTAGATCATTGATCATGATGCTATCGATAGTATAATAATATTGATTGTAGATCATTGATCGTAATGTTGAATGTAGGGCCCTAAGCGGTAAATATTGTTATTTAATAGCAACAGAACCATTTGATAGTAGAATAATTTTGATTTTAAGAGGTATTTATGGTTGGTATATAATAGCAAACCACATGTTGATAGTAGAATAATGTTGTTTGTAGATGCTGTTTGCAGGTTTTTAAGAGGTAAATACTGTTGGTGTTTAATAGCAACATACATGTTGATAGAAGAATAATATGGATTGTAGATCATTGATCATATTATTGATTGTAGGTTCCTAGGCGGTAAATATTGTGGTGTTTAATATCAATAGACATGTCGACAGTAGGACAATTTGAATTGTAGATCATTGATCATAATGTTGATTGTAGGTTCCTATGCGGTAATTATTGTTGGTGTTTAATAGAAACACATCTGTTGATAGTAGAATAATTTTTGTTGTAGATCATTAATCTTAATGTTGATTGTAGGTTCTTACAAACAAAAAAATAATTGCTTGGTGTGCAGTTGTTTCAACGAATATTCATTTGCATCTACCAAATTTAGTCGGCCTCAACTGAAATTCCATATTTCCATTGCTACGGCAACTAAATTCAAAATGAGACATAACCAATATTTAGTTGACTTAATAGATAGTTAGTTATAATAGGTTGTAGCAACCAATATTTATTTGATTCAACTGCGGAATCGGTTGTCTTGTATATAATCGATGCCAAAGCAGGACAATACCAGTCGCGCAAGCTTTAGATTTTTCACTAATTTAGTTTTGTGCTGTAGACAGCGCGTGCCACGTCTTAAACACAATTTTGAATTGTTTTAAGGCTTGTTCGTTTTTACTGTTTGGTTTTTTCATGCTCAAATATACTTTCTTCAATAACGGACATACTGTTCTACAAAGTTCTTGCTATTTTGTTTCAATATGTTGTATTTCTATATGCAGCCATAGCGCTTCAACGTGTTGCAACACGAAGTCAGCAGCACAACGAATCGTCGGCAAAGTTCGATCTCGGGAACGCAGTAGTGACACTGAATTCGTGTTTGCAACACGTTGGAGCGCTAGGGCTGGGCAAATTGGCCGATTTCTTATCATTAAATTGGCTACCAAAACTAAACAAATTGGTTATGTCAATTGTATTCATTAGTTGTGTGAACTGATACGCGGTGTTGCAACAACTGAATCAGTCGAATGTTGACAGAACTAAATAAATCGGTTGGCAAATAAAGACGGTTGCCCCAACTGATTCGTTCTTTGGGTGTAGGCGGTAAATTGTTTGTTTTTAATATCAACACACATGTTGACAGATCATAATGTTGATTGTAAGTTTCTAAGCAGGAAATAATGTTATTTAATATCTACACACATGTTGATAGTGGAATAATCTTGATTGTAGATCACTGATCATAATGTTGATTGGATGTTCCTATGAGGTAATTATTGTTGGTGTTTAATAGAAACGCATCTGTTGATAGTAGGAGAATTTTGGCTGTAGATCATTAATCTTAATGTTGATTGTAGGGTCATCAGCGGTAAATATTGCTGTTTAATAGCAACACAATCTTAGAAATATAATTTAGATGTAGTAAATTTGCTACATTTATCGCAGTTAATTTACTAATTTTTTCAAATAAAAACAATAATACGTCCGTAAAAATAAACATGTGACGTGTTTTTCAGGAAATAAATGTTATTTAACACAAGTGTACTGTTTTGAGAGTAATCACACATTTAAAACAGTAACATCATAGATCCTGCAGTGTTTTGAAAATAAACACAATGTTGTCTGTGATTTTTACACCCTTTACATGTAAAAATGACGTTTAGCACATACTAAAAAGTGTAAAAAGGTAACGCTCTTGTCTGCGCCATTTTCAGAATAAACTTTCAAGTCAAGTAAAATAAAATTTTTATTTCGTAACACAAATTCGATTCTGACGATTTTAAAGTTATTTCCAGTTTTTAAATATGTTTGTGCTTTTATCTTCGACACAATAACGAATTCGTCAGATAGTTAATTTTTTTAACTAAATAAAAACAAAAGGACGTCGAATGAACAAGTCAAAAATTGTGTCTGCAGCATTTTAGACGATTTTATGACACATTCGATTTCGTTTCGTTTTATATTATAAAGTGATAAGTTCAAAGTTTATGAATTTACTATTTAATACAAATTTATTAATTATGCATTTTCTTTATATAAAGCAAATGTATACTTATTTATTTTAATATATTCATTAATAGTATGCATTTTTCTACACGCATATAAATGTAATTTATAACAGTGTTGTTCGTAAGAAGGGATGATAGGTTTAAGGTAGGAGGAAAGATGAGTAGTGTCGGTGAATGTTTGCTTTAAATTTCCCAATATTAAAAATGTCGGGAAAAATGGACACAGGGAGATTGTTCCACAAACGTATCGTGCGACTGAAGAACGAATTACTTATGTAATGCGTGGTTATGTTGAGATCCGATTGGACTAGGAAGGGGTGCGGTTGATTCGATGCTCGTGTAGAACGAGAGAATACACGACCTGGTGGAATCAGGCCATGTATTTCACTCGAACACTTACCATTGTAATACCTGTAAAACAGGCTTACACACCCTACGGTCCTTCGGTGCTCAAGAGTTCCAATAGAGGACGAGATATTTTCATCCCCTATTAAAAATATTTCACGTTTTTGGATTCGATCCAGGAACTCTAAAAATGATTTTGAAGTCCCTGTCCAAATGTGCGAGTTGTATTCCATCTTAGGCCGAATATAGGTGGTGAAGTATGTCTTACACCGTTTCAGAAAACCGAGGCACTTCGCCGCTTCTTTCGACACATCAAATATGTGATCATTCCATCGAAGGTCACATTGAATTGGTATGCCCAGTAGGGCGGATCGAGTTTTTTTTTCCCAAAGTTGTAATACAGCTTAAAACTTGCATTGTCCTGCTAGAGTTTATCACAAAAATTTAGGTCGAAAAAAATAATGTCCTGTGCGCATTGCAAATTTAGTTATAAAAACACGTTATTGGCGTTATTGGATAATAGTAATATAATGATACTAGAATTGACCACAAACAATATCACTAAAAAACAATCAAAAAGAACATCAAAGTAAATTACGATTTTTTTGGTGTTTTGCAATTTAAGGACGATGCGCAGCTACAATATTTGTTTTAAAAATGATAAAATTTTGGGATTCAGTATACATTCTAATTTTTGAAGCTTATTCCGATTCAAACCACAATTTATGTTTACCCTAAACAGGAATTTATATTTCTTAAAGGAATTTTTACCTTTACAGGACAATATTTTTTTTACTAAAATTGTATGAGGGAAATTCTAGGACCATTATGTAACTTTTAAGATCAATAAAGACAACAAAACCTAAAGCAATATGATGTAATCAGTAAAAAATTGTATAATGGGCAAAGCACCATACTTTAGGATTTTTTTTAAAAACAATATCCGATAAAAATTTTCTGTTAAAAAAATTTGAATTCAGCACACCTAAGAATATCTATAAAAAAAATTACATGTCAAAATAACCACCCATGTCGATTTAAGAACGGTTTAACAACAGAAAATGTCGATTTTTTTTATACTTTTTTAACTTCAAGGACAATGCGCGAATAAGATTTTATTTAAAATTTATGAAATTTTAGGAGGACATTAATATATACAATCTCTAATTTTATGAGTCTATTATGATGCAAAAAAAACTTCATGTCGATGGTAAAAAAATAAAAATATGGATTTCAAGTGTTTTTTAACATTATCTGCAATGCGCGAACATAGGACATTATTTTTTTCTACTCAAATTTTTTGAGGTAAACTCTAGCAGCATAATGTAAATTTTAAGCCCTATTACACTTTGGAAAAAAAACTAGAAGTTTGGTTTCGATCCGCCCTAATGCTCAGAACGTCAAGAGCAGCTGACTGTGCAATATCCACAAAGCCCATAAAAAGGGGAGGGAGGTGTGAATCCATTTTTTTGTGAGATAACAGACAACATTGGGGTTTGCTTGCATTAAAGTCAACTCTATTTGCAATACTCCACTCGGAGATTGATTTAAGGTCATTATTGAGGGTGTCATTCATAGTTCGTCTTTTATTCTCATAATCTAAAGAGTTTGGGCGCTTGTTGAACGAATATGAATGACAAATGGTATTGTCATCTGCAAAGAAATTAATTGGGTTCTGAGTCGATGACAGAAGGTCATTGATAAATACCAGAAATAGAGACGGGGACAGAACCCTGCGGAACTCCAGAATTAATGGAATGTTTTTCCATCGCAACTCGTATTGAGCGACCCTGGAGAAAACTCGATATCCATCGAGTAAAAGAAACACCGACACCATATGCAATTAGTTTTGAAACGAGGGCTTCATTCCATACTCCATTAAAAGCCTTGGAAATATCCAAAGCAACAACCTCACTCTCCCCAAAAAGGTGAATACAAATATTCCTCTTTTCTGAGAGGACCGCCACCAGGTCACTGGTGGATCTGGTCCTACGGAAACCATATTGACGGTCACAAAGTAATTCGTTTCGCTTTAGATAGTTCACAAGGTGGACGTTCATTTACCTTAGAGAGCGCAGAACATATTGCAAAGGGTTCGTGGTCATGCCCTTGACATTGGCAACTTTCCAACAAGATGGAAACCCTGTTGTGTAGGAGATGTCAAAAAGGTTACGTAAAGGACAGCCAGCGTTGACGCACACTTTTTAAAACATAGGCCGAAATGCCATCTGGCCCGTAGGCTTTGTTGATTTTGAGATTTGCTAGGACCTTTTCAACCTTTTTGCATTTATTTGCAAATAATTCTGCCAAGAGATTAGCTATATTAACCGGGTCGGTGAAGGTCTGACCATTCATAATAAGAGTTGAAGTAGACGACGTCGTCTGGTATTTCACTCTTTTTACAAATGACCAGAAATTTTTACTACCTCTGTGGTAGAGTAGGACCTTTTTGCGCGCGTTTTGTTCGTGATGAAACTTTTCGCGCGAGATCACGGCATTACCGCGATTACTAGCCAGTATGCGAAGTCTTTCTGTGTCTACATTCTTGATAGAACCCAAATTCTGAATGGCTCCTTCTTTCGATCTTACTGCAATCCTGCAAAACTAAGAGTGGGTTTATTGCTTATCTTTTTAGAAGGACCGCATACCTAATAAAATAATATTTTGTACCATTAAAGCCGCGGCATTTATGTCTCTGTCTGCGAAACACAATTTCCAATTGAAGTTACGAAAGAAATCATTTAACGCAACGCAATTTGCTTTTCCGTAAAGCCATACAGTCCTCTTCGGGGCTTTAATCGAAGAGAAGCGTAAACTAGAATACGAAAATGCAGCGGAAACAATACAGTGGTCGGAATTACCAAGAGGTGCAAGGACTTTTACATCATATTTTTCATGCTGCGAAGTCAGAAAAAGGTCTAAGACTTTTTGGCTCTGCCGCCGAAGCGTGGGAAGTACGTCGGCTCCTTCACCAGTTGCGTGAGTTGATTGCACTCGGCAAACAGCTCAACATAACAACCCTCCTGTGTTGATAAACCCGAGTGGCTCAACCAAGTGGAGTTGTGCACATTAATGTCACCAGCAACAACAATTTCACTGACTGGAAATTGTTCCAATATATTTGAGATCGAATCAATTTGTTACAGGTGGAAATTCTATCTAGATTCGGACTCCTATAAATAAAACACAAGTGCATGATGTGTTGTAAGATTTTGAATTTAATCCACATATAATTAAATTCATTATTCGAAACACTATGTTGCTGTTGGTGCTGGTACGCAACGTCACTTCGAATAAAAGGGGCGACACCCCTATGGGTAGAGGAATCCAGGGGATCTACACCTTCACCAACCTGGGTTTCACCTAATGCCATTGTATTAGGCCTATAGACAGACACATGTGCATACACAGAGAAAAAAATCGATCTCAGCCCACGAACGTTGCAAAAGTATATACGGACGTTTTGCGAAATTTTCTCTACTGGTTGAATTTAAAACTTACAAACATACTAATAGCTAACACAGTTGAGACGAACAGTGGTGAGTGTTATGCCTTGGCCACTGTCTTCGTCACGCACTCTTTCAGTCACAAGAATGCACACTGTTAGCATGAGTAGGCTGGTGGAGGGACGAACTACTATCAACAAACCTGTTCAATTGCTGAAGAGAGCATAGAAAGACCCTTTGCCTGGCAATTGCAAATAAAAAAACAGCGAGTGCAGAGTGCAACAAGTCCACACGCAAACCGGTTCTGCTTCGTTGTCTTTAATCATAATGTTGATTGTAGGTTTCTAAGTGGTAAATATTATTAGATTATTCTAATTGCTGATGGCAGATATATTATAATTATAAATTTTGATTTTTATCTTTTACTGAAAAAACTAATCTGTTTCTAAAAGGATCAAAACCCATGAGCACGCAGCTATTATTGTTGATTGCAGAATAATGTTTATTTAAGGTAATTATTGTTGGGATTTAATAACAACACACATTTTGTTTGTAGATCATTGATCATAATATTGATCGCAAGTTCCTAAGCAGTAAATGTTATTGGAGATCAAAAGCAACACACATGTTCATAATAAAATAATGTTGTTTGTAGATTATTAATCATATGCTGATAGCAGGTTTTTAATCGGTAAATATCGTTGGTGTTTAAGAGCAACATACATATTGATTGTAGATAATTGACCATACTGTTGATTGCAGGTTTTAGGCGATAAATATTGTTTGTGTTTAATAGCAACACACATGTTGATAGTAGAATAATGTTGATTGTAGATCATTGATCATGATGCTGGTTGCGGTAAATATTTTTAATTAATAGCAGCACACATGTTGATAGTAGAATAATGTTGATTGCAGATCCTACGCGGTAAATTTTGTTGGTTAATAACAACATACATGGTGATAGTAGAATAATGTTGATTGTAGTTTCCTAGAAGGTAGATATTGTTTTTTTAATGGCAACACATGTTGATGTTAAAATAATGTTGATTGTAGATCTTTGATTATAATGTTGATTGTAGGTTCCTTGTTCATAGTAGAATATTGTTGATTGTAGATCATTGATCATGATGCTGATTGCATATATTGTAGTGTTTAATAGCAACAAACATGTTGCTTGTAGAATTCCTAAGCGGTAAATATTGTTGGAGTTTAATAACAACACACTTGTTTATAAAAAAATAATAATGATTGTAGATCACTGATTGTGATGCTGATTGCAGGTTTCTAAGTTGTAAATATTGTTGTTTAATAGCAACACACGTGTTGATAGTAAAAAATGTTGTAAGTAGATAATTGATCATATTGTTGATTTTAGGTTGCTAATCGGTAATTATTATTAGTTTTTAATAAAAACACACATGTTGATTGAAGATCATTAAGCATGATGCTGATTGCAGGTCTCTATCCGGTAAATATTTTTATTTAATAGCAGCACACATGTTGATAGTAGAATAATGTTGATTGCAGATCATTGATCATGATGTTGATTGTATGTTTCTATGCGGTAAATATTGTATGTTTTTAATAGCAACACACATGTTGATAGTAGAATAATGTTGATTGTAGATCTTTGATTATAATGTTGATTGTAGGTTTCTAAGCGTTTGTTTTTTATCATTTTCTTTTTGTTTTTTATCATTTAGTAGCAATATACATGTTGATAGTAGAATAATGTTGTTTGTAGATCATTGATCATAATGTTGATTGTAGATTCCTAAGAGGTTAATGCTATTGGTGTATAATACCAACTCCCATTACAGCTTTAGTGACATTATTATTTCTAATTGCATATATATTATAATTATAGAATTAAAATAAAAAAAATTTTTAATATAAAACTTGAACTTAAAGGATCCAATAGGTTATATTATCTAGCGTACCACGTTTCATTTTAACATCACCTTAATAACGTTATACTTACAAAAAAATAATTTATTTCATAGTTTTTATTTTCTTATTTTTCTGTGTCAGTTAGATTTTCGTCTAATTGAAACGAACTAGATTTTCGTCTGAAAGAATTCGAAAACCCTTATATTATTAATATTAAAAATATTCCTGTTTCAAAGTGTCTTTAATATGGAATCATGGTGATATAATTATGAAAAAACGGATGGCAAAAAAACGGAAATATTGCATTGTCATCCATTTCGATGAAATATTTAAAATGTCAAGTCTGTAGCTCATCGCGAAAGTAGATTAAAATCAATAACAAACTTTGTACCTAACAGACAGACAAGAAATCAACCTAATAACAATTTTTAAAATTATATATTGATCAGGACCAAAACTCAGGGGAACGCAGCTATTATTGCTGATTGCAAATATATCAAAATTTATTCATTTAAAAAGCTTTTAAAGTTTTGACTGTAAAATTATGTTGATTTTAGATTCCTAAGCGGTAAAATTTGTTGTTTAATACATGCAGATAGTAGAATAATGTTGATTGTAGATCATTAATCATAATGTTGTTTGTAATCATAATGTTGATGGTAAATATCAGTACACATGTTGATAGTAGAACAATGTTGATTGTGTATCATTGATTATGATGCTGATTGCAGGTTTCTAAACGGTAAATATTGTTGGTGTTTAATAGCAACATACATGTTGATAGTAGAATAATCTTGATTATATGATCCTAGGCGGTAAAAATTCATTGTTTTTAATAGCAACACCCATGTTGATAGTAGAATAATGTTGATTGTAGATCATGATGCTGATTGCAGGTTTCTAAACGGAAAATATTGTTGGTGTTTAATAGAATAATCTTGATTGTATTTTCCTAGACGGTAAATATTCTTTGTTTTTAATAGCAACACACATGTAAATAGTAGAATAATGTTGGTTGGAGATCATGATGTTTATTGTATGTTTCTAGGCTGTAAATATTGTTTGTTTTTTTAATAGCAACACACATGTTGATAGTTTAATAATGTTGATTGTAGATTATTGATAATAATGTATGATTGTAAATAACTAATCGGTAAATGTTGTTGGTTTTTAATAGCAACACACTTTTTGATATTAGAATAATGTGGTTTGTTCATAAGTGATCATGATGCTGATAATAGATTTTTAAGCGGTAAATATTCTTTGTTTTTAATAGAAATGTTATTAATAGTAGAATAATGTTGTTTGTAGATCATTGATCATGATGCTGTTTGCAGATTTTTAAGCGTTAAATATTGTTGGTGTTTAATAGCAACACACATGTTGATAGTAGTACAATGTTAATTGTAGATCTAAAGTGGTAAATTTTGTTGTTTAATAGCAACATACATGTTGATAGTAGTATAATGTTGATTGTAGTTTCCTAGGAGGTAGATGTTGTTTTTTTAACATGTTCATATTAGAATAATGTTGATTGTAGCTCTTTGATTATAATGTTGATTGTAGCTTCCTTGTTGTAGTAGAATAATGTTGCTTGCAGATCATTGATCAAGATGCTGATTGCAGGTTTCTAAGTGGAAAATATTGTGGTGTTTAATAGCAACAAACATGTTGCTTGTAGAATAATGTGGATTGTAGATCATTGATCATAATGTTTATTATAGGTTCCTAAGCGATAAATATTGTTTGAGTTTAATAGCAACACTCCTGTTTATAAAAGAATAATCATGATTGTAGATCATTGATCAAGATGCTGATTACAGGTTTCTAAGCCGTTAATATTGTTGTTTAATAGCAACACACGTGTTAATAGTCTGAGAATGTTGTTAGTAGATAATTGATCATAATGTTGATTGTAGGTTCCTAATCGGTAATTATTATTCGTTTTTAATATCAATACACATGTTGATAGTAGAATAATGTTGATTATAGATCATTAAGTATGATGCTGATTGCAGGTTTCTAACTGTTATTTAATAGCAGCACACATGTTGATAGACGAATAATGTTGATCGCAGATCATTGATCATGACGTTGATTGCATGTTTCTAGGCGGTGAATATTGTATGTTTTTAATAGCAACACACATGTTGATAGTAGAATAATGTTGATTGTAGATCATGATGCTGATTGCAGGTTTCTAAACGGAAAATATTGTTGGTGTTTAATAGCAACATACATGTTGATAGTAGAATAATCTTGATTGTAAATCATTGATCATTACGTTGATTGGAGGTTACTATTCGGTTATTATTGTTGTTTAATAGCAACACACATGTTGATAGTAGAATAATGTTGATTGTCTGTTCCTAGGCTGCATAATTGTTGGTGTTTAATAGTTGATATTAGAATAATGTTGATTGTAGATCTTTGATTATAATGTTGATTGTAGGTTGCTAAGCGGTAAATATTGTTATTATTGGCAAATATATTATAATTATAAATTTTCTTTTTTATCGTTTTCTGTAAAAACTATTCTGATGATAATAGAATCAAAACCCACGCGCACGCAGCTATTATTTTTGATTGCAGATATTATAATTATTTATATTTTATTTTAAAACGCTTTTAATGTTTTGACGGTATAATAATGTTGATTTAAGGCAATTATTGTTGGGGTTTAATAGCAACACACATTTTGATTGTAAATCATTGATCATAATATTGATAGCAAGTTCCTAAGCAGTAAATGTTGTTGGAGATCAAAAACAACACACATGTTGATATGATAATAGAGAGCGCTTCTACGACCTAGACAACGCTGGACGTGCTAGGCGATTTTAACGCCAAGGTGAGCAGAGACGCCATCTATTGTCCCACAATCGGAAAATTTAGCCTCCATGCCAACACTTCCGATAACGGAACGAGGCTTCTCGACTTCGCCGCAGCACAAAACATGGTAGTTAGTAGCACTTGATTCGAACATTTCGATATCCACAAGACCACATGGTTGTTCAAAAAACTCGAAACCAAATTGATCACGTTGTGATTGACTACCACGGTCGTCTTTTCAGGCATAAAAAAAGCGAGGCAGAAAGACGTGAGTGTGAGGAGATTGAGATGCATGGGGACAGGAATGAAGCTCGAAAATTCTTCGAGATAATAAGACGCCAAGGCGGAGGTTCAAAATCCGGAGCCTCTTCTTGTAAAGAAGAGAACGGGATTCTAGTGACAGATATCCAGAGCACACTGAAGATATGGAAGGATCACTTCTCTAAACTGCTGACCGGTGAATATGACCGCAATTCTACTGATAGAGACCCGGCAACCCAGTACTTGATGATGACGTTGAGATTCCCGTTCCCCCGACCATGACTAGATCAGAGCAGCCATCGCTCGGCTGAAAAACAACAAAGCCGCAGGTGCTGATGGCCTGCCTGTTGAATTGTTTAAGACTGGAGGCGAAGGCTAATAGAGAGCATGCACGAGCTCGTAAGCTGAACCTGGTCGGATGAAAGCACGGCAAGTGACTGGAACCTCAGTGTACTCTGCCCAATCCTTAAGAAAGTGGATTCCACTATCTGCACCAAGAACCGTGGGATCAGCCTACTTAATATCGCATACAATAGGGATGCCCAACTCAGCCCGTACGGGCATTATGCCCATCAGCACGCAAGGTGCTTGGTGAGGGGAACAGCGCTGAGCGGAAAGGCTGAGAGGATTGTTAGAGTTTGAGTGAGCACAACGAATAAGTTCGTGTGAACTGCAAAAACTCTGAGTCGATCACGCTGCCACCGTTTCCCAAAAAATTGACTGAAAAATTAAAATGTTTGAAGTGGAGTGGAAATATTAATTGTTGTTTGTTAATTTTATAGAGAAAACAAGAATACATTTACTTCGAGGAATGTACAATAGAGATAGTTGGTTTTGTCTAGAAAGAAAATATTATAAATTTAATAAACCATATATTAAGAAAATACACTCATTTTAAAAACACATATTTTTGAACTATATATTTAGCATATATTTATATATTTGTCATACAAAATTATTCATATAATGTTGTACGAATTATTATAATGAATTATATGATTAAATAAATCTGAACTATTTATCGTAAAAATAAATTTTATTCAGTGTAAACTGACAGTCATTTGTAGCAAATAACCCAGTAGAAATTGTGAAAAAGAATTTTTGACTAATTTTTTTTTAACTCAGAAATAAAATTTTTACAAAATATTTATAATATAATGTTAATTTATTTATTTTCCGGGGAAGTGCGCCAGCTTATATTTGTTGTTTTGCGTGATTAAAAAAAAAATGCGGATGTTTACATTCACAATTGAAACGTACAGTTTAAAAATACTTCTAGTACCGTTAAAAATATGTTTAAGTTTTTTTTATTAGATACATGTAAATCATGAGTGGTTCAATTAAATGTGTAAAAATAAAGTCAATTTAAGAAATAGTCAACAATTTATATTTCGTACTGGGGTTGCATGCGTAGAATTGAAGTCGACTGCACTCATTGGAAAATAGTATTTTAAGTATGATTTAAATATTTATATTATTATTTATTATTGTATACTTTATGTAAGAACGATTAATGTATGGTATAATAAATATTGTTAATTAAAAATCCAAATAAATAATTTGCTTGACACTTTTGCAATAGCATTTTTTATCCACTTGTCTTTTTTATGAACGGAATAAGAACATATAACCTTGCTGTTATCAAAAATTATAAATTTTCACAAAATATAGTATTTTTGGATAATTCTATGTACATTTTTTCCAAAACTTCGAAATATTTTTTTGTCAGGTTTTGTTTTACTTTGTTACACCGTACTCTCGCCGCACTCTCACTCTCTTCAGTGTTGCACCATTTCTTAAGTAAAATAGGGCAGAAATTTGAAATAAATAATTATTTTAGAATTCAGTTAAGTTTGAGATTTTAATCACTTTAGACACACATTTTATATCCCAAGACATTTTACAAAATAATAACAAATAATTAATTTATGTTTTTGCATGTGAAAATTATATAAATGTTATGAGAAAAAAATTATAATTATTTAAAATGATAAAATTTTAATAATCCAAAATAATAAGCAATATAAATGGGTCGGTTAAAACCAATCTCAAATAATAAAACTTTTAAATAGACATTTAAATTTCCCGGAATTTCTAAAAATGCAACACTAAACTCCCCCGCTCATTTCTGCGTTGCAATCCCCGCTCACTTCTGCCGTAGATACCCCGCGCCAAGCACTCGACGTCAACAGACTGATTGGACCTTATCAGTGCGGGTTCAGACCTGGAAAGTCCGACATAGACCAGATTTTCACATTGCGCCTAATCCAGGAAAAGACCCTAGAAAAACAGATCAAAGCCTACCACCTACACCGATAGAAAAGATTTGTTTGAATATGCTTGAATGTTATTATAACATAATTCGAAATCACCATATAAATATTGGGAGTAATATCTAATTACATCATAATTGAATTCTATTTATTTTGTTCAGATTGAAATATTATTATACGATATTTAAACATAAATGGCTTTAATCGCGTATTTACATGAATTTACTATATTAATGTTTCTGTAGAAATATATATTTTTCATCAGATATTAATATATGTATGTTTGATATTTCCGCTATTTAACAAACCCAACGTCAATAAAAGGTACTTTGAATTATATGTATTTGGTTATTCGTGATTGTTACTGCGTGACAACGAATTTAAAAATAATAGCATTATTTTGATTATATGTATGTTTGGCATTACGATAGCACAAATAAATAACAGCGCTGCCTACTTTTAGCACTCAGTAACACTTACATTAATAATTTTCATTTAGTTCAAAAGTTCTTTTTCGTGGAAGAATTTGTTTAAGCAAATTACTGTTAATACCAGATAGTTGCTTTTTGAAATTTTCAATTCATCCGTAAAGTACTGACACACATTCAAACATATCTATGTTTCCAATAACGCCGAAAATTATTCATTCTGAACATAAATATGTTTGGACGTAAACAAAACTTTGTTTGGCTGTTATAATAATAATGTTTGGAAATAAAATAATACTTTTGTTTGCATAAAGCTCCACAGATATATGAAATACCTGCAAAATTATGTTTGGGAGGGCCCTTTTTCTGCAGCGTGTATTAGTCGACTATAAATCCCCCTTCGACACTCCGATAAGAGAACGATTATACGCCGCAATGTCTGAGTTCGGTATACCTGCGAAACTTTTAAGGCTTTGCAGGATGACCCTGAGACACATGTTGCTTAGTGAGAATAGGAAAAGACCTCTCCGAGCCATTTCATACCGAACGAGGTTTCAGACAGGGTGACTTCCTATCGTGCGATTTTTTAATTTATTGATGGAGAAAATAGTTCGAACTGCGAACTCCGTCAAAGCTATCCTCAACACTATCCTCAACAAAAGTGTCATACTGCTCGCTTATGCAGACAATATTGATATCATTGGCAGGAGCACACGAGCAGTCAGTGCAGCATTCTCCAGATTGGATAAAGAGTCGCATCGAATGGATCTAGCGGTAAAGACGAAGTTCCTTGTGTCAACAAGCAAAAAAGAGTCCGTGCGTCTTGGAAAAAAAGCTGATTTTGACACCCATCTTGGGAGCCAGCATAAAAAGCAACAACGACGTCAACCTGTAGATCAATCGGAAAATAACTCTTGCAACAGGTGCTACCCAGTATGCCATTCGTATCGATATCAATACGAGATCATTGCGAGTAGATGGATAAATCACACGATATCGGACTCCTTCTCGTAACGATATCGAGCGTCAAATTGGACCAAGATGGTAGGTAGATATCGGAACGTTTTGTCGGAGTTTTCTCGATACGAGAAAATTTTCGAAATCGGTACGATATCGAAGAAAAAAATGATCAAAGTTCGAGATTGCTGCGAAAAATATTGCGATATCGATTTGATAAATGTTTAAATATCGTATCTTGTCAAAGAATTTGAATGTACGAAAATCTTTAAAAATTAGAATCGAGAAAGCAACGAGATCGAACTTTTTTATCGAAGTTATTAGAGAAAGCTTCGAGGTAACGAAGGTCTCCGAGACATGGCAGACTGTGTACCTTGGGCTCAGTAACCAATTGAGAAGTAGAGCCCTCTCTCGCTGGACAAAAATAACGCTCTACAAGTCACTCATCAAGCCAGTCCTACTTTATAGTGCGGAAACATGGACGCTGGCCTCCACCGATGAGAGAGTACTGGGAGCGTTAGAGAGGAAGATTCTCCATAAAATCTTTGGCCCTATCTGCTTTGCTAACGAGTATCGCATCAGAATGAACCACGAGCTGTATGAGTTATTCGACGCCATTGACATAGTCAAGCGCCTCAAGATCGAGCGGCTTCGCTGGCTAGGTCATGTCGATCGAATGGATGAAAACATTCCAGCCAAGAAGGTGCTTGAATCGAAACTCCAAGGTGAACAGCGTAGAAGAGGGCGTCCAAATCTGCGTTGGAAAGACCAAGTTGAGGACAACCTGGCAACGCTGGGTATTTATAACTGGCCTCAGCGCGCGCAAAGCAGATCCGACTGGCGCGGCTTCATCTCAGTCAAAACCGACCCACGGTTGAAGGGCCATTTAAGTAAGTCAGTAAGTTCCTAAGCGGTAAATATTTTTATTTTAATAGCAACACACATGTTGATAGTAGAATAATGTTGATTGTAGACCATAGATCATAATGTTGATTGTAGGTTCCCAAGAGGTTAATGCTATTGGTGTTTAATAGCAACTCCCATTACAGCTTAAGTGCCATTATTATTTCTGATTCCAAATATATTATAATTATACAATTAAAATAAAAAATACTTTTTAATATAAAACGTTATTTATTAAACTTTAAGGATCCAATCCTTTTTAAATCATAGAAAAAAATCAACTTAAAAACGTTTTACTTAAAAAAATATTTTTTATTTCATAGTTTTTTTTTCTTATTTTTTTTTTGTCATTTAGATTTAGTAGCCGCGATAGCTCAGTGGTAAGTGCGTTGGACTGCGAGCCGAACGGTCCCCGGTTCAAGTCTGGACAGGGGCTAACAACATCTTTTCATAGAAACATTTTTCTATACCGCGCTACCTCTCGTCAGTAAATGGCAAACCTACGAGAGTAAAACCATTGCCTATTAAAAACTCTCACCCGCCGTTCGGATTCGGCAATAAACTGTAGGTCCCAGTACTTCGAGTACAAATATAACACGCACAGTTCAAAATGGTGAGAGAGGTCGGCCGAAGTTCTATACAGGTCTGTAGCGCCAAACTATTATAGATTTTCGTCTAATTGACACGAATTAGACTTTCGTATGAAAGAATTCGAAAAGCCTAATAATATTATTATTAAAAATATTCATATTTCAAAGTGTATTTAATTTGGAACCATGGCGATATAATTATGAAAGAGCAGATGGCAAGAAAACGGAAATATTGCATTGTCATCTATTTCGGGGAAATATTTAAAATTTCAAGTCTGTGGCTCATCGCGAAAGTAGTTTAAAATCAATAACAAATTTTGTACCGAACAGACAGACAAGAAAGCAACCTAATAACAATTTTTAAAATAATCTATGGATCAGGATCAAAACTCAGGGGAACGCAGCTATTATTGTTGATTGCAAATATTTTAAAAGTTATTAATTTAAAAATCTTTTAAAGTTTTGACTGTAAAAATATGTTGATTCTAGATTCCTAAGTGGTAAAATTTGTTGTTTAATACATGCTGATAATAGAATAATGTTGATTGTAGATCATTGATAATAATGTTTTTTGTAATCATAATGTTGATGGTAAATATCAGCACACATCTTGATAGTAGAATAATGTTGATTTTTCTATTTTTTTTTTACAAATTTACCGACGCTCAGGGGATGCCCCTATTTGTGCAATGCACAGTGTTGATCGTAAGAAAGGATTATAGGTTAAAAGGAGGAGGACAGATGGAGTAGTGTCGGTGGATGTTTGCTTTAAATTTCAAAATATTAAAAATGTCGGGAAAAACAGACGCAGGGAGATTGCTACACAAACGTTTCGTGCGACTGAAGAACGAATTATCTCTGTAATGCGTGGTTCTGTTGAAAACCGAGTGAACTACGAAGGAGTGGGCTTGGTTCGATGCCCGAGTAGAACGAGAGAATACACGACCTGCTGGAATCAGGCCATGTATTTTTTAAAAGAGTTTTTAATAGTAGAATAATGTTGTTTGTAGATCATTGATCATGATGCTGTTTGCAGGTTTTTAAGCGGTAAATACTGTTGTGTTTAATAGCAACACACATGTTGATAGTAGAACAATGTTGATTGTAGATCCAAAGCGATAAATTTTGTTGTTTAATAACAACATACATGTTGATAGTAGAATAATGTTGATTGTAGTTTCCTAGGATGTATATATTGTTTTTTTAACATGTTGATATTAGAATAATGTTGATTGTAGATCTTTGATTATAATGTTGATTGTAGCTTCCTTGTTGATAGTAGAATAATGTTGATTGTCAGTTCCTAGGCTGCATAATTGTTGGTGTTTAATAGTTGACATTAGAATAATGTTGATTGTAGATCTTTGATTATAATGTTGATTGCAGATTTCTAAGCGGTAAATATTGTTATTATTGGCAGATACATTATAATTAAAATTTTTTTTATCGTTTTCTGTAAAAACTATTCTGACGCGCACGCAGCTATTGTTTTTGATTGCAGATATAATAATTATTTATATTTTATTTAAAACGCTTTTAATGTTTTGACAGTATAATAATGTTGATTTAAGGCAAATATTGATGGGGTTTAATAGCAACACACATTTTGATTGTAAATCATTGATCATAATATTGATCGCAAGTTCCTAAGCAGTAAATGTTGTTGGAGATCAAAAACAACACACATGTTGATATGATAATAGAATAATGTTGTTTCTAGATCATTAAACATGATGCAGATTTTTTGTTTTTATTAGTAGGTTCCTAGGCGGTGGCGAGCATCTCCCTCAGAGCGAGGGTTCATGCGTTGAGTCCAATGAAAACAAAAAAGAAAACTCGGATAACGACCGATTACAACGATGACGACCCACGCAAACGTTTTAAGGACCATGATTTACGGATATTTACCTGGAATGTCCGGACCCTTTATAGGGAAGGTGCCTCTATCCAGCAGATGTCCTCGAAAAATATAAGGCTGACATCACCGCTATCCAGGAGATGCGATGGACGGGACATGGCTGTTCGAAACAAGCGTCCTGTGATATCTACAGCTGCCATGCGGAGAGACACGAATTTGGATGTGGATTTATGGTCGGCAAGAGACTCCGCCACCTTGTCACTAAGTTCACGCCCGTGGACGAAAGGCTGGCAACAATCCGCATCAAGGCTAGTTTGTGAACACTCTCCGACGAACGAGAAAGATGACGAGACAAAAGAGCGCTTCTACGAGCGCCTGGACAACGCATACGAGCGCCTAGACAACGCATACGAGCGCTGCCCCCGCCACGATATCAAAATAGAGCTAGGAGATTTTAACGTCAAGGTGAGCAGAGAAGCCATCTATTGTCCCACAATCGGAAAATTTAGCCTCCTTGCCAACACTTCCGATAACGGACGAGGCTAATCCACTTCGCCGCAGCACGAAACATGGTAGTTAGTAGCACTAGATTCGAACATGGTTGTCGCCCGATCAAAAAACTCGAAACCAAATTCATCACGTTGTGATTGACGGAAGGCACGCTTCGAGCGTGATGGACGTACGCACTATCCGAGGTGCCAATATCAGATCACTACCTTGTAGCAGCCTTAAACGCTTACACGCTGCGAAGAACGTACGGAAACGCAGAGAAAGCTAGACGTTGGAAAGCTGCAATCACAACAGACAACGCAAGCCTTTTTCACTCGGTTCTCACACCTGCTTCGACAAAGCACTACACCTCTTGATGATATAAGCGCTCAGTGGAACCATATCTCCTGCTATATGCGTACGGCAGCCGACGAGGTGCTTGGAGCGATACAAAGAGAAGAGGAGGGAAAAGAAACGTCTTTTCAGGCGTAAAAAAGCGAGGCAGAAAGTCGTGAGTGTGAGGAGATTGAGATACATGGGGACAGGAATGAGGCTCGAAAATTCTTTGAGAGAATAAGACGCCAAGCCGGAGGTTCAAAATCCTGAGCCTCTTCGTGTAAAGATGAAAACGGGAATCCAGAGCACTCTAAAGATATGGAGGGATCACTTCTCTAAACTGCTGACCGCTGATGATAGCCGCATTTCCACCGATAGAGAAGTAAACCCGGCACCCCCAGTACTTGATGACGACGTTGAGATTCCGCCTCCCGACCATGACGGGGTCAGAACAGCCATCGCTCGGCTGAAAAACAACAAAGCCGCAGGTGCTGATGGCCTGCCTGCTGAATTGTTTAAGACTGGAGGCGAAAGCTAATAGAAAGCATGCACGAGCTCGTAAACAGAATATGGTCGGATGAATGCACACCAAGCGACTGGAACCTCAGTGTACTCTGCCCAATCCTTAAGAAAGGGGATCCCACTATCTGCGCCAACTACCGTGGGATCAGCCTACTCAATATCGCATACAAAGTTCTATCGAGCGTATTATGTGAAAGACTGAAGCCCATTGTCAACAGACTAATTGGACCTTATCAGTGCGGCTTCAGACCTGGAAAATCCACCATAGACCAGATTTCCACATTGCGCCTAATGCAGGAAAAGACCATAGAAAAACAGATTGACACCTACCACCTATTAGTCGACTATAAAGCCGCCTTCGACACTCCGATAAGGGAACGGTTATACGCCGCAATGTCTGAGTTCGGTATACCTGCGAAACTTATAATGCTTTGCAGGATGACCCTGAGCAACACACGTTGCTCAGTGAGAATAGGAAAAGACCTCTCCGAGCCATTTCATACCGAACGAGGTTTCAGACAGGGTGACTCCCTATCGTGCGACTTTTTTAACTTATTGATGGAGAAAATAGTTCGAGCTGCCGAACTCCGTCAAAGCGGCACTATCCTCAACAAAAGTGTCATGCTGCTCGCTTATGCAGACAATATTGATATCATTGGCAGGAGCACACGAGCAGTCAGCGCAGCATTCTCCAGATTGGAGAAAGAGTCGCATCGAATGGGTCTAGCGGTGAACGAGGACAAAACGAAGTTCCTTGTGTCAACAAGCAGAAAAGAGTCCGTGCGTCTTAGACAAAAAGCTGATTTTGACACCCAAAAGTTTGACCTTGTGAATGACTTCGTCTACTTGGAATCCAGCATAAACAGCAACAACGACGTCAGCCTGTAGATCAAACGGAGAATAACTCTTGCCAACAGGTGCTACTTTGGGCTCAGTAACCAATTGAGAAGTAGAGCCCTCTCTCACCGGCCAAAAATAACGCTCTACAAGTCACTTATCATGCCCGTCCTACTTTATGGTGCGAAAACATGAAGCTGGCCTACACCAATGAGAGAGTACTGGTAGCGTTCGAGAGAAAGATTCTCCGTATAATCGTTGGCCTTCTCTGCTTTGCTAACGAGTATCGCATCGGAATGAACCACGAGCTGTATGAGTTATTCGACGACATTGACATAGTCAAGCGCATCAAGATCCAGCGGTTTCTCTGGCTAGGTCATGTCGAACGAATGGATGAAAACACTCCAGCCAAGAAGGTGCTTGAATCGAAACTTGAAGGTGGACAGCGTAGAAGAGGGCGTCCAAATCTGCGTTGGAAAGACCAAGTTGAGGACAACCTGGCAACTCTTGGTATTTCTAACTGGCATCAGCAGATCCAAACCGACCCACGGTTCTAAGGGCCATTTAAGTAAGTAATTAAGTTCCTAGGCGGTAAATATTTTTGTTTTTATTAGCAATACTTAGTAGAATAATGTTGGTTGTAGATCATTGATCATAATGTTGATTGTAGGTTCCTAAGAATTTAATGCTATTTGTGTTTAATAGCAACTCCCATTATAGCTTTAGTGACATTATTATTTCTGATTCCAAATATATTATAATTATTATTATAGAATTAAAATAAAAAATACTTTTTAATATAAAACGTTATTAATTATACTTTAAGGTTCCAATAGGTTATATTATATAGCGTACCACGTTTCCTTTTAAAACATAGAAAAAATTCAACTTAAAAACGTTTTACTATAAAAAAATACCAACCAACCTAATATAATTTTTATAATAATCTAGGATCAGGATCAAAACCCAGGGGAACGCAGCTATTATTGTTGATTGCAAATATTTTAAAATTTATTAATTTAAAAAGCTTTTTAAGTTTTGACTGTAAAATGAAGTTGATTTTAGATTCCTAAGCGGTAAAATTTGTTGTTTAATACATGCTGGTAGTAGAATAATGTTGATTATAGATCATTAATCATAATGTTGTTTGTAATCATAATGTTGATGGTAAATATCAGCACACATGTTGATAGTAGAATAATGTTGATTGTGTATCATTGATTATGATGCTGATTGCAGGTTTCTAAACGGTAAATATTGTTGGTGTTTAATAGCAACATACATGTTGATAGTAGAATAATCTTGATTACATGTTCCTAGGCGGTAAATATTCTTTGTTTTTAATAGCAACACCCATGTTGATAGTAGAATAATGTTGATTGTAGATCATGATGCTGATTGCAGGTTTCTAAACGGAAAATATTGTTGGTGTTTAATAGCAACATACATGTAGATAGTAGAATAATCTTGATTGTATGTTCCTAGGCGGTTAATATTCTTTGTTTTTAATAGCAAAACACATGTTTATAGTAGAATAATGTTGATTGTAGATCATGATGTTGGTTGTATGTTTCTAGGCTGTAAATATTGTTTGTTTTTAATAGCCACGCACATGTTGATAGTAGAATAATGTTGATTGTAGATTATTGATAATAATGTTGATTGTAGGTTACTAATCGGTAATTATTGTTGGTTTTTAATAGCAACACACTTTTTGATAGAAGAATAATGTGGTTTGTAGATAAGTGATCTTGATGATGATAATATATTTTTAAGCTGTAAATATTTTTTTTGTTTTTAATAGCAATGTTTTTAATAGTAGAACAATGTTGTTTGTAGATCATTGATCATGATGCTGTTTGCAGGATTTAAGCGGTAAATACTGTTGGTGTTTAATAGCAACACACATCTTGATAGTAGAACAATGTTGATTGTAGATCCAACTCGGTAAATTTTGTTGTTTAATAACAATATACATGTTGTTAGTAGTGTAACGAGCCGGTTTCCGGGTTCAGAGCTGGGATAGCTTAGCGGGCTCCAGTGGTCCGTACGTTACAAAATTTATAGTTGACAGGGAACCCCTCAAGACCCCTTTTCAAATAAATACGCCGTACACCGAGATTTTAATAATAGATAGTAGTTCTTTATTCAAATAATTCCTTATTTTATAATTATGGTTATAGGCTGCCTCTGCAGCTTAATTCATGCGTTTTGAATATGGCCGCATGTGGCACTTTCTTGTTGATTTCAGTATTCTGCTGGCCGCATGTGGCCGTTTTCTTCTGGGTTTCCGTAGAATCCGGGACCACATGCTTAGTCCACAGTATATCCTGTAGAAGCCGAGGATATACTGCTACTAGTCACTGTCGTCCGGGTCGAAGATCTATCGAAGAGAGAGCGATTTTCACTTGTTCTTCGCCTTTTATAGGCGAGCACTTGGTGAAGCGTTGGTGCATTGTAGCACGTCGTTGGTGCTTTGTTGCCCAACTATTTTGTAACTTTGGCATGTTGGTGTGCCAAAGCTCGCTCACCACTGCGCATGTGTTAGCGATCTCCATGTCGCTTCGCTCACTAGCGCTTGTATAGTGGTGAGGCACACAGTGGTGATTTCTCTCGTTCGCTCACCACCGTGTGTGTGTAAACGACATACGTTGTAGCTTTGTTGGTGAGCTTTTGCTCCTCTGCGCCTCGTTGTTTCGGACGGCGTTGCTAGCGCCGTCGATTAGTGTCGTTCTCGCCGATATTGCGCACCGATATTGTGCGGTTACATTTGCCGCCAAATGTGATCGTCACACCCCCCGCTGACTCCGGGATGCCGCGAGTGAGGGTTCATGCGTTGAGTCCAATGAAAACAAAAAAGAAAACTCGGATAACGACCGATTACAACGATGACGACCCACGCAAACGTTTTAAGGACCATGATTTACGGATATTTACCTGGAATGTCCGGACCCTTTATAGGGAAGGTGCCTCTATCCAGCAGATATCCTCGAAAAATATAAGGCTGACATCACCGCTATCCAGGAGATGCGATGGACGGGACATGGCTGTTCGAAACAAGCGTCCTGTGATATCTACAGCTGCCATGCGGAGAGACACGAATTTGGATGTGGATTTATGGTCGGCAAGAGACTCCGCCACCTTGTCACTAAGTTCACGCCCGTGGACGAAAGGCTGGCAACAATCCGCATCAAGGCTAGTTTGTGAACACTCTCCGACGAACGAGAAAGATGACGAGACAAAAGAGCGCTTCTACGAGCGCCTGGACAACGCATACGAGCGCTGCCCCCGCCACGATATCAAAATAGAGCTAGGAGATTTTAACGTCAAGGTGAGCAGAGAAGCCATCTATTGTCCCACAATCGGAAAATTTAGCCTCCTTGCCAACACTTCCGATAACGGACGAGGCTAATCCACTTCGCCGCAGCACGAAACATGGTAGTTAGTAGCACTAGATTCGAACATGGTTGTCGCCCGATCAAAAAACTCGAAACCAAATTCATCACGTTGTGATTGACGGAAGGCACGCTTCGAGCGTGATGGACGTACGCACTATCCGAGGTGCCAATATCAGATCACTACCTTGTAGCAGCCAAGGTCCGCACACGCTTAAACGCTGCGAAGAACGTACGGAAACGCAGAGAAAGCTAGACGTTGGAAAGCTGCAATCACAACAGACAACGCAAGCCTTTTTCACTCGGTTCTCACACCTGCTTCGACAAAGCACTACACCTCTTGATGATATAAGCGCTCAGTGGAACCATATCTCCTGCTATATGCGTACGGCAGCCGACGAGGTGCTTGGAGCGATACAAAGAGAAGAGGAGGGAAAAGAAACGTCTTTTCAGGCGTAAAAAAGCGAGGCAGAAAGTCGTGAGTGTGAGGAGATTGAGATACATGGGGACAGGAATGAGGCTCGAAAATTCTTTGAGAGAATAAGACGCCAAGCCGGAGGTTCAAAATCCTGAGCCTCTTCGTGTAAAGATGAAAACGGGAATCCAGAGCACTCTAAAGATATGGAGGGATCACTTCTCTAAACTGCTGACCGCTGATGATAGCCGCATTTCCACCGATAGAGAAGTAAACCCGGCACCCCCAGTACTTGATGACGACGTTGAGATTCCGCCTCCCGACCATGACGGGGTCAGAACAGCCATCGCTCGGCTGAAAAACAACAAAGCCGCAGGTGCTGATGGCCTGCCTGCTGAATTGTTTAAGACTGGAGGCGAAAGCTAATAGAAAGCATGCACGAGCTCGTAAACAGAATATGGTCGGATGAAAGCACACCAAGCGACTGGAACCTCAGTGTACTCTGCCCAATCCTTAAGAAAGGGGATCCCACTATCTGCGCCAACTACCGTGGGATCAGCCTACTCAATATCGCATACAAAGTTCTATCGAGCGTATTATGTGAAAGACTGAAGCCCATTGTCAACAGACTAATTGGACCTTATCAGTGCGGCTTCAGACCTGGAAAATCCACCATAGACCAGATTTCCACATTGCGCCTAATGCAGGAAAAGACCATAGAAAAACAGATTGACACCTACCACCTATTAGTCGACTATAAAGCCGCCTTCGACACTCCGATAAGGGAACGGTTATACGCCGCAATGTCTGAGTTCGGTATACCTGCGAAACTTATAATGCTTTGCAGGATGACCCTGAGCAACACACGTTGCTCAGTGAGAATAGGAAAAGACCTCTCCGAGCCATTTCATACCGAACGAGGTTTCAGACAGGGTGACTCCCTATCGTGCGACTTTTTTAACTTATTGATGGAGAAAATAGTTCGAGCTGCCGAACTCCGTCAAAGCGGCACTATCCTCAACAAAAGTGTCATGCTGCTCGCTTATGCAGACAATATTGATATCATTGGCAGGAGCACACGAGCAGTCAGCGCAGCATTCTCCAGATTGGAGAAAGAGTCGCATCGAATGGGTCTAGCGGTGAACGAGGACAAAACGAAGTTCCTTGTGTCAACAAGCAGAAAAGAGTCCGTGCGTCTTAGACAAAAAGCTGATTTTGACACCCAAAAGTTTGACCTTGTGAATGACTTCGTCTACTTGGAATCCAGCATAAACAGCAACAACGACGTCAGCCTGTAGATCAAACGGAGAATAACTCTTGCCAACAGGTGCTACTTTGGGCTCAGTAACCAATTGAGAAGTAGAGCCCTCTCTCACCGGCCAAAAATAACGCTCTACAAGTCACTTATCATGCCCGTCCTACTTTATGGTGCGGAAACATGAAGCTGGCCTACACCAATGAGAGAGTACTGGTAGCGTTCGAGAGAAAGATTCTCCGTATAATCGTTGGCCTTCTCTGCTTTGCTAACGAGTATCGCATCGGAATGAACCACGAGCTGTATGAGTTATTCGACGACATTGACATAGTCAAGCGCATCAAGATCCAGCGGTTTCTCTGGCTAGGTCATGTCGAACGAATGGATGAAAACACTCCAGCCAAGAAGGTGCTTGAATCGAAACTCGAAGGTTGACAGCGTAGAAGAGGGCGTCCAAATCTGCGTTGGAAAGACCAAGTTGAGGACAACCTGGCAACTCTTGGTATTTCTAACTGGCATCAGCAGATCCAAACCGACCCACGGTTCTAAGGGCCATTTAAGTAAGTAATTAAGTTCCTAGGCGGTAAATATTTTTGTTTTTATTAGCAACACTTAGTAGAATAATGTTGGTTGTAGATCATTGATCATAATGTTGATTGTAGGTTCCTAAGAATTTAATGCTATTTGTGTTTAATAGCAACTCCCATTATAGCTTTAGTGACATTATTATTTCTGATTCCAAATATATTATAATTATTATTATAGAATTAAAATAAAAAATACTTTTTAATATAAAACGTTATTAATTATACTTTAAGGTTCCAATAGGTTATATTATATAGCGTACCACGTTTCCTTTTAAAACATAGAAAAAATTCAACTTAAAAACGTTTTACTATAAAAAAATACCAACCAACCTAATATAATTTTTATAATAATCTAGGATCAGGATCAAAACCCAGGGAAACGCAGCTATTATTGTTGATTGCAAATATTTTAAAATTTATTAATTTAAAAAGCTTTTTAAGTTTTGACTGTAAAATGAAGTTGATTTTAGATTCCTAAGCGGTAAAATTTGTTGTTTAATACATGCTGGTAGTAGAATAATGTTGATTATAGATCATTAATCATAATGTTGTTTGTAATCATAATGTTGATGGTAAATATCAGCACACATGTTGATAGTAGAATAATGTTGATTGTGTATCATTGATTATGATGCTGATTGCAGGTTTCTAAACGGTAAATATTGTTGGTGTTTAATAGCAACATACATGTTGATAGTAGAATAATCTTGATTACATGTTCCTAGGCGGTAAATATTCTTTGTTTTTAATAGCAACACCCATGTTGATAGTAGAATAATGTTGATTGTAGATCATGATGCTGATTGCAGGTTTCTAAACGGAAAATATTGTTGGTGTTTAATAGCAACATACATGTAGATAGTAGAATAATCTTGATTGTATGTTCCTAGGCGGTTAATATTCTTTGTTTTTAATAGCAAAACACATGTTTATAGTAGAATAATGTTGATTGTAGATCATGATGTTGGTTGTATGTTTCTAGGCTGTAAATATTGTTTGTTTTTAATAGCCACGCACATGTTGATAGTAGAATAATGTTGATTGTAGATTATTGATAATAATGTTGATTGTAGGTTACTAATCGGTAATTATTGTTGGTTTTTAATAGCAACACACTTTTTGATAGAAGAATAATGTGGTTTGTAGATAAGTGATCTGGATGATGATAATATATTTTTAAGCTGTAAATATTTTTTTTGTTTTTAATAGCAATGTTTTTAATAGTAGAACAATGTTGTTTGTAGATCATTGATCATGATGCTGTTTGCAGGATTTAAGCGGTAAATACTGTTGGTGTTTAATAGCAACACACATCTTGATAGTAGAACAATGTTGATTGTAGATCGAACTAGGTAAATTTTGTTGTTTAATAACAACATACATGTTGTTAGTAGTGTAACGAGCCGGTTTCCGGGTTCAGAGCTGGGATAGCTTAGCGGGCTCCAGTGGTCCGTACGTTACAAAATTTATAGTTGACAGGGAACCCCTCAAGACCCCTTTTCAAATAAATACGCCGTACACCGAGATTTTAATAATAGATAGTAGTTCTTTATTCAAATAATTCCTTATTTTATAATTATGGTTATAGGCTGCCTCTGCAGCTTAATTCATGCGTTTTGAATATGGCCGCATGTGGCACTTTCTTGTTGATTTCAGTATTCTGCTGGCCGCATGTGGCCGTTTTCTTCTGGGTTTCCGTAGAATCCGGGACCACATGCTTAGTCCACAGTATATCCTGTAGAAGCCGAGGATATACTGCTACTAGTCACTGTCGTCCGGGTCGAAGATCTATCGAAGAGAGAGCGATTTTCACTTGTTCTTCGCCTTTTATAGGCGAGCACTTGGTGAAGCGTTGGTGCATTGTAGCACGTCGTTGGTGCTTTGTTGCCCAACTATTTTGTAACTTTGGCATGTTGGTGTGCCAAAGCTCGCTCACCACTGCGCATGTGTTAGCGATCTCCATGTCGCTTCGCTCACTAGCGCTTGTATAGTGGTGAGGCACACAGTGGTGATTTCTCTCGTTCGCTCACCACCGTGTGTGTGTAAACGACATACGTTGTAGCTTTGTTGGTGAGCTTTTGCTCCTCTGCGCCTCGTTGTTTCGGACGGCGTTGCTAGCGCCGTCGATTAGTGTCGTTCTCGCCGATATTGCGCACCGATATTGTGCGGTTACATTTGCCGCCAAATGTGATCGTCACACCCCCCGCTGACTCCGGGATGCGAAAAGATGGCCGCGACAGTCCGGTACGTATAGTCGTCCACGGTACGTCTGCAGGAAATCTCCTTGCCAGGCTTCTGTTGACGTATAGTCCTCGCCAGTTCCACCAATTCCGCTGGAATTGCCGTGATGTCATTAGTATCCACGATCCGTGGTACCTCGACCGCCTGCTTCTCATCGTCCCGTTGTGGCCCGCGTTCTGTACCCTCGCCGGTACTGTCGCTGCTGCTAGACTCGCTAAAATGCCCTTTCGTGCGGCTACTGTGCGCCACGGTGTGGTAGTCGTCAGATGCCCACCTGAGCTCACCACCGTCTCTGCGTCGCCGTGACGCTGCGCCGGTACAGCCATCCGCTGTGGGGCGCTCGCTGTCGTCTCCGCTTATTGTGGGGAGCTCCTGTCGCGCCAGCCACCTCCTGCTGCGTTACCTTGGTTGCCTCGGCATCTGGTTGCGTCTCTACGCCAACCATGTGTGCGGTGTCCAATCCCTCCTCTGTCTGTATGCATACAGCCGTCCGCTGTGCATTCCGCCAGACCTCCTCCCACTTCGGAGCGCCGGTCACCGCCTCTGCGGTCTCTTGATGGGTTCTCTCTCCCATATGTGCGTCCTGCTGACGCCGTACCTCCACAGCCGTCCGCTGTGAGGTGTCTCTCACCCAGTCTGCAACCCGCTGCATCGTTACATCCTGATCCCAGGTGGATGCCGCTCGCTGTTGCGTTGCTGCCTTTGTTGTCGTCGTTACCGGAGCGATCTCCCTCGCTGCCGCTGTAGTGGGTGCAAGGCCCTGATGCGTCGCTCGATGCTTGTTGAGCGCAGCCCTTTGCCGCGCTGCTGTCGCTTGCTTTGTCGTTGCTGGTGTCGTTGCAGCGTGCACACCACCCCGTGATGTCACCTGCAATACGGTTGGCGCAGCCATCTGCCGCGCTGCTGTCGTCGTCGTTGTCGCTGGAGCGATCTTCTCGCTGTCGATGTAATGTGTGCAACACCCTGATGTGCCACCTGCTGCCTGGTGCTCGCAGCCCTCTGCCGTGATGCTGTCGTCGTCTTTGTTGCTGGAGCGATCTCCCTCGCTGCTGTCGTCGTCTTCGTCGTCAACGTTGCTGGAGCCAATCGTTGAAACGCCCGTTGTGCTGGCCGCTTTGCCAGATCAGGCCAAACTGGGCCCGCCGTACCTTCCTCAGTTGCCAAAAGGCGGATCTGTCGCGCTATGATCCCGCGCTGTGCGTCGCCGTCTTTGCCACTGAACCATCTACTCCGGTCCATCGGCGGATACAGGTACCGCTGTGGGTCTCGACGTAGGCACTCCACGTTCCGGAGCAAATATGCACCGCAGTCACACATATTTGGTTGCTGCGGGACGCTGACCTCATGGTAAGGCGTGTTGAGCTAGGTGAACTCGTGGCCTACCTTGCCATCCTTGCGTGAAACTGCTGTCAGGAACTCACGCAGCTTCACTGACACGTGGCGACGGGTCTGTGTTGCCAGCGAATCCATCACCAGGATACACGGGCCCGTTGTGCGCGGTTCGATGCCTTGCGCGGCTCGCCACGCTGCCAGGTACCAATGGTTCTGCTCGTTCACAGGCACCACTATAATGTCATGCGCGAACGGGTCCACACGCTTGGTCCATGTTCGCACACATCTATCCACTCCGTTGGACAGACTGGCATGGAAAAATGTGTCGTACACGTGCATGCGACATCCTGGTACCGCGTCTTCGACGTTCTGCTGCAACCACTGCACCCAGAAGTTGATGATGGTGTCGTTGAGGAACCGGCCATATGCTAGGCGGCGGTAATCCCCAACGGTTACAGGCACTCCTCGAACCGTTTGCTTGCCTGTGCTTCGGCGTCTAATGTGGACGGTGTCGCTTGCAGGTTGCTCCCCTCTGCAAGGAAATGCTGCGTTGCGGTCGACGATGTGCGCAATATTGAGCGCAGCTCTTGGCGACTATCTTCGGTCAAGCCACCGTCGTCTAATGGTGCGCCATCTTCCTGGCGCAGCATCGCCAATAGTTGCAGCCGATATTCGCCCGCGTCCTGCTCTACATTCATCATCTTGCGTTGACTCATCTTATCTACTTGAAAAACTTTTAATTATATCGTATCTACTTAAAAGACTTTAAATTATTTGCGCTCCACACGTGTTGGTCGTTTGACTGTCGCGAAATTAATGTCGAACGTATTGGTGTGTTTGCTTCTTCGTGCCCCATACTTCGCCAATTGCTACGAGAGAGCGCCTGCGCGTCGCCGTTGATTGTTTTTGCGGTGAGTTTTGCCACTCTCGACCGTGGTGTATCTCTCTGTCACGGTTTGTGCGATTTGAGGTGTATTTAAGTTTTTGCGCGACGTCGCCTCCGTCACATTTTTAATGGTTTCTAAAATGTTTGCGATCTTTTCCGTGCGACTTTCCATCTCCCATGGATTTAAATTGTGCTGCACCGAGCGTTGTTGCCTCATGCGACTCTGACTCGAATTATGCTTCCTTGAGCGTTGATTTTCCACGCGACATTTTAAATTATTATGCTTCATTGAGCGTTGATTTTCCACACGACAATTTAATTTATTATGCTCCCTTGACAGTTGATTTTCCAAGCGACAATTTAAATTATTATGCTCCCTTGAGCGTTGATTTTCCACACGACAATTTAATTTATTATGCCCTTTTGAGCGTTGATTTTCCACGCGACAATTTAAATTATTATGCCCCCTTGAGCGTTGATTTTCCACGCGACAATTTAATTGATTATGCTCCCTTGAGCGTTGATTTTTCACGCGACATGTAAATTTATTCGTATAGCGGACGGGAATCGTCCCCCCCGGTGGCGTCGGAACCCGAAACGGATTCAAAGGTTTTGCTGAATTATAACCGCGGTCGTTGCTGCTTTGACCCCTCTGTGGTGCACTTGGCTGTTGCTGTCGACGTGTTGCGGTTACCGCCTCCTAGCGCCGTTCGTCTTCGCCATCTCGATGAAACTGCTTCAGTTCCCCTACATGAACTGCTCGTGTCTTCGACTGCCCCAATCCGTCAAATTTCGGTGCTAATTTCGCCGCAAATCCGTCGGCCGCCTTAGACAGGTGGTGCTGCTTCACTAGTACCCGCTCACCCACTTCTGGTTTCCATGCTCTTCGCCGTAGATTGTAGTGGTTCGCTTGATCCTGCGCCGCCCGTGCTAGTTGCCTCTTCACTAGTCCAAATACCTCTCGTAGCTCGGTTGCTCGTTCATCCGGTGTCGGTGCCTCTGCGCCTGTCCCTATAGTAACCTCGTCGTACAGTGCCTTCGGGAGTCGTGGCTCCCGTCCTTGAGTCAAATATGCCGGACTGTAGCCCGTAGTCTCAGAGATTGCCAATGCAATCTCCGGCAACTGCTCGTCCCATCTGTTCTGCCGATGTCCTGCCAACTGCGCTATTATTGTCTTCAGTGTCCGGTATGCCCTCTCAGTAGGGTTTTCCTGCGGTGTGTATGGAGCCGTGAACTGCTGTCTCACGCCCTTGTCCTGGAGAAACGGCCTGAACGCCTTGCTAGTAAATTGCGCTCCATTATCAGTGATGAGCACCTTAGGGACGTCATATCTCGCCAGAATACGCTCCCTAAACGCCCGCTGTAGGCTGTCACTGGTTGCCATGCGCAATGGCACCATCTCGGTCCATTTTGAAAATTTATCAAAAAAATACCAACACCATTGTGTTGCCGTGTTTGGAGCGTGGTAGGGGACCCACAAAATCTGCACACAGCCAGGACCATGGCTACTGCGCGATCCTGGTCAACATCTTGCCTGCAGGTTTCTGCTGCGACGCCTTGAATTTTTGGCATGATTCACAATTACGCACGTACCGTCGTATTGTCCAATTCATGCCTGGACAGAAATATCGTTTTGCCACGCGTGCTATTGTTTTGCAGACACCCATGTGTCCCGCGGTGGCGTCATCGTGAGTCTCGGTGTTGGGACGCATAGCTTCCAAGCTACTCCCTCATTGTCTTCGGTTCGTAGCGCTAGGTGCCTATACAAATTACCATCCTCTATGGCATAGTCAGGAAACGACGTTCAGCTTCCCCTTGCGGTATTGAATGTCAAAGGTGTGTTGCTGAAGCTCTAGCGCCCAGCGCGCGATCCGCCCGGATGGGCTCTCAATGGAGTTCAACCATTCCAGCGACAAATGGTCGGTGATGACTAGGAACCGATATCCCTGCAGGTAGGGTCGCATCTTTCTGATTCCCCACACGATGGCTACTCACTCCTTCTCGGTCGGCGAGTAGTTTTCTTCCGCCTTATTTAATCGGCGGCTTGCGTACGCAATGACGCGCTCTTGACCGTCGATGTCTTGCGTCAGCACCGCTCCCAATCCATAGTTGCTGGCGTTCGTCTGCAACGTGAATTGTTTTGTAAAGTCAGGGCATCCCAGCACCGGTGCCTCAGTTAACATGACATTTAGTTGGTCAAATTTCAGCTGTTGTTCCTCTGTCCAATTAAAATGCTTTTCCTTCTTGAGTAATTTCGTTAGCGGCTGCACCACATCTGAAAATTCTGGTACAATCCTCCGGTACCACGAAGCGATACCTAGGCACTGGCGTAGCTCTCGTACGTTCGTTGGTGGGCGTAACTCCTGGATGGCGGCAATCTTGTCTGGGTCCGTATGGATACCTTGGTTGCTCACCATATGCCCAAGATATCTGATCTCGCGTTTGAAAAAGTCACACTTTTCTATGTTCATCTGCAACTTGGCCCTCCTCAGCCGTCTGAAGACCTCCTTCAGGTTCCTCTTGTGCTCCTCGAGCGTAGTTCCGGTGACGATGATGTCGTCTAGGTAGGCGAACGCATGCGGCTCCATGTCAGGTCCTATGACACGGTCTAGTGCTCGCTGAAACGTTGCCGGGGCGGAGTGTAGCCCAAAAGGCATCACGCGCCATTGATACAGTCCTCGGCCAGGCACTCTAAATGCGGTGAGCTTCTTGCTATCCTTGTCCATTGGGATTTGCCAATACCCATTCTTCAAATCCAAACTGAATTTGGCATTTCTCTATCGATCCAAAATGTGATTAATGCGTGGTAAGGGGTATGCGTCAGGCACTTAGTGCGCGTTCAGCTGCCTGTAGTCGATGCGTAGACGCCACTGCCCCGTCTTCTTTCTCACCAAGACGATAGGTGCGCTATGTGGGGTCCTTGATGGCTCTATGCACCCCTTCTCGATGAGCGCGTCAACTTCCTTGTTAATAATCGCCTGCATCGCCGGATTCTTTGGAAAATAACGCTGCTTGAGGGGGCGATCATCCTTCATAATTATTTAGTGAGTGATGAGGTCCGTCGTCCCGCCATCACTCACAAATTTTCCGAGTTCCTCCTGTAAAAATTCATCAATGATTTCTTGTTCACTGCGTGTGTCCGGTCGCACAACTGTGCACACCGGCAGTTGTTCTGTTTACTGCGTCACTTCTCCTAAGGTAACGCTCTGTCCACCGCAACTCAAGGTGGCTCCTGCCCGCTACAGAAAGTCCATCCCGAGGATGATGTGGTCCACCACTGTGGGTAGCACCAGTAGTGTTAAAGGGCACTCCCTATCTCCGAGTCTGCCGATCACCACTATCTCCTCGCTAACGTGCCTGGTGGCACCATACGCCATGCTCACCCTGACATCGGTGCTCCTACTATTAAATGGTGTGCGTATCATTTTTGCGCAAGCCTCGCTCACGAAACTCGTTGTTGCGCCTGTGTCAACTGTTGCGATCGCCAACTCGTTGTCTATGGCGATTGTAGCCACTATTCGGGTCGCTTCCTCTTTAAGCGCCACTGCTGGATACGGGGAGCTGTCTTTGGGACCGCCAGCCCTCGCTACTGGCTGGTCCCCTGGTAGTTTCCCGAACGTCGTCGGCAGCAGCGTCGAACGTTGCGGACGCCTCTGCGTCCGCAATCCCAACAAAATACTACCTCACCATTACGGCATTCTGCCTGGTAATGTCCGTCGCGTCCGCAACGCCTGCATGCGGTCTTCGTGTTGATGTTCGTCTTGGCTGCATCATCTAGTCGTCGATTATGCTCCTCTCCGTGCTGTGTGTTGTGACGGCGCGTGCCCCATCTTCTGAATAAGATCATATTCATCTGCCAAATCCACCCATTCCTCCACAGTGGAAAAGTCACTGGCGCCGAATGTAGATCTGGTACTCCTGGCGGCTATTCCTAAAAATTTTATCCAGCTCCGTCTGCTGATCATAGTGGGCATGCCTCATCATGTCCTTGATCCCGATGACATAGTCTCGAAATGTCTCCCGCGGCCGCTGTATTCGTTTGCTTATTCCAGCGTCGAGGTCCTCAAAGAAACGCGGTGGCATGAAGAACCTCAAAAATCCTTTTTTAAATTCACACCATACCCGCCACGGCGAGTAGTTGTTCCTGTACCATATCAGCGCTCTTCCTTGTAGCAGATCCGCCAATCCGTATGGAACCCAATCGCAGTCAACTCCGTAGACTTGCGTCAGCTCGATGAACACCAGCGGATCGCTGCTGCCATTAAAATGCACTGGCCACTTCCTCATTCGCTCCATAGCGTAATTTGTGCCTGTTGTTTCAACTGTTGCGGCTGGTGCGCCATTGGTGCCTGTGTCCCCGTCGTTGAAAATGTGTAGGGTGACGTCGTCC
Organism: Dryomyza anilis; assembly: GCA_951804985.1. Taxonomy (NCBI): domain Eukaryota; kingdom Metazoa; phylum Arthropoda; class Insecta; order Diptera; family Dryomyzidae; genus Dryomyza; species Dryomyza anilis. The sequence continues at coordinate 8,192,018 of OX638136.1, read as the reverse complement.
CTACCGACATTACCGGCCTAGTGTAAAAATTATTTTTAACTCACCTGCAGGTAGTGTTGTTTTGCTCGTTGTCTGTCCAGTGAGTGGTACCCTCAATGATTCCTGTTCTACAGCTCCTGTCGTCGGCAATGGTGAGACACTCTTGCTGTGTCGCAGCTCCAGTTTTCGAGCCTCTCCGTCTCATTACTGCCATAGTTTCCTTCGTTGATGAAGGCGACGAAGCTCTTCCGCACCTCCTCTACGGTGCCAGCGCCGTTGAATCCAAATTCTGCGGCGTACGTAATTAGGTCCTCCTTCCGGAGACCATACACCCATGTCACCTTGACCATGGCTGTTCTATTCACTTTTCTTCTGTCTTATTAACTTTTTTTTGTTCATATTATTCACTGCTCACTCACTGTTTTTTTTTTCCCCCTTTTGGTTTTTTTTTCTTTCTCTTTTTTTTCAATTGATTTCTCTTGGGGTTTTCTCACTTTTATTCAGGCTTTTTTTTCTGTTTCTTTTTTCGTTCACGGGGTTTTCTTTTCACTGCCTGTTCTTTTTTTTCACTTTTCATTCGTTTATTTTTTTTTCAAAGTTTCTTTCTCTCTCTTTTTTTTCACTGTCTATGTTCACTTTATTCACTACTGCGATGATCGTTGCTCTGCTTATTTTCCGCTGCTTTACTTATTTTTCGACGCTCTGCTTATTTTTCGCTGCTTTGCTTATTTTCGACGCTCTGCTTATTTTTCGCTGCTTTGCTTATTTTCGACGCTCTGCTTATTTTTCGATGCGACGTGTTGTTTTATTTGTGTGCAACTCTTTACTTTTGCGTTGTACTGAGGGGTCCCTGCTCGGGCGCCATGTAACGAGCCGGTTTCCGGGTTAAGAGCTGGGATAGCTTAGCGGGCTCCAGTGGTCCGTACGTTACAAAATTTATAGTTGACAGGGAACCCCTCAAGACCCCTTTTCAAATAAATACGCCGTACACCGAGATTTTAATAATAGATAGTAGTTCTTTATTCAAATAATTCCTTATTATATAATTATGGTTATAGGCTGCCTCTGCAGCTTAATTCATGCATTTTGAATATGGCCGCATGTGGCACTTTCTTGTAGATTTCAGTATTCTGCTGGCCGCATATGGCCGTTTTCTTCTGGGTTTCAATTATGCGGGGCCACATGTGTCTGCTTTTGGGTGATTAAGTAGGATGTCTGGTTATAGGCTGCGTCTGCAGCTTAATTCTTGCGTTTTGAATATGGCCGCATGTGGCACATTCTGCTAGCCGCATGTGGCTGCTTTTTGGTAATTAAGTAAGATGTCTTTCAACCAAACTTACTCCTTGCTGGGGTTGTATTTCCGGTATGCTGCTAGTCCTGCATGGTGTTGTACTTCTGGTATTGCTCTAACTGTCGGTACCCATGACCAGGGCGGGAAACTGGGTCAGTCGTTAGTGATTTTTCGTGTGGTCCCGTAGAATCCGGGGCCACATGCTAGTCCACAGTATATCCTGTAGAAGCCGAGGATATACTGCCACTAGTCACTGTCGTCCGGGTCGAAGATCTATCGAAGAGAGAGCGATTTTCACTTGTGCTTCGCCTTTTATAGGCGAGCACTTGGTGAAGCGTTGGTGCATTGTAGCACGTCGTTGGTGCTTTGTTGCCCAACTATTTTGTAGCTTTGGCATGGTGGTGTGCCAAAGCTCGCTCACCACTGCGCATGTGTTAGCGATCTCCATGTCGCATCGCTCACTAGCGCTTGTATAGTGGTGAGGCAAACAGTGGTGATTTCTCTCGTTCGCTCACCACCGTGTGTGTGTAAACGACATACGTTGTAGCTTTGTTGGTGAGCTCTGCGCCTCGTTGTTTCGGACGGCGTTGCTAGCGCCGTCGATTGGTGTCGTTCTCGCCGATATTGCGCACCGATATCGTGCGGTTACATTTGCCGCCAAATGTGATCGTCACAGTAGAATAATGTTGATTGTAGTTTCCTAGGATGTATATATTGTTTTTTTTAACATGTTGATATTAGAATAGTGTTGATTGCAGATCTTTGATCATAAGGTTGATTGTAGCTTCCTTGTTGATAGTAGAATAATGTTGCTTGTAGATCATTGATCAAGATGCTGATTGCAGGTTTCTAAGCGGTAAATATTGTTGTTTAATAGCAACACACATGTTGTTAGTAGAAGAATGTTGTTAGTAGATAATTGATTATAATGCTGATTGTAGGTTCCTAATCGGTAATAATTATTGGGTTTTAATAGCAACACACATGTTCATAGTAGAATAATGTTGATTGCAGATCATTGATCATTACGTCGATTGTAGGTTACTATTCGGTTATTATTGATCGTAGAACAATGTTGATTGTAGGTTCCTAGGCTGCATAATTGTTGGTGTTTAATAGCAACACATGTAGATATTAGAATAATATTGATTGTAGATCTTTGATTATAATGTTGATTGTAGGTTTATAAGCGGTATATATTGTTCTATTATTATTTTTGCTGATGGCAGATATATTATAAACATAAATTTTGTTTTTTATCTTTTTCTGTAAAAACTATTCTGATGCTAATAGGATCAAAACCCGCACGCACGCAGCTATTATTGTTGATTGCAGATATTATAATAATTTATATTTTATTTTAAAACGCTTTTAATGTTTTGACAGTATAATAATGTTGATTTAAGCAAATTATTGTTGGGGTTTAATAGCAACACACATATTTATTTCAATTCATTGATCGCAAGTTTATAAGCAGTAAATGTTGTTGGAGATCAAAACAACACACATGTTGATAATAGAATAATGTTGTTTGTAGATCATTAATCAAGATGCTGATAGCAGGTTTTTTTTTGTTGTTGATTGTATGTTCCTAGGCGGTAAATAATGTTGGTGTTTAATATCAACACACATGTTGAGTTTAGGACAATTTGTTGTAGATCATTGATCATAATGTTGATTGTAGGTTCCTATGAGGTTTAGACTATTGGTGGTTAATAGCAACTCCCATTTCAGCTTTAGTGACATTATTATTTCTGATTCCAAATATATTATAATTATAGAAATAAAATAAAAAAATCTTTTTAATATAAAACGTTTTAATTGAACTTTAAAGATGCAATAGGTTAAATTTGTTGTTTAATAACAACATACATGTTGTTAGTAGAATAATGTTGATTGTAGTTTCCTAGGATGTATATATTGTTTTTTTTTTTAACATGTTGATATTAGAATAGTGTTGATTGCAGATCTTTGATCATAATGTTGATTGCAGCTTCCTTGTTGGTAGTAGAATAATGTTGCTTGTAGATCATTGATCAAGATGCTGATTGCAGGTTTCTAAGCGGTAAATATTGTTGTTTAATAGCAACACACATGTTGTTAGTAGAAGAATGTTGTTAGTAGATAATTGATTATAATGCTGATTGTAGGTTCCTAATCGGTAATAATTATTGGGTTTTAATAGCAACACACATGTTGATAGTAGAATAATGTTGATTGCAGATCATTGATCATTTCGTCGATTGTAGGTTACTATTCGGTTATTATTGATCGTAGAACAATGTTGATTGTAGGTTCCTAGGCTGCATAATTGTTGCTGTTTAATAGCAACACATGTATATATTGTAGATCTTTGATTATAATGTTGATTGTAGGTTTATAAGCGGTATATATTGTTCTATTATTCTTTTTGCTGATGGCAGATATATTATAAATATAAATTTTGTTTTTTATCGTTTTCTGTAAAAACTATTCTAATGCTAATAGGATCAAAACCCGCACACACGCAGATATTATTGTTGATTGCAGATATTATAATAATTTATATTTTATTTTAAAACGCTTTTAATGTTTTGACAGTATAATAATGTTGATTTAAGGAAATTATTGTTGGGGTTTATTAGCAACACACATTTTTATTTCAATTCATTGATCGCAAGTTTCTAAGCAGTAAATGTTGTTGGAGATCAAAACAACACACATGTTGATAATAGAATAATGTTGTTTGTAGATCATTAATCAAGATGCTGATAGCAGTTTTTTTTTTGTTGTTGATTGTATGTTCCTAGGCGGTAAATAATGTTGGTGTTTAATATCATCACACATGTTGAGTTTAGGACAATTTGTTGTAGATCATTGATCATAATGTTGATTGTAGGTTCCTATGAGGTTTAGGCTATTGGTGGTTAATAGCAACTCCCATTTCAGCTTTAGTGACATTATTATTTCTGATTCCAAATATATTATAATTATAGAAATAAAAAAATCTTTTTAATATAAAACGTTTTAATTGAACTTTAAAGATGCAATAGGTTAAATTATCTAGCGTACCCCATTTCCTTTTAAATCATGGAAAAAATTCACATTAAAAACGTTTAACTTAAATAAATATTTTTTTATTTCATAGTTCTTATTTTTTTGGGTCAGTTAGATTTTAGTCTAATTGACACGAATTAGATTTTCGTCTGAAAGAATTCGAAAATCCTTATATTATTAATATTAAAAATATTCATTTTTCAAAGTGTCTTTAATATGGAACAATGGGGATATAATTATGAAAAAGCGGAAGGCAAGAGAATGAAAATATTGCATTGTCATCCATTTCGAGGGAATATTTAAAATTTTAAGTCTGTGGCTCATCGCGAAAGTAATTTAAAATCAATAAAAAAATTTGTACCAAACAGACAGACAAAGCAACCTAATAATAATTTTTAAAATAATCTATGGATCAGGATCAAAACCCAGGGGAACGCAGCTATTATTGTTGATTGCAAATATATGAAAATTTTTTATTTAAAAAAGCTTTTAAAGTTTTGACTGTAAAATTTGTTGTTGATTTTAGATTCCTTAGCGGTAAAATTTGTTGTTTAATACATGCTGATAGTAGAATAATGTTAATTGTAGATCATTAATCATAATGTTGTTTGTAATCATAATGATGATGGTAAATAACAGCACACATGTTGACAGTAGAATAATGTTGATTGTGGATCATTGATTATGATGCTGATTGCAGGTTTCTAAACGGTAAATAAGTATTGTTGGTGTTTAGTAGCAACACACATGTTGATAGTAGAATAATCTTCATTGTATGTTCCTAGGCGGTTAATATTCTTTGTTTTTAATAGTAGAATAATGTTGTCTGTAGATCATTGATCATGATACTGTTTGAAATTTTTAAGCGGTAAATATTGTTGGTGTTTAATAGAAACACACATGTTGATAGTAGAACAAGGTTGATTGTAGATCCTAAGCGGTAAATAAAAACAACATACATGTTGACAGTAGAATAATGTTGATTGTAGTTTTAATGGCAACACATGTTGATATTAGAATAATGTTGATTGTAGATCTTTGATTATAACGCTGATTGTAGTTTCCTTGTTGATAGTAGATCATTGATCAAGATGCTGATTGCAGGTTTCTAAGCGGTAAATATTGTTGTTTAATAGCAACATACGTGTTGATAGTTTAATTAATAATTGATCATAATGTTGATTGTAGATTCCTAATCGGTAATTATTATTCGCTTTTAATAGTAACACACATGTTGATAGTAGAATAATGTTGATTATAGATCATTAAGTATGATGCTGATTGCAGGTCTCGAACCGGTAAATATTGTTATTTAATAGTAGCACACATGTTGATAGTAGAATAATGTTAATCGCAGGTCATTGATCATGATGTTGATTGTATGTTTCTAGGCGGTGAATATTGTATGTTTTTAATAGCAACACACATGTTGATAGTAGAATAATATTAATTGTAGATCATTGATCATTACGTTGATTGTAGGTTACTATTCGGTTATTATTGTTGTTTAATAGCAACACACATGTTGATAGTAGAATAATGTTTATTGTAGATGTAGATAAATATTGTTAGTATTGGAGATGTACTATAAACAGATATTATAATTATTTACATTATATTTTAAAACGCTTTTAATGTTTTGACAGTATAATAATGTTGATTTAAGTCAATTATTATTGGGGTTTAATAGCAAAATACATTTTGATTGTAAATCATTGATCATAATATTGATCGCAAGTTCCTAAGCAGTAAATGTTGTTGGAGATCATAAACAACACACATGTTGATATGATAATAGAATAATCTTGTTTGTAGATCATTAATCATGATGCTGATAGCAGGTTTTTTTGTTGATTGTAGGTTCCTGGGCGGTAAAAAATTCTTTGTTATTAATAGCAACACACATGTTGATAGTGGAATAATGTTGATTGTTGATTATTGATAATAATGTTGATTGTAGGTTACTAATCGGTAATTATTGTTGGTTTTTAATAGCAACACACTTTTTGATAAAAGAATAATGTGGTTTGTAGATAAGTGATCTTGCTGTTGATAATATATTTTTAAGCGGTAAATATTTTTTTTGTTTTTAATAGCAACGTTTTTAATAATAGAATAATGTTGTTTGTAGATCATTGATTATGATGCTGTTTGCAGGATTTATACGTTAAATACTGTTGGTGTTTAATAGCAACACACATCTTGATAGTAGAACAATGTTGATTGTAGATCCAACACGGTAAATTTTGTTGTTTAATAACAACATACATGTTGATAGTAGAATAATGTTGATTGTAGTTTCCTAAGATGTATATATTGTTTTTTTAACATGTTGATATTAGAATAATGTTGATTGTAGATCTTTGATTATAATGTTGATTGTAGCTTCCTTGTTGATAGTAGAATAATGTTGATTGTAAAGCATTGATCAAGATGCTGATTGCAGGTTTCTAAGCGGTAAATATTGTTGTGTAATAGCAACACACATGTTGATTGTAGAATAGTGTTGATGGTAGATCATTGATCATAAAGTTGATTGCAGGTTCCTAATCGGTAATTGTTATTAGGTTTTAATAGCAACACACATGTTGATAGTAGAATAATGTTGATTGTAGATCATTAAGCATGATGCTGATTGCAGGTCTCTAACCTGTAAATATTGTTATTTAATAGCAGCACACATGTTGATAGTAGAATAATGTTGATTGCAGATCATTGATCATGATATTGATTGTATATATCTAGGCGTTAAATATTGTAAGTTTTTATTAGCAACACACATGTTGATAGTAGAATAATGTTGATTGTAGATCATTGATCATTACGTTGATTGGAGGTTACTATTCGGTTATTATTGATAGTAGAATAATGTTGATTGTAGGTTCCTAGGCTGCATAATTGTTGGTGTTTAATAGCAACACATGTTGATATTAGAATAACGTTGTTTATAGATCTTTGATTATAATATCGATTGTTGGTTTCTGAGTGTTTTTTATCTTATTCTGTAAAAACTATTAAGATGCTCATAGGAACAAAACCCACGCGCATGCAGCAATTATTCTTGATTGCAGATATTATAATTATTTATATTTTATTTTAAAACGATTTTAATGTTTTGACAGTATAATAATGTTAATTTAAGCCAATTATTGTTGGGGTTTCATAGCAGCACACATTTTGATTGTAAATCATTGATCATGTTGTTGGAGATCAAAAACAACACACATGTTGATATGATAATAGAATAATGTAGTTTGCAGATCAATTTTCATGATGTTGATATCAGGTTTTTTTTGTTGATTGTAGGTTCCTAGGCGGTCAATATTCTTTGTTTTTAATAGCAACACACATGTTGATAGTAGAATAATGTTGATTGTAGATCATTGATCATAATGTTGATTGTAGGTTAATGTCATTGGTGTTTAATAGCAAGTCCCATTACAGCTTGAGTGACATTATTATTTCTGATCGTAAATACATTATAATTATAGAATTAAAAAAAAAATACTTTATAATATTTATAATATTTTTAAATAAACTTTAAGGATCCAATAGGTTATATTATATAGCGCACCACGTTTCCTTTTAAATCTTAGAAAAAATTCACCTTAAAAACGTTTTACTTAAAAAAAAAAATTATTTCATAGTTTCTTTTCTTATTTTTTTGTGTCAGATTTTCGTCTAATTGGCACGAATTAGATTTTCTTATGAAAGAATTCGAAAAGCCTAATATTATTAATATTAAAAATATTCATATTTCAATGTGTCTTTAATATGGAACCATGGCGATATAATTATGAAAAATCAGATGGCAAGAAAACGGAAATATTGCATTGTCATCCATTTCAAGTCTGTGGCTCATCGCGAAAGTAGTTTAAAATCAATTACAAAATTTGTACCGAATAGACAGACAAGAAAGCAACCTAGTAACAATTTTTAAAATTATATATGGATCAGGATCAAAACCCAGGGGAACGCAGCCAAGTTTCTAAAAGGAAAATATTGTTGGTGTTTAATAGCAACATACATGTTGATAGTAGAATAATCTTGATTGTATGTTCCTTATACGGTAAATATTCTTTGTATTTAAAAGCAACACACATGTTGATAGTAGAATAATGTTGATTGTAGATCATGATGCTGATTGCAGGTTTCTAAACGGAAAATATTGTTGGTGTTTAATAGCAACATACATGTTGATAGTAGAATAATCTTGATTGTATGTTCCTTATGCAGTAAATATTCTTTGTATTTAAAAGCAACACACATGTTGATAGTAGAATAATGTTGATTGTAGATCATGATGCTGATTGCAGGTTTCTAAACGGAAAATATTATTGGTGTTTAATAGCAACATACATGTTGATAGTAGAATAATCTTGATTGTATGTTCCTAGGCGGTAAATATTCTTTGTTTTTAATAACAATGTTATTAATAGTAGAATAATGTTGTTTGTAGATCATTGATAATGATGCTGTTTGAAATTTTTAAGCGGTTAATATTGTTGGTGTTTAATAGAAACACACATGTTGATAGTAGAATATTGTTGATTGTAGTTTCCTAGGAGGTAGATATTGATTTTTTAATGGCAACACATGTTGATATTAGAATAATGTTGATAGTAGATCTTTGATTATAATGTTGTTTGTAGCTTCCTTGTTGATAGTAGAATAATATTGATTGTAAAGCATTGATCAAGATGCTGATTTCAGGTTTCTAAGAGGAAAATATTGTGGTGTTTAATAGCAACAAACATGTTGCTAGTAGAATAATGTTGATTGTAGATCATTGATCATAATGTTTATTATAGGTTCCTAAGCGGTAAATATCGTTGGAGTTTACACACCTGTTTATAAAAGAATAATCATGATTGTAGATCAATGATTATGATGTTGATTGCAGGTTTCTAAGCGGTAGATTTTGTTGTTTAATAGCAGCACACATGTTGATAGTAAAATAATGTTGATTGCAGATATTTGATCATGTGTTGATTATATGTTACTATTCGGTTATTATTGATAGTAGAATAATGTTGATTGTAGATCATTGATCATTACGTTGATAGTAGGTTACTATTTGGTTATTATTGATAGTAGAATAATGTTGATTGTAGGTTCCTAGGATGCATAATTGTTGGTGTTAAATAGCAACACATGTTGATATTAGAATAATGTTGTTTGTAGATCTTTGATTATAAAGTTGATTGTAGGTTTATAAGAGGTAAATATTGTTCTTTTATTCTTATTGCTGATGGCAGATATATTATAAGTATAAATTTTGTTTTTTATCTTTTCCTGTAAAAATTATTCTGATGCTAATAGGATCAAAACCCACGCCCACGCAGCTATTATTGTTAATTGCAGATATTATAATTATTTATATTTTATTTTAAAAGGGTTTTAATGGTTTGACAGTATAATAATGTTGATTTAAAGAAATTATTGTTGGGGTTTAATAGCAACACACATTTTGATTGTAAATCATTGATCATAATATTGATCGCAAGTTCCTAAGTAGTAAATGTTGTTGGAAATCAAAAACAACAAACATGTTGATATGATAATAGAATAATGTAGTTTGCAGATCAATAATCATGATGTTGATATCAGGTTTTTTTGTTGATTGTAGGTTCCTAGGCGGTCAATATTCTTTGTTTTTAATATCAACACACATGTTGATAGTAGAATAATGTTGATTGTAGATCATTGATCATAATGTTGATTGTAGGTTCCTAAGATGTTAATGCTATTGGTGTTTAATAGCAACTCCCATTACAGCTTTAGTGATATTATTATTTCTGATGGCAAATATATTATAATTATATAAAAATTAAAATAAAAAATACTTTTTAATACTAAACGTTATTAATTAAACTTTAAGGATCCAATAGGTTATATTATGTAGCGTATCACGTTTCCTTTTAAATGATAGAAAAAACTCACCTTAAAAATGTTAAATAAAAAATATAATTTTTATTTCATAATTTGTTTTCTTATTTTTTTGTGTTAGTTAGATTTTCGTCTAATTGACACGAATTAGATTTTCGTATGAAAGAAATCGAAAAGCCTAATATCATTAATATTAAAAATATTACTTTTTCAAAGTGTCTTTAATATGGAACCATGGCGATATCCATTTCGAGGACTTAGTGGCTCATCCCTAAAGTAGTTTAAAATCAATAACAAAATGTGTACCGAACAGACAGATAAAAAAGCAACCTAATAATAATTTTTAAAATTATATATGGATCAGGATCAAAACCCAGGGGAACGCATCTATTATTGTTGATTCCAAATATTTTAAAATTTATTAATTTAAAATCTTTTAAATCTTTGAATGTAAAATTATGTTGATTTTAGATTCCTAAGCGGTAAAATTTGTTGTTTAATACATGCTGATAGTAGAATAATGTTGATTGTAGATCATGATGTTGATTGTATGTTTCTTGGCTGTAAATATTGTTTGTTTCAAATAGCAACACACATGTTGATAGTAGAACAATGTTGATTGTAGATCCTAAGCGGTAAATAAAAACAACATACATGTTGATAGTAGAATATTGTTGATTGTAGTTTCCTATGAGGTAGATATGGTTTTTGTAATGGCAACACATGTTGATATTATAATAATGTTGATTGTAGATCTTTTATTATAATGTTGATTGTAGGTTCCTCGTTGATTGTAGAATAATGTTGATAATAGATCATTAGGTATGATGCTGATTGCAGGTCTCTAACCGGTAAATATTGTTATTTAATAGCAGCACACATGTTGAATAATGTTGATCGCAGATTATGATGTTGATTGTATGTTTTTAGGCGGTGAATATTGTATGTTTTTAATAGCAACACACATGTTGATAGTAGAATAATGTTGATTGTAGATCATTGATCATTACGTTGATTGGAAATTACTATTCGGTTATTATTGTTGTTTAATAGCAACACACATGCTGCATAATTGTTGGTGTTTAATAGCAAGACTTGTTGATATTAGAATAATGTTGATTGTAGATTATAATGTTGATTGTAGGTTTCTAAGCGGTAAATATTGTTAGTATTGGCAGATATATTATAATTATAAAATTTGTTTTTTATCTTTTTATGTAAAAACTATTCTGATGATAATAGGATCAAAACCCAGGCGCACGCAGCTATTATTGTTGATTGCAGATATTATAATTATTTATATTTTTTTTTAAAACGCTTTTAATGTTTTGACAGTATTATAATGTGGATTTAAGGCAAATATTTTTGGGGTTTAATAGCAACACAAATTTTGATTGTCAATCATTGATCATAATATTGATCGCAAGTTCCTAAGCAGTAAATGTTGTTGGCGATCAAAAGCACACATGTTGATATTTGAATAATGTTCTTTGTAGTTCATTAATTATGATGCTGATAGCAGTTTTTTTTTTTTTTTGAAAGTAGGTTCTTAAACAGTAAATATTGTTATTTAATAGCAACACACATGTAGATAGTAGAATAATGTTGATTGTAGATCATTGATCATAATGTTGATTGTAGGTTCCTATGAGATTAATGCTATTGGTGTTTAATAGCAACTTCCTTTACAGCTTTAGTGACATTATTATTTCTGATTGCAAATATATTATAATTATAATTATAGAATTAAAATAAAAAATACTTTTTTTATATAAAACGTTATTAATTGAAATTTAAGGATCCAATAGGTTATATTGTCTAGCATAAAACGTTTCCTTTTAAATTATAGAAAAAAATCACCTTAAAAACGTTTTTCTTATAAAAATATTTTTTATTTTAATGTTCTTATTTTTTGTGTCAGTTATATTTTTGTCTAATTGACACGAATTATATTTTCGTCTGAAAGAATTCGAAAAGCCTTACATTAGTAATATTAAAAAAAATTCATGATTCAATGTGTCTTTAATATGGAACCATTAAAAAGCGGATGGCAAGAAAACGGAAATATTTCATTGTCATCCATATCGAGGCAATATTTAAATTTTCAAGTCTGTGGCTCATCGCGAAAGTAGTTTAAAATCAATAACAACATTTCTACCAAACAGACAGACACGAAAGCAACCTAATCACAATTTTTAAAATTATCTATGGATCAGGATCAAAACCCAGGGGAAAGCAGCTATTATTGTTGATTGCAAATATATTAAAAAATTTTATTTTAAAATGTTTTTTAAGTTTTGACTGTAAAATTATATTGATTTTAGATTCCTCAGCGATAAAATTTGTTGTTTAATACATGCTGATAGTAGAATAATGTTGATTGTAGATCATTGATCATTATGTTGATTGTATGTTTCTAGGCTGTAAATATTGTGTTTTTAATAGCAACACACTTGTTGATAGTAGAATAATGTGGTTTTGTAGATCAGTGATCATGATGCTGATAATAGATTTTGAAGCGGTAAATATTGTTGGTTTGTAATAGCAACACACCAGTTGAATGAAAAAAAATATCGATTGTAGATAATTGACATGATGCTGATTGCAGGTTCCTATGCGTTCTTGGTATTTAACATAAAATTAATAGTATAATTATTGATCATCATGTTGATTATAGGTTCCTAAGAGGTAATTATTGGTGTTTGTAAAAAAGTGATCTTATTGTTTATTGTTTGGTCCTCAATAATCCATTGGTTTTCAATAATCCACTTACTAAACCCTCCTAGTGGCTGCCGATTGGTAATAACCAACACAGTTGTCTTCAATGCTCTGTATTGGTGACGGTGATTAGCTAAGATCAGGTTGTCAGTTCCTCGTGTCTTTACACCTTAATAGTACAGCACCAGATAATGGTACTTGATCATAGGTTTGAGGTGCCCCTGTATCTTTATCCAGCCCAGGGGAGGGGGCTGGATAAAGATACCGTATCGATAATCTGCTAGGCTGTGGCATATCGGGATACCTTACGCCCTTCGGAATAACTATCAATCCGCATATAATGATCTCTGTGCGGGTGGACTTTTCCGATACTCGTGGGACAAACATGATCAATAAAAACAGAAAATCTCAACCTAACAAAACTGACGGCAATGGCAACGAACAGGACACTTTAATTGAATGGCACTGACAAAGCGTACGCCTCTCTGAAAAATCCGATAAAAAGTTCGACCTCTTAGCTCGCTTCCACTAGTAAGGCCGCAAGGACAGTGGTTTTTAAACTTGGTCCAAGCGGCTAGAAGACAAGAATCGAACGTGACACTGACAAAGCGGTTACAAGATAACAAACCCAAATCAAGCGAAGACATTGGCTACCCAGCCTAGTATACGCTGCAACACTTTGCCAGCAGTAGCGATTTTTTGACTGGAAAATTATCTTGATTTTAGAATCCTAAGCGGTAAGTATTGTTGTTTAATAGCAACACACATGTTGATAGTTGAATAATGTTGATTGTCGATCATTGCTCATAATGTTGATTGTATGTCCCTAAGCGGTAAATATTGTTAGCGTTTAATAGCAACATATATGTTGATAGAACTTAGAATAATGTTGATTGTAGGTTTCTTGGTGCAATATTGATGGTGTTTAATAGCAACATACATGTTAATAGTAGAATAATATTGATTGTAGATCATTGATTGTACATCTACAATCAACAGTATTCTAATATCAACATGTGTTGCTATTGAAAAAACAAAATTTACCGCCTAGGAACCTACAGTCAACATTATTAGACTGTAGGTTCCTAGGCGGTAAATTTTGTTTTTTTAATAGCAACACATGTTGATATTAGAATACTGTTGATTGTAGATCATTGATAACAATGTTAATTGTAGGTTTCTAAGCATTAAATATTGTTAGATTATTCTTATTGCTGCGAGCAGATATATTATAATTATAAATTTTGTTTTTAATCTTTATCTGTAAAAACTATTTTAATGCTAATATGATCAAAACGGCAGCTATAGTTGTTGATTGCTGATATTATAATTATTATATTATAATAATTTATATTTTATTTTAAAACGCTTATAATGTTTTGACAGTATAATATTGTTGATTTAAGATTCCTAAGCGGTAAATATTGTTGGGGTGTAATAATAATAATATTGACTACAAGTTCCTAAGCTGTAAATGTTATTGGAGATCAAAAGAAACACACAGGTTGATAGTAGAAATATGTTGATTCTAGGTTAGTGATCGGGATATGTATAACATGAAAATAAATTTAATAACGGTAATAAATTATAGTTTAATATATATTTGTATACCCTACACTAAGAATAAAAGGGTATATTCAGTTTGGTACGCCTTTGTAACACCCAGAAGGAAGCATCTCCGGTATGGAAAAGTATATATATTTTGGATAAACATGACCTCCTGGGTTGATGTAGCGATCTCCGTCTGTCTGTCTGTTAAAATCCCTACTACTTAAAAAATTATAGAGTTAGATATATGAAACTTAAAATTTAGATTACTTATCTAACTACGCTGTTTGTGCACAGGTATCGGTTCATTGTGACCTGTGATCTGACCATTTATATTTAAATAACTCATATAAAATGTTCATCTACAGATCAATTTTACTGTATACGTGCTTAGGTAAACTGGTCTAATATATATTGATTTCATTTTGAAATACATGAAAATAATATTTCCCGCCAAACGACTTGTGGTTCCCAAAAAAAAAACAAAAATCGAAATTCGTTACACCTACCAATTTCTAAATATGAGTATCAAATGAATGGAAATTCTTCAGCGATTGAAAGTTTGTAGTAATTTTGAGGACTCGTATACCTTGGTGACATATATACCACTCTGAATGGTAACCACATATATGTGTAGGGTATTTATAGTCGGATTAGACCGACTATAAATATCCTTATCGTACCTTGATCTAACCTTCACAACTGGTAATTATTGATTGCAGATCGCTCAGCGATCGCTGATATATATATATATATATATATATATATATATATATATATATATATATATATATATATATATATGGATATATATATATTTTTATATATATATATATATATATTATACCCTTAAAATGATTCTGGTTCTAATAGTTTCGACAGGAACATCGCTAGTATTGTTTATTGCAAATAAATACTTTGTTTTAGTATTTGAAAAGAACAATAACGAATAGAAAAACAACACAGGAAATGATTATTAGGACCGTTTCGGATATAGCCAAGTATACTAATTAGTGAGTTTTGTGTAATAATTTAAAAAAGATTTTAAAGTTTTGGCTATAAAATTATGTTGATTTTAGATTCCAAAGCGATAAATTTTGTTGTTTAATAACAATACGCATGCTGATAGAATAATGTTGATTGTAGATCATGAATAATAATGTTGTTTGTAATCATAATATTGATGGTAAATATTGTTGGTGTAAATAGCAGCATATATGTTGATAGGAGAATAATGTTTATTGTAGATCATTGATTATGATGCTGATTGAAGGTTTCCAAGCGGTAAATATTGTTGTTGTTTATTAGTAACATATTTCCATTGATAGATGATGTATTTTCAAGATCGTGTATGTCAATAGTTATTACAGTGATATCAATACATTCCACAACAGGGTATACCAAGCACCTAAAATTCTTTAAACACTACACCAAAATTCACATTGTAAATACAGTATATATATTAAACTATAATAAAATTTTCTGTGGTCCATTTATAATTTTAAAACTTACAGTTAAGTATTTGTATCATGTTTTTAAAAAATTAGCAAATTGATTAACAAAATAAAACATGCGAAACAACAGAACCAATTATTATTATGCAAGATTTACAAAATGTGTACAAAAATCTAACGCTTAAATTAATTATATGATAAATAAATTAATTTTAAAATGAAAAATCGTATTTAAAGAAAAAATATTCTTTTTCAAAAAAAATATGTTCTACTTTTAGTTTGAAAATATTTCAATAGTGGAATATTTCACTAGTGTTCACACTCTCTTCAGTTTGAAAATATTTCACTAGTGGAATATTTCACTAGTGTTCACTCTCTGGTCACACTCTACCACAATTCTGGTAGAAATACCAGTTTTTTCGGAACTTTTCCATTTTTGCCATTTCTACTACGAAAGGTTCAAAATCTACATATTTTTTTAAAATTATGTATCATTTCTAATGTTGTTCTTAAAAACTAAAATTATAATATTGAAAGAAACAACCTTAAGTTTAAAAATTAATTCTTAGCTCCAATATGTGACTTTTACAGTCTTATTTCATGATCCTGACTTTCATTAGAGAAGTCTCAATACTTGTACGTATTGAGCAAAATGGGTCTTTCAAATAAAATACTTAAAAAAAATGCTATATTTTGTATGAATGTGCCTATAAGGTGAGCCTTTGATATAAAATAAGTCATAATAAATAACATAAGTTATTTATTTGGCATAAAAATAAATGTTATTTTGATGAATTTATAAATAATTATAATTTTAAAATTAACAACACTGGGTACGTGTAGTACCATATGACAAGAGAGCACAAACACTATCTTTACGTTTATCGGGTATATGTATAGATTTGTACCAAATGGAAACCTCCAAACCCGTACTTTAAAAATTACCTAAAATTACTTTGAATTGTATTACCCACTGATTTTTTTTTTACCCTTTAAAAATGTCAGAAATACTGTTTTCGCACAATGAATTTTAGTCATTAATCTCAAATGAAATTATTTTGAAGTTATTTTTTAAATGAAGTAAATACTATCAATATGTATTTTCAGAGTTAAGGAATGAAATTCAGAGTTCAAATATTTATTACATTTTGTTTTTAAAAACTATATTTAATTTTAAGATATTTAATTAACGTGCTCAAGGCCCAATCGCTACAAATTGGATGTTTTGTACCAACAAATAAAATAACAAAATTTTGGGGTCTAAAAAATTTCCCACGTTTCCAAATTATTTTCTTAATTGTTTACAATAAATGTAATACTCTTTTGTACAAAACAGAATTCTACGGAGAAGAACAGTCCGAGAAAAGTTGTTTTATCGGAGAATTTATTTTTGTTTTGGTTACTACATTTACAACACCAATAACAATATGTCCACTGCAAAGCACGCATACAGTGAATCAAAAAAGTTTTGAAACAAGCTATATTTTTAGGAAAAAATGCGCTAAAATAAATAATAGTAACTATTTTCACAATATTTTTTGATGTATTTGGCAGCACAGGTTTATTCGCATGAAGACGCCGTTATTGTGTACACAACTCAATAAAAAAACATACAAAGAAAAATTTACTGAAAATATATAACAAAAAGTTTGAGCACAAGAGGAATTTTTTCAAGTTACTTTCAACCCACAAACTATCAGAAATACTCTCAATAGAGCTGGATATCATGAACGAGTTCTCAGGCTCAAACCATTAATTTCAGCTATAAACAAAAATAAAAGGTTGGAGTTCGCCAAACTGCATATGAATGAGCCGGAATCATTTTGGAATATCGTTACATTTAGTAAATATCATTTTCTGGAGTCGGTAATATTGTATTTACTGATGAAAAAAAGGACAAGCATCTATATTTGAACATATTAAAGTACAATAGCCGCGGTAGCTCAGTGGTTAGTGCGTTGGACTGCGAGCCAAAAGGTCCCCGGTTCAAGGCTGGACTGGAGCTAACAACATCTTTTCATGGAAACATTTTTCTTTACCGCGCTATCTCTCGGCAGTAAATGGCAAACCTCCGAGAGTAAAAACATTGCCTATGAAAAAGCTCTCACCCACCGTTCGGATTCGGCAATAAACTGTAGGTCCCACCACTTTGAGTACAAATATAACACGCGCAGCTCAAAATGGTGAGAGAACTCGGCCTAAGTTCTTATAGAACTGTAGTACAATTTAGAACCCATTGTTGAAAAGTTGGGGCTAAATTGGAAACCATATTTGTTCCAACAAGATAACGACCCAAAACATTCGTCGTTTCTTGTGCAGGAATGGCTAATATACCACTGTAAGCAAATGAAAACACCTCCACAGTCGCCGGATATGAATCCAATTGAGCACATTGGGCACACCGAAATTCACCACATCAAAATTCACCACAGCGAAACTCACCGCACCAAAATTCATCACACTAAAACTCACCACACTAAAGCTCACCACTCTAAAATTCACCACTTTTAAATTCACCTCAATTAAACTCACCACACTAAAATTCACCACACTAAAACTCATCACACTAAAATTTCTACTGGGAAAAACTCTACGAGTAAGAATTCCGTTGGGGAGAATTCTACCGGTAAGAATTCTACGGTGAAGATTTAAATAATAATTATTAATAAAATAACTAAATATCCTTGCATTCACAAAATCTTGACACGAGTCGTGCACGGTTCCAGCTAGTATATATATATATATATATATATATATATATATATATATATATATATATATATATATATATGTATATATATATATATATATATATATATATATATATATATATATGTATACTCTTTGCTATGGAAAATACAGATACTTTGATGCATCGGACGTGTTAAAAATGATTACTGCCTATCTTAGTATGCCATCTAAATAAATTGCCAAATTCAATTTAATATTTGGTCGTTGATTTATGTATAGGTGATTCCGTAACAAGTTCTAATTTTATTATAAGTGTTTGTTTGCTTTCAACGGATGATATATATTTTAAAATATTAACAAAAAAAGACAGTACATCGACAATGGTTTAAAACAAACTAAACTTTTAATACAAAAAATCATATATATTAGTATATTCGCAAACAACAAATTTACCTTCTTATATAATTAATGCTTTTAAATGACCTTTGCACCTATATGTTCTATACATCAAGATTATTTTACCTGCAATATTTTCATGCAGGTAAGAAAATTATATTTTTCGAAGTGTGTTTTATGGATTTAAATTTCAAGTTTGACAGATGATCAT
This sequence comes from Dryomyza anilis, assembly GCA_951804985.1. Lineage (NCBI taxonomy): Eukaryota > Metazoa > Arthropoda > Insecta > Diptera > Dryomyzidae > Dryomyza > Dryomyza anilis. The sequence goes on along the minus strand of OX638136.1, from coordinate 8,172,805 downwards.
TATCTATTGGTAGTGACTATTATTCGTAATCAGAATTCATGTTTCATTTACATACATTTATATGATATTCTCCTGATGTATCGCGGACCTTCCAATGCTAAACACGTAAATCGCATTGGTAAGAGATACCAATTTTACTGACATGTTTTAGTGTATAGTTAAATCACATAATCAAGTCAAAGTTGCAAAAAGGCCGTTTTTGTTACTTTATATCGCAAGTTATCGCACGATTTAGACATGTTGCAAATGCTAACTTTGACACAAAATAAAATATGAACCTTGCCCTACGGATAATTGGCAAAAAACAATCTGTGTGAGAAATATTAGTTTTTGCAAAAAATCAAAAAGAAATTTGAAACACAAGCTCTCTTAAAAAATATTTTAATATAAATTTCGAAAAATGTTTTAAACTTTATCTTACTGACATTTTTCGGAATATTTAAATTTGTTTATGAAATATTTCATTTAAATGGATCGAATTGCGCGCAGAGATATACAATTTCATACTGACATAATGTAGTGGTTTTAGGTGCAAAATCAAACAAAATTATTAGCATCTGATGTACGCATTATGGGAAAACTTGAAGGGGTAAATTTCACTGCGTAATCTTCTGTTGTGTATTTTATTCGGCAGGCTCTAATGGGTTAAAAAAATCTATTACACATCTGTCGTCAACGAATGTTTCTGAGCTACTGAACTGACATTCATTTTTGAAAATTTGACATGAAATAAAATAAAAAATGCGACACCCTACAGCTACATTTACTTTGTAGTACTAAATAAAACACTTAATTTGTATGTTTTCAATTTGCATCGATGTCTGCATCGTTTTTAAAATTATTGATATCTTTTTAAGTTCCATAATATGAAAGTGTTGTTATGTATTTAAAATTTATCAGTTTATATAAAATTGTAAATGTAATAGATGATAAGCCACAACATTTTAAATGTAAAAAGTCATTCAAAATATATTCATTTGAAATATTTTGAATGAAGCGTATTTTGATTAACGCTAATATATATATATACATATACATATACATATACATATACATATACATATACATATATATATATATATATATATATATATATATATATATATATATATATATATATATATATATATATATATATATATATATAAATTTAAAAAATTCAACATAATAAAAAAAACATTTTACCCATTGCTATATGTACTCTTTGCTATGGAAAATACAGATACTTTGATGCATCGGACGTGTTAAAATTTATTACAGCCTTGCTTAGTATGCCATCTTAATAAATTGCCACATTCGATTTATTTATTGGTCGTTGATTTATGTATAGTTGATCCCGTAACAAGTTCTAATTTTATTATAAGCGTTTGTTAGATTTCAACGGATAATATATATTTTCACATATCAACAAAATAGACAGTACATCGACGGTGGTTTAGAACGAACTAAATTATTAATACAAAATATCATATATATTAGTATATTCGCAAACAACAAATTTACCTGCTTATATAATTAATGCTTTTAAATGACCTTTGCACATATATGTTCTATACATCGAGATTATTTTACCTGCATTATTTTCATGCAGGTAAGAAAATTATATTTTTTGAAGTGTGTTTTATGGATTCAAATTGTTTGTGACGGATGATCATTTTCTTTTGGTGTTGACTATTATTCGTAAGCAGAATTCATGTTTCATTTACATACATTTATATGATATTCCCCTGAAAATATTTGGTATCGCGGACCTTCCAATGCTAAACACGTCAATAGCATTGGTAAGATATACGAATTTTTTCTTAAATGTTTTAGTGTATAGTTAAATCACGTATGCATCATTGGTACGTGTATCTTTTTCCACCTTAACATATTTTCTACTTTACCTTTCTTTATTATATACATATGTACATTTTATGAACTCCTATATCGATATAGCATTTTATAAATTCTAATATTTTGCGTATTTTACCTTAAATGCGTTGCTTCTCAGTGTATATACGTCAGATATGAAAGATTGTTTTATCAAACGAAGTTTACTTTAAGAATCTGTCAAATCTCACAGAAAACTTAATTTCTGAAAAATGTTCACTTGAGTTTAACCAAAGCCTTCATTTTTACGTATTAAACCAGACCAAAAAATATAATATATATATATTTAAATATATATATATATATATATATATATATATATATATATGTATATATATATATATATATATATATATATATATATATATATATATATATATATATATATATATATATATATGTATATATATATATATTTGAAATTTTATATAGACCATAGAACATATTATAACAATTTTGCGCAAGTTATCGCACGATTTATACATGTTGCAGATGCAAACTTTAACACAAAATAAACTATGAACATTGCCCTACGGATGTTTTTGATGTCAAAATTTCGAAAAATGATTTAAACTTTATCTTACTAACATTTTTAGCACAGTTTTTTAAATTTGTTTATGAAATATTTGATTTAAGTGGATTGAATTGCGCGCAGAGATATACAATTTCATACTGAAACAATGTAGTGGTGCTAGGTGCAAAATCAAATAATATTATTAGAATCTGATGTACGCATTATGGGAAAACTTGATGGGGAAAATTTCACTGCGTAATCTTCTGGTGTGTATTTAATTTTATAAACTGAATGTGGCTATTAACCGTGGAAAGTTACAACAGTCATTTACTTTGTAGTACTAAATAAAACATTTAATTTGTATGTTTTCAATTTTAATGTCTGCATCGTTTTTAAAATTATTGATATCTTTTTAAGTTCCATAATATGAAAGTGTTATGTATTTAAAATTTATCAGTTTATATAAAATTGTAAATGTAATAGATGATAAGCCACAACATTTTAAATGTAAAGTCATTCAAAATATATTCATTTGAAATGTTTTTGATGTCAAAATTTCGAAAAAATGTTTTAAACTTTATCTTACTAACATTTTTCGGACAATTTTTTAAATTTGTTTATGAAATATTTGATTTAAATGGATCGAATTGCGCGCAGAGATATACAATTTCATTCTGATACAATGTAGTGGTGCTAGGTGCAAAATCAAACAAAATTATTAGAATCTGATGTACGCATTATGGGAAATCTTGATGGGGAAAATTTCACTGCGTAATCTTCTGGTGTGTATTTTATTCGGCAGGCTCTAATGGGTTAAAAAATCTATTACACATCTGTCATCAAGGAATGTTTCTGAGCGACTGAACTGACATTTTTGAAAATTTGACATGAAATAACATAAAAAATGCGACACCCTCCTACAGCTACTCCTTATTAAAATTATATTTATAACATTGTTTGTTGTTCAATATATATGGAAAACTTTATTAAAATGAATGATATATGGAAATATTTTTCGTGACGAATATGATATTTACCATAAACTAATTTAAACTAAATACATTTTTTGTAAGTATATAACATGTACTTTCTAACAAAAAATAATTGTTGTTCACTATTTTATAGCGATTTGAAAAACAATATAATTGAATCACTTCAGATGAACTGAATGTGGCTATTAACCGTTTAATGTCTGCATCGTTTTTAAAATTATTGATATCTTTTTAAGTTCCATAAAATGAAAGTGTTGTTATGTATTTAAAATTTATCAGATTACATAATATTGTAAATGTAATAGATGATAAGCCACAACATTTTAAATGTAAAAAGTCATTCACAATATATTCATTTGAAATATTTTGATTAACGCTAATATATACATATACACATATATATATATATATATATATATATATATATATATATATATAATATATATATATATATATATATATATATATATATATATATATATAAAATCCAACATAAAATAAACATTTTACCCATTGCTATATGTACTCTTTGCTATGGAAAATACAGATACTTTGATGCATCGGACGTGTTAAAAATGATAACTGCCTAGCTTAGTATGCCATCTAAATAAATTGCCACATTCGATTTAATACTTGGTCGTTGATTTATGTATAGTTGATTCCGTAACAAGTTCTAATTTTATTATAAGCGTTTGTTAGATTTCAAGGAATAATATATAGTTTCACATATCAACAAAAAAGACAGTACATCGACGATGGTTTAGAACGAACTAAATTATTAATACAAAATATCATATATATTAGTATATTCGCAAACAAATTTACCTGCTTATATAATTAATGCTTTTAAATGACCTTTGCACATATCGACGCCCCTTACGAAAACTATTATATATTTTTTCCCTTACGAAAATAAATACGTTATTTTTTGAGGTTCAGAATAAAAGTATGTTATTGTTTTTCATGAGAAAAATAATACGTTTTATGGTTTTTCCAGGAACTCTATTATGTTTTTGATATTTCTGAGAATATGCATATGTGTATCCGTGTATCTACGAATATAAAAATGATTCAAATTTTGCGAAGAAGATTGGAATCTTTTGTTGAACATGAATAATGCATTTATGATTGGGGCCTTCATATAAAACCTGTACATATTATAATAAGTTTGGTGCTACAGTCCTGTATAGAACTTCGGCCGAGCTCTCTCACCATTTTGAGCTGTGCGTGTTATATTTGTACTCGAAGTACTGGGACCTACAGTTTATTGCCGAATCCGAACGGCGGGTGAGAGCTTTTCATAGGCAATGGTTTTACTCTCGTAGGTTTGCCATTTACTGACGAGAGGTAGCGCGGTATAGAAAAATGTTTCTATGAAAAGATGTTGTTAGCCCCAGTCCAGGCTTGAACCGGGGACCTTTCGGCTCGTAGTCCAACGCACTAACCACTGAGCTACCGCGGCTACTGTACATATTACAGCATTTAATAAATATATGTAATCGTTTTATAAAGACCACAGACCATTGGAAACTTATATCAGTCCTGGAATTAAACCTCAATTTTCTGTAACAGTCTAGATTTCTTAGGAGACACGGAATCATAACTTTTCATGGGTGAATTTTTTACTCTCGATGGTCATCTACCAATAGGTAGCGCGGTGAAGAAATATATTTTCTATTTATTTTTTTGATGTTGCCTTCGCTGGTGTTTGAACCAACGACTTTTCGGCTTGAATTCCAACACACTAATCTTCTGAGTCACCTACATAGTATATGGTAATGCATATTTTATATCATTATAGCGTAATTATTTTGAATTTTGTTAAACAAATTTTACAAATGACATATATCAAAACATAAAAGCGCAATATGATTTTGAAAAAAAATCTTTTTCAATAAAAAGCTCCAATTTTCGTCTAAAAATTTGAAACATAATAATTTTCCACAGAAAACTGTTTGTTGTACTAATTTTCTGTGAAATTTTGAGAACATTATAATATTCGTTATTTAAGTAAAAATGAAATCGTATTCGTTTAAAAGTGATATATACTTTTTTTCGTAAGACAATTTTAATATAATAGTTTTCGTAAGGGGCGTCGATATATGTTCTATACATCGAAATTATTTTACCTGCATTATTTTCATGCAGGTAAGAAAATTATATTTTTCGAATTGTGTTCTTTGGATTCAAATTGATTGTGACAGATGATCATTTTCTTTTGGTGTTGACTATTATTAGTAAGCAGAATTCAAGTTTCATTTACATATATAACCAGCCCAAAAAATAGAATATATATATATATTTGAAATTTTATATAGACCATAGAAATTATCAATAGACCATAGAACATATTATAACAATTTTGCGGAAGTTGTCAAAATCAGATGCTTATAATATTCGTTATTTAAGTAAAAATGAAATCGTATTCGTTTAAAAGTGATATATACTTTTTTTCGTAAGACAATTTTAATATAATATTTTTCGTAAGGGGCGTCGATATATGTTCTATACATCGAAATTATTTTACCTGCATTATTTTCATGCAGGTAAGAAAATTATATTTTTCGAATTGTGTTCTTTGGATTCAAATTGATTGTGACAGATGATCATTTTCTTTTGGTGTTGACTATTATTAGTAAGCAGAATTCAAGTTTCATTTACATATATAACCAGCCCAAAAAATAGAATATATATATATATTTGAAATTTTATATAGACCATAGAAATTATCAATAGACCATAGAACATATTATAACAATTTTGCGGAAGTTGTCGCACAATTTAGACATGTTGCAGATGCAAACTTTAACACAAAATAAACTATGAACATTGCCCTTTAGTTTTTGCATTGCCGGATAATTGGCAAAAAAACTGTGTGAGGATATTAGTTTTTGCAAAAAATCAAAAAGAAATTTGTGTTACCAAAAAAGTATATCGTGAGAGTAATTTACCACAAGCTCTCTTAAAAAATATTTTAATATAATTTCGCAATGTTTTTGCTGTCAAAATTTCGAAAAATGTTTTAAACTTTATCTTACTGACATTTTTCGGAATATTTTTTAAATTTGTTTATGAAATATTTGATTTAAATGGATCGAATTGCGCTCAGAGATATACAATTTCATACTGATATAATGTAGTGGTTTTAGGTGCAAAATCGAACAAAATTATTAGCATCTGATGTACGCATTATGAGAAAACTACGAATCCTGAAAATAACTACAAACATTCAATCGCTGAAGAATTTCCATTCATTTAATACCCATATTTACAAATGGGTAGGTGTACCGAATTTCGATTTTTTTTTGTGAACCACAAGTCTTTTTGCCGGAAAACATTATTATAATGTATTTGAGCATGATATCAATATATATTTGACCAAAAAAGTTTACCTAAGCACGTATACATAAAAATTGATCTTTATATGTACATTTTATATGAGGTATTTGAACATAAGTGGTCGGATCATAGGTCACAATGGAGCGATCTCGCCAATTTTTCGCACATACAGCGTAGGTATATTAGTAATCTAAGTTATAAGTTTCATTTATCTAGCTCTTCAATTTTAAAAGTAGTAGGGATTTCAACAGACAGACAGACAGACGGACAGACAGAAGGACAGACGGACATCGCTAAATCGACTCAGGAGGACATGCTGATCAAGAATATATATACTTTTCCATACCGGAGATGCTTCCTTCTGAGTGTTACAAACGGCGTACCAAACTGAATATACCCTTTCACTCTTAGTGTAGTGTATAAAATGCGTCACCCTACAAAATGCTTCTCCTTATCAAAATTAAATTTATAGCATTGTTTGTTGTTCAATATATATAGAAAACTTTATTTAAATGAATGGTATATGAAAATATTTTTCGGGACGAATATGATGTTTACCATAAACTAATTTAAACTAAATAAATTTTTTGTATATAACATGTACTTTCTAACAAAAAATAATTGTTGTTCACTACTTTATAGCGAATTGAAAAACAATATAATAGCTACTCCTTATCAAAATTAAATTTATAACATTGTTTGTTGTTCAATATATATAGAAAACTTTATTTAAATAATGGTATATGGAAATATTTTTCGTGACGAATATGATGTTTACCATAAACTAATTTAAACTAAATACATTTTTTGTATATAACATGTACTTTCTAACAAAAATAATTGTTGTTCACTACTTTATAGCGATTTGAAAAAAATATAATTGAATCACTTGAGATAAACTGAATGTGGCTATTAACCGTGGAAAGTTGAGACAGTCATTTACTTTGTAGTATTAAATAAAACACTTAATTTGAATGTTTTCAATTTTAATATCTGCATCGTTTTTAAAATTATTGATATCTTTTTCAGTTCCATAATATGAAAGTGTTGTTCTGTATTTAAAATTTATCAGTTTATATAAAATTGTAAATGTAACAGATGATAACCCACAACATTTAAAATGTAAAAAGTCATTCAATATATATATATATATTGATTATTATATTTTTCGAAGTGTGTTCTATGGATTCAAATTTATTGTGACAGATGATCATTTTCTTTTGGTGTTGACTATTATTAGTAAGCAAAATTCATGTTTCATTTACATACATGATATTCCCCTGAAAATACTGATAAATATTCCTTAGTTAAAAGAAAAACTGAATTTTAGCAATTGACAAAATTAACAACTGAATTTATTGAACAATAATCAAATATGAAAAATATGAAAACTGAAACAAATACAAAAACGATTTAAAAAAAAAATAATTTATAAACAGTAACAAGTATATCAGGAACAAGTGTTATGGACATTGATAATTTCAACACTCCCCTTCAATTTACATACTCGTACGAATATTTTAAATTGAACATAAGAATTCAATATTTTTTTCTTTCGAGCAAACGTATTTAATATCAATGGTTCCATTGTTATAAAGATCCTTGACAAAGTTGTTAGTAAGTAAATGAATACATGATAGATGGGCTTTATTGATAATGATTGATATATTAATGTTGACGTTGCAACATACTCAGCTTCAGTTGACGAAAGTGCAAGAGCATTTTGTTTCTTGGTAGTCCAACATTTGTTGATTGTCTTCATTGATAATGATTGGTAAATTAATTTTGACGTTAAGATCCATGAGCACGTTTCGAAACCAAAATTACCGCAACAGCTGCATTCGCGAGTGCAACATTTTTTTTTTTTTAATGTTGGATAAAAAATAGAGCCACAGCACTCAGACAGGGTTATATCCATTTTGCTGTGACCCAGTTCCCTAGTTTTTTATGGTACTTCTTAGATTCATTATTGAATCTAAGATGGCTATTGTGTGATAGAGAGTGAAGCTGTTCCTCTCTCATCACGTCTGTGCCAAAGATCTGCCTTCTAATTCTAGAAAATGCTAGACAGTCACAGAGATAGTGCTCTGTGGTGCTAGTTTCTTCGTCGCTAACACAATTGAGACGTGATCAGAGGGCATCTCCAGTAGACAGGTGTCTAATGGAGTGTCAAGTGCAATGTCAGAGATATTCCAATGCAATGTCAGAGACATTAAACCAGAAACCACCTCGTTTTAGTCTCCAGCAGCCTTTCATGGCTTCGCTTCTGATGAAGATGTCAAGTGGTGGTAGGTTTAAGATTGCATTCAGTGCTGGACCAGGTGTAGTGGGAAAGGCACCCGTAACACCCAGACACACGGTTCTCTGAATCTTGGCAAGACTAGTTGTCACGCATTTTCGCGACAGCTTGTTCCACCAGACTACCGATCATCGGTCTTATCATTGCCGTGTAAATCCATGAGGTTTTGCTCGGCGATAGTCCCCATGTCTTCCCACAAATTCCTCTGCATTGCCAGAAGGCATTCAATGCTCGCAAAATTTTATTTTCAACATGTTTTGTCCAAAGTAGTTTACTATCTAGAGTTAAGCCCAGATATTTTACTTCGTTAGTCAGAGGAATAGTGACACCCTTAAGTACTGGTAGAAATAATCCTGTCATTATATTTTTCCTAGTGAAGAGAACAATCCCTGTTTTGTGAGGGTTGGCGGAAAGTCCGTTTGCAGTACACCAGCTGTCAATTCGGTTCAATGAGTTTTGTGTTTTAACACAGACCTCATTGAGGGAAAAGCCTGTGGCAAGAATGGCAACATCATCTGCATAGGCCTGGGAATAGACACCTGGTCCATCGAGATCGTTGACTAGAGAGTCAACCAGCATACACCAGAGCAGGGGGGAGAGAACGCCTCCTTGAGGACAACATCTATTCACTCCTGCCATAATATACTGACCGCACTCCGCCTCAGAAGTGATGGTTCTAAACATTAGCATTGACCTTAGCCATTTGACCAATATTTCATCTATTCCATGCCTTCTAGCTGCGTCACACATTCCATGAAAAGTCGCATTATAAAAAGCACCCTCGATATCAACAAATATGCCCATCACGTACATCTTCCTCTGAAAAGCATGCTCGATCCGGCCAACCAGATGTTGCAATGCTGTTTCACAGGATTTTCCACGTTGGTAGGCATGTTGTCTTGATGATAGTGGGTACCTTGACAGCGATGTTTTTCTGAAGTGCAGCTCAAGTAGTCTTTCTAGACACTTTAGTATGAAGGACATCATACTAATGGGTCTGAAGCTCTTGGCTATGGAATAATCTTCTCTTCCAACTTTAGGAATGTAGGCTACTTTAACTAAACGCCAGGATGTCGGAATGTATGCCCATGCGAGACTTGCTCTAAAGATCTTCTTTAGGCATGGTAGCAATTGGGTTATACCTTCCTGTAGCATGATTGGGTAGATGCCATCCGGTCCAGGTGACTTGAAGCTATCAAAAGAGGACACTGCGAATTGGATAGCTTCATCGTACACAACCAATCTGGCAACCTGCCAGTCATGTTTTATTACATTAGAGTTGTTATTGCGATTATGTCGACTACATAGACAAGTATAAACACTTTTATTTTTACTTCGAAACGCATATAGAGACATTTGTCATTTTCTAATCGCAGAAATTTAATACTTTTCACAAAACGATCGAATTCTTCGTTCCAAACCTTCGGAGCCTGCTTCAAACCATAAAGTGACTTGTGAAGTTTGCATACCAGTTCTGAATCTTCAATAAAACCATCAGGTTGTTTCATGTAGATATCCTCTTGAATAGTTCCATGTAGAAAAGCATTTTTGACATCTAGCTGACTTGCAAATAAATTTTCTTTGTTTATAATTGACAACAATATTCGAACTAATGTCATTCGAACAACTGGTGCATACGTTTCCAAATAATCGAAACCATGGCGCTGCGAGCATCCTTTAATAACCAGTCGAGCTTTATAACGTTCGATGTCACTATTTCCATTTCGTTTTATTTTAAAGAGCCACATGCAATTTATAGCATGTTTCGCATCGGGCAATTTGGTCAAAGACCAAGTTCCGTTTTCGATTAGCGACTTAATTTCCCCGTTAAGTGCATTCTACCATTCGTGTTTATCATCTCTATTATGTATTTCTGAAAAACTTTTAGGCACATCGTCCAGTGAATCATTTGCCAATGTCACAGCATTGCAGCCGCAATAGTTCTCCGAGAATTTTGGTATTTTTGCAAGTCTGGAACTCTGTCGTGATATTCCTTTTTCTTCTTCATCAGCTACATTCCTAATATATGATATTCCTAATCTCTTCGTTATGGTTGAATTTTGACTCGGTGAAAACCACATCTCGCCCCGTATATATTCGTCTTTGTTCCGGACACCACAGCCGATAATCATTCGAACAGTAGCCAAGCATAAAATATTTTAGAGAACGTGAATCGAATTTTCCATTCGACAACGGTATCCGTAAATAAGCTGCACAGCCAAAGACCCTTAGTTTCTGCAGATTTGGCTTTTCACCGAAACACATTTCAGCTGGTACTTTCTGATTAACCGCTTTAGTTGTGCTCCTATTTATTAAATAAATAGCTGATAGCACAGCTTCAGACCAGAATTTCGTGCTGAGCTCCGAGTTGAGAAGTATACAACGCGCCTTCTCGACGATCGTACGATTCATTCGTTCTGCTCATAGTTGCCAATCAAAATTCCCACGAAAAATAAAAATAAATACGTTTTTCCCAGACGACTTATTAAAAATTCCCACGTGGTAATTTTGGTTGATTTAATACCCACAGCACATTAAAATTGCCACAAAAATTCCCACAGCACATGAAAATTTGCCACAAAAATTTCCATAGCATATGAAAATTTTCACAAAAATACCACAGAATGTAAAATTAACTCAAAAATATCTGATCAATTTATAAATACCAAGTAAATTCTTAAATTAATTAAATATGAACATAAAAATCACATGGGAATTAAAAACCATACATTTAAAATTTACCACAAAATTAATAAAAATCCAAACAAAAAAGCTTGAACAAATGTAGGGCCTCGAAAGAGTGTTATTATTTGCAAATGCTAAATTAATTGTAAAAATAATATAAAGTATATCAATTTATTTTAAATCATTTTCTTTAAAATGTTTATATAATTTTTTTTTTGGAAACTCTTGCAAATAATCATCGTCAACTGCGTTAGATGTATCGATTTCCATATTTAAGCGATGCAGTTCATTTTTTTTCAACTCGACAATGCTGTCGGATGAACTGTCTTCATTATAATGGATATCTGTTAGTTCCAAAAGTGCTAATGCAGCGAGTGTTGTTGCCAAATATTCTGCAACAGCAATATTTTTGTTGCAACCTGTGCAGATTTTGATGTTTTATTTTTCCACAATTCTCTTTTTTTGCTTATGGTTAAATTTCTTTATTTTAATTTATTAAAAAGTAAACAACAAATTACAACGACTTCTTAAATAATCCTGAAATGTCTTCAGTTTGTGGACTCTTGGGAAGCTTTCTACGTCCACTTATTTTTACCTTAAACAACGAACACTTTCTATTATTTTTAAATAGGTACGCACTTATTTTTGAATTAACGCCTTCATTGATCCTATTTTCACATTGCAAATCGGTGCGTTCGAAATGTTGATAGCATTAAATTTACATAAAGTGTGTTCTTAAATTGAGTTACATAAAAAAAAACTGTGGGAAAAAAAATCCCACAGCCATTAAAAATTTCCATTTCTGCTCAGGAGTATGTCTAATTATACCCTACACTATGAGTGAAAGGGTATATTCAGTTTGGTACGCCGTTTGTAACACCCAGAAGGAAGCATCTCCGGTATGGAAAAGTATATATATTCTTGATCAGCATGACCTCCTGAGTCGATTTAGCGATGTCCGTCTGTCCGTCTATCTGTCCGACCGTCTGTCTGTCTGTTGAAATCCCGACTACTTTTAAAATTGAAGAGCTAGATAAATGAAACTTATAACTTAGATTACTAATATACCTACGCTGTATGTGCGAATATAAAATGTACATATAAAGATCAATTTTTATGTATACGTGCTTAGGTAAACTTTTTTGGTCAAATATATATTGATATCATGCTCAAATACATTATAATAATGTTTTCCGGCAAAAAGACTTGTGGTTCACAAAAAAAAAAATCGAAATTCGGTTCCATTCAAATGATTGGAAATTCTTCAGCGATTGAATGTTTGTAGTTATTTTCAGGATTCGTATACCCTGGTGACCTATATATCACTTTGAATGGTAACCACACATCCCTACACATATGTGTCTGACTATTTATAGTCGGCTTAGACCGACTATAATTTTGATAATCCTAACTATCATAATTACACCTACTTTAAAATTTCCCATGTGATCTAACCTTCCCAACTGGTTTGGTACTCGAACTGGATACCTTGATTTTCAAATTGTTGCTTCATTTCTGACGAAGTATATTCTCCAACAATATCACTGTGAAGAAGTTGAATAGGCCGCTAAGCTCTAAGTCGTTGCTGATTATGAGGAAGGCGTGACTGCTTTCCTTCGATACACAATTCCATCACTAGTATTCAAGCTGCTTTCGATTCCATCAACCATGTTTTTCAATGTATGAAGTCCAACTACAGTGTCCCAAACGACGATGCCACAGTTCCATCGGTGATGTTAAAGAACACATATTTGCACATTCCACATTGCTATACACGATCAACTTATATAACTTTTCTTCTCGAAGAGCGACCTCATTTTTCATCATTATAGTTGCTCTCCCATTGTCAAAAATTATTTTTAGTCCATTCATTTCCAGTTTAGAAATAGTAATAAGATTAAAATTAAAACCCGGTACATAAAGGACTTCTTTTATCGTGATAACATTTAGTGATTACCTGAAATGATAGATTGTACTGGATGGATCCTTTCTTGCTTCCAGTGTTTGACCCGACTTCGCTACCGCAATTTTTGTTATCGTTGGTAGAAAACATACTTTGCTAAGTAGATTTTCATCGTTTATCATATGCTAGGTACCGCCTGAATCAAGATACCAGCAAAATTCGTTCTGACTAATATTTCCAGAGGCAAATACAAAACAATAGTTTTCCTTTTGTGTGTTTTGAGGTACATTCGCTGCCTCCTGTTGACTTTGTTTGCTTTTCTGAACCTGAGCAACAAATTTCTTCCTACAATCTGCTCGCCTGTGACCAACAAATATTTGGTATCGCGGACCTTCCAATGCTAAACACATCAATAGCATTGGTAAGAGATACCAATTTTTTCTTAAATGTTTTAGTGTATAGTTAAATCACATATGCATCATTGGCACGTTTACCTTTTTCCACCTTAACATATTTTCTACTTTATCTTTCTTTATTATATATACATTTTATGAACTCCTTTATTGATATAGGATTTCAGATATGAAAGATTGTTATATCAAACGAAGTTTACTTTAAGAATCTGTCAAATCTCACAAAAAACTAATTTCTAAAATATGTGCATTTGAGTTTCACCAAAGCCTTCATTTTTAAACAACGTATTAAACCAGCCTATAAAATAGAATATATATATATTTATATAGCGACTGAACTGACATTTTTGAAAATTTGACATGAAATAAAATAAACCAGTTGGGAAGGTTAGATCACATGGGAAATTTTAAAGTAGGGATATTTTATAGTAGGTGTTATTATGATAGTTAGGATTAGCAAAATTATAGTCGGTCTAAGCCGACTCTAAATACCCTACACAGTTGTGTGGTTACCATTCAAAGTTATATATAGGTCACTAGGATATACGAATCCTGAAAATATCTACAAAATTTTAATCGATGAAGAATTTTTATTCATTTGATACCCACATTTACAAATGGGTAGGTGTACCGAAATTAGATTATTTTTCAACCACACGTCGTTTCACGGGAAAACATTATTTACATGTATTTGGGCATGAAGTCAATATATATTTGACCAAAAAAGTTTACCTAAGCACGTATACAGTAAAATTCACCAGTAGATGTATGTTTTATATGATGTATTTGATCATAAGTGGTCGATTCACAGGTCACAATGGGCTGATCAATGATCATGCCCATTTTCACTGACAGACAGCATAGATATATAAGTAATCTAAATTAGGAGTTTCATTTATTTATTTCTTCTAGTTTTTCTGTACTCAAGAATTCAACAGACAGACAGCCAGACGGACATCGCTAAATCGACTCAGGAGGTCAAGCTGATCAAGAATATACATACTTGTTTATACCGGAAATGCTTCCTTCTGGGTGTTACAAACGGCGTACCAAACTGAATATACCCTTTCACTCTTAGTGTAGGTTATAAAAATGCAACAACCTACAGCTTCTCCTTATCAAAATTAAATTTATAACATTTTTTGTTGTTCACTATATATAGAAAACTTTATTTAAATGAATGGTACATGGAAATATTTTTCGTGACGAATTTAAACTAAATACATTTTTTGTATGTAACATGTACTTTTTAACAAAAAATAATGGTTGTTCACTTCTTTATAGTGATTTAAAAAATAATATAATTGAATCACTTGAGATGAACTGAATGTGGCTATTAACCGTGGAAAGTTGCGACAGTCATTTACTATGTAGTACTAAATAAAACACTTTATTTATATGTTTTCAATTTTAATATCTGCATCGTTTTTAAAATTATCGAAATCTTTTTAAGTTCCATAATATGAAAGTGTTGTTACGTATTTAAAATTTATCAGTTTATATAAAATTGTAAATGTAATAGATGATAAGCCAGATAAAAATCTGCAATTACCATATTATATTTGTCAACCACGAAGTATAATAGAAATATTTTGATTAACGCTAATGTATTGAACAGACAAATTTTATTAAGAAATTTGAAGTGGCATTTAAAAACTGTTTTTAGAAATATATATATAGAACGAAAAGTCACCAACTAAATTTATAAAGTTGAATTATCAACTGATAGATTTATATTTTTTTTTTATTACGTGGTAAAAAAAATGTATATCTCCATATATGTATAAGTATAAGTATAAGTATATATATATATATATATATATATATATATATATATATATATATATATAGCACGGGAAAACATAAAAAAGCAAGCGAAAAGTATATATATTCTTGATCAGCATGTCCTCCTGAGTCGATTTAGCGATGTCCGTCTGTCCTTCTGTCTGTCCGTCTGTCTGTCTGTCTGTTGAAATCCCTACTACTTTTAAAATTGAAGAGCTAGATAAATGAAACTTATAACTTAGATTACTAATATACCTACGCTGTATGTGCGAAAAATTGGCGAGATCGGTCCATTGTGACCTATCATCCGACCACTTATGTTCAAATACCTCATATAAAATGTACATATAAAGATCAATTTTTATGTATACGTGCTTAGGTAAACTTTTTTGGTCAAATATATATTGATATCATGCTCAAATACATTATAATAATGTTTTCCGGCAAAAAGACTTGTGGTTCACAAAAAAAAAAATCGAAATTCGGTACACCTACCCATTTGTAAATATGGGTATTAAATGAATGGAAATTCTTCAGCGATTGAATGTTTGTAGTTATTTTCAGGATTCGTAGTTTTCCCATAATGCGTACATCAGATGCTAATAATTTTGTTCGATTTTGCACCTAAAACCACTACATTATATCAGTATGAAATTGTATATCTCTGAGCGCAATTCGATCCATTTAAATCAAATATTTCATAAACAAATTTAAAAAATATTCCGAAAAATGTCAGTAAGATAAAGTTTAAAACATTTTTCGAAATTTTGACAGCAAAAACATTGCGAAATTATATTAAAATATTTTTTAAGAGAGCTTGTGGTAAATTACTCTCACGATATACTTTTTTGGTAACACAAATTTCTTTTTGATTTTTTGCAAAAACTAATATCCTCACACAGTTTTTTTGCCAATTATCCGGCAATGCAAAAACTAAAGGGCAATGTTCATAGTTTATTTTGTGTTAAAGTTTGCATCTGCAACATGTCTAAATCGTGCGACAACTTCCGCAAAATTGTTATAATATGTTCTATGGTCTATTGATAATTTCTATGGTCTATATAATATTTCAAATATATATATATTCTATTTTTTGGGCTGGTTATATATGTAAATGAAACTTGAATTCTGCTTACTAATAATAGTCAACACCAAAAGAAAATGATCATCTGTCACAATCAATTTGAATCCATAGAACACAATTCGAAAAATATAATTTTCTTACCTGCATGAAAATAATGCAGGTAAAATAATTTCGATGTATAGAACATATATGTGCAAAGGTCATTTAAAAGCATTAATTATATAAGCAGGTAAATTTGTTGTTTGCGAATATACTAATATATATGATATTTTGTATTAATAATTTAGTTCGTTCTAAACCATCGTCGATGTACTGTCTTTTTTGTTGATATGTGAAACTATATATTATTCCTTGAAATCTAACAAACGCTTATAATAAAATTAGAACTTGTTATGGAATCAACTATACATAAATCAACGACCAAGTATTAAATCGAATGTGGCAATTTATTTAGATGGCTAGGCAGTTATCATTTTTAACACGTCCGATGCATCAAAGTATCTGTATTTTCCATAGCAAAGAGTACATATAGCAATGGGTAAAATGTTTATTTTATGTTGGATTTTATATATATATATATATATATATATATATATATATATATATATATATATATATATATATATATATATATATATATATATATATATATATGTATATGTATATATTAGCGTTAATCAAAATATTTAAAATGAATATATTGTGAATGACTTTTTACATTTAAAATGTTGTGGCTTATCATCTATTACATTTACAATTTTATGTAAACTGATAAATTTTAAATACATAACAACACTTTCATTTTATGGAACTTAAAAAGATATCAATAATTTTAAAAACGACATTAAAATTGAAAACATACAAATTAAGTGTTTTATTTAGTACTACAAAGTAAATGACTCTTGCAACTTTCCACGGTTAATAGCCACATTCAGTTCATCTCAAGTGATTCAATTATATTGTTTTTCAAATCGCTATAAAATAGTGAACAACAATTATTTTTTGTTAGAAAGTACATGTTATATACTTACAAAAAATGTATTTAGTTTAAATTAGTTTATGGTAAATATCATATTCGTCACGAAAAATATTTCCATATATCATTCATTTTAATAAAGTTTTCTATATATATTGAACAACAAACAATGTTATAAATATAATTTTAATAAGGAGTAGCTGTAGGAGGGTGTCGCATTTTTTATGTTATTTCATGTCAAATTTTCAAAAAAGTCAGTTCAGTCGCTCAGAAACATTCCTTGATGACAGATGTGTAATAGATTTTTTAACCCATTAGAGCCTGCCGAATAAAATACACACCAGAAGATTACGCAGTGAAATTTTCCGCATCAAGTTTTCCCATAATGCGTACATCAGATTCTAATAATTTTGTTTGATTTTGCACCTAGCACCACTACATTGTATCAGAATGAAATTGTATATCTCTGCGCGCAATTCGATCCATTTAAATCAAATATTTCATAAACAAATTTAAAAAATTGTCCGAAAAATGTTAGTAAGATAAAGTTTAAAACATTTTTTCGAAATTTTGACATCAAAAACATTTCAAATGAATATATTTTGAATGACTTTACATTTAAAATGTTGTGGCTTATCATCTATTACATTTACAATTTTATATAAACTGATAAATTTTAAATACATAACAACACTTTCATATTATGGAACTTAAAAAGATATCAATAATTTTAAAAACGATGCAGACATTAAAATTGAAAACATACAAATTAAATGTTTTATTTAGTACTACAAAGTAAATGACTGTTGTAACTTTCCACGGTTAATAGCCACATTCAGTTTATAAAATTAAATACACACCAGAAGATTACGCAGTGAAATTTTCCCCATCAAGTTTTCCCATAATGCGTACATCAGATTCTAATAATATTGTTTGATTTTGCTCCTAGCACCACTACATTGTTTCAGTATGAAATTGTATATCTCTGCGCGCAATTCAATCCACTTAAATCAAATATTTCATAAACAAATTTAAAAAACTGTGCGAAAAATGTTAGTAAGATAAAGTTTAAAACATTTTTCGAAATTTTGACATCAAAAACATCCGTAGGGCAATGTTCATAGTTTATTTTGTGTTAAAGTTTGCATCTGCAACATGTATAAATCGTGCGATAACTTGCGCAAAATTGTTATATATATTATATTTTTTGGTCTGGTTTAATACGTAAAAATGAAGGCTTTGGTTAAACTCAAGTGAACATTTTTCAGAAATTAAGTTTTCTGTGAGATTTGACAGATTCTTAAAGTAAACTTCGTTTGATAAAACAATCTTTCATATCTGATGTATATACACTGAGAAGCAACGCATTTAAGGTAAAATACGCAAAATATTAGTATTTATAAAATGCTATATCGATATAGGAGTTCATAAAATGGACATATGTATATAATAAAGAAAGGTAAAGTAGAAAATATGTTAAGGTGGAAAAAGATACACGTACCAATGAGGCATACGTGATTTAACTATACACTAAAACATTTAAGAAAAAATTCGTATCTCTTAATGCTATTGACGTGTTTAGCATTGGAAGGTCCGCGATACCAAATATTTTCAGGGGAATATCATATAAATGTATGTAAATGAAACATGAATTCTGCTTACGAATAATAGTCAACACCAAAAGAAAATGATCATCCGTCACAAACAATTTGAATCCATAAAACACACTTCAAAAAATATAATTTTCTTACCTGCATGAAAATAATGCAGGTAAAATAATCTCGAAGTATAGAACATATATGTGCAAAGGTCATTTAAAAGCATTAATTATATAAGCAGGTAAATTTGTTGTTTGCGAATATACTAATATATATGATATTTTGTATTAATAATTTAGTTCGTTCTAAACCATCGTCGATGTACTGTCTTTTTTGTTGATATGTGAAACTATATATTATTCCTTGAAATCTAACAAACGCTTATAATAAAATTAGAACTTGTTACGGAATCAACTATACATAAATCAACGACCAAGTATTAAATCGAATGTGGCAATTTATTTAGATGGCATACTAAGCTAGGCAGTTATCATTTTTAACACGTCCGATGCATCAAAGTATCTGTATTTTCCATAGCAAAGAGTACATATAGCAATGGGTAAAATGTTTTTCTTATTATGTTGAATTTTTTAAATTTATATATATATATATATATATATATATATATATATATATATATATATATATATATATATATATATATATATATATGTATATGTATATATTAGCGTTAATCAAAATACGCTTTATTCAAAATATTTCAAATGAATATATTTTGAATGACTTTTTACATTTAAAATGTTGTGGCTTCTCATCTATTACATTTACAATTTTATATAAACTGATAAATTTTAAATACATAACAACACTTTCATATTATGGAACTTAAAAAGATATCAATAATTTTAAAAACGATGCAGACATCGATGCAAATTGAAAACATACAAATTAAGTGTTTTATTTAGTACTACAAAGTAAATGTAGCTGTAGGGTGTCGCATTTTTTATTTTATTTCATGTCAAATTTTCAAAAATGAATGTCAGTTCAGTAGCTCAGAAACATTCGTTGACGACAGATGTGTAATAGATTTTTTTAACCCATTAGAGCCTGCCGAATAAAATACACAACAGAAGATTACGCAGTGAAATTTACCCCTTCAAGTTTTCCCATAATGCGTACATCAGATGCTAATAATTTTGTTTGATTTTGCACCTAAAACCACTACATTATGTCAGTATGAAATTGTATATCTCTGCGCGCAATTCGATCCATTTAAATCAAATATTTCATAAACAAATTTAAATATTCCGAAAAATGTCAGTAAGATAAAGTTTAAAACATTTTTCGAAATTTATATTAAAATATTTTTTAAGAGAGCTTGTGTTTCAAATTTCTTTTTGATTTTTTGCAAAAACTAATATCTCTCACACAGATTGTTTTTTGCCAATTATCCGTAGGGCAAGGTTCATATTTTATTTTGTGTCAAAGTTAGCATTTGCAACATGTCTAAATCGTGCGATAACTTGCGATATAAAGTAACAAAAACGGCCTTTTTGCAACTTTGACTTGATTATGTGATTTAACTATACACTAAAACATGTCAGTAAAATTGGTATCTCTTACCAATGCGATTTACGTGTTTAGCATTGGAAGGTCCGCGATACATCAGGAGAATATCATATAAATGTATGTAAATGAAACATGAATTCTGATTACGAATAATAGTCACTACCAATAGATAATGATCATCTGTCACACTTGAAATTTAAATCCATAAAACACACTTCGAAAAATATAATTTTCTTACCTGCATGAAAATATTGCAGGTAAAATAATCTTGATGTATAGAACATATAGGTGCAAAGGTCATTTAAAAGCATTAATTATATAAGAAGGTAAATTTGTTGTTTGCGAATATACTAATATATATGATTTTTTGTATTAAAAGTTTAGTTTGTTTTAAACCATTGTCGATGTACTGTCTTTTTTTGTTAATATTTTAAAATATATATCATCCGTTGAAAGCAAACAAACACTTATAATAAAATTAGAACTTGTTACGGAATCACCTATACATAAATCAACGACCAAATATTAAATTGAATTTGGCAATTTATTTAGATGGCATACTAAGATAGGCAGTAATCATTTTTAACACGTCCGATGCATCAAAGTATCTGTATTTTCCATAGCAAAGAGTATACATATATATATATATATATATATATATATATATATATATATATATATACTAGCTGGAACCGTGCACGACTCGTGTCAAGATTTTGTGAATACAAGGATATTTAGTTATTTTATTAATAATTATTATTTAAATCTTCACCGTAGAATTCTTACCGGTAGAATTCTCCCCAACGGAATTCTTACTCGTACAGTTTTTCCCAGTAGAAATTTTAGTGTGATGAGTTTTAGTGTGGTGAATTTTAGTGTGGTGAGTTTAATTGAGGTGAATTTAAAAGTGGTGAATTTTAGAGTGGTGAGCTTTAGTGTGGTGAGTTTTAGTGTGATGAATTTTGGTGCGGTGAGTTTCGCTGTGGTGAATTTTGATGTGGTGAATTTCGGTGTGCCCAATGTGCTCAATTGGATTCATATCCGGCGACTGTGGAGGTGTTTTCATTTGCTTACAGTGGTATATTAGCCATTCCTGCACAAGAAACGACGAATGTTTTGGGTCGTTATCTTGTTGGAACAAATATGGTTTCCAATTTAGCCCCAACTTTTCAACACTGGGTTCTAAATTGTACTACAGTTCTATAAGAACTTAGGCCGAGTTCTCTCACCATTTTGAGCTGCGCGTGTTATATTTGTACTCAAAGTGGTGGGACCTACAGTTTATTGCCGAATCCGAACGGTGGGTGAGAGCTTTTTCATAGGCAATGTTTTTACTCTCGGAGGTTTGCCATTTACTGCCGAGAGATAGCGCGGTAAAGAAAAATGTTTCCATGAAAAGATGTTGTTAGCTCCAGTCCAGCCTTGAACCGGGGACCTTTTGGCTCGCAGTCCAACGCACTAACCACTGAGCTACCGCGGCTATTGTACTTTAATATGTTCAAATATAGATGCTTGTTCATTTTTTCATCAGTAAATACAATATTACCGACTCCAGAAAATGCTATTTACTAAATGTAACGATATTCCAAAATGATTCCTGCTCATTCATATGCAGTTTGGCGAACTCCAACCTTTTATTTTTGTTTATAGCTGAAATTAATGGTTTGAGCCTGAGAACTCGTTCATGATATCCAGCTCTATTGAGAGTATTTCTGATAGTTTGTGGGTTGAAAGTAACTTGAAAAAATTCCTCCATTGCATGTCATAGTTTTACAGCGGAAATCTTTGGATCTTGGCTCACCTCACGTTCCAATTTTCCGGTATTGCCATAATGATTTACAACGTTTCGTACGCTTGAATATGACCTCTGAACTATTTTACCGATTTCGCGATAAGATTTTTGCTGTAGGTAAAGATTTATGATGATTTTACGAACGTCTAAGGGAATTTCTGAACCACTGCCCATTTTGCTAACTAACTCAAAAAAATCAAAATTTTAAATATGCGTAAAAAAATGAAGTTAAGTTATGAAAATTGAAAAATGTCCGTTATATTAATAAAAATATGACACAAAAGGCACTTGTGCTCAAACTTTTTGTTATATATTTTCAGTAAATTTTTCTTTGTATGTTTTTTTATTGAGTTGTGTACACAATAACGGCGTCTTCATGCGAATAAACCAGTGCTGCCAAATACATCAAAAAATATTGTGAAAATAGTTACTATTATTTATTTTAGCGCATTTTTTCCTAAAAATATAGCTTGTTTCAAAACTTTTTTGATTCACTGTATGCGTGCTTTGCAGTGGACATATTGTTATTGGTGTTGTAAATGTAGTAACCAAAACAAAAATAAATTCTCCGATAAAACAACTTTTCTCGGACTGTTCTTCTCCGTAGAATTCTGTTTTGTACAAAAGAGTATTACATTTATTGTAAACAATTAAGAAAATAATTTGGAAACGTGGGAAATTTTTTAGACCCCAAAATTTTGTTATTTTATTTGTTGGTACAAAACATCCAATTTGTAGCGATTGGGCCTTGAGCACGTTAATTAAATATCTTAAAATTAAATATAGTTTTTAAAAACAAAATGTAATAAATATTTGAACTCTGAATTTCATTCCTTAACTCTGAAAATACATATTGATAGTATTTACTTCATTTAAAAAATAACTTCAAAATAATTTCATTTGAGATTAATGACTAAAATTCATTGTGCGAAAACAGTATTTCTGACATTTTTAAAGGGTAAAAAAAAAAATCAGTGGGTAATACAATTCAAAGTAATTTTAGGTAATTTTTAAAGTACGGGTTTGGAGGTTTCCATTTGGTACAAATCTATACATATACCCGATAAACGTAAAGATAGTGTTTGTGCTCTCTTGTCATATGGTACTACACGTACCCAGTGTTGTTAATTTTAAAATTATAATTATTTATAAATTCATCAAAATAACATTTATTTTTATGCCAAATAAATAACTTATGTTATTTATTATGACTTATTTTATATCAAAGGCTCACCTTATAGGCACATTCATACAAAATATAGCATTTTTTTTAAGTATTTTATTTGAAAGACCCATTTTGCTCAATACGTACAAGTATTGAGACTTCTCTAATGAAAGTCAGGATCATGAAATAAGACTGTAAAAGTCACATATTGGAGCTAAGAATTAATTTTTAAACTTAAGGTTGTTTCTTTCAATATTATAATTTTAGTTTTTAAGAACAACATTAGAAATGATACATAATTTTAAAAAAATATGTAGATTTTGAACCTTTCGTAGTAGAAATGGCAAAAATGGAAAAGTTCCGAAAAAACTGGTATTTCTACCAGAATTGTGGTAGAGTGTGACCAGAGAGTGAACACTAGTGAAATATTCCACTAGTGAAATATTTTCAAACTGAAGAGAGTGTGAACACTAGTGAAATATTCCACTATTGAAATATTTTCAAACTAAAAGTAGAATATATTTTTTTTGAAAAAGAATATTTTTTCTTTAAATACGATTTTTCATTTTAAAATTAATTTATTTATTTATCATATAATTAATTTAAGCGTTAGATTTTTGTACACATTTTGTAAATCTTGCATAATGATAATTGGTTCTATTGTTTCGCATGTTTTATTTTGTTAATCAATTTGCTAATTTTTCAAAAACATGATACAAATACTTAACTGTAAGTTTTAAAATTATAAATGGACCACAGAAAATTTTATTATAGTTTAATATATATACTGTATTTACACTGTGATTTTTGGTGTAGTGTTTAAAGAATTTTGGGTGCTTGGTATACCCTGTTGTGGAATGTATTGATATCACTGTAATAACTATTGACATACACGATCTTGAAAATACATCATCTATCAATGGAAATATGTTACTAATAAACAATAACAATATTTACCGCTTGGAAACCTTCAATCAGCATCATAATCAATGATCTACAATAAACATTATTCTCCTATCAACATATATGCTGCTATTTACACCAACAATATTTACCATCAATATTATGATTACAAACAACATTATTATTCATGATCTACAATCAACATTATTCTATCAGCATGCGTATTGTTATTAAACAACAAAATTTATCCCTTTGGAATCTAAAATCAACATAATTTTATAGCCAAAACTTTAAAATCTTTTTTAAATTATTACACAAAACTCACTAATTAGTATACTTGGCTATATCCGAAACGGTCCTAATAATCATTTCCTGTGTTGTTTTTCTATTCGTTATTGTTCTTTTCAAATACTAAAATATATATATATATATATATATATATATATATATATATATATATATATATATCAGCGATCGCTGAGCGATCTGCAATCAATAATTACCAGATAAGGATATTTATAGTCGGTCTAATCCGACTATAAATACCCTACACATACTTTCAATCGCTGAAGAATTTCCATTCATTTGATACTCATATTTAGAAATTGGTAGGTGTAACGAATTTCGATTTTTGTTTTTTTTTTGGGAACCACAAGTCGTTTGGCGGGAAATATTATTTTCATGTATTTCAAAATGAAATCAATATATATTAGACCAGTTTACCTAAGCACGTATACAGTAAAATTGATCTGTAGATGTACATTTTATATGAGTTATTTAAATATAAATGGTCAGATCACAGGTCACAATGAACCGATACCTGTGCACAAACAGCGTAGTTAGATAAGTTTAAGTTTCATATATCTAACTCTATAATTTTTTAAGTAGTAGGGATTTTAACAGACAGACGGAGATCGCTACATCAACCCATGAGGTCATGTTTATCCAAAATATATATACTTTTCCATACCGGAGATGCTTCCTTCTGGGTGTTACAAAGGCGTACCAAACTGAATATACCCTTTTATTCTTAGTGTAGGGTATACATATCCCGATCACTAACCTAGAATCAACATATTTCTACTATCAACCCGTGTGTTTCTTTTGATCTCCAATAACATTTACTGCTTAGGAACTTGTAGTCAATAATTTTATTATTACACCCCAACAATATTTACCGCTTAGGAATCTTAAATCAACAATATTATACTGTCAAAACATTATAAGCGTTTTAAAATAAAATATAAATTATTATAATATAATAATTATAATATCAGCAATCAACAACTATAGCTGCGGTTTTGATCCTATTAGCATTAAAATAGTTTTTACAGATAAAGATTAAAAACAAAATTTATAATTATAATATATCTGCTCGCAGCAATAAGAATAATCTAACAATATTTAATGCTTAGAAACCTACAATTAACATTGTTATCAATGATCTACAATCAACAGTATTCTAATATCAACATGTGTTGCTATTAAAAAAACAAAATTTACCGCCTAGGAACCTACAGTCTAATAATGTTGACTGTTGATATTAGAATACTGTTGATTGTAGATGTACAATCAATGATCTACAATCAATATTATTCTACTATTAACATGTATGTTGCTATTAAACACCATCAATATTGCACCCAAGAAACCTACAATCAACATTATTCTAAGTTCTATCAACATATATGTTGCTATTAAACGCTAACAATATTTACCGCTTAGGGACATACAATCAACATTATGAGCAATGATCGACAATCAACATTATTCAACTATCAACATGTGTGTTGCTATTAAACAACAATACTTACCGCTTAGGATTCTAAAATGAAGATAATTTTCCAGTCAAAAAATCGCTACTGCTGGCAAAGTGTTGCAGCGTATACTAGGCTGGGTACCCAATGTCTTCGCTTGATTTGGGTTTGTTATCTTGTAACCGCTTTGTCAGTGTCACGTTCGATTCTTGTATTCTAGCCGCTTGGACCAAGTTTAAAAACCACTGTCCTTGCGGCCTTACTGGTGGAAGCGAGCTAAGAGGTCGAACTTTTTATCGGCTTTTTCAGAGAGGCGTACGCTTTGTCAGTGCCATTCAATTAAAGTGTCCTGTTCGTTGCCATTGCCGTCAGTTTTGTTAGGTTGAGATTTTCTGTTTTTATTGATCATGTTTGTCCCACGAGTATCGGAAAAGTCCACCCGCACAGAGATCATTATATGCAGATTGATAGTTATTCCGAAGGGCGTAAGGTATCCCGATATGCCACAGCCTAGCAGATTATCGATACGGTATCTTTATCCAGCCCCCTCACCTGGGCTGGATAAAGATACAGGGACACCTCAAACCTATGATCAAGTGCCATTATCTGGTGCTGTACTATTAAGGTGTAAAGACACGAGGAACTGACAACCTGATCTTAGCTAATCACCGTCACCAATACAGAGCATTGAAGACAACTGTGTTGTTTATTACCAATCGGCAGCCACTAGGAGGGTTTAGTAAGTGGATTATTGAAAACCAATGGATTATTGAGGACCAAACAATAAACAATAAGATCAATTTTTTACAATCCATATATTCATCTATAAAAAGGTGTGTTAATAATAAACACCAATAATTACCTCTTAGGAACCTATAATCAACATGATGATCAATAATTATACTATTAATTTTATGTTAAATACCAAGAACGCATAGGAACCTGCAATCAGCATCATGTCAATTATCTACAATCGATATTTTTTTCTATCAACTGGTGTGTTGCTATTAAAAACCAACAATATTTACCGCTTCAAAATCTATTATCAGCATCATGATCACTGATCTACAAAACCACATTATTCTACTATCAACAAGTGTGTTGCTATTAAAAACACAATATTTACAGCCTAGAAACATACAATCAACATAATGATCAATGATCTACAATCAACATTATTCTACTATCAGCATGTATTAAACAACAAATTTTATCGCTGAGGAATCTAAAATCAATATAATTTTACAGTCAAAACATAAAAAACATTTTAAAATAAAATTTTTTAATATATTTGCAATCAACAATAATAGCTGCTTTCCCCTGGGTTTTGATCCTGATCCATAGATAATTTTAAAAATTGTGATTAGGTTGCTTTCGTGTCTGTCTGTTTGGTAGAAATGTTGTTATTGATTTTAAACTACTTTCGCGATGAGCCACAGACTTGAAAATTTAAATATTGCCTCGATATGGATGACAATGAAATATTTCCGTTTTCTTGCCATCCGCTTTTTAATGGTTCCATATTAAAGACACATTGAATCATGAATTTTTTTTAATATTACTAATGTTAGGCTTTTCGAATTCTTTCAGACGAAAATCTAATTCGTGTCAATTAGACAAAAATATAACTGACACAAAAAATAAGAACATTAAAATAAAAAATATTTGTATAAGAAAAACGTTTTTAAGGTGATTTTTTTCTATAATTTAAAAGGAAACGTTTTACGCTAGACAATATAACCTATTGGATCCTTAAATTTCAATTAATAACGTTTTATATAAAAAAAGTATTTTTTATTTTAATTCTATAATTATAATATATTTCCAATCAGAAATAATAATGTCACTAAAGCTGTAAAGGAAGTTGCTATTAAACACCAATAGCATTAATCTCATAGGAACCTACAATCAACATTATGATCAATGATCTACAATCAACATTATTCTACTATCTACATGTGTGTTGCTATTAAATAACAATATTTACTGTTTAGGAACCTACTTTCAACAAAAAAAAAAAAAAAAACTGCTATCAGCATCATAATTAATGAACTACAAAGAACATTATTCTAATATCAACATGTGTGCTTTTGATCGCCAACAACATTTACTGCTTAGGAACTTGCGATCAATATTATGATCAATGATTGACAATCAAAATTTGTGTTGCTATTAAACCCCAAAAATATTTGCCTTAAATCCACATTATAATACTGTCAAAACATTACAAGCGTTTTAAAAAAAAATATAAATAATTATAATATCTGCAATCAACAATAATAGCTGCGTGCGCCTGGGTTTTGATCCTATTATCATCAGAATAGTTTTTACATAAAAAGATAAAAAACAAATTTTATAATTATAATATATCTGCCAATACTAACAATATTTACCGCTTAGAAACCTACAATCAACATTATAATCTACAATCAACATTATTCTAATATCAACAAGTCTTGCTATTAAACACCAACAATTATGCAGCATGTGTGTTGCTATTAAACAACAATAATAACCGAATAGTAATTTCCAATCAACGTAATGATCAATGATCTACAATCAACATTATTCTACTATCAACATGTGTGTTGCTATTAAAAACATACAATATTCACCGCCTAGAAACATACAATCAACATCATAATCTGCGATCAACATTATTCAACATGTGTGCTGCTATTAAATAACAATATTTACCGGTTAGAGACCTGCAATCAGCATCATACCTAATGATCTATTATCAACATTATTCTACAATCAACGAGGAACCTACAATCAACATTATAATAAAAGATCTACAATCAACATTATTATAATATCAACATGTGTTGCCATTACAAAAACCATATCTACCTCATAGGAAACTACAATCAACAATATTCTACTATCAACATGTATGTTGTTTTTATTTACCGCTTAGGATCTACAATCAACATTGTTCTACTATCAACATGTGTGTTGCTATTTGAAACAAACAATATTTACAGCCAAGAAACATACAATCAACATCATGATCTACAATCAACATTATTCTACTATCAGCATGTATTAAACAACAAATTTTACCGCTTAGGAATCTAAAATCAACATAATTTTACATTCAAAGATTTAAAAGATTTTAAATTAATAAATTTTAAAATATTTGGAATCAACAATAATAGATGCGTTCCCCTGGGTTTTGATCCTGATCCATATATAATTTTAAAAATTATTATTAGGTTGCTTTTTTATCTGTCTGTTCGGTACACATTTTGTTATTGATTTTAAACTACTTTAGGGATGAGCCACTAAGTCCTCGAAATGGATATCGCCATGGTTCCATATTAAAGACACTTTGAAAAAGTAATATTTTTAATATTAATGATATTAGGCTTTTCGATTTCTTTCATACGAAAATCTAATTCGTGTCAATTAGACGAAAATCTAACTAACACAAAAAAATAAGAAAACAAATTATGAAATAAAAATTATATTTTTATTTAACATTTTTAAGGTGAGTTTTTTCTATCATTTAAAAGGAAACGTGATACGCTACATAATATAACCTATTGGATCCTTAAAGTTTAATTAATAACGTTTAGTATTAAAAAGTATTTTTTATTTTAATTTTTATATAATTATAATATATTTGCCATCAGAAATAATAATATCACTAAAGCTGTAATGGGAGTTGCTATTAAACACCAATAGCATTAACATCTTAGGAACCTACAATCAACATTATGATCAATGATCTACAATCAACATTATTCTACTATCAACATGTGTGTTGCTATTAAAAACAAAGAATATTGACCGCCTAGGAACCTACAATCAACAAAAAAACCTGATATCAACATCATGATTATTGATCTGCAAACTACATTATTCTATTATCATATCAACATGTTTGTTGTTTTTGATTTCCAACAACATTTAATACTTAGGAACTTGCGATCAATATTATGATCAATGATTTACAATCAAAATGTGTGTTGCTATTAAACCCCAACAATAATTTCTTTAAATCAACATTATTATACTGTCAAACCATTAAAACCCTTTTAAAATAAAATATAAATAATTATAATATCTGCAATTAACAATAATAGCTGCGTGGGCGTGGGTTTTGATCCTATTAGCATCAGAATAGTTTTTACAGAAAAAGATAAAAAACAAAATTTATACTTATAATATATCTGCCATCAGCAATAAGAATAAAAGAACAATATTTACCTCTTATAAACCTACAATCAACATTATAATCAAAGATCTACAAACAACATTATTCTAATATCAACATGTGTTGCTATTTAACACCAACAATTATGCATCCTAGGAACCTACAATCAACATTATTCTACTATCAATAATAACCAAATAGTAACCTACTATCAACGTAATGATCAATGATCTACAATCAACATTATTCTACTATCAATAATAACCGAATAGTAACATATAATCAACACATGATCAAATATCTGCAATCAACATTATTCTACTATCAACTTGTGTGCTGCTATTAAACAACAAAATCTACCGCTTAGAAACCTGCAATCAACATCATAATCATTGATCTACAATCATGATTATTCTTTTATAAACAGGTGTGTAAGCTCCAACGATATTTACCGCTTAGGAACCTATAATAAACATTATGATCAATGATCTACAATCAACATTATTCTACTAGCAACATGTTTGTTGCTATTAAACACCACAATATTTTCCTCTTAGAAACCTGAAAGCAGCATCTTGATCAATGCTTTACAATCAACATTATTCTACTATCAACAAGGAAGCTACAAACAACATTATAATCAAAGATCTACAATCAACATTATTCTAAAATCAACATGTGTTGCCATTAAAAAATCAAAATCTACCTCCTAGGAAACTACAATCAACAATATTCTACTATCAACATGTGTGTTTCTATTAAACACCAACAATATTAACCGCTTAAAAATTTCAAACAGCATCATTATCAATGATCTACAAACAACATTATTCTACTATTAATAACATTGTTATTAAAAACAAAGAATATTTACCGCCTAGGAACATACAATCAAGATTATTCTACTATCAACATGTATGTTGCTATTAAACACCAATAATATTTTCCGTTTAGAAGGAACATACAATCAAGATTATTCTACTATCAACATGTATGTTGCTATTAAACACCAACAATATTTTCCGTTTAGAAACCTGCAATCAGCATCATGATCTACAATCAACATTATTCTACTATCAACATGTGTGTTGCTTTTAAATACAAAGAATATTTACCGCATAAGGAACATACAATCAAGATTATTCTACTATCAACATGTATGTTGCTATTAAACACCAACAATATTTTCCTTTTAGAAACCTGGCTGCGTTCCCCTGGGTTTTGATCCTGATCCATATATAATTTTAAAAATTGTTACTAGGTTGCTTTCTTGTCTGTCTATTCGGTACAAATTTTGTAATTGATTTTAAACTACTTTCGCGATGAGCCACAGACTTGAAATGGATGACAATGCAATATTTCCGTTTTCTTGCCATCTGATTTTTCATAATTATATCGCCATGGTTCCATATTAAAGACACATTGAAATATGAATATTTTTAATATTAATAATATTAGGCTTTTCGAATTCTTTCATAAGAAAATCTAATTCGTGTCAATTAGACGAAAATCTGACACAAAAAAATAAGAAAAGAAACTATGAAATATTTTTTTTTTTAAGTAAAACATTTTTAAGGTGAATTTTTTCTAAGATTTAAAAGGAAACGTGGTGCGCTATATAATATAACCTATTGGATCCTTAAAGTTTATTTAAAAATATTATAAATATTATAAAGTATTTTTTTTTTAATTCTATAATTATAATGTATTTACGATCAGAAATAATAATGTCACTCAAGCTGTAATGGGACTTGCTATTAAATACCAATGACATTAACCTACAATCAACATTATGATCAATGATCTACAATCAACATTATTCTACTATCAACATGTGTGTTGCTATTAAAAACAAAGAATATTGACCGCCTAGGAACCTACAATCAACAAAAAAAACCTGATATCAACATCATGAAAATTGATCTGCAAACTACATTATTCTATTATCATATCAACATGTGTGTTGTTTTTGATCTCCAACAACATGATCAATGATTTACAATCAAAATGTGTGCTGCTATGAAACCCCAACAATAATTGGCTTAAATCAACATTATTATACTGTCAAAACATTAAAATCGTTTTAAAATAAAATATAAATAATTATAATATCTGCAATCAAGAATAATTGCTGCATGCGCGTGGGTTTTGTTCCTATGAGCATCTTAATAGTTTTTACAGAATAAGATAAAAAACACTCAGAAACCAACAATCGATATTATAATCAAAGATCTATAAACAACGTTATTCTAATATCAACATGTGTTGCTATTAAACACCAACAATTATACAGCCTAGGAAGCCTAGGAATCAACATTATTCTACTATCAATAATAACCGAATAGTAACCTCCAATCAACGTAATGATCAATGATCTACAATCAACATTATTTTACTATCAACATGTGTGTTGCTAATAAAAACATACAATATTTAACGCCTAGAAATATACAATCAATATCATGATCAATGATCTGCAATCAACATTATTCTACTATCAACATGTGTGCTGCTATTAAATAACAATATTTACAGGTTAGAGACCTGCAATCAGCATCATGCTTAATGATCTACAATCAACATTATTCTACTATCAACATGTGTGTTGCTATTAAAACCCAATAACAATTACCGATTAGGAACCTGCAATCAACTTTATGATCAATGATCTACCATCAACACTATTCTACAATCAACATGTGTGTTGCTATTACACAACAATATTTACCGCTTAGAAACCTGCAATCAGCATCTTGATCAATGCTTTACAATCAACATTATTCTACTATCAACAAGGAAGCTACAATCAACATTATAATCAAAGATCTACAATCAACATTATTCTAATATCAACATGTTAAAAAAACAATATATACATCCTAGGAAACTACAATCAACATTATTCTACTATCAACATGTATGTTGTTATTAAACAACAAAATTTACCGTGTTGGATCTACAATCAACATTGTTCTACTATCAAGATGTGTGTTGCTATTAAACACCAACAGTATTTAACGTATAAATCCTGCAAACA
Organism: Dryomyza anilis; assembly: GCA_951804985.1. Lineage (NCBI taxonomy): Eukaryota > Metazoa > Arthropoda > Insecta > Diptera > Dryomyzidae > Dryomyza > Dryomyza anilis. The sequence continues at coordinate 8,138,999 of OX638136.1, read as the reverse complement.
GCATCATAATCAATGATCTACAAACAACATTATTCTATTATTAAAAACGTTGCTATTAAAAACAAAAAAATATTTACCGCTTAAAAATATATTATCAACATCAAGATCACTTATCTACAAACCACATTATTCTTTTATCAAAACCAACAATAATTACCGATTAGTAACCTACAATCAACATTATTATCAATAATCAACAATCAACATTATTCCACTATCAACATGTGTGTTGCTATTAATAACAAAGAATTTTTTACCGCCCAGGAACCTACAATCAACAAAAAAACCTGCTATCAGCATCATGATTAATGATCTACAAACAAGATTATTCTATTATCATATCAACATGTGTGTTGTTTATGATCTCCAACAACATTTACTGCTTAGGAACTTGCGATCAATATTATGATCAATGATTTCCAATCAAAATGTATTTTGCTATTAAACCCCAACAATAATTGACTTAAATCAACATTATTATACTGTCAAAACATTAAAAGCGTTTTAAATATAATGTAAATAATTATAATATCTATTTATAGTATATCTCCAATACTAACAATATTTACTGCTTTGAAACCTACAATCAACATTATAATAAAGATCTACAATAAACATTATTCTACTATCAACATTTGTGTTGCTATTAAACAACAATAATAACCGAATAGTAACCTACAATCAACGTAATGATCAATGATCTACAATCAATATTATTCTACTATCAACATGTGTGTTGCTATTAAAAACATACAATATTCACCGCCTAGAAACATACAATCAACATCATGATCAATGACCTGCGATTAACATTATTCTACTATCAACATGTGTGCTACTATTAAATAACAATATTTACCGGTTAGAGACCTGCAATCAGCATCATACTTAATGATCTATAATCAACATTATTCTACTATCAACATGTGTGTTACTATTAAAAGCGAATAATAATTACCGATTAGGAACCTACAATCAACATTATGATCAATTATTAATTAAACTATCAACACGTATGTTGCTATTAAACAACAATATTTACCGCTTAAAAACCTGCAATCAGCATCATCATGCTCGCGTGTGCATACAATTGTTATTGTAGCGATCGTAATAATAACGAGTCAAAGCAGTGCTTGAAACAAAGCAGCGACGCATCGTTGTTATTTACATTGCGTGCATTAGAATAGTTAAAGCTTTAAAAAGAGCTTTTATGCAACGCATGACAATACAGTGGGCAAATATTATAATAATGTGTGTAAAATATAATTACACTACAAAGTATATATATTCTTGATCAGCATGACCTCCTGAGTCGAATTAGCGATGTACGTCTGTCTGTTGAAAACCCTACTACTTAAAAAATTGAAGAGTTACATGAATGAAACTAATAATTTAGATTACTAATATACCTACGCTGTATGTGCGAAAATTGGCGAGATCGGTTCATTGTGACCTATGATCCGACCACTTATGTTTAAATACCTCATATAAAATGTACATATAAAGATCAATTTTTATGTATACGTGCTTAGGTAAACTTGTTTGGTCAAATATATATTTACATCATGCTGAAATTCATGAAGATTATGTTTTCCTACGAAACGAGTCGTGGTTCCCAAAAAAAAATCGAAATTCGGTACACCTACCCATTTGTAAATATGGGTATCAAATGAATGGAAATTCTTTAGCGATGGAGAGTTTGTAGTTATTTTCAGTATTTGTATACCCTGGTGACCTATATACCAATTGGAATGGTAACCACACAGATGTGTAGTCGGCTTAGACCGACTATAATTTTGATAATCCTGACATTTATCATCAATTTTGAATAAAATCTTATGCTTGCACATCGTCCTTTGAGTTGAAAAAGTACAAACAAATCGATAATTTTTCTGGTTAAACCGTTCTAAAATCGGAAGGGGTAGTTATTTTTATATGTAATTTTTTTGTATATATTCTTAGGTATGCTGAATCCAAATTTGTTAAAGGTTAATTTCTATCGGGTATAGTTTTTGAAAAAAATCTAAAATTTGTTTCTTTGCCCATTATAACATTTTTTACTGATTACAACATATTGATTTAAGTTTTGTTGTCGTTATTGGTCTTAAAAGTTACACAATGGTCCTCAAATTTCCCTCATACAATTTTAGTAAAAAAAATATCGTCCTGTGCTCGTGCATTGCAACCGAAAGTAAAAAATTCCTTTAAGAAATATAAATGAATGTTTAGGGTAAAAAAATGTGTTTTTTTGATCAGATTATGCCCCAAAAATTAGATTTTGATTCTATTACCGCCCTCCCAAAATTTCATCATTTTCAAAACTTTTTCATTTTCAAAAATCCTGTGGCTGCGCATCGTCCTTGAAGTTGAAAACACCAAAAAAATCGTAATTTTCTTTGATGTTCTTTTTGAAATTTTTTACCGTGTTGTAAAGTTAGATTTGTAAAGTTAGAGTTGATTTATTTTACACTTATTTATTTTACAATTTAATTAATGAAAAGACACTTCTTTGTTTTTAGTGTTGAAAAGACACTTTTATTAATTTTAGAGTTGAAAAGACACTTTTACTATTTTAGTACCTCCACTTGAGGTTGGTTAAACTACAATCTTTTAAATTGCAACAAAACGTATTAACAATACCTGTTTTTATTGATCATGTTTGTCCCACGAGTATCGGAAAAGTCCACCCGCACAGAGATCATTATATGCGGATTGATAGTTATTCCGAAGGGCGTAAGGTATCCCGATATGCCACAGCCTAGCAGATTATCGATACGGTATCTTTATCCAGCCCCCTCACCTGGGCTGGATAAAGATACAGGGGCACCTCAAACCTATGATCAAGTGCCATTATCTGGTGCTGTACTATTAAGGTGTAAAGACACGAGGAACTGACAACCTGATCTTAGCTAATCACCGTCACCAATACAGAGCATTGAAGACAACTGTGTTGTTTATTACCAATCGGCAGCCACTAGGAGGGTTTAGTAAGTGGATTATTGAAAACCAATGGATTATTGAGGACCAAACAATAAACAATAAGATCAATTTTTTACAATCCATATATTCATCTATAAAAAGGTGTGTTAATAATAAACACCAATAATTACCTCTTAGGAACCTATAATCAACATGATGATCAATAATTATACTATTAATTTTATGTTAAATACCAAGAACGCATAGGAACCTGCAATCAGCATCATGTCAATTATCTACAATCGATATTTTTTTCTATCAACTGGTGTGTTGCTATTAAAAACCAACAATATTTACCGCTTCAAAATCTATTATCAGCATCATGATCACTGATCTACAAAACCACATTATTCTACTATCAACAAGTGTGTTGCTATTAAAAACACAATATTTACAGCCTAGAAACATACAATCAACATAATGATCAATGATCTACAATCAACATTATTCTACTATCAGCATGTATTAAACAACAAATTTTATCGCTGAGGAATCTAAAATCAATATAATTTTACAGTCAAAACATAAAAAACATTTTAAAATAAAATTTTTTAATATATTTGCAATCAACAATAATAGCTGCTTTCCCCTGGGTTTTGATCCTGATCCATAGATAATTTTAAAAATTGTGATTAGGTTGCTTTCGTGTCTGTCTGTTTGGTAGAAATGTTGTTATTGATTTTAAACTACTTTCGCGATGAGCCACAGACTTGAAAATTTAAATATTGCCTCGATATGGATGACAATGAAATATTTCCGTTTTCTTGCCATCCGCTTTTTAATGGTTCCATATTAAAGACACATTGAATCATGAATTTTTTTTAATATTACTAATGTTAGGCTTTTCGAATTCTTTCAGACGAAAATCTAATTCGTGTCAATTAGACAAAAATATAACTGACACAAAAAATAAGAACATTAAAATAAAAAATATTTGTATAAGAAAAACGTTTTTAAGGTGATTTTTTTCTATAATTTAAAAGGAAACGTTTTACGCTAGACAATATAACCTATTGGATCCTTAAATTTCAATTAATAACGTTTTATATAAAAAAAGTATTTTTTATTTTAATTCTATAATTATAATTATAATATATTTGCAATCAGAAATAATAATGTCACTAAAGCTGTAAAGGAAGTTGCTATTAAACACCAATAGCATTAATCTCATAGGAACCTACAATCAACATTATGATCAATGATCTACAATCAACATTATTCTACTATCTACATGTGTGTTGCTATTAAATAACAATATTTACTGTTTAGGAACCTACTTTCAACAAAAAAAAAAAAAAAACTGCTATCAGCATCATAATTAATGAACTACAAAGAACATTATTCTAATATCAACATGTGTGCTTTTGATCGCCAACAACATTTACTGCTTAGGAACTTGCGATCAATATTATGATCAATGATTGACAATCAAAATTTGTGTTGCTATTAAACCCCAAAAATATTTGCTTTAAATCCACATTATAATACTGTCAAAACATTACAAGCGTTTTAAAAAAAAATATAAATAATTATAATATCTGCAATCAACAATAATAGCTGCGTGCGCCTGGGTTTTGATCCTATTATCATCAGAATAGTTTTTACATAAAAAGATAAAAAACAAATTTTATAATTATAATATATCTGCCAATACTAACAATATTTACCGCTTAGAAACCTACAATCAACATTATAATCTACAATCAACATTATTCTAATATCAACAAGTCTTGCTATTAAACACCAACAATTATGCAGCATGTGTGTTGCTATTAAACAACAATAATAACCGAATAGTAATTTCCAATCAACGTAATGATCAATGATCTACAATCAACATTATTCTACTATCAACATGTGTGTTGCTATTAAAAACATACAATATTCACCGCCTAGAAACATACAATCAACATCATAATCTGCGATCAACATTATTCAACATGTGTGCTGCTATTAAATAACAATATTTACCGGTTAGAGACCTGCAATCAGCATCATACCTAATGATCTATTATCAACATTATTCTACAATCAACGAGGAACCTACAATCAACATTATAATAAAAGATCTACAATCAACATTATTATAATATCAACATGTGTTGCCATTACAAAAACCATATCTACCTCATAGGAAACTACAATCAACAATATTCTACTATCAACATGTATGTTGTTTTTATTTACCGCTTAGGATCTACAATCAACATTGTTCTACTATCAACATGTGTGTTGCTATTTGAAACAAACAATATTTACAGCCAAGAAACATACAATCAACATCATGATCTACAATCAACATTATTCTACTATCAGCATGTATTAAACAACAAATTTTACCGCTTAGGAATCTAAAATCAACATAATTTTACATTCAAAGATTTAAAAGATTTTAAATTAATAAATTTTAAAATATTTGGAATCAACAATAATAGATGCGTTCCCCTGGGTTTTGATCCTGATCCATATATAATTTTAAAAATTATTATTAGGTTGCTTTTTTATCTGTCTGTTCGGTACACATTTTGTTATTGATTTTAAACTACTTTAGGGATGAGCCACTAAGTCCTCGAAATGGATATCGCCATGGTTCCATATTAAAGACACTTTGAAAAAGTAATATTTTTAATATTAATGATATTAGGCTTTTCGATTTCTTTCATACGAAAATCTAATTCGTGTCAATTAGACGAAAATCTAACTAACACAAAAAAATAAGAAAACAAATTATGAAATAAAAATTATATTTTTTATTTAACATTTTTAAGGTGAGTTTTTTCTATCATTTAAAAGGAAACGTGATACGCTACATAATATAACCTATTGGATCCTTAAAGTTTAATTAATAACGTTTAGTATTAAAAAGTATTTTTTATTTTAATTTTTATATAATTATAATATATTTGCCATCAGAAATAATAATATCACTAAAGCTGTAATGGGAGTTGCTATTAAACACCAATAGCATTAACATCTTAGGAACCTACAATCAACATTATGATCAATGATCTACAATCAACATTATTCTACTATCAACATGTGTGTTGCTATTAAAAACAAAGAATATTGACCGCCTAGGAACCTACAATCAACAAAAAAACCTGATATCAACATCATGATTATTGATCTGCAAACTACATTATTCTATTATCATATCAACATGTTTGTTGTTTTTGATTTCCAACAACATTTAATACTTAGGAACTTGCGATCAATATTATGATCAATGATTTACAATCAAAATGTGTGTTGCTATTAAACCCCAACAATAATTTCTTTAAATCAACATTATTATACTGTCAAACCATTAAAACCCTTTTAAAATAAAATATAAATAATTATAATATCTGCAATTAACAATAATAGCTGCGTGGGCGTGGGTTTTGATCCTATTAGCATCAGAATAGTTTTTACAGAAAAAGATAAAAAACAAAATTTATACTTATAATATATCTGCCATCAGCAATAAGAATAAAAGAACAATATTTACCTCTTATAAACCTACAATCAACATTATAATCAAAGATCTACAAACAACATTATTCTAATATCAACATGTGTTGCTATTTAACACCAACAATTATGCATCCTAGGAACCTACAATCAACATTATTCTACTATCAATAATAACCAAATAGTAACCTACTAGTAATGATCAATGATCTACAATCAACATTATTCTACTATCAATAATAACCGAATAGTAACATATAATCAACACATGATCAAATATCTGCAATCAACATTATTCTACTATCAACTTGTGTGCTGCTATTAAACAACAAAATCTACCGCTTAGAAACCTGCAATCAACATCATAATCATTGATCTACAATCATGATTATTCTTTTATAAACAGGTGTGTAAGCTCCAACGATATTTACCGCTTAGGAACCTATAATAAACATTATGATCAATGATCTACAATCAATATTATTCTACTAGCAACATGTTTGTTGCTATTAAACACCACAATATTTTCCTCTTAGAAACCTGAAAGAAGCATCTTGATCAATGCTTTACAATCAACATTATTCTACTATCAACAAGGAAGCTACAAACAACATTATAATCAAAGATCTACAATCAACATTATTCTAAAATCAACATGTGTTGCCATTAAAAAATCAAAATCTACCTCCTAGGAAACTACAATCAAGATTATTCTACTATCAACTATCTATCAACATGGTGTTGCTATTAAACACCAACAATATTTTCCGTTTAGAAACCTGCAATCAGCATCATGATCTACAATCAACATTATTCTACTATCAACATGTGTGTTGCTTTAAATACAAAGAATATTTACCGCATAAGGAACATACAATCAAGAATATTCTACTATCAACATGTATGTTGCTATTAAACACCAACAATATTTTCCTTTTAGAAACCTGGCTGCGTTCCCCTGGGTTTTGATCCTGATCCATATATAATTTTAAAAATTGTTACTAGGTTGCTTTCTTGTCTGTCTATTCGGTACAAATTTTGTAATTGATTTTAAACTACTTTCGCGATGAGCCACAGACTTGAAAAATGGATGACAATGCAATATTTCCGTTTTCTTGCCATCTGATTTTTCATAATTATATCGCCATGGTTCCATATTAAAGACACATTGAAATATGAATATTTTTAATATTAATAATATTAGGCTTTTCGAATTCTTTCATAAGAAAATCTAATTCGTGCCAATTAGACGAAAATCTGACACAAAAAAATAAGAAAAGAAACTATGAAATATTTTTTTTTTTTAAGTAAAACATTTTTAAGGTGAATTTTTTCTAAGATTTAAAAGGAAACGTGGTGCGCTATATAATATAACCTATTGGATCCTTAAAGTTTATTTAAAAATATTATAAATATTATAAAGTATTTTTTTTTTAATTCTATAATTATAATGTATTTACGATCAGAAATAATAATGTCACTCAAGCTGTAATGGGACTTGCTATTAAACACCAATGACATTAACCTACAATCAACATTATGATCAATGATCTACAATCAACATTATTCTACTATCAACATGTGTGTTGCTATTAAAAACAAAGAATATTGACCGCCTAGGAACCTACAATCAACAAAAAAAACCTGATATCAACATCATGAAAATTGATCTGCAAACTACATTATTCTATTATCATATCAACATGTGTGTTGTTTTTGATCTCCAACAACATGATCAATGATTTACAATCAAAATGTGTGCTGCTATGAAACCCCAACAATAATTGGCTTAAATCAACATTATTATACTGTCAAAACATTAAAATCGTTTTAAAATAAAATATAAATAATTATAATATCTGCAATCAAGAATAATTGCTGCATGCGCGTGGGTTTTGTTCCTATGAGCATCTTAATAGTTTTTACAGAATAAGATAAAAAACACTCAGAAACCAACAATCGATATTATAATCAAAGATCTATAAACAACGTTATTCTAATATCAACATGTGTTGCTATTAAACACCAACAATTATACAGCCTAGGAAGCCTAGGAATCAACATTATTCTACTATCAATAATAACCGAATAGTAACCTCCAATCAACGTAATGATCAATGATCTACAATCAACATTATTTTACTATCAACATGTGTGTTGCTAATAAAAACATACAATATTTAACGCCTAGAAATATACAATCAATATCATGATCAATGATCTGCAATCAACATTATTCTACTATCAACATGTGTGCTGCTATTAAATAACAATATTTACAGGTTAGAGACCTGCAATCAGGATCATGCTTAATGATCTACAATCAACATTATTCTACTATCAACATGTGTGTTGCTATTAAAACCCAATAACAATTACCGATTAGGAACCTGCAATCAACTTTATGATCAATGATCTACCATCAACACTATTCTACAATCAACATGTGTGTTGCTATTACACAACAATATTTACCGCTTAGAAACCTGCAATCAGCATCTTGATCAATGCTTTACAATCAACATTATTCTACTATCAACAAGGAAGCTACAATCAACATTATAATCAAAGATCTACAATCAACATTATTCTAATATCAACATGTTAAAAAAACAATATATACATCCTAGGAAACTACAATCAACATTATTCTACTATCAACATGTATGTTGTTATTAAACAACAAAATTTACCGTGTTGGATCTACAATCAACATTGTTCTACTATCAAGATGTGTGTTGCTATTAAACACCAACAGTATTTAACGTATAAATCCTGCAAACAGCATCATAATCAATGATCTACAAACAACATTATTCTATTATTAAAAACGTTGCTATTAAAAACAAAAAAATATTTACCGCTTAAAAATATATTATCAACATCAAGATCACTTATCTACAAACCACATTATTCTTTTATCAAAACCAACAATAATTACCGATTAGTAACCTACAATCAACATTATTATCAATAATCAACAATCAACATTATTCCACTATCAACATGTGTGTTGCTATTAATAACAAAGAATTTTTTACCGCCCAGGAACCTACAATCAACAAAAAAACCTGCTATCAGCATCATGATTAATGATCTACAAACAAGATTATTCTATTATCATATCAACATGTGTGTTGTTTATGATCTCCAACAACATTTACTGCTTAGGAACTTGCGATCAATATTATGATCAATGATTTCCAATCAAAATGTATTTTGCTATTAAACCCCAACAATAATTGACTTAAATCAACATTATTATACTGTCAAAACATTAAAAGCGTTTTAAATATAATGTAAATAATTATAATATCTGTTTATAGTATATCTCCAATACTAACAATATTTACTGCTTTGAAACCTACAATCAACATTATAATAAAGATCTACAATAAACATTATTCTACTATCAACATTTGTGTTGCTATTAAACAACAATAATAACCGAATAGTAACCTACAATCAACGTAATGATCAATGATCTACAATCAATATTATTCTACTATCAACATGTGTGTTGCTATTAAAAACATACAATATTCACCGCCTAGAAACATACAATCAACATCATGATCAATGACCTGCGATTAACATTATTCTACTATCAACATGTGTGCTACTATTAAATAACAATATTTACCGGTTAGAGACCTGCAATCAGCATCATACTTAATGATCTATAATCAACATTATTCTACTATCAACATGTGTGTTACTATTAAAAGCGAATAATAATTACCGATTAGGAACCTACAATCAACATTATGATCAATTATTAATTAAACTATCAACACGTATGTTGCTATTAAACAACAATATTTACCGCTTAAAAACCTGCAATCAGCATCATCATGCTCGCGTGTGCATACAATTGTTATTGTAGCGATCGTAATAATAACGAGTCAAAGCAGTGCTTGAAACAAAGCAGCGACGCATCGTTGTTATTTACATTGCGTGCATTAGAATAGTTAAAGCTTTAAAAAGAGCTTTTATGCAACGCATGACAATACAGTGGGCAAATATTATAATAATGTGTGTAAAATATAATTACACTACAAAGTATATATATTCTTGATCAGCATGACCTCCTGAGTCGAATTAGCGATGTACGTCTGTCTGTTGAAAACCCTACTACTTAAAAAATTGAAGAGTTACATGAATGAAACTAATAATTTAGATTACTAATATACCTACGCTGTATGTGCGAAAATTGGCGAGATCGGTTCATTGTGACCTATGATCCGACCACTTATGTTTAAATACCTCATATAAAATGTACATATAAAGATCAATTTTTATGTATACGTGCTTAGGTAAACTTGTTTGGTCAAATATATATTTACATCATGCTGAAATTCATGAAGATTATGTTTTCCTACGAAACGAGTCGTGGTTCCCAAAAAAAAATCGAAATTCGGTACACCTACCCATTTGTAAATATGGGTATCAAATGAATGGAAATTCTTTAGCGATGGAGAGTTTGTAGTTATTTTCAGTATTTGTATACCCTGGTGACCTATATACCAATTGGAATGGTAACCACACAGATGTGTAGTCGGCTTAGACCGACTATAATTTTGATAATCCTGACATTTATCATCAATTTTGAATAAAATCTTATGCTTGCACATCGTCCTTTGAGTTGAAAAAGTACAAACAAATCGATAATTTTTCTGGTTAAACCGTTCTAAAATCGGAAGGGGTAGTTATTTTTATATGTAATTTTTTTGTATATATTCTTAGGTATGCTGAATCCAAATTTGTTAAAGGTTAATTTCTATCGGGTATAGTTTTTGAAAAAAATCTAAAATTTGTTTCTTTGCCCATTATAACATTTTTTACTGATTACAACATATTGATTTAAGTTTTGTTGTCGTTATTGGTCTTAAAAGTTACACAATGGTCCTCAAATTTCCCTCATACAATTTTAGTAAAAAAAATATCGTCCTGTGCTCGTGCATTGCAACCGAAAGTAAAAAATTCCTTTAAGAAATATAAATGAATGTTTAGGGTAAAAAAATGTGTTTTTTTGATCAGATTATGCCCCAAAAATTAGATTTTGATTCTATTACCGCCCTCCCAAAATTTCATCATTTTCAAAACTTTTTCATTTTCAAAAATCCTGTGGCTGCGCATCGTCCTTGAAGTTGAAAACACCAAAAAAATCGTAATTTTCTTTGATGTTCTTTTTGAAATTTTTTACCGTGTTGTAAAGTTAGATTTGTAAAGTTAGAGTTGATTTATTTTACACTTATTTATTTTACAATTTAATTAATGAAAAGACACTTCTTTGTTTTTAGTGTTGAAAAGACACTTTTATTAATTTTAGAGTTGAAAAGACACTTTTACTATTTTAGTACCTCCACTTGAGGTTGGTTAAACTACAATCTTTTAAATTGCAACAAAATGTATTAACAATACCTTCGTTGCAAGCTTTTCTTAAATTCTATTCTCACTATGTTCTAGTGAGTTTTCACTTTCACTCAATTTTGGTCTACGGGACTTTTGAAGAAAGTCCGACTTGCAGTTTTTGGCTGACACCAATTGCGAAATATCAGAATTGTTGGCAATCGCTGCTTTGCTTATTTTAACATAGACCCAAAATTATGCAATGGAAAATTGTATTGCAAGCCTCTTGAAAGAGGTGTGGTCTAAGTAAAGCTTTAGCGCTTTGCCAAATTATTGCCAGCTTCTGTTAACTGTGCAAGCTAACCTGAAAGAGGTGTGGTCTAAGGATAGCTTTAGCCCTTGCCAAATTATTATCATTGTTGTCAACGTGAAGCGTTGGGGCAATCCTATGAACATGTTGCTGTACAACATGATATAAAAACATGATGCGCTCAACATATGTACAGCAACATCCAAAACTGAATGAATATTGAAAACCATAAAGAAAAGGAAAAATGTATGCGCTAATTCTCATCATATATTTGTTCTTCTTTTTTTTATATATTGTTATTATTTGTTTTTTTTTATATATATTGTTACGAAAAGAGGTAATTTTCCCCACAGTGCAAGCATTCAGCAATAATAAATGAGACGCAAGGCAATTCAGCGCACTAAGCATGTGTTAGAAAGAGACGGAAGATCATTCAGCGCACTGAGGCAGTGTGCGAGAAAGAGATGGAAGATCAACACATGAGTGCGAATGAGATGCCAATAGCATGCGTCATTCACGAAACGAGTAGAAGGTTCTCGAAACAAGTCGAAGCTTGTCGAAACGTGTCGAACTGATGCCTGCAGTATATAAGGGAGCCGCATCTGAGGTAATTTACTTGAGTAGTGATTTTAAAGTGGTCGAGTGCATCTCGTGTGATAAATGTCAAGTTAAATTGTGGACATGCAGCAGTTGTTAGAATTTATTATTAGTAAAGTTGTTTATTAAAGTGAATTAATAAAGTTAATTGTTATAATTTAAACCAAACATAACAGTGTTTTTATTTTGTACACAATCCAGCGATACGGACTCGTAGAACAGTTTTCAGTAGACGGAATTTTCGTAACATTGGTGTCAGAAGTGGGATTGTGATACAAAATGGTTAAATTCGAACAACTTAAAGTCGACCAGCTAAAGAAGGAGCTGGCGTTTCATAATCTTCCAACTGTATGTACGAAAGTAGAGCTACAAAAACGTCTAATGGAATAATTAGAGAACCAAGGCTTTGACCTCGCAGAGCACGAGTTTGAAGTGGAAGCTGCAACAGCGTCATCGAAAAATGTGGACACAGAGCAAAAAGTACAGTCCCAAAGTTTTGATATGAGCCAGTTGCTCGGAGCTATACAACAACAGCTTCTAGAAAATTCGAACCGGATTGAAGAAAAACTTAAAACAAAACTTCAAGAAAATACCAGCAAAATGGAACAGATACTTCTAGAAAATTCAAAACTGTTTCAAGAAAATTCCATCAAAATGGAACAGAAACTTCAAGAAAATTCGAAACAGCAACAAGAAAGTTCTAATTAACTGCAAACTGAAATTAAGCAGCAGATGCATTCTAAGCAGATTTCGGAAGTTTCTAATACACTCCATAGCAAAGTTACGGAGCTAGAAACGCATGTAAATGACATGGAAGTGAACATTGATGAAAAAATTCAAAGATTAGAAAACAGTATAGACAAAGAAATCCAGGAAATAAAAAAAGATTTGCACGTGTTGCAGATAAATGGACCTACACAGCATGTTTTTAGTGGTACGAGGCTAAAATCGCCGATTTACGATGGAACCACAGCGTTCAACATTTTCAAGTTACAATTTGACACCACGGCTGTAAGTAATCGATGGAATAATGAGTACAGAGTAGCCGCACTTATCGTGGCGCTTAAAGGAGGCGCAGCCGAAGTATTGCAGACTGTTCCAGAAAGTGATCGAAGTAGTAGTATGGATTCGCCGGTTCTGGCCCCACTGGGCTCCATGGAGCACATTGTTGTTAGTGTAAATGAATTTTAACAGAGATGTTGTTATTGTTTTCAATAGGGATCATTTTTTAACATAGTTGTTGTTAGTGTAATTCAATAGGGATCATTTTTTAACATAGTTGTTGTTAGTGTAATTCAATAGGGATCATTTTTTAACATAGTTGCTGTTAGTGTAATTCAATAGGGATCATTTTTTAACATAGTTGTTGTTGGTATAGTTCAATAGGGATCATTTTTTAACAGAGTTGTTGGTAGTGTAGTTCATTGGAGATCATATTTTAACAGTATAGTTGTTATTGTTTTTTCAATGGGGATCATATTTTAACAGAATATTTGTTATTGTTTTCATGGGAAGTATTTTTAACAGATGTATATTATATGTATACTATATATTTTATAATGGCATGGAGCCAGTGGGATGACTTTTTAACATAATTTGTTAATGTTGATACATACATATATATTATATGCATGTTATGAAGGCATGCAGCCGTAAAGAGTAAATGTTGTTGTTGGGATAATTATATCGGAGTAAGCATTTTTTGTGAATGAGAATATTTACAAACGTATTCATGTTGTTGCTGTAAAATATTATAGTTGCAATTAGATTTCAGTTAACGTAGTTGTAATGTATACTATAGTTATACTTGTTTGTTTTATTTTGCATGATCATCAAGAGAGTTGAGGAGCAAAGGGTTCAATTTGAAACTTTGTTGAGGAACGGTGATTGTAATTTAAAACTTCGATATATGAATGAATATTATTATTAGATGCTTATTTTTTTTGTGGTTAATTTTTTTTGTTGTAAACAGGTTAAGACACTTCTGTATTAATGCATTGACATATATTTAATTCAAGGCCAATTTTACTATAAGGGTTATTGTACTGGATTTTATTCTACAAAGTCATGGTCGTTTAATTTGGTTATATGAATGAATGGAGCCATAAGGTTCCATTGGGATCATTTTTTAAATCATTTTCTATACTATAAGTTTAAAAGATTGAGCATGTTAGAACATGTATATTTTTATAGAGTTTTTTGTCTTGAGATTTATTTAATTTACTCTCTTTAAAATTTTAATTGAGTATATTTATACTAATGGAATTCACTTTTTAAATCATTTTAAAAAGATATCCATTATATATAAATGGATCGAAATTCGAATTAAATTTATTCATCGTCTACATTACAATTTTAATGGAACAAAAAAATATTATGGAAGTTAAAAAAGTATTAAAATTTTTAAAAGAATATCATAATATTTTTTTAGACGATCATAAAAAACAGTTTATTAAGTTTACCCCTTATTATAAGCATTACCAGTATATGGAAAAAATATTAACTATTCACGGAGTACATTATAAGAGCTGTCCATGGGCCACAGATGACTTAACGGAGGGACCAGATACATGTGGTTGCTATTATTATGACAAGAAATCTAAAGACATTGACAAACTAATAAAATTATATTATAGATTAAAATATACAAAATAATTCTTTATTACATATTATTAATAAACTGTTTTTTATTATACTATATTCAATGAATTTGTGAAATTTTAAATAATAGAAATAAAAAACAAATTTATAAATTATTTACATTAAATTGTTTTATTTATTTTTTATTATGGGAAATTTAAAAATACTTTTAAAATAATGCACAGCTAAAATATCATTAATATATAAATTATATATATCAAAATAATTAAAAAACTTTTTAAAAGACATATTTTTACTTCTTAAATATATAAATATACAGCAATAAACACCGCTTAACATTGAAATTTCACTTTGTAATCGGAAATTGCTTTTAATAAATGTGGATGCATTTCTTTGAATAAAATTTACAAATGGTTTAATAGGAGAACTCCCTGCAGAACAAAAATACTCCGGCCTATTTCGAGGAAAATATATTACAATCCAATGTGATCCTGGTTTAAATGATGAATCCATATTCACAATATAAAATGCTGGCTTTTTTATTCGATTTCTAGGTAGCTGATTTGATGCAAAAACTCCTTTAAAATTCTTTTTAGTTACTAAATTTTTATATAAAATATTTTCTATATTACTTGTATTCATAATGATTGTAATACAGTACGATTTTTATCAATTTCCAAAACACTATCAAACTCACAATATGCTAAACAAGTAATTGCTTCAGAAAGTGCTTCACTGAAACGACCTTCAATTCGTATTGTACCCTGATTTATTAAGTTTCCGCAGTGTGAGTTATTGTTATGATCTGGTGTTAAATCAAATGCAAGTAAGAAATATCCGTTATCAAATAATTCTTTAGTTATTTGATGTCCCTTATCAAAGTAATGTATGCCAGTACCTTTAAATAAGGTTTGATATCCCCTTGTACTTATACGTCCTTGTACTTATACGTACTTATACTCCATTTACAACTAAATTAAATCTTTGTAAATTGAAATGGCGAAAGTTATACGGATTTTCCGAACGATCACCAGTATATGCTTTATTAGTTACCATACCAAATATTAAGAAATTTGGAAGTTGTCCAATTATAACATTATCTAACAGTAGAGAATGATTGCCGGGGTGAATGGTGAATGTCTTGATTTCAACTTTTTTATATGGATAAATAGCATTTCTACTTTGTAAAACATTATGATGTGCCATTAAAATATTACTATTAATGGTAAGATGATTAATGTATAAGTTAGCCTCGTGAATTTTAATAGATGACTCTCCAGATTTTGAATCTTCTAGTATATAAAAAGAAGGTTTCTCCATATTAAGGGTTACTTTAAGATCCACATTATTAAGAAGACATTTAGATTGATTAAATATATCTGCATGAAGTTTTCCAATCAATTCAACTCGTTCTCCATTTTTAAATGTTTTCTTCCGTCTAGCTAAACCTGGATTTTCATTCTCAACTATTGAATTAATTTTTTTTATATCTAATGACCATCCGCATGATTAAAGATGTGTAGATTTAGCATCATTTCCATAGTTTAGTAATGTTTCAATATAAGATCTATAGTGATAATTATTATCAGATTGCGATACATTTCTATTATTTAAATGAACATTACAGCTCCGAAATAATGAATGAAGTAAATTGTTTATAACTCCTCCACTTCCATTAATTTCTACAATTAATCGTAAATAAACACTACTTAGATCACGATATGTTTCACCATTTCCGAGTGAAAGAAATTCCATTGTAGTAGAGTTGTCAATTGTTGCTATTGGACTATATGATACCTCCTCTGTTTTAATTATGCTAGTTTGTACAGGTGGTGACTCAAAAAGATCTAATTCACTTTTCATACATTCAATAAATCCTGCCATCATAAATAAATTAACAGTTGCCAAATATATCAGTAAACTTCCTTCTTCTAGAACGTTTAGTTTTCATATGATCTTTTTTCTTTAGTCGTTTGAATTTTATACGTTTTCCATTCCCATCTTGTATATTTCTAATTTTGCTAATAACTTTTTCTTTTAAATTTCGAACAGCCTTTTTACCCTGTTCAGTTGATATAGTTTTTATAGGTTTAGTACCAAAACTGATTTTCCAATTTCGAGTGAATGGTTTTTTAAAGCATTTAATCCAGTTTTCATTAGAGGTTTTAGATGTGTATACAAGGCCGAAAAAAATGAACCAATTCCACGACCATATTGAACAATTCTAGGAGAATGGTATATATCTCCTATATTATCCAAATTTGATCCGGATTGATTAAGATAGCACTCAGAATAAATCTTGTCCATGGTTTACATATAAATGATATCAGTACAACTTATGAAGCTTCTTTTATATTACGAAAATGTAACGTGCAATAAACGGGGGATTCAATCGATATAATATTTATTTTCTTTCCTTCATCATCTCGTATCATTATAGAAATATTATTTATATTTGAAGATTCCAATGGATAATATTCAATATTTTTAAAGTGAATATAATTTATTTCATTTAAACATGGAAATATTTTTAAACATTTTATTTTTTGATCGCCTACATATCTGGGTTTAATAATGTCTGTGTACACAAACACTAGGTTGTATAGCTCGCTAGATCTTAATTTATAATTTGTATGTGAATTAAATTTTTCATAAGAATTCGATATGACATCTAACATTTTAAGTATTGTATTCTCCGATACAAAGTGTCTATTAATACTGCTTTTTACGCCAACCAACTCAGGGTTTTCATTTATAGTATCTTGAATGTCTAAATTTTCAGTTATTAATTTTAAACTTTTATCTTTTTTGTTATCGATATTCAACTCTTCTTTACTTTTGTTATTTTTTTTTATTACAACTGTCTCAGGATTAGAATTGACATTGAGTTGATTTTCTGCAATTTGTGGTTTTTCTTCTCTATTTGTGATAGCTTGATTTATTTTGTCCATGAAATTTAAATATGTGATAGGGATAGTATTTATTTTTTTATCTACTTTTAGATCACTATTTACATTTTTGATTTTACTTTTATTTAACTTTAAAGTTGATTTCAAAATATCCCTTTTATTCAAATTTCGAGATACTTCAAATGTAGATGGGTTATTAACAAGTTGAAATGAAATTTCTGTTAAACCTACAACCCAATTTCCATTTAAAACCAAAGATTCTTTAAATAAATTTGTAAATGTAGATTTAGTGTTTTCATAAATATTTGTGGAATTGTTACTTAATAAAGTAATATAAAAACTAGAATCTCCCATCTTTTAATTTCAAATGTTTAAATAAGAATGACAGTTATTTTTTTTAATAACTTTATTTATATTAATATTGGAACAATACAATTATAATAAGTTACATTTAGTTTACTTAGTTAATAAATCGTTTTTGTTAATCCATGAATTATGTTCACTTCCAAAACCTAGCCACTTGACATACACCATATCCTTTTTTCTTTTTAAAACCTTTTCAACTAGATACGTATTTGATGTTTCTGTTTTAAGTAATTCTTCTTCATAAAATCCACCTTTTATTATTTCTCCTTGATAATCAATTAATTGATAAGTAATTGGATTTGTGATCTTTATTTTATTTATCTTGAATACCTCATTGGACCAATTGGATTCATATGCTTTGTAGAAAGTACCTTTATATTTACTAATTCGAACATCATCTCCAATTTTCAATTTACTCATCTTAAATGTTTTAATATGATTGTAAACTGTATTTAAAAGTATTTGTTGATTAGATTTATTGACATTTTTTGGAGACATTTTAATACTACGATGATATCACGATGTAATCAAGTTCAGCCATTTATAATTCCCTTGAAGACTAAAATCTTTCCACATTAAATTTTTAAAATTTCTATTAAACCTTTCAATTATTGAAGCCTTCATATTAGAAAATGTATGATAATGGTTTATTTCAAAATTTTTCATTAATTTTTTAAAATTAGAATTGAAAAATTCTTTACCTTGATCAGATTGAATATTATTGGGAATTTTTTTCCTATTTTTTTCTAGAATATTTTGCATAGCTAAGGTTACATCGATCCCACTTTTGGTTTTAACAGGTAAAGCATATGCGTATTTAGAAAAAACATCTATAACAGTCAGTAAATATTTATATCCTTTATTAATCTTTGCAAAAGGTATCATTTCTACAAGATCGATTTGCCAAGTATCTGAAATACCCTTTTGAATAAACCTACGCCGTTTAAAATTTCTTCTTGCTTGTCGATGCTATTCATTTACAAGAACTTCTTTACTCATTGTGAGTTCAACCAATAGTGTAAATGATTGATTTTTTAAAATTTATATTTATATAAAAAAAACTTGTTTACAATATTTATATTTATTAGAAGTTCATCATTGAATAGAGAACCATGTTTCATCAATTTGTGTATCCATTTACAATGTTAGTTTGTGGACCATCAGGTTGTGGCAAATCAACATTTATTATAAATCTTATTAACAATAAACATTTAATTAGTTCTCCTATTACAAAAGTAATTTGGTGTTATGCTGAAAAAAACTCTTTACCGGAACTTGATAATGTTAATTTTATTGAAGGCATTCCAGATGACTATGAGAATTCAGCTAATGAATATACATTAATAATTTTAGATGATTTAATGTTAGACTCATTTAATAAAAAAGTTTGTGAACTATTTACTAAAGGTTCGCATCACCGCAATTTATCAGTTGTTTTAGTAACTAAAAATATTTTTCATAAGGGGACATATACAAGAGATATATCATTGAATTCAAAATATATAGTTATGTTTAAAAATCCTAGAGATAAACTACAATTTCAATGCTTGGCAAGACAAATTTATCCTGAAAATTATAAAGAATTAGTTAGAGTATATAACACTTGTACTGAGAGTGCTCATGGTTATTTATTAATAGATCTTACACAACAAGCACATAACGCATTAAGATTCAGATCTAACATTTTCAATAAAGAATATTGTTACTGCTTTGTTTCACTCCAAAATGACCTGCAAACTGAAACGATTGAAGGAGAACAAATATATTCTATATGTTCTTAAAAATGCTAAACCTAAATTGCGAAATGCAATTCTAAAAAACGCGGATGATAATCTTATAAAAGCTATTAATGAAATTGCATTTAATGTTTTACATAAAAATCATAATGTAAAGAAAAACGATTTAGTAAAGTTAAAATCATATAAAAATGTCATTAGAAAACTTTGCTGCTCAAAAACTGTTTTACGATCGAAGAGAAAACATCTAATCCAAAGAGGAGGATTTATACCAATTTTGATTTCTTCTGTTTTAAGCGGTGTTATAGGAAAAATTTTAGAAAATGTCTAATATTTTATCCAAGCTTATATTATTAAACCCAGGCTGACTTTAATGCTAATGAACATATATTTAGCAATATTAACGAAGATGAAGAAAATTCTATGGATGTGGATACAACAATTAATAAAATAAACCATTCCTCTGCAAGTTCTGCAGCTAAACGTTTAAAAAACTTTTCAAATCATGGATCACCTAAAGTACGGATTTTGTCAAGTGATGGAAGTAAAATTACACCGAAAACTAAGCAAACTCTATTACCATATCAATACTCACCTCGCTTAACTCGTCAAAAAATTGGTATAATATTAAATAAACAAAACATTTTTAAATATATAAAAATCGAATTTTTATGTTATTATTAATTTAATACATTATAAATTTATATAATATAAATCTAATAATTAAAATAATATAATTTATATCTATATATCTATATTCATAAAAATATCTAAATCATTATTTAAAGCTTTAATATAATCAATTTTGTAATGTCCCCAAGCAAGTGTGTTTATACCATCATCTAGTATATACCGTTTATCATCTATAAAATTAAGTGATAATTTATTTACACATTGTGTATATAAAATATGGGCTTTAGATCTTATTATATACATTTCTCTCATTATAACTTTCTTATTGTAAAGGCATGTTTTATAATCATGAATAGTAAATGTTTTACTAAATGATTTTTTAACACCCTCAAAAGTGATACATTTGTCAAAATTATGACATATCACCTTACAAAACGGTTCAAAACTTAACTTCCAGAGTTGCCAACTTGTTAATATTTACACATATTCATCCTTAAAGGATGCTGAATCTTGTCGAGTAACCGGTTTCTCTGTAAAGAATCCCGTTTGTAAGTTATCGTAAAAACCCCTCAAAAGTGATACATTTGTCAAAATTATGACATATCACCTTACAAAACGGTTCAAAACTTAACTTCCAGAGTTGCCAACTTGTTAATATTTACACATATTCATCCTTAAAGGATGCCGAATTTTGTAGAGTAACCGGTTTCTCTGTAAAGAATCCCGTTTGTAAGTTATCGTGAAAACCCCTCAAAAGTGATACATTTGTTGGTATATCATTTTCAACAGTAAAAAAGTATGTTTTGGGTTTAAGACATATTATTTCTTTCATTATTTTGCCATTATTTTCGTCTATCATCAAACCCACAACTTTACAATTATTTTGATGATAACCATATATATTAGGATACTCATAACTAGAAGTGTCAAAAATATAATTTGATGGATCAGTTTTTTCAACATCTTCATAAATGTCTTTATAGAAATCATTTGTTTTAATCTCAACTATAAGAGAATCTGTGTCCGTATAAGCTAATCTTACATTACTATTAAATTTAGTTTTTAAGTAATTATAATAGAAGTCGTACATTTTCCATTTCGATAAATCTAATACACAAAATCCTGTATAAATAGGTTTATTTAACTTAACTTTAAGAACTTTTGATTCTATTACTATCATATTTTCATTAATATTAGTTCTACTATGGAATGCTGGATTTGCTATTATTGATCTGGCTCCTTTAACTTTACCATTATTCTCCCAATTGCAACAAATGTTTACATTTCTTCTATTTTCAACATTTTCCATAGTTTTGCCATAAACTGAATTATTCATTAATTTATAAAAATTTTTCTCAAACTCATTGGTAGCTTTAGACCTCATTAATGTATTCAGATCTATATACTTTTTAAGCCAACAACTTTGAGAAAACTCTAAAATTCTATATACTTTTTTTAAAATTAAACCATTTTTAATACATTCTTGAAGCATTTTATAATGTATTTTATACCTATTCTTATTATTAAGATCTGCTATAAGTTTTTTAGAATTAGAATTACAAGAAGGTGGTGTTATATTTTCTGGACAAAACGGAAAATCATTATGTAAATTATGAATTGAAGAAGGATATTCTAAGTCTACTTCAAAAATATATCCTTTAGAAGAATGTTCATTAATAGATTTAAGTTTTTCAATAGTAAACTCTGTAATTTCATATGACTCTAAAAATCTAAATTCCTTAAAAGGTAATGGCTGTGACATCGCATAACCATATAAATTATTTGCGTCATAATACATTAAATATGATGAACATTTAGATTTATCAAAGTTATGCATATATTTATTATTGGCTTTTACATGTCTAATCGAGCATTGTGTTGAACCTCCACGTATACCGTCTTGAATAAAAGTATACATTTCTATATCGGTAATTAGTTCGAGGTTAATTTTAGTCATCTTGAGCATAGCATCCCAAGATAATCCGGGAGCAGTGAAGTAATGACACGGATCAAGCTCATAAATTTTTAGACAAATTTTTCTAAAATTCTCAAAAACATCCGCAAGTAAGACAACATCACACTTTAGGTATACTTCTAAATAATCTTTTAAAGATTTACAATTTAAAATGTTCCATACATTCAGAACATAAGCATAATCATCTTCAGAACACTCTTCATTAATTAATCTATTAAAAAACTTATCTTTAGCAGGTAATTGATTTTCTTTTAACCTATTAAAGCTATCTAAATAATCATAAGGAAAAAACCTTTTCTATAAAATATCTTATACGAATTATTGTTAAAAACCTTTTTAGTTATATGGATTGACTCGTCATTTAGAGTTTTCACCAATTTCTCAAGGCTGCTAGGTAAAAATCTAAATGAATCTATAAATCTAAGTTGAAAACTATGATCTTTAGTTAAATTTATAGTTTTTGTTATAGATATAAATACCTCTTTATTTAGAGGTATAATATCAATAGCTCCCTCTACTTCGTTTAAATTTTGTATAAATAAATGTAGATCATATTTGGATAAATTATGAGTTATTACCGGAAAGAATTTAGTTCTTTTTGCTTTCAAATTACATTCTGTATGAGCAGATCCTAAATACTTTCCGGTAAAATGACAATGGTGCCTTACTTTTATACTAATATTATTACTTAAATCACTTTTACATATACAGCAGATTGTTGATTGATGGAACTCGTGCATTTCCTGGTCAGTTATCTTCATTGCCTTCATTGTGGAGTAAACGTTCCAATATATTTGCGTCGCTTTCGCAACTAAATATTTTATCATAACTCTCGAACATTCAGGACCTATAAACGAAAGATTAAATATTATATATATATCGTTTTTTATTTTTATTATTATTTTTTAATTATTATTTTTTTCTTTTGTATTCACCTGTATAATTTTGTAGCTTATCGAAACGATCATCATATGACCCTTTCAAATACCAAGCAAATGCGCATGGTATGTGCTTCTGAATATTCGTTGTATACGTATTTTCTGGGTTATTTGTACAGCCAATAATCGGTTCCAGAATCGATTCAAAATCCATATAAAAAGTATATCCAACTGGGATGGTTTTTTCATAGGCTTTAAATGCTAGTGTGGACTCATTTTCCTTGGGCAAATACGTAATTTTTTTTTACATTATGATTTATGTGCCTCAAGAGACTTTATAGATGTAAATTATAGAATACATCCATTACAAATATACATTTTGTGGGCTCTTTTTCGTCCCTGACCGCTTATCAATTTACTTAGATCTTTTATCCAGACATTGTGAGTAATTTCTTCACTGTCACAAAATAGCAAATTGATATGTGTACTCTGTTCTTTTTCAGTGTGATAAATAGGCCCCAAAATTTCGCATTTTCCATCTGACTTTTCATTATACATGAAAATATTTATGCTAATGGAGTTGTTTAGCTCAAATATTTTTGTATTCTTTATAGAATGAGGGAAGCCTAATCCTCTAAATATCAAATTTATACCATTCACATAAATTTCCTCTGCTGTTATGTCGGAAATATTATATGAATTAATGCGATAGGGATCATTTATTTTTATTTTTGTATTAACTATTAGTCAGCAGAGATCTCCGCATTCAATTTTAAAGATATTTTCTTATTTAATTCTCTTTCCAGTAAATTTTTAATTTTATTTCTTATTTGACCGAAATATTCATGTGGATTTATTAGACTTTCGTCATCATTAGGTAATATGTAATCACATATTTTATTTTTAAATGCTTTTCGTACCAATTTAAATCCATCTATATCTGTAATCTCTGATGCTCTCTTATGCGCTGTTGATCTTAAATGGCCTCTCCAGAGGGATTTGTGAACTGTAACATTACAGTTCTCACAGTAACGGCTCACCGATGATGATGTTGATGCGATTTCATATTCATTATTCAGCAAATCCTCATATTTTCCTTGTTTTGAAGGAATTTCCTCTTGAAAATGTTGACAGGAATGATGTTTTAAAGTATTTGGTCTGCTAAAAGATTTACTACACTTTAAGCAGCTAAACTTTGTATTTTCATGTATTGTCGATACATGTCTCTTTAAATTATAGTTTTTCGCGAAGGACTTTGAACACAATGCACAGATAAACATTTATTAATTTTTATAGAAGTTCTCGAAGTTGCAAACAAACGAACACTAACTTAAATTATTATTTTGAATATTAAGAAACTTCAACTTCAAATTTTACAGGAATTTTTGAACATAAAAAAAGTGCAGTGTTGCAATAAAGATGTGGTACTGCAGTTTAAATTTACTGAGTTCCGGTGTATTTCACTACTTATACATTAAATTTTGCTGAATTCAAATTTTTATGTTCAGTTTAATATATATCATATTACATGCTTTGATATATAAAGGTGTTCTATACAATGGATATAATAATAAATTTTACTCGTTTTCATACTTTTAATATATCAACATTAAAAAATGGAGTGTGAATTTTGCCCGCATTTAAAATTCTTGACTAGAATCAACCTTAAGCGGCATATCCTGCGAAAACATAATTTTTCATATAAAAAGGCAAAAACTTATACTTGTAAGTAAATAACTAAATATATTTTTTAACATTATTTTATATTAATAATAAAAATTTTATTAACAGTAAATCCTCAAATTGAAATACTAGAAGTCGTAACACTCCCGCCAGTAAATTTGATAGATGTTGGAATTAGGGAAGGATTATTAGATGATGGACTAGACCATCTATTTTTTAACTTAGACGATCCGAGGATGTTAAATGCGGATCATCATTATTGTAATTTAATGGACGATGATGATGATAATATTTTATTAAACGCTCTACTGAGTTTTGAGCAGATAATGCAAATATAAGTTTTATAAATTATTTGTTATATTGTTTCAAATCGTTTTAAAATAAATAAATAAAACAATATGTATATATTTAAATATTTTATTTAAAATGAATATTTTTAAAAGTAAGTATATTGATACGTTTTTTTTTTTTTTATTCATAACGTATATCGAATAGAGCCATCCCCATTACTTCTGATTGTCGTCCTCGAAAAATAATAGACCACTTTTTCTCATTTATATTATATAAATATGGATCATCGGTTTGAACTTTTCTAGAAATTCTTGCTGGTAGATAAAACCATCTGTTGTCTGTTAGATGTACAATTAATTTTGTTCCATTAATTGTGTTTTTCCATTCAAATTTAGAAATCCTGAATTCCTGATCAATGGGCAAGTCATCTACTCTAATGTATGTAGAGAGGTTTCCTTTTGCTAAACTAATAATTTCAGCGAAATCCTTTAAATAATATAAATACATAAATTAATAAATACAAACAAAATTAAAAAAAAACAATCTTACCATATTTTGTTGTTCCTATCAAATTGTAATGCAGACGATGAATAAATTTAATTCAAATTTCGATCCATTTATATATAATGGATATCTCTTTAAAATGAGTTAAAAAGTGAATTCCATTAGTATAAATATACTCAATTAAAATTTTAAAGAGAGTAAATTAAATAAATCTCAAGACAAAAAACTCTATAAAAAATATACATGTTCTAACATGCTCAATCTTTTAAACTTATAGTATAGAAAATGATTTAAAAAATGATCTCAATGGAAACTTATGGCTCCATTCATTCATATAACCAAATTAAACGACCATGAGTTTGTAGAATAAAATCCAGTACAATAACCCTTATAGTAAAATTGGCCTTGAATTAAATATATGTCAATGCATTAATACAGAAGTGTCTTAACCTGTTTACAACAAAAAAAATTAACCACAAAAAAAATAAGCATCTAATAATAATATTCATTCATATATCGAAGTTTTAAATTACAATCACCGTTCCTCAACAAAGTTTCAAATTGAACCCTTTGCTCCTTAACTCTCTTGATGATCATGCAAAATAAAACAAACAAGTATAACTATAGTATACATTATAACTACGTTAACTGAAATCTAATTGCAACTATAATATTTTACAACAACAACATGAATACGTTTGTAAATATTCTCATTCACAAAAAATGCTTACTCCGATATAATTATCCCAACAACAACATTTACTCTTTACGGCTGCATGCCTTCATAACATGCATATAATATATATGTATGTATCAACATTAACAAATTATGTTAAAAAGTCATCCCACTGGCTCCATGCCATTATAAAATATATAGTATACATATAATATACATCTGTTAAAAATACTTCCCATGAAAACAATAACAAATATTCTGTTAAAATATGATCCCCATTGAAAAAACAATAACAACTATACTGTTAAAATATGATCTCCAATGAACTACACTACCAACAACTCTGTTAAAAAATGATCCCTATTGAACTATACCAACAACAACTATGTTAAAAAATGATCCCTATTGAATTACACTAACAGCAACTATGTTAAAAAATGATCCCTATTGAATTACACTAACAACAACTATGTTAAAAAATGATCCCTATTGAATTACACTAACAACAACTATGTTAAAAAATGATCCCTATTGAAAACAATAACAACATCTCTGTTAAAATTCATTTACACTAACAACAATGTGCTCCATGGAGCCCAGTGGGGCCAGAACCGGCGAATCCATACTACTGATCGAAACAGTTATTTAGCGGTTATGGCTGCACTGCAACGAAAATATGGCAGTGATCACATGAAGCAAATCTACAGAATGGAACTAAAGTGCCGAATGCAAAGAAATGGTGAAACATTGCAGGCGTATGCAGCGGACGTCGAGAGGCTTGCGCATTTGTCGTATGCAGATTCAACGAGTGATTTCATAGAAAAGTGCAAGATCGAAGCCTTCGTTGACGGCATACGTGATCCGGAAACAAGACGTGCCACAGTGACAATGCCGAAAGTGACATTTACGGAAACTGTAACCACAGCGCTAAAACAGGAGACAGCAACTACGTTGTGCCGCCCAGCGCCAAAGGTCCGTAAACTCGATGTGGAGAATGAAGACCTACTTCAGGTAATTTGCCAAGCGTTAAAAAGTGGAGCTAAACCAGATTACACTGCTGCCAACCGAGACACCCAATTGAAAGGTAAATGCTACAACTGTGGAAAATATGGGCATATGGCACGCACAGTCGTGAAAGACGTAAATGTGTAAATCTGCAACCACCTAAAGGATACCGACCAGAAAAGAGACCTGAGGATGGCCAAAATAACGCCAGGGAACATCTTGGAAATTCGGGCACTGTGTCGGCACGAGTGTGTAAAATGGAATCCAGAGAATGCTCGACGGAAGAAGAAAAGACAAACATAATTCACATTCGTTCGTTAAATGTCATAGCAGATGATCAATGGACTCTAGAGCAAATACGAAATGATCAAATGAAGGACCCGACATCGCAAAAATTAGGACGTTCAAGGAACAACAAAGAAAGCCATTATGGAAAGAGTTAGCATCTAACAGTCCAATAAGCAGGGCTTATTGGGCGCAGTGGCAAAACATGAAGCTACAAAATGGTTGTTTGTACCGTGTGTGGGAAACTGAAAATGGCAGATCTGCACGAAATTTAATTGTTGTTCCCAAATCAAAAATAAAAGAGATAGTACTGGAATGCCTTTGTGGATCCAATGGATGTCACTTGAGCATTAATAAAACGGTTGAAGAAGTCAGAAAACATTTCTATTGGGTCGGATATCAGAAGTCAGTCGCCTATTGGATTCACAGATGTAAGCAATGTGTATCCGCAAAAAAGAAAAGCAGACAGAAGTTGCGGTAAGATAAATCAATACAACGTAGGAGCACATTGCGAACGTACTGCAATGGATGGGCAAAATCCAATTCCAAGAAGTGTTTTGCTTAAGAGAAAATGTGAAGACCGAGACGAGTTGCATCAGTCCTTAAGGCAGAGGATACAAATTCCAAGTAGTAAGATAAAGTCCAGATACGATTTTAGAGCAAACTCTGAGGGGTTTAAGGAAGGAGATCTGGTTATGCTTTGTAGCCCGCCACGAGTAAATTTGATAAATCCAAACCTACAAACACACCTGGAAGGACCGTACAGGATTAAAAGGCTAAATGACATTGTGTATCGGATTCAGAATACTAATGGCGTCAGACGAAAAATGAAAGTAGTACATTTAGAAAGGTTGGTGCCGAATATAGAGAGGGGGGATTAACATCTGTTCGGGACGAACAGATTTAGGTGGAGGGCAGTGTTACGAAAAGAGGTAATTTTCCCCACAGTGCAAGCATTCAGCAATAATAAATGAGACGTGAGACGCAATTCAGCGCACTAAGCATGTGTTAGAAAGAGACGGAAGATCATTCAGCGCACTGAGGCAGTGTGCGAGAAATAGATGGAAGATCAACACATGAGTGCGAATGAGATGACAATAGCATGAGTCATTCACGAAACGAGTAGAAGGTTCTCGAAACAAGTCGAAGCTTGTCGAAACGTGTCGAACTGATGCCTGCAGTATATAAGGGAGCCGCATCTGAGGTACTTCACTTGAGTAGTGATTGTAAAGTGGTCGAGTGCATCTCGTGTGATAAATGTCAAGTTAAATTGTGGACATGCAGCAGTTGTTAGAATTTGTTATTAGTAAAGTTGTTTATTAAAGTGAATTAATAAAGTTAATTGTTATAATTTAAACTAATCATAAGAGTGTTTTTATTTTGTACACAATCCAGCGATACGAACTCGTAGAAAAGTTTTCAGTAGACTGAATTTTCGTAACAATATATTTTATTTTTGTGTTTTGTATATATTTTTTTTTTAAATATCTTTTGTTTTATACTTGTGTAATATTTGTTCATAATTATAATGATAATCTAACCGATTTAATACTTGTAATTGGATGATAATTATTATACATATATATATATATATATATATATATATATATATATATATATATATATATATATATATATATGTATATAATTAAACTTGTTCAAATTATTTTACTTATACGTGTTTTTCATGTGTATTGAGTGTGTGTGTGTGTTTGTTGGTATTTTAAAATGAATATATTGATTTTATATTTGGGTTAGAGAGGTGTAAATAATTACATGAGTGACTTTTGTATGCCCTACTGTTGGACCAGATTTCTCCTCTAGCTCTTCTGTGTGTTGGGTCGGATTTGCCTTGCTCATCTTCAATGTTTCGTTGTATGTAATGTGTTGGATCTGTTGGGCTTCGATGGTTCTTGTGGAATTTGCTAATGGTGTTATCTCTAGTAGACGTCGTCATGTTGATACGCTGGACTCTTAGTCGGTCAAGAGAGTTTTAGTCCCGTTGACTTGGTTGTGACCATTTGTTCGAGATGAGTGTTCTTTTCTGTGATCTTGTCAAACATTTTGAAAACTTCTTGGTGCTCACGTCACTTTATGTAGCTTATAGATTTCTGAATTGTTGATATCAGAAAATCGTTACTGCATCGCTTCTTCTCTATGTGCGATGGAATACATAATAATTTGACTTTTTACATATATTTTCAAGATCAATGTTGAATATTGTTTTCTGCATCTTGTTTCTGGCAGATGTAGTGTTTTGTTTAAAATTCAATCACTGCAATCTACTTGTGCTTGGTATAACAATAAGTTTGCTCTTAGTGCATTATCTTACGTCTTCAAATATGCCACTCTGCTTCATTTCTTCGTTTTTCTTTACTTTATTTGAATCTGCTGGACCTCTGCTTCACTTCTTCTTCTTCTTGTTGATAACATCCAGAGCTCCTTCCACATGTCTCCATTAAAGTCCCAAGACCCCAACGATTATCTATGCGTCTTCTAAGTATCCAGCGCCGTTGGTCATTCTAAATAACATTTTTTGTGTACTCGGCAATTTTAATTTTACATGAAGATTTTACAAACAAGTAATTTAATTTTGTTTTTAAACTCTTCCAAATGTGTGGTGTGGTACTAACTTATATAAACTTAATATGATTTTCGTAAATTATATAATGGTTTATGTACATTCGTCACAAGAAAAGGATTGATCTTAAGATATTTAAATTACTTGAATTAAATTATGGTACATTATTTGAACTATTACTATTTAGTGTGGTAGTTTATCTAAACTTAGTGTCATGTAATGTATAGTTGTTTATGTATGCAATAACATTGAAATTAAATGTTGTTTGTAAGTGTTTAACTTATTTGAAACACAGTTATTTAGTTTATCACTAGCTTTAGTGTAATTTTAGTGTATTATATCCTTAGAACAATGGCTAAGATCGTCGTCTTATATGCGGAGGGACTCAATGGGGCGGACTCAATCCCCCTTCAATGCGTAAAATTAAAATTTTGTTTTTTTTATATAAATATATATGTATATAGAATATATTGTACATTAAATATATTGTATATACATATATTTATTATTTTAAATCTCAAAAATTGTTGAATTAATTATATATGTATATAAATTTATATATTTTTTTTTAATCTGATTAAATTTAGTTTTTTAAAAATTTATTTAATTTCGAACAGAAATTTGTATATCTCTTTTTTTAAAAATAAAATTTTAGATAAAAATTAAAATATATAATTTTTTTGTTTTTTTAATACCCTTTATTTTTTTTAATTTTAGTTCTCCTTTTTTTACATATTTTTTTTCATATATATTTTTTATCTCTTTTTTTCTCTTTAAATATTGAATAGTTAATATTATTTTCTTTTTTTTTCTTCTCTTTAATTAAAATTTGTATCCCTCCTTTTTTTAATTTAATTCCCCATTTTTTTTTCATGTTTATTATTTTTTTTGTTTTCTTTTTTAAACTCTTCTTATTATATTTTTTCTCTTTTTTTCTTTAAAATTTAAAAATTCCTTTTTTAAAAAAAAAATAATATATTTTATTTATTATTTTTTTTTTTTACTAATATATTTCCTCTTTTATTTTTTCAATTCAATTATTAAAACTTTTTTTTATTTCAACTACACTAAATAATTTAATGTATAAATCGACTTTTTTTTTAATTTTAAATTCTTTGATGTTATTTATTACCTGTTTTTTACATGTTTTTTTACATTTTTACATAAAATACACATAAAATTAATTTATTCTATATATTTTTTTTTTTCCTTTTTTTTAATTTTACCTGTACTAAATATTTATATATCTCTCTTTTTTTTAATTTAATTACTAACTGATATTTTTCTTCTTCTTCAAATTCATTTTTAAATTTATTTGTTGTATTCAAACCTATTCAAATTGAATTATATTAATATACAAAAGTAGCTATAATTTCTCTGCATGTAAATAAATATAATTAGAGTTGCGATTTATTTTCTAAACATGTTTAATATTTTATTATATTATTTCTGTGTACTTATATAAGTTTCATTATATAAAACTTCCTACTGGCATGACGGTAAAATTGAATTATATTTATTTGCATTGTTTATGGTATCAAAAAAAACTGCAAGATCTGCAATTATATGTCAGCTATTAACGCTTGCTTAGTGTATGATATACATACGTTCGTACAAATTGCATATGTGCTTCAGCATGAAACACTTCGGAGAATGACCCTTTTCAAGGTTTGATAGCTTGCTCTATTAATATAGGTCAGTAATGCAATTGTTGGTTTTACATTATCTGTATTGAATTCGGCAATTTTATGACTAACATTGATTTAATTTTAAATTAATGCAATTGGTTGCATGTGCTTAATTTATTTCTTTTCTCAATTTCAGACTTTAAAAATTATAAGTTCTTCTCCTAAAATAGTTATATATATTTGAAACGGATGTTGATATGCAGCGTACCGATAATTCGGTGGAACGCAGCTTATATCCGTGCATAAAAAAAAAATAGAAAATATACTTGGGTTCCAACGACACTTTATTGGGTATTTTGATAAACTTATTCTTGCTTGGCGAACTCAAAATGCAACTGTCCGAAATATTCGTACAAGTGCTTTGCGTGGAATGAATTTGTATGCTTGGTGCTCGTCCTTTTATACAAAAGTGAACGCAAGCACTTAGAAGAGTCTCGAAGATCCGAGTCTCGCACAATATATAATGATGCCACATTGATGTAACTTTAGTAATAGTTACAGGGTTGTTATAAAAAATAGTATAAAATAGTGTAAAATAGTATTAAATAATAATATAACTGCTTCAGTCTCCCC
The DNA here is from genome assembly GCA_951804985.1 of Dryomyza anilis. Taxonomy (NCBI): domain Eukaryota; kingdom Metazoa; phylum Arthropoda; class Insecta; order Diptera; family Dryomyzidae; genus Dryomyza; species Dryomyza anilis. Next base: position 8,105,924 of record OX638136.1, on the reverse strand, counting down.
CTCTGATGCTGAAATCGTCCCGATGAAGTATCAGAAACTTAGTTTCGCTTTTTTGGTCGTCCTCTGCGTCTTATTATGTTGACTGGATGTTCTTTCTCATTGCTGGTTGTTAGAAACGGTGTGAGTGCTGAGGCATGATATGTACCAAGAGGTACATTTAAATCGTCTTCGTATGCTATTACATAACTTGTTGAACCCTTCTTTTCAATTATAATATATGGACCGTCTCGTTTTGGAACAAATTTAGAGGTTATTCCCTTAGCAGCATTGCTAAGAACAAGTGTGGTGACTAAGACTTTGTTACCAACTTCAAATTCTACTTGGTTTCGTCTACGTCCATCGCTGTATTTTTTGTTATGATCTTGAAGTTTTTCTTCTGATTCTCGAACATCTTTAAGTACATCTCCTATTGTTTTAAGATATGGTGATATTTCGGCGATGAAGTTTTCCGATTGTACGATCGTTCTGAAATCATGTTGTACGTCGTCTATAGTACGCATATTTCTACCAAAGGTGAGATATGCTGCTGAAAACCCGGTACTTTGACAGTATGCCGAGTTCATGGCAAATCTTATTGCAGGTAGTTTGTGTACCCATGATTGATGATCGTTGCCAACTAGGATCGCAAGTTGAGTCTTGAGATCACGGTTCTTTCGTTCCACTGTATTTGCTTCCGGATGGTAAACAGGTGTAAATGACTGTTGAATATTAAGGCAAAATGATACCTTTTGCATGACAGCGGATACGAATTGGACCACGTTGTCACTAATTATTTTACGTGGTACTCCGTACCGGAGAAAAACTTCATTAATTAATGTCTTTGCACATGCTTCCGCCGTTGCTTCTATTAATGGAAAAAGTTCCACCTATCGGCTGGCCAGATCTTCTACTATATAAATCCATTGGTAATATTCTGTGGCGGACGGTAATGGTCCAAAGAGATCGATTGCTTACACCTCAAAGCGTTGGTTACTGGAAACTGTCTGATATAGTCCCATCGGTTTTAGATTAGTTGCTTTATAACGTTGACAGTCAATACAGTTTTTTACGTGTTTTTCAATATCCTTTCTTATACCAGGCCAAAAATATCTTGAAGTTATTTTGTTCATAGTTCTTTCGATACCATAGTGTCCGGATGTATCTTTGTTATGGTAGTGATTAAGTATTGCAGGACGCTCAGACGTTGGAATAACCAATTGAGCGTCTTCGCTATCATCGTCGTGATAACAATAGAGAACACCTTCATTCATTACATACCCCCTTTTTGACCAATATCCAACGTCGTCTGTGTTTTCCTCAAAACATGCAATGATGGATTTAATGGTTGGATCGTTGAGTTGACCATCCCGGAACTCTTTTGCTGAAATTCTTGGTATTTCTACATCGAATGAACATATATCGCAGTCTTCTGGAAGTTGATGCGTTTCTTCGCAAGGTGGCCTGGGTAATGTGTCTGCGACCACATTAGTCTTTCCAGGTTTGTATTCAATGTTTATGTTGAATGGCTGTAGCAAAAGCGCCCATCTAGCTAAACGTCCTGTGGGTGATTTTAACGTCATTAACCATTTTAATGGTTGATGATCTGTAATTAATTTGACATCTGCCCCATAAATGTACCCTCTGAACTTATGGACAGCCCATACAATAGCAAGGGCTTCCCGTTCGATTGTTGAATAATTACGCTCTGCATTCGAAAGTAGTCTGCTAGCATATTAAATGAGGTGCTCGTCAGGGCCCTCCCCCTGGAGGAGAACTGCCCCAAGGGCATAACCGCTCGCGTCAGTTTTTAAAACAAATAGCACATCGTCTTCTGCTTGCTTCAATATTGGGGTGGTAATAAGTAGGTGCTTCAACGTATTAAACGCAATTTGTTGATCAATGCCCCAGTTCCATGATACATTTTTCTTTGTGAGTTGTGATAGAGGTTTTGATATATCCGCAAATTGAGGTATGAATCGGCGGTACCTTGAACATGCCTGTAGTACTGATAAAACTTCTTTCACATTTCTTGGCTCTTTACGAGCTTGTAGAGCGAGTACTTTCTCTGGATCAACCATAATGCCTTCTGTCGTTATTACATGTCCCAAATATTTTACTTCATTGCAAGCAAATCGACATTTCTCTTTATTTGCTTTTAGGCCAAATTCTCGTAGTCGATTGAAAATTCGCTGCAAATCGTTGATATGTTTTTCGAAAGTTGACGAACAGGAGATTATATCGTCCAAATACGCAAGAAGTGTGCTCCCTGCTAATGAAACTTTTAGCCTATAGATGAGCCGTTGAAAAGTTGCGGGTGCATTTCGCAATCCAAATGGCATACGTCTAAATTTGTTCATCCCAAAGGGAGTGACGAACGCGGTTTTGTCTTGATGATCTGGATACACACCTATTTGCCAGTAGCCAGTTTGAAGGTCCAACGTGGACATATATTTTGTGGCTTTCGCTTCATGTAACAAATCATCCACTCTAGGTAGGGGATACCTATCGGGTTCAGTTATAGCATTGATTTGTCCGTAATCGATACATATTCGGGTTCCACCAGATTTCTTGGGTATCATTACAACAGGCGCTGCCCACGCTGATTCAGATTCTACTATAACTCCCGATTCTAACATTTTGTCTATTTCAGTTTTGAGTTCAATTTTCCGTTGAGGTCTTTATATTTATATGGTCTTTAATATTTATATGGTGAACTGTGAATGGTGTTGCAATTGTTGGCTCTTCAAATACATCAGAATTAGTTTCCAAAACTTCGTCTAAAACATTTTTCTGTTGCTCGGATAATCCGAGCCCATCTGAATCCTTTAGAAAATTGAAATTCACTGAATACAAAGGCAAAAAGTTTTTATTTATATAAATATCATATTCTGAATCAGTTTTTCGTGCTTTTGCAGGTGGCGCAAACAACCGTGAATTATTTTCTGGCGTTTTATGTCCTGCAGGTAACGCATTGTTGAAGATGGCCTGCACACCATGAGGAGAATAGTCGTTGTTGGTATTTCTGCGATGTGTGTTAGCTGTTCTGGTGCTGGGTCCATAATTTTTATCCGGGCATATCTCCTGCGTAAGTGGTACAGGGCTAATGTTTTCTATTTCCCCGATGTACTTCATAAAATTGGAGACTTCCTGGAGCGTTCTAGAAATCGGAGAATCCTTGAGTCCGGTCATTACGTGTTCACCGGCGATATCTATCGAATAAACTTTGAGCTCACTTGCTTTCACAAAATCATGTTTTATTTTGGGGTTATCCTCAAAATACCAGAACCGCTGCGCCATATTTAGAACTATTCCAGCCTGTTCCATGAAGTCGGCCCCAATAAGCGTGCGATTCTTGGTTGCATTTGATAGGGCAACTAATCGGATTTTCCTGATCCGATTTCCAATTTTCACATCACAAACGGTGGATCGTACCGTTTGCGTTGAACTATTTCCGTCTGCCAAGGTAACTTCTGCTATTCGCATCCTCTGCTCGTCAAAATCATTTTTAGGTTAGCGCTAGCGATGCTTGTCTTGGCTCCAGAATCAAAGAACGCTTCACCCTTAAGTCCAAATATTTCCAGATGAACCGTAGGAAGAGCTCGTCCGATAATGGTTATGGCTACATTGTTGAATGCTAGTGCATGTGGACTTTCCTTGCTGTGGGAACTGCATTTAGGGCAGTTTGCCCTGTAGACTCCAGGTGTACCACATCCATAGCAAGAAAATATTGCTGCTCGCTTTAGCGGCATCGATTGTGGAGTTGGTTGCGAATTCTGCTCCTTTTTCTTTTTGAAGCAGTTGTCCAAAGTATGTCCGCGTACTCTGCAGAAAGCACGTGGTGGATCATTTTTCGGAACAACCGTTGTCGAAGTTGGCTCTTTAGCCTCAGCAAAAAATAATTCCGCGTCTCTGCTAGCGGCAATGAGTCCGTCAAATGTGGTGAAATCTTCTCGGCGAACGCGCTCTCTTATTTTTAGCGATAAGAGGCCGTAAACTAAATTTAGCTGTATAGCTTCATTTACGGTTTCCACCAATTGTGAGAATAAGACCCTTTTCTTGCATAGGAAACTATCCGTCTGTTCCTTAGGGTGTTGCTTCAGCTCTGTTATTCGCACAAATATTTTCCAATCCGGATTTGGAGGCGAAAAGGTGACGCGTATGAGACTGGTTGCAAACGTTGTGACTGTGTCTTTTACACCCATCCACCATGTTGCCGCGTATTCTTCCAGCAATAATGGCATACCGCGTAGAGCATCAGCATCGGAGATCTTCTCTATGTCTTTGTACACAGATATTGCTGCAACAAACTCTTCAACAATAGCTGGGTCACGCAGTCCTTTGAAGCGCGATTTGCATTGCGTAAAGGATCCAGTTTCATTGTTTCCACTTCTTGAAGGGTCGTCTTCGATGTCTCCGTCCAATGCAATATGGGGCAAAAGATCACCAACTACAGTATCTCTGTCGTTACTTCTGTCAGTGTCTCCGTCCAAATTAATATTAGACAAAAGTTCACTGATTTTAGTGCTATGTATGTCGCTACTGTTTTTAATGTCTTCGTCCAAAATTATTTTGTACAAAAGATCATTAATTACAGGGCTATGACTGTCCTTTCTGTCGACGTCGCTGCTAGCGTCGCTGTAGACGTCGCTGCTAGCGTCGCTGTAGACGTCGCTGCTGATGTCGCTAGTGGCGTCGTGGTAAGCGTCAAGTTCTACGTCGCTGCTTGTATCGCTGTTGGTGTCTCTGCCGATTTCACTGTTGGCGTCTCTGCCGACGTCGCTGCTTACGTCGCAGTCGCTGCCGACGTCGCTGCTTGCGTCGCTGTCTCTGTCGACGTCGCTGCTTGCGTCGCAGTCGCTGTCTCTGCCGACGTCGCTGTCTCTGCTTGCGTCGCAATTGGCGTATCTGCCGACGTCTCTGCTTGCGTCGCAGTCGCTGTCTCTGCCGACGTCGCTGCTTGCGTCGCAGTCTCTGCCGACGTTACTGTTTCGTCGCAGTCGCGGTCTCTGCCGACGTCTCTGCTTGCGTCGCAGTTGGCGTATCTGCCGACGTCTCTGCTTGCGTCGCAGTTAGCGTATCTGCCGACGTCTCTGTTGGCGTCGCAGTTGGCGTATCTGACGACGTCGCTGCTAAGGTCTCTGCCGACCTTTTTCCCACTACGCAAAGTGATGCTTCCGCAATTCTCGGTGATGCTGTCGCTGGCCACTGGGTTGGCCAGCGAAACGGATGTTGATATGCAGCGTGCCGATAATTCGGTGGAAAGCAGCTTATATCCGTGCATAAAAAAAATAGAAAATATACTTGGGTTCCAACGACACTTTATTGGGTATTTTGATAAACTTAGTCTTGCTTGGCGAACGAAAAAAAAAAAAAAAAAATGGCAAAGCATCAGACTTTAGGTTTTTTTTTTTTTAAAACTTTATCCAATAGAAATTTATCGTTAACAAGTTTGGATTCAGCTAAAATTGGATTCAGCCTAAAAATATCTGCAAAAAAAAAATTACGTGTAAAAATAACCACACATTCCGATTTTAGAACGGTACAACCAGAAAAATTTTCGATTTTTTTTGTACTTTTTAAACTTCAAGAACGATGCGCAAGCACAAGATTTTATTCAAAATTGATGAAATTTTAGGAGGACATTCATAGTTACAATATCTAATTTTATCAGCCCATTTCAACCAAAATAAAAGTTTATTAGGATGGTAAAAAATAAAAATATAGATTTAAAGTGTTTTTTAACTCAACTCAAATTTTTTGTGAAAACTATAGCATCACAATGTAACTTTTAAGCCATATTACCATTTAAAATAAAAATAAAAGTTTGGATCCGGTCCGCCCTATTGCACATGCTGGCAATAAAGCAACATCACGGCTAATTAAACAACGATTTGTGTGGAATAACATGGACCACGACATAGGCAAATTCGTGCAACAGCATATATCATCACCGGTTGTAAGATATTCTTTACCGTCTGAAAGATCCGAGCACATCAACGAAATTAAAGTTCACCACACTTAAACTCACCACACTTAAACTCAATACACTAAAACTCACCACAATAAAACTTACCACACTAAAACTCACCAAAACTGTACCGGGAAGAATTATACGGGAAAGCGTTCTATGGGGAATAATTTTACGGGGAAGATTTCTACTGGGAAGAATTCTACGGGAAAGCACAGTCTGAGAAAGAATTGTCTTTGAGAAAAGTTGTTTTAGCGAAGAATAATTTTTGTTTTTGTTATATAAATAATAAAAAATGTTTTTATATTAATAAAATAGCTCCATATGTTTGCATTTACAAAATCTTTGCGATTAATATATATATATATATATATATATATATATATATATATATATATATATAGATAATTGTTATATCTAATACATATACTTTAATCGCGGCCTAGGTAAAATGAAGCGGTACAGATCATTTACATTCAGAAATTCGTATAAAACGCACGTTTACAGAGATTGAATTATTTATAAATTAAGTATTGGGAGTATTATTTGCAAAATTTTAAATAGAGTCGAAAGAAAACGTTTTAATCGTTTCTCATAAAATATAAAACACATAATCGGCAAAGTTGTACCGTAGTTATAGGTGATTATATAGTTGAAAATTTAATTTTTTTCATACATATGTATTAAAGATATGTACTCAACAGATCAAATATATAATTGTACGATCGTGAAATGTATTATTTATTACCGATTTAATAAAATATATTTTATTACATTTGGTTAGGAAACACCCAAATTAGTGTCGATTATTATATATTTATTAATTCAATAACACTTTACTCAAGAAACGAGAAAAAATATTCGTATGGTGATATCCCAATCTTCAATGTAATATAAATCGTGTATGCTGATTTTGACTGCATACTCAGTTTTTTCTTATTACGCAGCATATTTATGAAAATTTCTAATTTTAAAATATATATATATATATATATATATATATATATATATATATATATATATATATATATATATATATATATATATATATATATATAAATTTAAATAGAAATTAAACGGATATCATATTGTTTTTTTTCAAACAGATTCATACAGCGCTACCAATAATCAAAAAATAATGTACAGGTCGGCTTTTTGACGAATCGTTCCACATACATTTATGTCAAAATCGACTACTATCTTAAGTTGGACATTATTTTTTGATTATTGGTAACGCTGATATTGTTAGTTGTTAACATGGTACATGAATTTAATTATTATTATTATTCATAATGTTAATTATTAATAGTAAAAAATTGTAACTGAACAAGGATTATCTGTTTGATTCAACATGCTGTATCGTTAATGTACAAATTGTATAATGTTACATTTACATTGGTTTGAATAACTCGATGCCTTGTTAAATTAAAATTACAATAAAATATATGTACTGTTGATTTAATAGTATCACGAAAACTAATTTTAATGTACAAAGTTTTTCGTTTTTTTTATTTTATAGACTATTTTTGGAGGATTTTTTTAGAATTTTGGATCTAATGATAAATAAGAAAGCGATATATGGTTATCAAGAGTATTGCCCAAACTAAAATTAGAAACTATATTTACCACACTCTCAGAAATAAATTGTTAATTCTAACAATAAATTAACAATCATATTGGTCAAAATAACATTGACAATAATCTATTGTTGAATATATTGAATTTGTTAATTGAATTTGTTAATTGTTATTGAAATTGTTAATTTTTCGAAGTTATTTTTTGACGCACTGTAACGTGACCGGTTCTCCGGGTTCATCTTGTACCATTAAAGAGTTATAGCAAAAATGAAAAGATTCGCCCTTTTGGCATGACAAGATATTCAATTTTTCCAATTTCTTCGTTATTTTACTTTAATTTTTCATTGGTGCAAGATAAAATAGTGGTGTAAAGATATTAATTGTTTGTTTTTAAAGTACCTATCGAACTGCATCATTATTTAATAATATTTTACCAAACATTTTTTCCTGCAAATAACAAATGGCAAACTAATGTTTGGCAAAATATTTTTAATTAATGATGCAGAACGATAGGTGCTTTGAATATAGACAATAAATGCCTTTAAACCACTATTTTATCTTATTCCAATAAAAAGTTATGGCGAAAAAACTAAAAGATTCGACCTTTTGGTTTTTTCTTTTGTGGCTAGAAATATCCAACAAAATGACACGCGATTTTGGCACAGCATACTTGAGGATAACCTACATTCAAAAATGTAAAAACACGCAAATATCAAAAATTGCACATTCGCCCCTTTGGCATGATAGTGACGATATTATTTTTTTATTGTACTGAAATATCCGTATAACGTTATTTTTTACATGCGGTTAGCCAAATTTAATAATGATTATCAACATTTTTTTAATTTTAAGTTTATATTTTAATACTTATTTACAACTAATTTTTAAGTAGATATCGTGCAATAATTTTAGATAGTAATTATGTTGTTTTTTTTCCACTAAGTTTTAAAATTTAAATATGTCATTATTATAGGAATTTCCAATTTTTTTTTTTTTTTTTTTTGTTAATATTTAGTGCAATATTAGAATAGTTTTGCGTATATTTTTACCATATGTTCGGCAATTTAGCTCACTTTATGCATTCACTATTTTCTATGCATTAATCACTTGTACACACGTTTTTTTTATGATGTTTGACGATTCGCTTGCAGAATGCAACTGTTGCTGCAGTACTGTTGGTTGAGTTGATGCAATGAGAGTAGTTCAAGTAAATGGTCTTTATACAAAAGGTAATCAATCATGAGAGTAAATTTGGTGCCAGTCTATAGAATTTGGATTAATTATATATGTGTATTAAGTCATATAAGAGATTTTATTTTTACCCTTTTGAGAGGATGGTACCAAATGATCGTTGAGTGAGCAAAAAGTTTGATGAATATTAATATCAGTATAATTTAAAGCACATTTAATTAAGAATAGTTGGGTTAAACAAAACTTACTTTTTTTTTAATTGTATATTGTAAATCACTGTCTTTGTAAGTTTTAACTAATTAAACTTAAAGAAAAGAAATAATGCTTATTCTGAAAACGATAAAATTTTAACAATTTTGCTTTTAGAAAAGTCACATTCTAACTTACATTGCGTTGCGCACAGTAAAAAATTAATTTTTATTAAGAATGTTTCACCAATTGATCGGGCGTTTTCGTTCCAAATAAGCATAATTGAGAAAAATGTTTGACGCAATATAATTCATTTCTCATTAGAGTCGGTAGAAAATTCCAAATTAACACAAAAACAATTATTTGAATTGTATAATTACAAGTTTTGTGAAGAACACATTGTATTTCGTCAACGATCGAATAAAGAAAGTACGATGGTTAAAAATTATTTTGCCAATTAGCCGGAAACTGGTACAACCGGTGGTTCAGTTTCCCGTCCTGGTTAAGGACCAAGGATAAGCTCAGTTCCAGCAAGTCGGCCTGGAGTAAGTCTGGTTGAAATTATATATATATATATTTTAGAAGCGACGAGGGACCGGATTCAGCAGAGGCCCGTATGAAGCAGCGGCCCGTCAACAGTACGCAGAGACAACGCACTGGGAATTTTGCATAAATAATTAAATACTTAATAAATATAATAACTCACAATAAACGCGATGTATATTGCATAAATTAAAGACTTGTGACGGTGTGTTAATTTCTATAAGGGTTTCCCTGCGCAATAATAAATTTTCTGACGCGCGGACTACTGGAGCCCGCTGAGGATATCCCAGCTCTGAACCCTGAGAACAGGTCACGTTACATGGCGCCCGAGCAGGGACCCTTAGTGCAAAACAAAAGAATTATGCACAAAACATAGAAAACACACTACGTCGCGAATGAGTTAAAAAAAAATAAGCAGAGTGAACGTTGACAATAAATCGTCGGTAAATAGACATAAAGAAAATTAAGAATTAAAAAGTAACTATGTGCGTGTAAAAGAACAGAGAACGAAAGGAAAATATGTGCGTGTAAAAAGAAAAAAAAAAGAACAGAGAGCGAACAGAGTAAAATCATAGTGAAAAGTAAGGTCGAGGAATCGAAGTCAGTTGGTTAAAAGAAAAAGTGGGAGTGAAATAAATAAAGGAGCAAATTAAATTAATAAAACCCAAAAGACGCGAGCATAGAAACAAATACATAAACGGGGCCGAGTGCGGCGTAAAGAAACTAAAGTGAAATAAAAGAACTGGTAGACAGTGAACAATGGAAAAAAAGATAGCGCTAGTAAAATAAGTAACGGAACGCACTAAACATATAAACAAATAAAACAAAAGCGCGGTGAGACGAAGAAAAGTCTGTGAAACGAACAAGTCGGTGAAACGAACAAAAATCATTAAAACAAAAAGGCGGTGAGACGAAGAAAAGTCTGTGAAACGAACGAAAACAAAGTCTGTGAAACGAACGGAAAACAAAAAGGCGGTGAGACGAAGAAAAGTCTGTGAAACGAACGAAAACAAAGTCTGTGAAACGAACGAAAACAAAGTCTGTGAAACGAACGAAAAACAAAAAGGCGGTGAGACGAAGAAAAGTCGGCGAAACGAAAAGTTTGTGAAATCAGTGTAACGAACGAAAGCTGGCAAAGAAATAAAAATATACATAATAAATAAAATCGCCATGGTGAAAGTAACCTGGGTATACGGTCTCCGCCAGAGGAATTTTGACGCTTACGTAATGACAGCAAGCGCACAGCTGAGGAGCTGGAGCGCCTAGGAAAATTGGAGCTGAGGCACGGCAGGTGACCGGCCATTGCCGGTAACAGGTGACACCGGGATTCAGGAGCTGTTCAATCTACCATTCGCCCCACAAACCACAAAAACGATGCCAACGACGGACAGATCGCTACACCCTGGTGAGTCAAAATTTAAAATTTTTACTACAGGTAAGCAGGTGTGGACGCTGTCCACGTTCAGCACCAGGCCGTTGATGTCAGTGCGAACCATGACACCGTACATTTTTTCAACGGCTGGCACGCAACCGATGCTGTACACAACCCAAACAAGCGTAACAAGAATTACGCCAATGGCGCAGCAGGCGGAACAGGCACAACAGGAGCAATAGTGAATTGCGCAAGCGGTTTAGCAACAGGAGCAGTCAAGAATTATGGAAATGGCGCAACATATGGCGCAGCAAATGGCGCAACAAATGGTGCATTAAATGGCGCTGTAGGCAAAACAGGCGCAAGGGGCGCAGCAGACATATCAGGCGCAAAGGGCGATGCAGGCACAACAGGCGCAAATGGCGCAGCAGACACATCAGGCGCAAATGGCGCAGGAGCAACAGGCTCATATGACGTATATGGCACCGCTCAACAGTAGCGATAGCGGCTTATCGATCATCGGACAGACAGAGTAGGCCACCACTTGCAGATGCGGTGGCAACACATCCCTCATCGGCAGCTCGCTCAGGTGCGTCTGTGACACCTGAGGCCGCGATGGACCGCATCAGGAAGTGGCCAATAAAGTTTAATGGCACCAGTGACCCGCTGGTATTTATAGAGCGCGTTGAGGAGTTAAAGCGGGTCCATAACGTTGACCCCGTCTGCGTTCCAGACGCGATACAGGAACTTTTGCTGGGAAGGGCACTAGTATGGCACCGGACCAATTATGCACCATGGAACCAGTGGAGCGACTAAAACCAGGGATTTCTACAGTTTTTCCTGCCGCCCCGGTTCTTCGAGATGGCGCCATACGCAAGCGGACACAGCGGTCGCGAGAGGCATTTAAATATTTTGTGATTAGTATGCGCGATATGATGCGACATACGCAGTACGAGGAGAAGGCGCAGATGGAGCGGATATTCAAGAATTGTCGTCAGGAGTACCAACTCTATATTCGGCGCCGCGACTTCACGACGATAACCGAACTGGTAGACTTGGCGGACAACTACGATGTGATTCGAGGGAACGGCCAGGCGCAGCCACCGCACACGGCGCGACCGCGAGAAGAACATAATCGGCGATTGGACGATGTTAAAAGGAACGGTCATGCGCAACCATACCCCATGACGCGGCCACGAGAGGAAAAAATAGGTGGTTGGACGACGCTAGAAGGAGCAGTCAGACGCAGCCACAGTACAAGGCGCGGTCACGAGAAGAACGTGATAGGCGGTTGAGCGGCGCAGACAAGTGCGATCGCGCGACACCATCGAGAGAGGAGCCTAATCAACGAGGGAACGATGTCAGCATGATGGAGATAAATCCGAGGATGGCATTTAGGCGATGTGAGCGAGACGGCCATTATCAAGCGGATTGCCGCAATGACGCAGTTACGTTTTGCTGGGAATGCGGGCGCAGGGGCGTGCGTGCTTCTGATTGTTGCAGACGACGTTCGGGAAATGGCCGAGGGAGCCGCCAGTAGCGAGGGCTGGCGGTCCCGACGAATTCACCCCGTACCCCACCGACGTATTGAAACAGGAGGCTCTGGTGATCTGGTGCTCATCAAGCAGCATCATCTATCCAATGCGGTGGAAAGTTTCGCAGCGAAACTGGCACCGAAGTTCGACGGACCATACAGGGTACTCACGTACGAGTCACCGGTGATAGCCGTGGTTTAGAGATTGGACCAGTCGAGGACAAGGACAGCTCATCTCAGTGAAATAAAGCAGTTACATCAGGCGGTGACTTCCAGCAGCAACGACAAGGAAGCCACCAAGGCAGCAGAATGAGAAGCGGTCACACAGCGACCACCAGAGCAACGTAGTCGATCACCAGACGACAGCGAGATTGAACAATCCATTGCGCACAACGGTAACGGCCCACAGGAACGCCTTCCGCGATGGAAACTCCAGTGGAAATCAGGAAGAAAATAGAGTGCAGGGGCGAAAATAGAGTGCAGGGGCAACATGTGAATTCTACGACATCAAGGGAAGCTTGCGGTTAAGTAAAGGATGTCAGATCGAGGAAAAGAAACTCGGGCGAGGACCGCACGCGACAGAATCGTGTGAAGAATATACGCCAAAGGGGGCTGGATAATAATTGTAAAAATCTACGTTCCGAGGAGCCTAAAATGCACACTAAAACGCCATAATGTCGCGCGGAAAATATTAGTAATTATCGTGTAAATATACGCCCAAGGGGGCCTAAATCTAATAATCAAAATCTACGCCCAAGGGGGCCAAAAATTAATAATCAAAATCTACGCCCGAGGAGGCCTAATATTAATAATAAATGTCGTGTCAAAAATGTACGACCAAATGGGCCTAATATTAATATTGAATGTCGTCTCGAAACTGTACGCCCAAGGGGGCTAATATTAATAATCAATGTCGTGTTAAAAATCTACGTTCCGAGAAGCCTAAAATGAGTAATCAAAATCTACGCTCAAGGGGGCTTAATATTAATAATCAATGTCGTGTCAAAAATCTACGCCCAAGGGGGCCTAATATTAATAATCAATGTCGTGTTAAAAATCTACGCTCCAAGGAGCCTAAAATTAATAATCTAAATCTACGCCCAAGAAGGCCTGAAGTTAATGTTCAGGAGCCAACAGGTCGCGTCGAAACCATTTTGAAAAGTCGCAAAAATCTACGCTCCGAGGAGCCTAAAATGATAAAGTCATTAAATACCGCTGAGCAAAAAAGCGGTGGGGAAATAACAACGACGCAGGCGGGAAGAAATGTCAAACCAATTCGTTGTAAAATAGACGGAAGTGACAGTCACTTTCGACGCACAGGCGCGTTCAGAGAGCAGAGCACCACGCGCACACACACACATGATCGTTGCAATGTGTGCGCAAGTAGGCGACGGGCGTTAAAATTCAAATTGTCAAATTTCGCGGAATTCGGTTCGCAATTATCCGCGAAGCCACGAGTGCGTGGCACGAACGAGCCGAAGCATAACATCATACGAAACAAGCATGACTCATCTGCGCCATTAGTTACGCGATCGTCAACAAAGACACAAGTGCTCAGCGCAAACAAATAGTGAAAATAAAAGTGGAAACAATATTGTCAACAAAAACATTTATTAAAATGGATAAGATAGATCCGAACTGGCTGAAAGTGCAGCGAATTATCGGCAGAAGTTGTTGGATAGTCTCCAGCAAACGAGACGCACTCAACCGCTGGGCCCAGAGTACGTCGAAGTGCTCGAAGGACGCGGTAAGCGACTGCGTGTAGCATCCCCTGCTCACACAGGAGACTTCCCAGCAGTTCTGACAGCGGAGGAAGCGGCGACGACAAGCGCTGTGATGACTGCGAAGGCAACGAGCAGCGCAGTTGCAAGGGCAAACGTAGGCGCCTCAATCGCACCAACAACGCAGAGCATCCGGAACCCGGCAGCAGGTGCCGCAATGATAGCCGGAGTGCGGGAGCGACAGCTGGTGATGCCAGAATTGTCAGCAATCATGGAACGTGACGGTGAGACCGGACATTTGTTCACCTACCCGCCGATGGGGCGTGGTGAAGCGGTGACCATCGGAGACGATTCGTGAACGACACGATCGTGAATTTCGGGGTGCAGTGGGCACTAAGAAACACCGAAGACGTAGTTCTGGGCAGGAGAATATATGCGTATGACACATTATTTTACACGTGACCCGGAGGATGGATCCTTTCTCACAGGATCTGCTGTTGGTGCCAATCAACGAGAACCTCAACAGGTATTTGGCGGCGATCTGTCTACAGGGCGCGACGCCACAGGATCCCGCATGGCGCGCGACAAAGGGCGACGGTATACAAAGACAGCGGCAGTGCATCCTCATCATAGACTCGCTGGCCATATAATCGCGCAAACACGATTCTACAAAGGTGCGCAGGTTCTTGACAGAGGTGAGAGTACCACAACAGCCGAATTTGACGGACTGCGGCGTATATCTGTTACGCAATGTGGAGTCATTGCGACGAGACCCCTTGATCGACTTGGTTCCGCCTATCAACAGGGCGAAGTGGTTTTCGGGGAAAGAAGGCGCTACCAAACGAGAGGACGTGGCTGAGAAAATTCGCCAGTTGCCCCGGGAATCGGGAACGGCGATAGGCATCGCATGGCCGGATCTTTCAAGACGTCCGGCACAAAGGGCAGTGAAGGCCCCAACGCAGCAAATGGTTGCAACCGCGACAACGGCAGAGGCAGTAATGACGTGACAGAAGGTCGCGCCTGCGACAACGACAGAGGCGACTGGCGTCGCACAGCAAGTGACTACACAGACGCAGCAGCAAAGCCACGATGTGGCAATGGCAACTACCCAAGAGGCCGTAGGCTGGGAAACTGGCGCTCCAAAGAGGGAGGATGTCTGGCGGAGTGCGCAGCGGACGGCTGTACGCACCCAACGAAGAGGTGACGACACAGACGCACAAAGAGGTGGCTGGCGTATCAATCAGCGCTCCATCACCAGCGACAAACACGCAGAGTGCACAGCGGACGACTGTAGCAGCTGCAGACGAAGCGACCACGAGCGTCTCACAGCGGACGGATGTGCAGGCGAAGAATCAAAGAGGGGTGGGCATAGCAATAATGCCGCGGCCGGAGGTGACTGGCGAGAATATCAGCGCCCCATAGAGAGCAGGAGATTGGCAGAGTAGAGCACAGCGGACGGCTGTAGCAGCTGCCCAAACCTTTTTCCCGTCCTGGTTAAGGACCAAGGATAAGCGCAGTTCCAGCAAGGCGGCCTGGAGTAAGTCTGCTTGAAATTATATATATATATATAGATTTTAGAAGCGGCGAGGGACCGGATGCAGCAGAGGCCCGTATGAAGCAGCGGCCCGTCAACAGTACGCAGAGACAACGCACGGGGAATTTTGCATAAACAATTAAATACTTAATTAATATAATAACTCACAATAAACGCGATGTATATCGCATAAATTAAAGACTTGTGTCGGTGTGTTCATTTCTATAAGGGTTTCCCTGCGCAATAATAAATTTTGTGACTCGCGGACTACAGGAGCCCGCTGAGGATATTCCAGCTATATATGTATATGTATATAATTGCAGTTATGCCAGATCGTAACTAAGCAAATGAGCAAATTTAGAACTTAAAATGGTTATCAAATTATCAAATTTTATAATCTTCATTAAAAAAAAAAAATTAAAACATAACAAAAAAATAATATGATTAATAATAACATTAATTAAATCTTAAATTAAGAACGCATTACAATAAAATATATTTTAGTGTTGGGTGCATATCAAATCATATAAAAAAAAAATATATCGTAAAAGCTCTAAAGAGAAAAGAGATATGATCACTTTATTTCCCTAGCCTGATCTTTGGACAGTACATCGCACCATGAAAGCTTTCATCGTGGGAATACGACGCAGAGTAATGTTAAAGCGCAGCACAGAAAGTAAGTCTCTCTTTTCTTTTAATTGATTTTTTTTTATTGTCTTTGAAACATACTTACGTACATAGATTGCGGCATGTTTCTGATTTTGTTTTGCAGTAACAAAATAAAAGAAATATATAACAAAGTAAAAAGACCAAAAAGATGAAAAGAATAGCGAAACTAAAGCAATTCTAAAGGAAAAAATAAAAAAAAAAATAGAAAGACAAAAATAAAATACCCTGCACTTTTGATTTGATATTTTAAATTTGTTTACAATTTTGTTATATGCCAACACCTACAGCAAAAAGAAAAAAAAAATACCATAATTATATTTGATATTTGATAGAATAAAAGTAAAAACTAATAAAAAGTCATAATTAAAAATAATAAAAATAAATAAAATATATTAAAAGTAAAACGAAATAGAATAGAATAAAAATAAATAAATAAAAAGATGTCAATGAATTAAAAATAAAATATTGGATAAACTTAATTATATATAATTAAATTATATATCTTTTTGTTTAAACCTAAACTTAACAATCAGATGTTACCAGTATATCTAAATATTTCTTATAAAATGTATGTCTTGCGCCACAATTTATATAAAGTTTAAAAACATGTTGAATATTATTTTTTTTATGATCGTTTGTAAAATAAATTGTACAATGAATTGCTAAATTATTCATGTTTTGATTTCTAGCAGGTCGTAAATTGAGTTGTGAATTATGTAGGGATCGTAACCAATTTTAATTTGGAACTTAAATGATCATGGATGGGAGGGCCAGTGTTGATCCATTACACCTAGGATCACCAACATTATTTACCAGTGATAACATCTGTTTTTAGCTAACTTTTTCATCTTTTGCATCTTTTTCTATCAACAATTTTAACATCTCATCATTTGCACGTATTTTAAATAGCAATTATGTAGCAACAGTAATTACGGTGAAAGGGCGCAAGAATCCCAGCCCATTGGTCGACAAGTAAGAGCCGGAACTCAGACGTGCACCCGCTCCCGATCTCTTGGACAGACATTTTTTAAATTTTATTAAACGTTGCATGCTACAGAAAGTATTGATATTTTTGGCGCCCAACGTGGGGCCCACACAAGCGAACTTGCTTAAATATCAACACCTTATTATGAAAATATTTCATAATTATTTTGTGTGGCTCCTAATTTCTTACCGGGTTTTTTTTTATTTTTTGTTCGCCTTTTTTTTTCTTCGCTTTTATTTTTTTTAGTAGTTTCAATAGTTTTTTTTCAGATTACTTTTCTTGCGTTGGAATTTTAATTAACATTAAACAATTTGCTATTAACCACACGAGATAAAAGTAATCATACTTCTATCAAGACTTTGCCAATTTGTATTTCAATATTTATCAGCTAAAGGAATTATAGATTTTGTTGGTAATAAAACTACAATCTGCCGCAGACTTTTTGGAGTATAAATCTCCTGCCATTTAACAGTTTGTTTGGAACTATAATTAATTGCTGTATTATGTCAATAATTATCCGAAAACTGAAATCTATTTAGAGTTACAATTGATTTTTTTTCTTCTCTCTTTGCTAAATTCAATTTCTAGTACTCCTTGGGAATAAAATCTTTAATCACAACCAAACTCTAGAAATCACACTACTTTTGTTACAAACAAATACATATATATATAAATAGAAATGTCAGTACATCATAGCAACGAGTATCTTTCTATTGCAGGTGCAACTGGCGGTGTTGCAACTAGCGCTGATTCGCCCCTACTTCCGGTGTTGTGTACTACTTGCAATAAAGCAATGCCTATGCGTACGCACACCCTTCAAAACCATGCAACCATGTTTTCCACAAGGCTTGTATTATCAAGCACTTAAACACGAATTCTACTTGTCCCACCTGTAACTCAAGATGTATCTCTGAGTCACACAATACAAGGTTAGAAACCCCATCTAGACAAGGCGAACACAGTTACAATACTCGTAATCAAGCACAAAGGCAGGCTCTAAATTTAAACTTTTCATCTACAGCAACTAGTGCCGAATACCCTCGAATTGACAATCCCGCTACAACCTCTGACGTTTCCCCAGGTCAGTCCCCTTCTAATCATAGACAAATGATCCGCAATTTAGTAACCGCCACAATTGGTGCTCGTCAGTCGGAAATGATGACGGAACTAAGTCAACAATTAACTAGACTTGTCGAAACAAATATTGGTGCTGGCTTTCGATGACTGGCTATACAGAACCGCCAACCAAATCCACCTATTAGTACGAATCAGGTACTACCGGCTACGACATTTGAAGGAAGACCTGGAGCTCCATTAGCGAATCAAACGCTTGATCAGCTTTTAGGTTTGCCAATCGTTCCAAATACTAATGTTCCTTACAATCAAAATGGTTCTCCTTTAAACGGTAATAATTCCGTTGCTTCACATCCTCCAATTGGTTCGGACTTGTCTTTCCGCTCTGAAAAAGTTAGCCAAAAATTGTTTAATTGGAAACTCAAATTTTCAGGCGGTACCGATGGTCTCTCGGTTGATAATTTTATCGTGTAGAAGCCCTCACCAATCAAACGTTGGGTGGGAATTTTGAACTATTAAGTCGCTATGTAAGTTCACTTTTCGACTCCAAAGCCAGCGATTGGTTTTGGAGGTATTATAATTCAGTAAGAGATATCCGCTGGACTGACTTATGCATCCCACTTAGAAGACAATACATGGATTCAAGGACTGACGTTGACATTAGGGAGATGATACGAGACAGAAAACAAAAACCAACTGAATCGTTTGACTTGTTTAACGTGGCAATTCTAAATCTAGCTGACCGGTTGCAACAACCGCTTCAAGAAAGTTTACTGGTGGAAATCCTCCGTCGTAATTTGCTTCCGGAAATTCAACACGAAATTTTGAATATACAAATTTTTTAGGTGTCACAATTGCGAGATATTTGTAGAACAAGAGAATTTTTTTTGCACGATATTCGTCAAAAACATAGAACTGCTCGACCAAAAGATCCAGTGCGATAACAGTTCTTTGAGATAGACGGCGCATGTGGTGGCTGTGACATTAAGGGCGATTGCAATGAGGATGACAGTGACAACGAGCAAATGAATATACAAATTTTGTTGGTGTCACAATTACGAGATATTTGCAGAAGAAGAGAATTTTTTGCACGATATTCGTCAAAAACATAGCAGTGCTCGACGAAAAGATCCCGTGCGATAACAGTTGTTTGAGATAGACGGCGCATGTGGCGGCTGTGACATTAAGGGCGACTGCAATGATGATGTCATTGACAACGAGCAAGTGTCCGCACTCACTTTTGAATGCTGGAATTGTCGAAAAGTTGGCCACAGATATCAGTAATGTTTGTCTAAATGTAATATATTTTGTTACGGATGCGGCACTCCGATCATTTACAAGCCAAATTGTAGAAAATGTTTGGATTCAAAAAACTCCAAGTCATGTGCGTTGAAAGGTGCACGCAAACATCCGAATGCAATGAAAAACCGAACAATTTCAACAAATACAGAGTAGTAATGGCGCGTCAACTTTCCGACTTAGACAAACAAAGCACTTCTGATAAGTTAAGCCCAAAACCATTTATAGATATTAGTGGAAAAAATAATCTACCATCCTTAAAGTTAATAAAACCACTTCATGAACGCATTTCCGAATACAATGAAACACGAAAACGTATATTTAATGACTTCCATCCTGAAATAAAACCAAAGCGGTCCAGCTCACGTATGCGTTCTTTCTGGAAAAATGTAAATGACAATAGAAAATTATTGATAAGCGCTGTGGTTGATAAGACAAACGATATTAGACCTTATGCGGAGGTTACATTATTTGGTAAAAAAATTGTTGGCTTATTAGACACTGGTGCTCCAATCAGTTGCATTGGTGCACAAACTGCATTAGATTTTATGTCAAATGAGCGATTTGATAAGTTTAAATATTATGTAAGAACTGCCGTTGAGAAAGAACAGAGTGTGATTGGAAGCCTAGATACTGAAGTTACATTTCATGGCGAAACAAAGCTAATAATAATATTTAACATACCCAGCAAGTCACAAAATTTATTATTAGGAATAGATTTCTGGAAACCTTTTAATTTATTGCCATCCGGACTCATGTGCGAAATAAGTTTAAATGAAAATATTTTAAACAAATATTCCTTAACGGAACTTCAACACAATCATCTTCAAAAAGTCATCCAATTATTTCTATCATTCGGAAAAACCACAGTGCTAGCACACACTATTGAGGTTGCCGATACAAAACCCATCAAACAACGGCACTTCTCCGTTTCGCCGGCCATCGAAAAACTAATTTATGCAGAGGTTGATAGAATGTTGCAGTTAGGTGTTGTAGAAGAATCTAGCAGCGCATGGTCTTCGCCAATTGTTTTGGTGCGTAAACCTGGCAAGGTACGCCTGTGTCTCGACAGTCGTAAGTTAAATGCCGTGACTATTAAAGATGCGTATCCCTTACCCAATATCGACGGAATACTTAGCAGGCTACCTAAGGCAGAGTTTATATCAAATTTAGATTTAAAGGATGCCTTTTGGCAAATCCCGCTCGATATTGCGTCACGTGAAAAAACTGCATTTACTATTCCTGGTAGGCCTTTATACCATTATAAAGTAATGCCATTCGGGCTTTGTAATGCTTCAAAAACAATGTCTCGCCTCATGGACAAAATTATACCCGCACATCTTCGAACAGAAGTGTTTATATATTTAGATGATCTCTTAGTTATCTCAGATAATGTTAAACAACATCTTAAAGTTCTTCGTGAAGTAGCCCGGCAATTTAGGTCCTCGGGGTTGACATTGAATGTAGAAAAAAGTCATTTTTGTTTGAAGGAAGTGCATTACCTGTGACACATAGTAGGATATGGTATAATTCGTACGGATCCTGAAAAGGTATCCGCAATTACTGATTTTCCGATTCCTAGATCAGTTAAACAATTACGCCGATTTGTAGGGATGACAGGATGGTACCGAAAGTACATCAGGAACTATGCTAGTGTTACCTCGCCTTTAACAGACTTGTTGAAAAATAACCGTAAATTTTCGTGGAATAATGATGCGCAGGGGCCTTTGAGGAGTTGAAGGCTATCTTAAGTTCAGCCCCGGTTTTACAGAGCGCTAATTTCTCACAGCCATTTTATATACACTGTGATGCTAGCCACACCGGAATAGAAAGTGTATTGGTGCAACTAAATGCGGAGGGCGAAGAGGTTTCTATAGCATTTATGTCTAGGAAACTCAATCAAGCCCAACGCAATTACTCAGTCACCGAACAGGAATGTTTAGCAGCAATGCTGAGCGTACGTGGAAGGACATGAGTTTACTGTCATAACTGATCATGCATCATTAAAGTGGCTCATCTCCCAAACGGACCTCAACTCAAGGCTGGCTCGATGGGCCTTTAAACTCCAAGGTTTTTTTTCAGTATTCAGCATAGGCGGGGTACGAAGAACGTTGTTCCTGATGCACTTTCGCGAGTCAATACCGAAGATTTGTCAGCAATTGATAGTGACAGCGGTATTTTTGTAGACTTGAATTCACCTCATTTTCAATCGGACGAATATATAGAACTTAAAAACAAAATAACGGCAAATCAAAGCAAATATCCAGACATTAAAGTAGTTGACAACTTAGTTTATAGACGGATGGAACACGCCACTGGCGAAAAGTTGTATAATGATTTTGCGTGGAAACTTTGGATTCCAAAGAGTATGATACCAGACCTTTTGCATAAATCACATGATGATCACTTGTCGTCTCACAGCGGTATGAATAAAACTGTTGAGCGTCTTCGTAGATATTATTTTTGGCCACACTTAGTTATCGATGTTCAAAATTACATTAAAGCCTGTGAAATTTGTAAATGTACTAAGTATCCATACTACGTTCTTCGTCCACCCATGGCTGAAAAGTCACTTAATTAGTCACTGGAGTCATAATACGTTTTGAAGGTATTTAATGATACCAATTTTGATACCGACCTGTATTTCAGAGTTCGGCAATTTCGACCTAAAATTCAAGGTCAAATGTCAAACTTTACTTATATAGTCACTGGTTCCACAGTTTTCATAGTGCGTTAACGAGTCATAATACGTTTTGAAGGTAATTCAATTACCTTTTTAATGATACCGATTTTGATACCGGCAGGTATTTCAAAGTTCGGGAATTTTGACTTAAAGGGTACACATACGGCAGAAAAGTCACATAATTAGTCACTGGTTCCACATTTATCATAGTGCGTTAACGAATCATAATACGATTTTAAGGTAATTCAATTACCTATTTAATGATACCGATTTTGATAGCAGCAGGTATTTCAGAGTTCGGGAATTTTGCCCTAAAGAGCACCATCACCAGCAGTCAATGAGTATTTTCTGCGGACTCTCATTTGATTACGGTCACCCTTGACACATGATATTTTTCAATTAAAATTGTAATAAAATGTTTTATGGACTATATTAATCAGAACATATTTATTCATTAGCCATATGTTCTGATAAATGTACCACATTTGTAAACATTGTTACAAATCTGATTGTATAAAAATTATGTAAGAGCTTCCCTGTTATTACAGCTGTTTATTAGTTTTCAGGAGATGTGTTTCAATTCATTGTGGTCAGTAAATCTCATTCTAACTACATATTTTTGTAAAGGTTATATTCATGATTTTTTATTCGTATTTAAATTGGCTTATAACCATAGCATATAAAATGTGGTTTGTCGATATGTGATGTATTGCTGATTGATCTTGAGGGATATTTAGTTGATTATAACTAAATAGTCCTATCTTGAAATGAAATTGACCAATTTCTGAATCTTCTCAGAGGCCGTGTGTGACGAATTTTAAGATATATGTAGTGTAGGTTGGTCGTAAACTTGTTTGAGGGTTAATTATGTAATCAATTTCACTCGATAGTGTATTGATACATATTGTTTTGTCAGCAATTTTATTGCGTTTTTTCTTATCTAAATCGAATAGAGTATTTTTTTAATGTATTTGCATTCAGTATGCATTATTATTTTTTTACATATACCAATTATGTGATTATACACACACATACACATGTTTTGTTATATTCTAATCTTAATAAAATGTATTTTTTGCATCTTTTTTAACAATATGTCACCAATTTGTTGTATTATTTACAACTACTTTGATGATGTTGTTTTACAAGATGTTTAAATATATCTAATTTTGATTTAAACCAATTTTGTGCATTTTTCTTGTTACACAATATTTTTGCAAAAAAAAATTTTTTTAGTAAATGTGTAATCAAATTTCAATTCTAATTTTTTTAATTGAATATTACTCATACTTATCAATGATTTAACATATACACATGTTAACGCGTTCTATATATGTAGACCTTTAATGGTAATTTGATTTTGGTAAATTAAAGACTGATGTATTCGGTTTTCTTATTAGCTTTTATAATTTTTTATTTTAATTGATTTTTTAAAATTAATGATTAAAGTTAATAATTATTGTGATTAAGTTGAGTTCTATATTAATGATTAAAGTTAATATTTTTGTAATTGAATTAAGTTTCATTTGTTTATAAATACTTAGTGTTTATTTATATATTTAAATTAAATCTATTTTTTAAAAATAAGTTAATGTTCAAAAATACTTAGTGTTTATTTTTAAATATTTAAATTAAATCTATATTTTTTAACAATCAAATTTTTAAAATAATTTAATGTTCAAAAATACTTAGTGTTTATATTTTTTATTAAATTTTTTTTTTTAATAATCAAAATTGAATCTATATATTTTTTTAGTAATCAAATTTAAAATAATTTAATATTTTAATAATCAAATTTAGATTAATTTAATGATCAAATTTTAAAATAATTTAATGTTCAAAAATACTAAGTGTTTATATTTTTTATATATTTAAATTAAATCTATTTTTTAATAATCAAAATTAAATCTATATTTTTTTAGTAATCAAATTTAAAATAATTTAATATTTTTTTATATATTTAAATTAAATCTATTTTTTAATAATCAAAATTAAATCTATATTTTTTTAGTAATCAAATTTAAAATAATTTAATATTTTAATAATCAAATTTAGATTAATTTAATGATCAAATGTTTGTGAAGAGTTTAAGAGATTGAATAAAGGTTTTTGTTAATAAATAGTGTGCCAGACTATTAAATAGTTTGCCAAACTATTGAAGTAATTCATATCAAGAAGAACCTTTATTTTTAAATTGTGTTTTTTTAAAATTGTGTTTTTATTCTTCTAAACATATTAATAGAATGTGTTTTTTGTGTGTGTATGTAGGATTTGATTTGTGTAATACAGATGTGTGTGTAATATACAATTTTTTGATTTTTGTAGAATACATATACATATGTAATATACAATGTATTGAGTTTTTTAATGAAATACTGTCAAATATAGGTCTTTTTGTTAAATAGTTTGCCAGACTATTAAATAGTTTGCTAGACTATTGAATATTTTTACTCATAACGTGAAGGCCTATATGGGAGAGTATTTTTCATTGTTTATACACATAATATGACTCTCCTAATTTTTATATTTGTAGTTCTGTATACATATCGAATGGGTATATATGTTTATATGTGATTTCATACATATAAAGCAGATAAACCTATCCAGTAAACAGAACAACATTGTGAATTAGAGAGCCATATGGTTAAATTATATTTTTTCGATATTAAATAAATTATGGTTTTATACGACACCACCAAGCCAATTAGCTGTACGATTTTTCCCAATTCTTGAACAATCTTCACCTGGTATAATCTACCCTGGATACACAGTCATCATAATCAAAATCTAATAACTCCTCGTCACTAGAAGTACCACCAGTTTCTGGCAAACCCAATGCTGTATATAAAAGAAATAAACAATATGTTAGTATTCTATCTTCCTATTGGTATTTTTTTATCTATTTCATATTGATATTTATCTTTTCTCCCTAAATTTTATATCACCTGTATATGTTAACATATTTTCACGTCGTAATTGACGGATACAGAAATCTGTACCACGCTGTACAAAATGTGGAATGTACTCCAGAACCCTCGAATCCTCACATTGTACGCCAAGCGAAGCGTACAAACTTCGGTATAACATGAGTTGAGTATTAATTGGCATCTTACCAATGGCGGGTAATGGTGTCATAGTGTCTGATATAGTGTGACCCGTATCTTTCTTGTGTTGATAAACAACACTTGTTGTGTCTTGTTGTATTATATTGTTTAGGTCCGGTATAGCACCTAAGCCGGACACTATGAAGCTGTTTTCGCATTCTGTACAGGTCATCATATATATTTTTGATTTACGACTCATTTTGACACCATCCCTTATACGGTTTGATACCAATAACTGAGGATCCAATATATCTGAGGGTTCTTCGCTAGTATCTGAGATTATTTGTGTTATTTTTGTTAGATCTGACCGTGTTATACCATATTCTGCCAAGTCATTTGTTAGTTCCTCATCATCATCATCATTATATTTGTCAACACTAGTGGTTCCACTACTGCCGATGTTATCATTGTCATCACATGAACTAATTCCAGTTGAAGTACTTGATTGTATATTTGATATTCGCTGTGACAATGATAATGGATCGGAGCTGTCAGTGCCACTGGATGATGATATTAGTGAAACTGATTGTGGTATGGTTGTTGAGGACTTAACAAATACAATGTCAGCTGTTTCTTGGTCCACTTTGTTGGTTATTTCTTGATTTACTATAAAATAAATATATTGAACATGTTATAGGTATTTTTTATTGGGGACTATGGGGGCGATTATCACAAGGCAACGTGCTTCAACATGGCGAAACCAGCGCAATCCTTGTCGGTGTCGTCTCAAGTCAACTCACTGGTCACCAGAATTGACAAATTGTCAAATGGTGACACCTCCACTTCGGTGGAAGTCCTCCTCGTGGAAGTCCCTGGAAACGGCGCTCTACACCACCCGGTGAAGAAGTCGGCTAAAGTGAGTGGCGAGCATCTCCCTCAGAGTGAGGGTTCGTGCGTTGGGTTTGGGTCCCACCACGGAAAAAACCTATGCGCCCAATGAAAACAAAAAAGAAGCCTCGGATAACGACCGATTACAACGATGACGACCCACGCAAACGTTTTAAGGACCATGATGTACGGATATGCACCTGGAATGTCCGGACCCTTTATAGGGAAGGTGCCTCTATCCACCTGGCAGATGTCCTCGAAAAATATAAGGCTGACATCACCGCTATCCAGGAGATGCGATGGACGGGACAGGGCTGTTCGAAACAAGCGTCCTGTGATATCTACTACAGCTGCCATGCGGAGAGACACGAATTTGGATGTGGATTTGTGGTCGGCAAGAGACTCCGCCATCTTGTCTCTAGGTTCACGCCCGTGGACGAAAGGCTGGCAACAATCCGCATCAAGGCTAAATATTTCCATATCAGCCTAATTTGTGCACACGCTCCGACGAACGAGAAAGATGACGAGACAAAAGAGCGCTTCTACGAGCGCCTAGACCACGCATACGAGCGCCGCCCCCGCCACGATATCAAAATCGTGTTGGGCGATTTTAACGCCAAGGTGGGCAGAGAAGCCATCTATTGTCCCACAATCGGAAAATTTAGCCTCCATGCCAACACTTCCGATAACGGAACGAGGCTAATCGACTTCGCCGCAGCACGAAACATGGTAGTTAGTAGCACTAGATTCGAACATTTCGATATCCACAAGGCCACATGGTTGTCGCCCGATCAAAAAACTCGCAGAGAAAGCTAGACGTCGGAAAGCTGCAATCACAACAGACAACGCAAGCCTTTTCCACTCGACTCTCACACCTGCTTAGACAAAGCACTCCTCCTCTCGATGATATAAGCGCGCAGTGGAATCATATCTCCTGCTCTATGCGTACGGCTGCCGAAGAGGTGCTTGGATTCCAACGCCCCCTGAGGAATCAGTGGTATGACCAAGAGTGTCGCGCGGCCACTGCAGAGAAAGACGCTGCGTACAAATCCACCCTGCAGTCAGTAGCTACGCGAGCTGCGAAGGAGCGATACAAAGAGAAGAGGAGGGAAGAGAGACGTCTTTTCAGGCGTAAAAAAAGCGAGGCAGAAAGACGTGAGTGTGAGGATATTGAGATGCATGGGGACAGGAATGAGGCTCGAAAATTCTTCGAGAAAATAAAACGCCTAGCCGGAGGTTCAAAATCCGGAGCCTCTTCCTGTAAAGATGAGAACGGGAATCTAGTGACAGATATCCAGAGCACACTGAAAATATGGAGGGATCACTTCTCTAAACTGCTGACCGGTGATGATGACCTCAATTCCATCGATAGAGAAGCAAACCCGGCAACCCCAGTACTTGATGACGACGTTGAGATTCCGCCACCCGACCATGACGAGGTCAGAACAGCCATTGCTCGGCTGAAAAACAACAAAGCCGCAGGTGCTGATGGCCTGCCTGCTGAATTGTTTAAGACCGGAGGCGAAGAGCTAATAGAGAGCATGCACGAGCTCGTAAGCAGAATATGGTCGGATGAAAGCATGCCTGGAACCTCAGTGACTGGAACCTCAGTGTACTCTGCCCAATCCTTAAGAAAGGGGATCCCACTATCTGCGCCAACTACCGTGGGATCAGCCTACTCAATATCGCATACAAGGTTCTATCGAGCGTATTATGTGAAAGACTGAAGCCCATCGTCAACAGACTGATTGGACCTTATCAGTGCGGCTTCAGACCTGGAAAGTCCACCATAGACCAGATTTTCACATTGCGCCTAATCCAGGAAAAGACCCTAGAAAAACAGATCGACACCTACCACCTATTAGTCGACTATAAAGCCGCCTTCGACACCCCGATAAGGGAACGATTATACGCCGCAATGTCTGAGTTCGGTATACCTGCGAAACTTATAAGGCTTTGCAGGATGACCCTGAGCAACACACGTTGCTCAGTGAGAATAGGAAAAGACCTCTTCGAGCCATTTCATACCGAACGAGGTTTCAGACAGGGTGACTCCCTATCGTGCGACTTTTTTAACTTATTGATGGAGAAAATAGTTCGAGCTGCCGAACTCCGTCAAAGCGGCACTATCCTCAACAAAAGTGTCATGCTGCTCGCATATGCCGACGATATTGATATCATTGGCAGGAGCACACGAGCAGTCAGCGCAGCATTCTCCAGATTGGAGAAAGAGTCGCGTCGAATGGGTCTAGCGGTGAACGAGGACAAGACGAAGTTCCTTGTGTCAAGACGAAGTTCCTTGTGTATGAGTTATTCGACGACATTGACATAGTCAAGCGCATCAAGATCCAGCGGCTTCGCTGGCTAGGTCATGTCGAACGAATGGATGAAAACACTCCAGCCAAGAAGGTGCTTGAATCGAAACTCGAAGGTGGACAGCGTATAAGAGGGCGTCCAAATCTGCGTTGGAAAGACCAAGTTGAGGACAACCTGGCAACGCTTGGTATTTCTAACTGGCGTCAGCGCGCGCAAAGCAGATCCGACTGGCGCGGCTTCATCTCAGCGGCCAAAATCGATCCACGGTTGTAAGGGCCATTTAAGTAAGTAAGTAAGTATAGGTATTTTTCTCTCATTATATTTTACTAACTAAAATGATATATATTCTTGGGGTTTTTTCATATTTTTTGTGTGTGTTGTTCTTTATCTTTTATTTAGATTGGTTTTTCTTTGTGTAGTTTATTTGATATTGTATAAATGTGTGTGGTTTTTTCTATGTTTAGTTTTTGGTTTAATTTGGTCCTCCATTTATTTACCTGTTTGTTTTGGACTTGATACTCGAAGTCGTTTGTTTGGTAGTGTCGGATCTGGATCGGCTAGAGACATGTGTAGTTTAATAAATAAACTATTCGCCTTGGTAAAGGTAGGATAACCCAAATTCTGATCCCGAAATATCCGAACCAACAAATGTAATGTCTTCACAACAATAAACAATGGGTTTTGAATATGTTCGATTTATAATTGGTTGAGGTCGTAAATTTTCTTGTGTGTGTTGATTACCAAATTGTGATACTGTATGGGTTTGAATGGATTCTACGTAACCACTATAGCGCATTATGTATTGTTTCAATATCATTTTTCGTTCAATTAGATTCTCTTTCAAATGTGTCATAGAGTCTATCGATACAAGATGCTTTGTTATTTCATCCACAAAGATGTTACTAACACACATTAATGGATATGAATTTTCCAGAAATAGATTTTCATAATACAACAGGTCACCGATTAAAAATATGTTACTGGTTCGATACAGTACACAATGTAAAAACTGCACCATTGTTTGTTGTTTATGTGAATAGCGTTCGTTTGAGTAATAATGTATCATGCGTTTGGACTTGTTTGGTTTGTGATACATACGTATGTAATTTCGTTGAGCACCGCGTATTATTCGAATATCTAGAAATGTGATGGTTGGCATTAATCCTAATATCGGAAACTCATTTACTTCTTCACGTTCTACGGTCAGTTGTAACTTGGTTACCGTTTCGAACATATATTTGAATGTTCCCACATTGCATCTTGGCATATATAACAAAAAATCGTACATATACTTCCAGTATTGTACTATTTGTAAATCTTTAAACAACTGTACTGTATGTAATTGCAATAAGTAATCGAACATTATCGTTGCCAATAACCCAGAGTCGCATGCCCCTTGTGGTAAACCTTCTACTTGCGAATATATTTTACCATTATATGTGAAATAGTTGGCAATATGTAATGAGAAAAATATACTTTGGGTCAAGAGTATCGTTGGTATACAACATAATTCTTTGAACCAATCTGTCCGAGTCATATCAATGAGACATTTTGATATATCATGCTTGTTCATTGTTGTATACATATCAATGATATCGTATTTCACATATTGATATTCTGAACATATTAACACATTGTTCAAATCGTTTACTACGTTGTTCACATTTCTAACATTGTTTTTTGACAAGTATTTGTCGAGTACATCTCTCAAAACATATGCAACAATTTTCTGTACCGGATAGGTGAACCAACTGCGTGTACTGCATATTGGCCTACATGGTTGGCCTTCTTTGTGTATCTTCATTGTACCATACATATATGGTAGTCACACTGTAATTTTGTTACGCTCTCGAAGTAAACGTATAAATTTAACAGGTATTGGTGGCGATGACATAAACTGTTTACGCCCATTATAATCAATTAACTTCTGAGCCAACGTTTTATACGCATTATATATACTCTGACGTCGTATATTAAAATCCCTAGTATATTCGTGATATGTACCTATATCAATACATTTTGATATCCATGCATCCATTTTGGATCGGTAGTCACGTGTGTATATTAACGCAGTATTTTTTCCTTTATCGGATTGTATTAGACATACACCAGGATGTTGTAATAAGAACCGTCGCGATATGCTTAGCATGTGTTCCAACATACGGACCACGTAGGTCTTGTTAACACTACGTTTTATCGCATTTGATATGATTGTATAATGTGATGTAATACGATCACTTAAATATAACATAGGATCCCTATAATCCATCTTGTCATTTACATATTGCATAGCCTTAATACCATCGATTAAGGTTGGTGCGTATGGTGGTATAAATTTTGGACCCCAACTGATTAATATATCAAACTCGATAGGTGTTTTCAATGTTGTTAGATTTTTGTAACCACCACTTACTGCTTTCGGATAAAGCAGTGATGTTAGTGGCAGTTCGCCAGTATATAGATATGATATGTCTGGTAATTCATGCACCTTTAAAAAGTGATGGTTTTTTAATAATTCTTAGAATTTTTTGTATGAATTAGATTGTTTTATTAGAATATGGAATTTGTATTTAGATTGTATCATTTATTATTATAGGAATGCAATTTTCTGATTGTTAATCAAAATTGTTTTTCAATCAAATTTTTAAAACAAATTTTTAATAAAACTTGATTATATTTTTAAATTTTTAATCAAAATTGTTTTCAATCAAAATTAAAATTTTTAATAAAACTTGATTATTTTTTATTTTTTAATCAAAATTGTATGTTTAATTAAAAACTTCATTTTTATATTATCTAAATTTGATATTTGATTCTTGTAATTTTAATGTTTTATCAAAATTGTTTCAATCAAAGTTGATTTTTTATTCATAACTTGATTTATATTTTTTTTAATTTTTTAATCAAAATTATTTTTTAATTTTTTTAATCAAAATTGTTTTTTAAAAAAATTTTTTGTTTTACAATCGATTTTAGATTTTTTGTTTTACAATCGAGATTGAATTTTAACCAAAATTTGATTTATATTTTTTTAATCAAATTGTTTCAATCAAAATTGAATTTTTAATCAAAACTTTTATTTCATCTTAATTTGATATTTGATTCTTATAATTTTAAATTTTAAAATCTATGTACATATTTTCCAAAAATATTCTTCTAAATAAGTGTTTTAGTTTGCTTTGTTTTTTGTCCCTATTAATTACACAATTTACCTTGGTTGCTGCCATTTTCTTTTAAATCTTGATGGGTTTTTTAAAAAAATCTTGAATGGTTTTTCTGATTTCTCTACAAAGATCTTATTACTTGATATTTTTGTTCTTTCTATTTAGGTCTTGATAATATGGTTTGATTGATGGTAATCTCAGACAAGTATGGGTTTTTTGTAATTAGTATTCATCCTAATTAAATATTAAATATAATATTTATATACATTGTTTTTTATATGAATATAATAAAATGGTTCCATATGGAATTCTATCTTTTATGGAAAAACCTAATATTTTCTAAGTAAAACCCATGCATAAATCATTTTTATAAAATGTATATTAATATTTATAGTGACGTTGAAGACACTTACCAATACCCATGATAATGTTGTATGAGGATAGACGTATTCTGATGTAGATTGAATATTTATATTTGGTTAGCACACATCAATATATGTTTGGTTCTTGCTTACGTTGGTTGGTTTTCAAAATTAACCAATGGTTACGGCGACACATGTAATAGCTCTGTGCTATTTCACACCGCAGTATAATTATTTGTAGATTGCTGCAGCACAATACCTGTGTTAAAGTAAATATGGTTTAATATTAATAATTTCTAAATCAATGGTTTCTGAACCTTTTGTGAGTTGGACAATATTAATTATTGAATCAGGTTTTTGGTGAACACACGTTTATAGCTCTGCGCTATACACACCACGGTGAATTGGTGGTTTAGATGTAAAGTGTTATCTGTTCTTTTGATGCAGTACCTGTATTGAGTGAATGTTAAAATTATTATTATTACTTTAATTTAACAATCACTTTTTAATATGTTACTAATGGTTTAATTATAATTGGTTTCAAGATGGGAATTAAATATATTCAATTTGTTGGTTGTTGTGGGAATTGTATATGGTTTATATACTATTTTTTGCATTTTGGTCAGGTATAACAGTGTATCCCGACACTCACCATTCTTAACCAGTTATAATTGTATATATGGTTCTTGTTCGACAATTATTTAGTTCGAACAAAACGCTTTTATGCTAAACTAATGGTATTTTGTTTTAACACATATGTATTTTGCATTTTAACGCTTCACTTATGTTTTTTGCATTATTTAACGTTTCACTTATACGTTTAATGGTGTATTTTTTGATTGCCATGCATAATGGCTGGTGCAGCACCTGTTTAATTTGAATCGTTCTTTTAATGTAACTTTTGGGTTTTCTAACCTAAACCAAACTTAATTTCATTTTCTTACCAAATTGTTAATAATACTTAACACGAAGATCAAATGGTCTCCTGAATGGATGCTGTTGAGGTCAATGGGATGCTGTTGCTGTTGTTTATGTTGTCCACTCTTGATTTTTTCACAAATTTTTTCAACAAATTTTAATTGTTTTATTTTTGGTTAACTTTCATGCGTACTTTTGTGTCGATTGGCGCAATTATGTGTTGTATGCGTATCTATGGTGGTTTTTCTCCTCTTTTTGCAAGGCATAGCCTACTTTTTTGTTTCATATCGTATTAATGTATAAAATGGTTGCAAATAAACTATTTTACATGTAATTGTCCACTTGTTTGTAATCAGCTGTTCTATATCGTAGTAAGTTGCACGTATGTGTAACTTGATGGTCAGAACTGGTAATTTGATGGTCAGCACTGGTAATAGTTTTGTCTATTTGAGTGAGCTTTCATGAAATTACCCAACAGGAATATAAGTCATATTGGTATTGGAATGCATTTCCGATAACAATATTTTTTATATTCTATATTGTTTATGAAAACAACTTTGCTATATGAGAGAAACACTTTATATTTTCACACATATATATAAATTTCGCGTTTTATAGATAAAGGAATTTTTCAATATTACTTTGTTATGTTTGTCAAATTTAATTTCTAAAAACAACTTTGCTATATGAGAGAAACACTTTATACTTTATATTTTCACACATGTATATAAATTTCGCGTTTTATAGATAAAGGAATTTTTTCAATATTACTTTGTTATGTTTGTCAAATGTAATTTCTAAAAATAATTTAAATATTTTTTTAATATAAAAATCCGCGATTTAACGGTGTAATATTAGTAATATATCAATTTTATAAACTATGTGTGAAAGTGTTAAAGTGAATATATCCTATTTAATGGATTTTTTTAAATTTAAATTTATTTGATGAAATTTTTCGAAACTCAATTCTATTTAATGGTGTTTTTCTCATGATGTAAGTGTTTGTGTTTTTTATATATTTTATTATTTTGTATTTTAGTATTATCAGTAGTAAAATCAAAAGGTTTTATTGCTGATTTACATGATAAATTTTACTTTTATGGATATTTGTGTTTTTTAGTATTATCAATAGCAAAATCAAAAGGTTTTGTTACTGATATACATGAATAAAATCTTATTTATAGATATTTTGTGGTTCTAACCCTAGTACGTTTTAATTGGACATTGCATATTTATATTTTTTTGGTTTAATTTACTAATAAAAAGACATGTGTGATGAACAATTAATTCAAATATTTTGATTTGTTTTACTATGATTTTATGTAAATTTATATGGGTTTTGCATAATGTTATATATAAATAAATAAAATCCTATTCGGTCCCCATTTTTCATTATATTTTCATTGATATTAATATCAATTTAACCCAACCCACCTCAATTATAAGTGGCCTTGTTGTGTGTTTTGCTATTTTTTAAAAAAACCTACTGATGAGCCTGTTTGGTAGCAGGTGAAAAACGTTTATAGGTAAACCCATTGAGCCTAAACGGCATTGCCCCTTAATTTTATTTTGTATTATTGAAAATGAAATGTTTTGTGAATTGGAAAATTAGTATTTTCTAGTTAATGAAATATATGACACACACACACATACCAATTGTTTGCTTCACTTAAGAATCTTTTATTTTATTATATTTATTTTATGTAAAAAATACTCTATAGTTAAAATCTCATTTTTTTGTTTTTGAGTGTTAACGTTAAATTTATATAAATATATATGCTAAAATCTTAGTTTTCGCCACCAGCTTTTGGATAGACAGTAACTTAGCCCTAAACAATTGGTTCCGATGTCCGGAATATCGCTATATAATATGCTATACCAGCTTCTGTTAGGGAGAGTTTAGAAACCATTTTCTGTAGAATTTTCATTTTTCCGAAAATGGCTTAGGGTGGCCCATGAGACCATTGCCTGCAACAATAGGATCATCAAATAGTGGTGAATCCTCTTTGATGTATTTTTATAAAGTTTTTTCTATATAGGTAGATGAATAGGGTTTATCTTACACATACATTACATCCACATGTTTATATATTCATTATTTACATTTTTAATATTAAATACCAATGTCATCATGGGGCTTTCTTCACTGGTTGAGTTATGTCAAATCCTCTGTATGGGGGAGCCCAGTTCTGGTGAATGTACTGTCTCGACATGTGTTAAGGAACCACGATGTATTCATGGGCAAGAATGCCGAATTACGATTTGAGTATGGAATTTAAATTCTATGTAATGTGTATTAGTGCCTAGGCCGACCTATTTGCTTTATGCATTCCTAATGGTGATAATACAATTATAAATTCTAGAATAATTCCATATATAAGTCAATGAGTATTTTCTGCGGACTCTCATTTGATTACGGTCCCCCTTGATATATGATATTTTTCAATTAAAATTGTAATAAAATGTTTTATGGACTATATTTAATCAGAACATATTTATTCGTTAGCCATATGTTCTGATAAATGTACCACATTTGTAAACATTGTTACAAATCTGATTGTATAAAAATTATGTAAGAGCTTCCCTGTTATTACAGCTGTCTATTAGTTTTCAGGAGATGTGTTTCAATTCATTGTGGTCAGTAAATCTCATTCTAACTACATATTTTTGTAAAGGTTATATTCATGATTTTTTATTCGTATTTAAATTGGCTTATAACCATAGCATATAAAATGTGGTTTGTCGGTATGTGATGTATTGCTGATTGATCTTGAGGGATATTTAGTTGATTATAACTAAATAGTCCTATCTTGAAATGAAATTGACCAATTTCTGAATCTTCTCAGAGGCCGTGTGTGACGAATTTTAAGATATATGTAGTGTAGGTAGGTCGTAAACTTGTTTGAGGGTTAATTATGTAATCAATTTCACTCGATAGTGTATTGATACATATTGTTTTGTCAGCAATTTTATTGCGTTTTTTCTTATCTAAATCGAATAGAGTATTTTTTTAATGTATTTGCATTCAGTATGCGTTATTGTTTTTTTACATATACCAATTATGTGATTATACACACACATACACATGTTTTGTTATATTCTAATCTTAATAAAATGTATTTTTTGCATCTTTTTTAACAATATGTCACCAATTTGTTGTATTATTTACAACTACTTTGATGATGTTGTTTTACAAGATGTTTAAATATATCTTATTTTGATTTAAACCAATTTTGTGCTTTTTTCTTGTTACACAATATTTTTGCTAAACATTTTTTTTTAGTAAATGTGTAATCAAATTTCAATTCTAATTTTTTTAATTGAATATTACTCATACTTATCAATGATTTAAGATATACACATGTTAACGCGTTCTATATATGTAGACCTTTAATGGTAATTTGATTTTGGTAAATTAAAGACTGATGTATTCGGTTTTCTTATTAGCTTTTATAATTTTTTATTTTAATTGATTTTTTAAAATTAATGATTAAAGTTAATAATTATTGTGATTGAATTGAGTTCTATATTAATGATTAAAGTTAATATTTTTGTAATTGAATTAAGTTTCATTTGTTTATAAATACTTAGTGTTTATTTATATATTTAAATTAAATCTATTTTTTAAAAATAAGTTAATGTTCAAAAATACTTAGTGTTTATTTTTATATATTTAAATTAAATCTATATTTTTTAACAATCAAATTTTTAAAATAATGTAATGTTCAAAAATACTTAGTGTTTATATTTTTTATTAAATCTATTTTTTTAATAATCAAAATTGAATCTATATATTTTTTTAGTAATCAAATTTAAAATAATTTAATATTTTAATAATCAAATTTAGATTAATTTAATGATCAAATTTTAAAATAATTTAATGTTCAAAAATACTAAGTGTTTATATTTTTTATATATTTAAATTAAATCTATTTTTTAATAATCAAAATTAAATCTATATTTTTTTAGTAATCAAATTTAAAATAATTTAATATTTTTTTATATATTTAAATTAAATCTATTTTTTAATAATCAAAATTAAATCTATATTTTTTTAGTAATCAAATTTAAAATAATTTAATATTTTAATAATCAAATTTAGATTAATTTAATGATCAAATGTTTGTGAAGAGTTTAAGAGATTGAATAAAGGTTTTTGTTAATAAATAGTGTACCAGACTATTAAATAGTTTGCCAAACTATTGAAGTAATTCATATCAAGAAGAACCTTTATTTTTAAATTGTGTTTTTTTAAAATTGTGTTTTTATTCTTCTAAACATATTAATAGAATGTGTTTTTTGTGTGTGTATGTAGGATTTGATTTGTGTAATACAGATGTGTGTGTAATATACAATTTTTTGATTTTTTGATTTTTGTAGAATACATATACATATGTAATATACAATATATTGAGTTTTTTAATGAAATACTGTCAAATATAGGTCTTTTTGTTAAATAGTTTGCCAGACTATTAAATAGTTTGCTAGACTATTGAATATTTTTACTCATAACGTGAAGGCCTATATGGGAGAGTATTTTTCATTGTTTATACACATAATATGACTCTCCTAATTTATATATTTGTAGTTCTGTATACATATCGAATGGGTATATATGTTTATATGTGATTTCATACATATAAAGCAGATAAACCTATCCAGTAAACAGAACAACATTGTGAATTAGAGAGCCATATGGTTAAATTATATTTTTTCGATATTAAATAAATTATGATTTTATACGACACCACCAAGCCAATTAGCTGTACGATTTTTCCCAATTCTTGAACAATCTTCACCTGGTATAATCTACCCTGGATACACAGTCATCATAATCAAAATCTAATAACTCCTCGTCACTAGAAGTACCACCAGTTTCTGGCAAACCCAATGCTGTATATAAAAGAAATAAACAATATGTTAGTATTCTATCTTCCTATTGGTATTTTTTTATCTATTTCATATTGATATTTATCTTTTCTCCATAAATTTTATATCACCTGTATATGTTAACATATTTTCACGTCGTAATTGACGGATACAGAAATCTGTACCACGCTGTACAAAATGTGGAATGTACTCCAGAACCCTCGAATCCTCACATTGTACGCCAAGCGAAGCGTACAAACTTCGGTATAACATGAGTTGAGTATTAATTGGCATCTTACCAATGGCGGGTAATGGTGTCATAGTGTCTGATATAGTGTGACCCGTATCTTTCTTGTGTTGATAAACAACACTTGTTGTGTCTTGTTGTATTATATTGTTTAGGTCCGGTATAGCACCTAAGCCGGACACTATGAAGCTGTTTTCGCATTCTGTACAGGTCATCATATATATTTTTGATTTACGACTCATTTTGACACCATCCCTTATACGGTTTGATACCAATAACTGAGGATCCAATATATCTGAGGGTTCTTCGCTAGTATCTGAGATTATTTGTGTTATTTTTGTTAGATCTGACCGTGTTATATCATATTCTGCCAAGTCATTTGTTAGTTCCTCATCATCATCATTATATTTGTCAACACTAGTGGTTCCACTACTGCCGATGTTATCATTGTCATCACATGAACTAATTCCAGTTGAAGTACTTGATTGTATATTTGATATTCGCTGTGACAATGATAATGGATCGGAGCTGTCAGTGCCACTGGATGATGATATTAGTGAAACTGATTGTGGTATGGTTGTTGAGGACTTAACAAATACAATGTCAGCTGTTTCTTGGTCCACTTTGTTGGTTATTTCTTGATTTACTATAAAATAAATATATTGAACATGTTATAGGTATTTTTCTCTCATTATATTTTACTAACTAAAATGATATATATTTTTGGGGTTTTTTCATATTTTTTGTGTGTGTTGTTCTTTATCTTTTATTTAGATTGGTTTTTCTTTGTGTAGTTTATTTGATATTGTATAAATGTGTGTGGTTTTTTCTATGTTTAGTTTTTGGTTTAATTTGGTCCTCCATTTATTTACCTGTTTGTTTTGGACTTGATACTCGAAGTCGTTTGTTTGGTAGTGTCTAATCTGGATCGGCTAGAGACATGTGTAGTTTAATAAATAAACTATTCGCCTTGGTAAAGGTAGGATAACCCAAATTCTGATCCCGAAATATCCGCACCAACAAACTTGTAATGTCTTCACAACAATAAACAATGGGTTTTGAATATGTTCGATTTATAATTGGTTGAGGTCGTAAATTTTCTTGTGTTTGTTGATTACCAAATTGTGATACTGTATGGGTTTGAATGGATTCTACGTAACCACTATAGCGCATTATGTATTGTTTCAATATCATTTTTCGTTCAATTAGATTCTCTTTCAAATGTGTCATAGAGTCTATCGATACAAGATGCTTTGTTATTTCATCCACAAAGATGTTACTAACACACATTAATGGATATGAATTTTCCAGAAATAGATTTTCATAATACAACAGGTCATCGATTAAAAATATGTTACTGGTTCGATACAGTACACAATGTAAAAACTGCACCATTGTTTGTTGTTTATGTGAATAGCGTTCGTTTGAGTAATAATGTATCATGCGTTTGGACTTGTTTGGTTTGTGATACATACGTATGTAATTTCGTTGAGCACCGCGTATTATTCGAATATCTAGAAATGTGATGGTTGGCATTAATCCTAATATCGGAAACTCATTTACTTCTTCACGTTCTACGGTCAGTTGTAACTTGGTTACCGTTTCGAACATATATTTGAATGTTCCCACATTGCATCTTGGCATATATAACAAAAAATCGTCCATATACTTCCAGTATTGTACTATTTGTAAATCTTTAAACAACTGTATTGTAAGTAATTGCAATAAGTAATCGAACATTATCGTTGCCAATAACCCAGAGTCGCATGCCCCTTGTGGTAAACCTTCTACTTGCGAATATATTTTACCATTATATGTGAAATAGTTGGCAATATGTAATGGGAAAAATATACTTTGGGTCAAGAGTATCGTTGGTATACAACATAATTCTTGGAACCAATCTGTTCGAGTCATATCAATGAGACATTTTGATATATCATGCTTGTTCATTGTTGTATACATATCAATGATATCGTATTTCACATATTGATATTCTGAACATATTAACACATTGTTCAAATCGTTTACTACGTTGTTCACATTTCTAACATTGTTTTTTGACAAGTATTTGTCGAGTACATCTCTCAAAACATATGCAACAATTTTCTGTACCGGATAGGTGAACCAACTGCGTGTACTGCATATTGGCCTACATGGTTGGCCTTCTTTGTGTATCTTCATTGTACCATACATATATGGTAGTCGCACTGTAATTTTGTTACGCTCTCGAAGTAAACGTATAAATTTAACAGGTATTGGTGGCGATGACATAAACTGTTTACGCCCATTATAATCAATTAACTTCTGAGCCAACGTTTTATACGCATTATATATACTCTGACGTCGTATATTAAAATCCCTAGTATATTCGTGATATGTACCTATATCAATACATTTTGATATCCATGCATCCATTTTGGATCGGTAGTCACGTGTGTATATTAACGCAGTATTTTTTCCTTTATCGGATTGTATTAGACATACACCAGGATGTTGTAATAAGAACCGTCGCGATATGCTTAGCATGTGTTCCAACATACGGACCACGTAGGTCTTGTTAACACTACGTTTTATCGCATTTGATATGATTGTATAATGTGATGTAATACGATCACTTAAATATAACATAGGATCCCTATAATCCATCTTGTCATTTACATATTGCATAGCCTTAATACCATCGATTAAGGTTGGTGCGTATGGTGGTATAAATTTTGGACCCCAACTGATTAATATATCAAACTCGATAGGTGTTTTCAATGTTGTTAGATTTTTGTAACCACCACTTACTGCTTTCGGATAAAGCAGTGATGTTAGTGGCAGTTCGCCAGTATATAGATATGATATGTCTGGTAATTCATGCACCTTTAAAAAGTGATGGTTTTTTAATAATTCTTAGAATTTTTTGTATGAATTAGATTGTTTTATTAGAATATGGAATTTGTATTTAGATTGTATTATTTATTATTATTATAGGAATGCAATTTTCTGATTGTTAATCAAAATTGTTTTTCAATCAAATTTTTAAAATTTTTTTTTAATAAAACTTGATTATATTTTTAATTTTTTAATCAAAATTGTTTTTTCAATCAAAATTAAAATTTTATTAAAACTTGATTATATTTTTATTTTAATAAAAATTGTTTTTTCAATCAATATTGTATTTTTTAATTAAAAACTTGATTTTTTATATTATCTAAATTTGATATTTGATTCTTGTAATTTTAATGTTTTATCAAAATTGTTTCAATCAAAGTTGAATTTTTTATTCATAACTTGATTTATATTTTTTAATTATTAATCAAAATTATTTTTGAATTTTTTTAATCAAAATTGTTTTTAAAAAATTTTTTGTTTTACAATCGATTTTAGATTTTTTGTTTTACAATCGAGATTGAATTTTAACCAAAATTTGATTTATATTTTTTTAATCAAATTGTTTCAATCAAAATTGAATTTTAATCAAAACTTTTATTTCATCTTAATTTGATATTTGATTCTTATAATTTTAAATTTTAAAATCTATGTACATATTTTCCAAAAATATTCTTCTAAATAAGTGTTTTAGTTTGCTTTGTTTTTTGTCCCTATTAATTAAACAATTTACCTTGGTTGCTGCCATTTTCTTTTAAATCTTGATGGGGTTTTTTTTTAAAAAAAATCTTGAATGGTTTTCTGATTTCTCTACAAAGATCTTATTACTTGATATTTTTGTTCTTTCTATTTAGGTCTTGATAATATGGTTTGATTGATGGTAATCTCAGACAAGTATGGGTTTTTGTAATTAGTATTCATCCTAATTAAATATTAAATATAATATTTTTATATACATTGGTTTTTATATGAATATAATAAAATGGTTCCATATGGATTTCTATCTTTTATGGAAAAACCTAATATTTTCTAAGTAAAACCCATGCATAAATCATTTTTATAAAATGTATATTAATATTTATAGTGACGTTGAAGACACTTACCAATACCCATGATAATGTTGTATGAGGATAGACGTATTCTGATGTAGATTGAATATTTATATTTGGTTAGCACACATCAATATATGTTTGGTTCTTGCTTACGTTGGTTGGTTTTCAAAATTAACCAATGGTTACGGCGACACATGTAATAGCTCTGTGCTATTTCACACCGCAGTATAATTATTTGTAGATTATTTGTATGGTTTAATATTAATAATATCTAAATCAATGGTTTCTGAACCTTTTGTGAGTTGGACAATATTAATTATTGAATCAGGTTTTTGGTGAACACACGTTTATAGCTCTGCGCTATACACACCACGGTGAATTGGTGGTTTAGATGTAAAGTGTTATCTGTTCTTTTGATGCAGTACCTGTATTGAGTGAATGTTAAAATTATTATTATTACTTTAATTTAACAATCACTTTTTAATATGTTACTAATGGTTTAATTATAATTGGTTTCAAGATGGGAATTAAATATATTCAATTTGTTGGTTGTTGTGGGAATTGTATATGGTTTATATACTATTTTTTGCATTTTGGTCAGGTATTACAGTGTATCCCGACACTCACCATTCTTAATCAGTTATAATTGTATATATGGTTCTTGTTCGACAATTATTTAGTTCGAACAAAACGCTTTTATGCTAAACCAATGGTATTTTGTTTTAACACATATGTATTTTGCATTTTAACGCTTCACTTATGTTTTTTGCATTATTTAACGTTTCACTTATACGTTTAATGGTGTATTTTTTGATTGCCATGCATAATGGCTGGTGCAGCACCTGTTTAATTGGAATCGTTTTTTTAATGTAACTTTTGGGTTTTCTAACCTAAACCAAACTTAATTTCATTTTCTTACCAAATTGTTAATAATACTTAACACGAAGATCAAATGGTCTCCTGAATGGATGATGTTGAGGTCAATGGGATGCTGTTGCTGTTGTTTATGTTGTCCACTCTTGAATTTTTCACAAATTTTTTCAACAAATTTTAATTGTTTTATTTTTGGTTAACTTTCATGCGTACTTTTGTGTCGATTGGCGCAATTATGTGTTGTATGCGTATCTATGGTGGTTTTTCTCCTCTTTTTGCAAGGCATAGCCTACTTTTTTTGTTTCATATCGTATTAATGTATAAAATGGTTGCAAATAAACTATTTTACATGTAATTGTCCACTTGTTTGTAATCAGCTGTTCTATATCGTAGTAAGTTGCACGTATGTGTAACTTGATGGTCAGCACTGGTAATTTGATGGTCAGCACTGGTAATAGTTTTGTCTATTTGAGTGAGCTTTCATGAAATTACCCAACAGGAATATAAGTCATATTGGTATTGGAATGCATTTCCGATAACAATATTTTTTATATTCTATATTGTTTATGAAAACAACTTTGCTATATGAGAGAAACACTTTATATTTTCACACATATATATAAATTTCGCGTTTTATAGATAAAGGAATTTTTCAATATTACTTTGTTATGTTTGTCAAATTTAATTTCTAAAAACTACTTTGCTATATGAGAGAAACACTTTATACTTTATATTTTCACACATGTATATAAATTTCGCGTTTATAGATAAAGGAATTTTTTCAATATTACTTTGTTATGTTTGTCAAATGTAATTTCTAAAAATAATTTAAATATTTTTTTAATATAAAAATCCGTGATTTAACGGTGTAATATTAGTAATATATCAATTTTATAAACTATGTGTGAAAGTGTTAAAGTGAATATATCCTATTTAATGGATTTTTTTAAATTTAAATTTATTTGTTGAAATTTTTCGAAACTCAATTCTATTTAATGGTGTTTTTCTCATGATGTAAGTGTTTGTGTTTTTTATATATTTTATTATTTTGTATTTTAGTATTATCAGTAGTAAAATCAAAAGGTTTTATTGCTGATATACACGATAAATTTTACTTTTATGGATATTTGTGTTTTTTAGTATTATCAATAGCAAAATCAAAAGGTTTTGTTACTGATATACATGAATAAAATCTTATTTATAGATATTTTGTGGTTCTAACCCTAG
This sequence comes from Dryomyza anilis, assembly GCA_951804985.1. Taxonomy (NCBI): domain Eukaryota; kingdom Metazoa; phylum Arthropoda; class Insecta; order Diptera; family Dryomyzidae; genus Dryomyza; species Dryomyza anilis. Next base: position 8,061,772 of record OX638136.1, on the reverse strand, counting down.
TACGTTTTAATTGGACATTGCATATTTATTTTTTTGGTTTAATTTACTAATAAAAAGACATGTGTGATGAACAATTAATACGAATATTTTTGATTTGTTTTGCTATGATTTTATGCAAATTTATATGGGTTTTGCATAATGTTATATATAAATAAATAAAATCCTACTCGGTCCCCATTTCTCATTATATTTTCATTGATATTAATATCAATTTAACCCAACCCACCTCAATTATAAGTGGCCTTGTTGTGTGGTTTGCTATATTTTTAAAAAAAACCTACTGATGAGCCTGTTTGGTAGCAGGTAAAAAACGTTTATAGGTAAACCCATTGAGCCTAAACGGCATTGCCCCTTAATTTTATTTTGTATTATTGAAAATGAAATGTTTTGTTAATTGGAAAATTAGTATTTTCTAGTTAATGAAATATATGACACACACACACACACATACCAATTGTTTGCTACACTTAAGAATCTTTTATTTTATTAAATTTATTTTATGTAAAAAATTTGTTTTTGGGTGTTAACGTTAAATTTATATAAATATATATGCTAAAATCTTAGTTTTCGCCATCAGCTTTTGGATAGACAGTAACTTAGCCCTAAACAATTGGTTCCGATGTCCGGAATATCGCTATAGAAAAAAGTTATTATTTTGTGTTTCCTCAAACATATTTTTATTATTGTGTTTCCTTAAAGTTTATTTAAATTGGCGGAATATTTAAGTGCGTTGTACACACGTTGTATATATTTCCCAGCAATTTTAATTGATGAGTTAGTGATGAAGTGTTGAGTTGTGTGAAAGCTTGACCATTAAATGGTTACCCAGTACTGAAAATACATTTTATTTCCAGCTGGGAACACATTTTTATTCGTCTCAAAAATTCGTTATTGCAATTAACTGCATACGATATACATCAGTGGTTGCTGAAGAAGGGAAACATCAATATTTTCACAAGTCTACACACTATTTCGAAGTATTCTACGTATCCTGTTTTTTTGTTTGCTTTGTATTAAAAAACCAATGTTGAATTTGAACATTGTTTTCAAAACATTTTTTTTTACCAACAGATTTTTTTAAAAATTATTTTCATCTTAACCAGCTTTTTTAAAAGCTATAAAGAGATTTCTGAAGTTGCCGGATTGCTGATTTGATGAGTGTTAACTTTATTTTTTTTTTGTTTTTACTTTGAAATTTGTTCAAGTGTTACAAATTTCTTCGTTTTTAATTAATTTTTTAATTATATTTTTCTTTAAAAATCTGTACAAATTCAATCAATTCATTCAGTAAATCAATTCAGAAGGGGGCAATTCTCCAAAATTTAATTATTTTTTTCTAACCCACCATATAGCCGAGAGAACTGTGCACAATTCTTCGTAACTGACACAAAAGGGTGAGTCATGTTTTTTTTAATCTAGATATTGAATTTTCAATAATTTGGTTTAGTTGTTATTTTTTATTATCACATTTGAGATTTTCCATTTTCATTTATTGATTGAATTTAATTTTTTTTTTAACTTTTTGAAGTAACGTAATTGCTCTTCTTAACTTTATTCATTTCATTTAAATAATTCATAAAATAAACAACGTGATATAGTGATGATAAACAAACATAATGGTTTAATTATTTAATAGTTGGGTGGGAGAGTATTCTGAGACAAACTAAAATGTAATCAATGGTGAAGTAAGTTGTATAGGGGTTATTTAAAATTAGGGCCTAATAAATAACCATGGTCGGGAGGGATTCGATAATGGCCATACCAGAGAGGCGCTTCCTGCTGGTATCCTTCTTTTTTTTTAAATAACTGTTCTATTCTGATCTTTTCTGTTATATTCTCATCATATATTCTTATTCTTTTGTTTGTTTAACTATTTATCGGTGTTTTTATAAATTTGTGACGTTGTCTAAAAATAAGACGTAGGAGACAAGTACCCATCCACCTGAGCCTAGCCGGTGCACCAACACACCGAGCGTCTCCACAACAACACCTTTTCATGTCCTAGCAAAACGATACATGGCGCCCAACGAAGATGGCTGAGTTTTTTTGTTTTTGTTTTAGTTTTCGACTATTTTTCTCAATTTTCTAAATTTTGTCATCTGGCACCGTCTTTTCATCTTTCTATCTTGAGATTTCAACATAATAATATGATCATAAATATTCTAAAAGTGTTTAATAGTCCTATTAATCGCGGGCCTAGGTAAAATAGCGGTACAGATCATTTACATTCAGAAATTCGTATAAAACGCACGTTTACAGAGATTGAATTATTTATAACTTTAGTATTGGGAGTATGATTTCTATTTAAATATAGTCAAAAGAAAACGTTGTATCGTTTCACATAAAATATAAAACACATAATCGGCAAAGTTATACCGTAGTTATAGGTGATTATATAGTTGAAAAATTAAATTTTTTTCTTACATATGTATTAAAGATATGTACTCAACAGATCAAATATATAATTGTACGATCGTGAAATGTATTATTTATTACCGATTTAATAAAATATATTTTATTACATTTGGTTAGGAAACACCCAAATTAGTGTCGATTATTATATATTTATTAATTCAATAACACTTTACTCAAGAAACGAGAAAAAAATATTCGTATGGAGATATCCCAATCTCCAATGCAATATAAATCGTGTATGCTGATTTTGACTGCATACTCAGTTTTTTCTTATTACGTAACATATTTATGAAAATTTCTAATTTTAAAAAATATATATATATATAAATTTAAATAGAAATTAAACGGATATCATATTGTTTTTTTTTTTCAAACAGATTCATACAGCGCTACCAATAATCAAAAAATAATGTACAGTTCGGCTTTTTGACAAATCATCCACATACATTTATGTCAAAATCGACTACTATCTTAAGTTGGACATTATTTTTTGATTATTGGTAACGCTGATATTGTTAGTTGTTAACATGGTACATGAATTTAATTATTATTATTATTCATAATGTTAATTATGAATAGTAAACAATTTTAACCGAACATGGATTATCTGTTTGATTCAACATGCTGTATCGTTAATGTACAAATTGTATAATGTTACATTTACATTGGTTAGAATAACTCGATGCCTTGTTAAATTAAAATTACAATAAAATGTATGTACTGTTGATTTAATAGTATCACGAAAACTTATTTTAATATACAAAAAATAGATTTTTTTTATTTTATAGACTACTTTGGAGGATTTTTTTAGAATTTCGGATCTAATGATAAATAAGAAAGCGATATATGGTTATCAAGAGTATTGCCCAAACTAAAATTATAAACTTTTTTTCTATATATACTACACTCTGAGAAATAAATTAACAATCATATTGGTCAAAATGGCATTGACAATAATCTATTGCTAATTTATTGTTGTTATCCACAATTGAAATTGTTAATTTTTCGAAGTTATTTTTTGACGCACTTTATTTAATTATGACGTCTAAAAATAAAAATTAAACATCAAAATTAACAATTAATTGTTATTTTGAATTGTTAAATTGTTATTGGTAATGAAGACTATATTAACAATCGAATTGTTAAAAATAACAATGATGATTCTTAACTCGGCCTACTTCGTAAACATATTTCCATTGTATTTTTACAGTGGTTTTCTTTTAACAAAAGCCTACTGCCTAAATAATGCTTAGAAAATGTTATACAGTAATTTAATAGACTTTTCCCTGGCATTTTTCATTAATTTATACAGCATCTTTAAAAATATGACATACAAAAATAATATAAATTATGGCGCATTAACTAATTGAATAATTTTGTACAAAACTGTTCTAATTTTATATTGTAAAATAATTAAAAACAATTAAAATTATACATATATTATTTTAATTGTTATTAATTATTTTACTTATTACATATATATTTTATATTTCATATTTTATATATTATATGATAAACAATGAGTTTGTCTTCTCAAATTCCATCTGGTCTATATTATGGTTATTATTACACTACCGTGAAACCGTCCGTATCTGAGCTAGACCTCGTTAAAAATTGTCTTTTGTTCGGCTACAGCACTGCAAAGCGTGCGCATTTGCAGGACTTGTTGCAATTGCTACTCCTTGAAACGCACAATGCGCCTCCTATTCGCGACGCTTTGTGGTTTTCGTTCTTCGTCTTCTCAAATTGCTCATAGCTGGATCTGAAAGTAAAACATATAATAGAAAAACAATGTATATAGAAAAATAAACCACTGTAGAGAAATTTTTATTTTTAGGTATTTTTATAGCAGGCTATACATTTTGTCATTTTATTAAATTCATTTGTAAGCTATTTTTTTTATAACAAGTAATATATGAATCCACTTGTTAAAATAATGATTTTTTTTTTTTTTTTGGTAGGCGCTGTTTTATTTTAGTTGTTTTCAATTCTACTGATCATTTCTTAAATGAAAATCACATAAGCATCAATTTTGAAGAAACTGTATAAAAAGGGCGAATTGAGTTCGATTCGATACAGCGAAATTTTGAAGTGTTATAGTTAACATTGTGAAAAAAGTTATTATTTTGTGTTTCCTCAAACATATTTTTTTTATTGTGTTTCCTTAAAGTTTATTTAAATTGGCGGAATATTTAAGTGCGTTGTACACACGTTGTATATATTTCCCAGCAATTTTAATTAGTGAGTTAGTGATGAAGTGTTGAGTTGTGTAAAAGCTTGACCATTAAATGGTTACCCAGTACTGAAAATACATTTTATTTTTTTTACCAACAGCTTTTTTTTTAAATTATTTTAATTCTTAACCAGCTTTTTTAAAAACTATAAAGAGATTTCTGAAGTTGCTGGATTGCTGATTTAATGAGTGTTAACTTTTTTTTTTTATTACTTTTAAATTTGTTCAAGTGTTACCTATTTCTTCGTTTTTAATTACATTTTATAAAATTTTTTATTAAATTTACTAATTAATTTTCTTAATCATTATCAATATTGTTTAGAAATTAAAATTTTCATCGTTTTTTTTTTAAATTACTTAAAATGAATTTAAATTAATTAATTGATTTTCTAAATAATTTTTAATATTAATTCATTTTGTAATTTTAATGATTAAATATTAATTACCTGAGATTTGAATCAACATTTTATTTATAATTTAATTCATAAATTATTTAATTCTTTAAAAATCTGTAAAAATTCAATCAATTCAGAAGGGGGTAATTCTCCAAAATTTAATTATTTTTTTTAATTCCACCATATAGCCGAGAGAACTGTGCACAATTCTTCGTAACTGACACAAAAGGGTGAGTCATGATTTTTTTTTAATTTAGATATTGAATTTTCAATAATTGGGTTTGGTTGTTATTTTTTATGATCACATTTGAGATTTTCCATGGTCGGGAGGGTTTAGATAATGGCCATACCAGAGAGGCGCTTCCTGCTGGTATCCTTCTTTTTTTTCTTTTTATTAAATAACTGTTCTATTCTGTTATGTTACATTCTCATCTCTTCTTTTGTTTGATTAACTATTTATCGGTGTTTTATAAGCAAAACGTTACATGGCGCCCAACGAAGATGGCTGAGTTTTTTGTTTTAGTTTTCGACTAGTTTTCTTAATTTTCTAAATTTTGTCATCTGGCACCGTCTTTTCATCTTTCTATCTTGAGATTTCAACATAATAATATGATCATAAATATTCTAAAAGTGTTTGATAGTCCTATTAATCGCGGGCCTAGGTAAAATGTAGCGGTACAGATCATTTACATTCAGAAATTCGTATAAAACGCACGTTTACAGAGATTGAATTATTTATAACTTTAGTATTGGGAGTATGATTTCTATTTAAATATAGTCAAAAGAAAACGTTGTACTCGTTTCACATAAAATATAAAACAAATAATCGGCAAAGTTATACCGTAGTTATAGGTGATTATATAATTGAAAAATTAAATTTTTTTCATACATATGTATTAAAGATATGTACTCAACAGATCAAATATATAATTGTACGATCGTGAAATGTATTATTTATTACCGATTTAATAAAATGTATTGTTATGAAAAGATGTAATTTGCCCCATAGTGCAAGCAATCAACAATAATTAATGAGACGCAAGACAAGTCAGCGCACTAAGCATGTGTTAGAAAGAGACTGAAGATTATTCAGCGCACTGAGGCAGTGTGTGGGATACAGATGGAAGATCACCGCATTAAAACACATGAGTGCGAATGAGATGCCAATAGTGTCGAACTGATGCATGCAGTATATAAGGTAGCCGCATCGGAGGTACAGCACTTCAGTTGTGATTTGATTGTGAACTAGTGCGTCTCGTGAGTGAACATTGCTAAGCTAAATTGTATAAATTCAGCAGTTGATACAAGTGATTATTCTTTAAGTTGTTATTTAAATAAATAAAGTTAATTAATACTAGTTGCAATAATACCAATTAAAACCAAATATTAGTGTGTTTTTATTTTGTACACAATCCAGCGATACGAACTCGTAGAACAGTTTTCCTTAGACTGAATTTTCGTAACATTGGTGTCAGAAGTGGGATTGTGATACAAAATGGTTAAATTCGAACAACTTAAAGTCGACCAGCTAAAGAAGGATCTGGCGATTCATAATCTTCCAACTGTAGGTACGAAAGTAGAACTACAAAAGCGTCTATTGAAAGAATTAGAGAACCAAGGCATTGACCTCGCAGATCACGAGTTTGAAGTGGAAACTGGAACAGCGTCATCGAAAAGTGTGGACACGGAGCAAAATGTACAGTCCCAAAGCTTTGATTTGAGCCAGTTACTCGGAGCAATACAACAACAGTTTCAAGACAATTCCAAACAGCTCCAAGAAAATGCCAACAAAATGGAACATAAGCTTCTAGAAAATTCGAAGCAGTTCCAAGAAAATTCGACCAGAAAGAAACAGAAACTTCAAGAAAATTCAAATCAACTTAAAACAGGACTACAAGGAAATTATAATCAGCTCAAATTAGACATGAAGCAAGAACTTCTAGAAAATTCCAACAAAATGGAACAGAAACTTCAAGAAAATTCGAAACGGCAAAGTTCTAATCAACAGCAAACTGAAATTAAGCAGCAGATGCAGGAGCATTCTAAGCAGCTTTTGGAAGTTTCTAACACACTCCATAGAAAAGTGACGGTGCTAGAAACACATGTAAATGACATGGAGTGAACATTGATGAAAAAATTCAAAGTTTAGAAAACGGTATAGACAAAGAAATCCAGGAAATAAAAAAAGATTTGCACGTGTTGCAGATAAATAGACCTACACAGATTGTTTTTAGTGGTACGAGGCTAAAATCGCCGATTGACGATGGAACCACAGCGTTCAACATTTTCAAGCTGCAATTTGAGACCACGGCTGTAAGTAATCGATGGAATAATGAGGACAGCGTAGCCGCACTTATCGTGGCGCTTAAAGGAGGCGCAGCCGAAGTATTGGAGACTGTTCCAGAAAGTGATCGAAACAGTTATTTAGCGGTTATGTCTGCACTGCAACGAAAATACGGCAGTGATCACATGAAATTGGAACTAAAGTGCCGAATGCAAAGAAATGGTGAAACATTGCAGGCGTATGCAGCGGACGTCGAGAGGCTTGCGCATTTGTCGTATGCAGATTCAATGAGTGATTTCATAGAAAAGTGCAAGATCGAAGCCTTCGTTGACGGCATACGTGATCCGGAAATAAGACGTGCCATAGTGACAATGGTGAAAGTGACATTTACGGAAACTGTAACCACAGCGCTAACACAGGAGACAGCAACTACGTTGTGCCGCCCAGCGCCAAAGATCCGTAAACTAGATGTGGAGAATGAAGACCTACTTCAGGTAATTTGCCAAGCATTAAAAAGTGGAGCTAAACCAGATTACACTGCTGCCAACCGAGACACCCAATTTACAACTGTGATACATATGGGCGTATGGCACGTGATTGTCGTAAAAACCGCTCACTAAACATGTTGATGGTAACAGCTCCACAACTGCTTGTTAAGGATAAAGTAGAGCCGCTTGTAGGAATAAGATTACAAACAGCTACAGGTGAAGAGGTCCCTATCAGTGGAAAGATTACCAAGAAAATAACGATTGGTACTACGGCAGTTAAGCATGATTTTATTGTGGCAGAAATAGTAGACGAAATAATACTTGGCATGGACTTCATGATAAAGACCGGTTTCACACTTGATTTAACAAGAAAAATTTTGAATTATGCCAACACGGAGATCCAACTAAATATTGATTGTGACCAGAGCCCGGAAATGAAACAAGTTATTGCTTATAAAAATAGAAATATACCACCTAATTCAGAAGCAATTGTTTGGGCGAAATTAAATGGAGATTGTGGGATAAGCAAGTTGTGGGTTATTGAAACAAACGAATAAGAACACTTGTTGAGGCGGAAAAAGGCAGAATTGTACCTATAAGAGTTCTCAATTTGGAAAACTCGTCAATATTTATCAAAAAGGGAACAGTGGTAGGCCAGTGTCAAGAGGCGTCAGCGATTATAAATTGCGAGTCAAATACATCAAAGGACTATGTCACACCGCAAATAAACAAACAATCTACTCAGAAGTTTATAAATGAGTGGACGAAGGATTTGGCTGCCAATGAAAAGAGTCAAGTACAACAGCTAATTGACAAATATCGATGTATATTTGCTGAAAAGGGCCAAAAGGACGGCAAAACTGCCATTGTAAAACATCGAATAGACACTGTTGATTCTAACCCAATTCGTCAAGCACCAAGAAGGGTACATTTGCAAAAAGAGACGAAGTATCACATTTGAACCATCTGAGAGTCCATGGAGTTCACCAGTAGTATTGGTGAAAAAGAAGGATGGTAGTACTCGGTTCTGCGTTGATTACCGAAAACTTAATGATGTCACCAAGAAAGTTAGTTATACACTGCCCAGAATCGATGACACATTGGATACACTATCTAATGCTAAGTGGTTTTCAACGTTGGACTTGCAAAGCGGTTACTGGCACGTAGAAATCGATAAAAAAAGATCGAGAGACGACCGCATTCAGTACTGGAGATGGACCATGGCAATTTTTGGTAATGCCATTTGGACTATGCCTAGTATACCTTGATGACATCATTGTTATGGGGAAGGATTTCAACGAACATCTAAGAAATCTAGAGGAAGTATTCCTTCGATTGAAAAATGCGGGTCTACAACTTAGCCCAATGAAATGCTCACTTTTAAAGAAAGAAATCAAGGGCCACTCCTTTACTGCAACTATTTTATCTTCATCGGTATGCACTCCTTCCGTGGTAACTCGATGACCCAGAGTTACCACGGAAGGAGTGCATACCGATAAAGATAAAATAGTTGCAGTAAAGGAGTGGCCCAGACCGAAAAATCTACATGACCTACGAAGTTTCTTGGGGCTATATACATACTACAGGCGATTGGTTCCAGGTTTTGCCAATGTTGCTAGCAGTCTTCATGAGTTGACAAGAAAGAACCGCGCATTTCAATGGAGCGATGATCAAGAAAGGGCATTTTTGAAATTAAAAGATCTATTGTGCTCGGCTCCAATTCTTGCGTATCCAATTCCAGGTGAGACATGTATACTTGATACGGATGCAAGTGGATACGGAATAGGCGGAGCAAGTGATCAATGGGCAAGAAAAAATGATCGCATACTACAGTAAAACATTGTCCAAGCCCGAGCGAAATTACTGTGTCACCAGGAGGGAGCTTCTTGCTGTAATTGAAAGTGTGAAAATTTTCCATAAGTATCTGTACGAACAACAGTTTCACTTGAAAACCGATCACGCAGCACTACGATGGTTACTTCAGTTCAAAGATCCGGAAGGCCAAATTGCGCGTTTGATAGAACGATTACAGAGCTACGATTTCTCAATCGAACATCGTAAAGGAGGAAATCATGGAAATGCAGATGCTCTGTCACGGCGTCCTTGTAAACTTGAATGCAGACATTTTTCAAGAGCGGAAGGAAAAGAAAACATAATTGACATTCGTTTGCTAAATGTTTTGCCCGATGAAAAATGGACTCCGGAACAAATTCAAATTGATCAAAAGAATGATCCCGACCTCACAAAAATCATGATGTTCAAGGAACAGCAAAGAAAACCATAATGGGAAGATATAGCTGCCGACAGTGCTATAACTAAAGCTTACTGGGCACAGTGGCAGAGCTTAAAGCTGCAAGATGGTTGCTTATATCGTGTATGGGAAAATGAAGATGGCACATCCGCTCGAAGTTTGATTGTTGTTCCCAAGTCAAAAATAAGAGAGATATTAGCGGAATACCATGGTGGATCAATTGGAGGACACTTGGGCATAAATAAAACGGTCGAGAAGGTAAAGAAACGTTTTTATTGGGTTGGATGCCAAGAGTCAGTCGCCCATTGGATCCTCAGTTGTCCGCAATGTGTGCATCAATACAACGTGGGAGCACCATTGTCGCGGGGCCGTTTCCAATTAGTGATGCGAGGAATAAGTATGTGCTTGTCGTCATTGACTACTTCAGGAAGTGGCCTGAAGTGTATCCCATGCCGAATCAAGAAGCCACAACAGTTGCGGATGCATTAGTTAACAACTGGGTAAGCCGTTTTGGAGTACCGTTGGAATTGCATTCAGATCAAGGAAGATATTTTGAGTCTGCTGTATTTAAGGAAGTATGCAAAGTCCTCAACATACACAAAACACGAACAACGCCTTTGCACCCGCAATCAGACGGCATGGTGGAGAGATTCAATCGGACTTTGGAAGAGTATCTCAGAAAAGTGGTTGATAAAAATCAAAAAGATTAGGATACACACATACCACTATTTCTAATGGCTTATCGAACGGCGGTTCATGATACCACAGCAGCTTCACCATCTAAAGTTGTTTTTGAAACAGACTTAAGATTACCTGCGGATTTAAAGTTTGGTGCGAGTCCTTTAGCTGGAATTCCTATACAAAATTATTTTTCCAGAAAATGTGAAGAAATGAACGAAACGCATCAATTTGTAAGACAGCGTTCATAATTTGCGAGTGACAAGATGAAGGCCAGATACGGCTTGCGAACAAATTCAGGGGGATTTTCGGAAGGACATCTTGTTTTGCTCTATAACCCACAAAGGAAGAAAGGCTTATCCCCTAAGCAAAAACACACTGCGAAGGACCATATAAGATAATTAAAAGAATTAATTATGTAGTGTATAGGATTCAGAATACTGCGGGCGTTAGACGAAAAATGAAAGTAGCACAGCATTTCAGTTGTGATTTGATAATGAACTAGTGCGTCTCGTGAGTGAACATTGCCAAGCTAAATTGTAGAAATTCAGCAGTTGATACAAGTGATTATTCTTTAAGTTGTTATTTAAATAAACAAAGTTAATTAATACTAGTTGAAATAATACTAGTTAAAACCAAATATTTATGTGTTTTTATTTTGTACACAATCCAGCGATACGAAATCGTAGAACAGTTTTCCGTAGACTGAATTTTCATAACAATATTTTATTACATTTGGTTAGGAAACACCCAAATTAGAGTCGATTATTATATATTTATTATTTCAATAACACTTTACTCAAGAAACGAGAAAAAATATTCGTATGGAGATATCCGAAACTTCAATGTAATATAAATCGTGTTTGCTGATTTTGACTGCATACTAAGTTTTTTGTTATTACGTAACATATTTATGAAAATTTCTAATTTTATGCCGTTTTACCCATTACACTCAGGGGAAAAATATTCAAAAAAATATATATATATAAATTTAAATAGAAATTAAACGGATATCATATTGTTTTTTTTTCAAACAGATTCATACAGCGCTACCAATAATCAAAAAATAATGTACAGGTCGGCTTTTTGACAAATCTTCCACATACATTTATGTCAAAATCGACTACTATCTTAAGTTGGACATTATTTTTGGTAACGCTGATATTGTTAGTTGTTAACATGGTACATGAATTTAATTATTATTATTATTCATAATGTTAATTATGAATAGTAAAAAATTTTAACTGGACATGGATTATCTGTTTGATTCAACATGCTGTATCGTTAGTGTACAAATTGTATAATGTTACATTTTCATTGGTTAGAATAACTCGATGCCTTGTTAAATTAAAATTACAATAAAATGTATGTACTGTTGATTTAATAGTATCACGAAAACTAATTTTAATATACAAATTTTTTCGATTTTTTTTATTTTATAGACTACTTGGATTTTGGATTCTATAGAAATAAGAAAATAATAAAGCGATATATGGTTATCAAGAGTATTGCCCAAACTAAAATTAGAAACTTTTTTTCTATATATACTACACTCTCAGAAATACATTGTTAATTCTAACAATAAATTAACAATCATAATGGTCAAAATGGCGTTGACAATAATGTATTGTTAATTTATTGTTGTTATCCACAATTGAAATTGATTATTTTTCGAAGTTATTTTTTAACGCACTTTATTTAATTATGACTTGTTTCAAATGTTAAATTGTTATTGGTAATGAAGACTATATTAACAATCGAATTGTTAAAAATAACAATGATGATTCTTAACTCGGCCTACTTCGTAAACATATTTCCATTGTAATTTTTATTTAGGCCAACTGCCTAAATAATGCTTAGAAAATGTTATACAGTAATTTAATAGACTTTTCCTTCACATTTTTCATTAATTTATATAATTTTATAACAGCATCTTTAAAAATATGACATACAAAAATAATATAAATTATGTCGCATTTACTAATTGAATAATTTTGTACAAAACAGTTCTAATGTTATGTTGTAAAATAATTAAAAACAATTAAAATTATACATATATTATTTTAATTGTTATTAATTATTTTACATATTACATATATATTTTATATATTATATGATAAACAATGAGTTTGTCTTCTCAAATTCCATCTGGTTATTATTATGGTTATTATTACACTACCGTGAAACCGTCCGTATCTGAGCTAAACCTCGTTAAAAATTGTCTTTTGTTCTGCTTCAGCACTGCAAAGCGTGCGCATTTGCAGGACTTATTGCAATTGCTACTCCTTGAAACGCACAATGCGCCTCCTATTCGCGACGCTTTGTGGTTTTCGTTCTTCGTCTTCTCAAATTGCTCATAGCTGGATCTGAAAGACAATGTATATAGGTAAATAAATCACTGTAGAGAAATTTATATTTTTAGGTATTTTTATAGCAGGTTATACATTTTGTCATTTTATTAAATTCATTTGTAAGTTATTTTTTTTTTATAACAAGTAATATATAATCCACTTGTTAAAATAATATGATTTTTTTTTTGGTAGGCGCTGTTTTATTTTAGTTGTTTTCAATTCTACTGATCATTTCTTAAATGAAAATCACATAAGCATCAATTTTGAAGAAACTGTATAAAAAGGGCGAATTGAGTTCGATTCGATACAGCGAAATTTTAAAGTGTGATAGTTAACATTGTGAAAAAAGTTATTATTTTGTGTTTCCTCAAACATATTTTTTTTATTGTATTTCCTTAAAGTTTATTTAATTAGGCGGAATATATAAGTGCGTTGTACACACGTTGTATATATTTCCCAGCAATTTTAATTGGTGAGTTAGTGATGAAGTGTTGAGTTGTGTGAAAGCTTGACCATTAAATGGTTACCCAGTACTGAAAATACATTTTATTTCCAGCTGGGAACACATTTTTATTCGTCTCAAAAATTCGTTATTGCAATTAACTGCATACGATATACATCAGTGGTTGCTGAAGATTGGAAACATCAATATTTTCACAAGTCTACACACTATTTCGAAGTATTCTACGTATCCTGTTTTTTTGTTTGCTTTGTATTAAAAAACCAATGTTGAATTTGAACATTGTTTTCAAAACATTTTTTTTTACCAACAGATTTTTTTAAAAATTATTTTCATCTTAACCAGCTTTTTTAAAAGCTATAAAGAGATTTCTGAAGTTGCCGGATTGCTGATTTGATGAGTGTTAACTTTATTTTTTTTTTTGTTTTTACTTTGAAATTTGTTCAAGTGTTACAAATTTCTTCGTTTTTAATTAATTTTTTAATTATATTTTTCTTTAAAAATCTGTACAAATTCAATCAATTCATTCAGTAAATCAATTCAGAAGGGGGCAATTCTCCAAAATTTAATTATTTTTTTCTAACCCACCATATAGCCGAGAGAACTGTGCACAATTCTTCGTAACTGACACAAAAGGGTGAGTCATGTTTTTTTTTAATCTAGATATTGAATTTTCAATAATTTGGTTTAGTTGTTATTTTTTATTATCACATTTGAGATTTTCCATTTTCATTTATTGATTGAATTTAATTTTTTTTTAACTTTTTGAAGTAACGTAATTGCTCTTCTTAACTTTATTCATTTCATTTAAATAATTCATAAAATAAACAACGTGATATAGTGATGATAAACATAATGGTTTAATTATTTAATAGTTGGGTGGGAGAGTATTCTGAGACAAACTAAAATGTAAGCAATGGTGAAGTAAGTTGTATAGGGGTTATTTAAAATTAGGGCCTAATAAATAACCATGGTCGGGAGGGATTCGATAATGGCCATACCACAGAGGCGCTTCCTGCTGGTATCCTTCTTTTTTTTAAATAACTGTTCTATTCTGATCTTTTCTGTTCTGTTATATTCTCATCATATATTCTTATTCTTTTGTTTGTTTAACTATTTATCGGTGTTTTTATAAATTTTGTGACGTTGTCTAAAAATAAGACGTAGGAGACAAGTACCCATCCACCTGAGCCTAGCCGGTGCACCAACACACCGAGCGTCTCCACAACAACACCTTTTCATGTCCTAGCAAAACGATACATGGCGCCCAACGAAGATGGCTGAGTTTTTTTGTTTTTGTTTTAGTTTTCGACTATTTTTCTCAATTTTCTAAATTTTGTCATCTGGCACCGTCTTTTCATCTTTCTATCTTGAGATTTCATTATAATAATATGATCATAAATATTCTAAAAGTGTTTGATAGTCCTATTAATCGCGGGCCTAGGTAAAATGTAGCGGTACAGATCATTTACATTCAGAAATTCGTATAAAACGCACGTTTACAGAGATTGAATTATTTATAACTTTAGTATTGGGAGTATGATTTCTATTTAAATATAGTCAAAAGAAAACGTTGTATCGTTTCACATAAAATATAAAACACATAATCTGCAAAGTTATACCGTAGTTATAGGTGATTATATAGTTGAAAAATTAAATTTTTTTCTTACATATGTATTAAAGATATGTACTCAACAGATCAAATATATAATTGTACGATCGTGAAATGTATTATTTATTACCGATTTAATAAAATATATTTTATTACATTTGGTTAGGAAACACCCAAATTAGTGTCGATTATTATATATTTATTAATTCAATAACACTTTACTCAAGAAACGAGAAAAAAATATTCGTATGGAGATATCCCAATCTCCAATGCAATATAAATCGTGTATGCTGATTTTGACTGCATACTCAGTTTTTTCTTATTACGTAACATATTAATGAAAATTTCTAATTTTAAAATATATATATATATAAATTTAAATAGAAATTAAACGGATATCATATTGTTTTTTTTTTTCAAACAGATTCATACAGCGCTACCAATAATCAAAAAATAATGTACAGTTCGGCTTTTTGACAAATCATCCACATACATTTATGTCAAAATCGACTACTATCTTAAGTTGGACATTATTTTTTGATTATTGGTAACGCTGATATTGTTAGTTGTTAACATGGTACATGAATTTAATTATTATTATTATTCATAATGTTAATTATGAATAGTAAACAATTTTAACCGAACATGGATTATCTGTTTGATTCAACATGCTGTATCGTTAATGTACAAATTGTATAATGTTACATTTACATTGGTTAGAATAACTCGATGCCTTGTTAAATTAAAATTACAATAAAATGTATGTACTGTTGATTTAATAGTATCACGAAAACTTATTTTAATATACAAAAAATAGATTTTTTTTATTTTATAGACTACTTTGGAGGATTTTTTTAGAATTTCGGATCTAATGATAAATAAGAAAGCGATATATGGTTATCAAGAGTATTGCCCAAACTAAAATTATAAACTTTTTTTCTATATATACTACACTCTGAGAAATAAATTAACAATCATATTGGTCAAAATGGCATTGACAATAATCTATTGCTAATTTATTGTTGTTATCCACAATTGAAATTGTTAATTTTTCGAAGTTATTTTTTGACGCACTTTATTTAATTATGACGTCTAAAAATAAAAATTAAACGTCAAAATTAACAATTAATTGTTATTTTGAATTGTTAAATTGTTATTGGTAATGAAGACTATATTAACAATCGAATTGTTAAAAATAACAATGATGATTCTTAACTCGGCCTACTTCGTAAACATATTTCCATTGTATTTTTACAGTGGTTTTCTTTTAACAAAAGCCTACTGCCTAAATAATGCTTAGAAAATGTTATACAGTAATTTAATAGACTTTTCCCTGGCATTTTTCATTAATTTATACAGCATCTTTAAAAATATGACATACAAAAATAATATAAATTATGGCGCATTAACTAATTGAATAATTTTGTACAAAACTGTTCTAATTTTATATTGTAAAATAATTAAAAACAATTAAAATTATACATATATTATTTTAATTGTTATTAATTATTTTACTTATTACATATATATTTTATATTTCATATTTTATATATTATATGATAAACAATGAGTTTGTCTTCTCAAATTCCATCTGGTCTATATTATGGTTATTATTACACTACCGTGAAACCGTCCGTATCTGAGCTAGACCTCGTTAAAAATTGTCTTTTGTTCGGCTACAGCACTGCAAAGCGTGCGCATTTGCAGGACTTGTTGCAATTGCTACTCCTTGAAACGCACAATGCGCCTCCTATTCGCGGCGCTTTGTGGTTTTCGTTCTTCGTCTTCTCAAATTGCTCATAGCTGGATCTGAAAGTAAAACATATAATAGAAAAACAATGTATATAGAAAAATAAACCACTGTAGAGAAATTTTTATTTTTAGGTATTTTTATAGCAGGCTATACATTTTGTCATTTTATTAAATTCATTTGTAAGCTAGTTTTTTTTTTATAACAAGTAATAAATATATGAATCCACTTGTTAAAATAATATGATTTTTTTTTTTTTGGTAGACGCTGTTTTATTTTAGTTGTTTTCAATTCTACTGAACATTTCTTAAATGAAAATCACATAAGCATCGATTTTGAAGAAACTGTATAAAAAGGGCGAATTGAGTTCGATTCGATACAGCGAAATTTTGAAGTGTGATAGTTAACATTGTGAAAAAAGTTATTATTTTGTGTTTCCTCAAACATATTTTTTTTATTGTGTCTCCTTAAAGTTTATTTAAATTGGCGGAATATTTAAGTGCGTTGTACACACGTTGTATATATTTCCCAGCAATTTTAATTAGTGAGTTAGTGATGAAGTGTTGAGTTGTGTAAAAGCTTGACCATTAAATGGTTACCCAGTACTGAAAATACATTTTAAATTTTTTTACCAACAGCTTTTTTTAAAAATTATTTTAATTCTTAACCAGCTTTTTTAAAAACTATAAAGAGATTTCTGAAGTTGCTGGATTGCTGATTTAATGAGTGTTAACTTTTTTTTTTATTACTTTTAAATTTGTTCAAGTGTTACCTATTTCTTCGTTTTTAATTACATTTTATAAAATTTTTTATTAAATTTACTAATTAATTTTCTTAAACCTTATCAATATTGTTTAGAAATTAAAATTTTCATCGTTTTTTTTTAAATTACTTAAAATGAATTTAAATTAATTAATTGATTTTCTAAATAATTTTTAATATTAATTCATTTTGTAATTTTAATGATTAAATATTAATTACCTGAGATTTGAATCAACATTTTATTTATAATTTAATTCATAAATTATTTAATTCTTTAAAAATCTGTAAAAATTCAATCAATTCAGAAGGGGGTAATTCTCCAAAATTTAATTATTTTTTTCTAATTCCACCATATAGCCGAGAGAACTGTGCACAATTCTTCGTAACTGACACAAAAGGGTGAGTCATGATTTTTTTTAAATTTAGATATTGAATTTTCAATAATTGGGTTTGGTTGTTATTTTTTATGATCACATTTGAGATTTTCCATGGTCGGGAGGGTTTCGATAATGGCCATACCAGAGAGGCGCTTCCTGCTGGTATCCTTCTTTTTTTTCTTTTTATTAAATAACTGTTCTATTCTGTTATGTTATATTCTCATCTCTTCTTTTGTTTGATTAACTATTTATCGGTGTTTTATAAGCAAAACGTTACATGGCGCCCAACGAAGATGGCTGAGTTTTTAGTTTTCGACTAGTTTTATTAATTTTCTAAATTTTGTCATCTGGCACCGTCTTTTCATCTTTCTATCTTGAGATTTCAACATAATAATATGATCATAAATATTCTAAAAGTGTTTGATAGTCCTATTAATCGCGGGCCTAGGTAAAATGTAGCGGTACAGATCATTTACATTCAGTAATTCGTATAAAACGCACGTTTACAGAGATTGAATTATTTATAACTTTAGTATTGGGAGTATGATTTCTATTTAAATATAGTCAAAAGAAAACGTTGTACTCGTTTCACATAAAATATAAAACAAATAATCGGCAAAGTTATACCGTAGTTATAGGTGATTATATAATTGAAAAATTAAATTTTTTTCATACATATGTATTAAAGATATGTACTCAACAGATCAAATATATAATTGTACGATCGTGAAATGTATTATTTATTACCGATTTAATAAAATGTATTGTTATGAAAAGATGTAATTTGCCCCATAGTGCAAGCAATCAACAATAATTAATGAGACGCAAGACAAGTCAGCGCACTAAGCATGTGTTAGAAAGAGACGGAAGATTATTCAGCGCACTGAGGCAGTGTGTGAGATACAGATGGAAGATCACCGCATTAAAACACATGAGTGCGAATGAGATGCCAATAGTGTCGAACTGATGCATGCAGTATATAAGGTAGCCGCATCGGAGGTACAGCACTTCAGTTGTGATTTGATTGTGAACTAGTGCGTCTCGTGAGTGAACATTGCTAAGCTAAATTGTATAAATTCAGCAGTTGATACAAGTGATTATTCTTTAAGTTGTTATTTAAATAAATAAAGTTAATTAATACTAGTTGCAATAATACCAATTAAAACCAAATATTAGTGTGTTTTTATTTTGTACACAATCCAGCGATACGAACTCGTAGAACAGTTTTCCTTAGACTGAATTTTCGTAACATTGGTGTCAGAAGTGGGATTGTGATACAAAATGGTTAAATTCGAACAACTTAAAGTCGACCAGCTAAAGAAGGATCTGGCGATTCATAATCTTCCAACTGTAGGTACGAAAGTAGAACTACAAAAGCGTCTATTGAAAGAATTAGAGAACCAAGGCATTGACCTCGCAGATCACGAGTTTGAAGTGGAAACTGGAACAGCGTCATCGAAAAGTGTGGACACGGAGCAAAATGTACAGTCCCAAAGCTTTGATTTGAGCCAGTTACTCGGAGCAATACAACAACAGTTTCAAGACAATTCCAAACAGCTCCAAGAAAATGCCAACAAAATGGAACATAAGCTTCTAGAAAATTCGAAGCAGTTCCAAGAAAATTCGACCAGAAAGAAACAGAAACTTCAAGAAAATTCAAATCAACTTAAAACAGGACTACAAGGAAATTATAATCAGCTCAAATTAGACATGAAGCAAGAACTTCTACAAAATTCCAACAAAATGGAACAGAAACTTCAAGAAAATTCGAAACGGCAAAGTTCTAATCAACAGCAAACTGAAATTAAGCAGCAGATGCAGGAGCATTCTAAGCAGCTTTTGGAAGTTTCTAATACACTCCATAGAAAAGTGACGGTGCTAGAAACACATGTAAATGACATGGAGTGAACATTGATGAAAAAATCCAAAGTTTAGAAAACGGTATAGACAAAGAAATCCAGGAAATAAAAAAAGATTTGCACGTGTTGCAGATAAATAGACCTACACAGATTGTTTTTAGTGGTACGAGGCTAAAATCGCCGATTGACGATGGAACCACAGCGTTCAACATTTTCAAGCTGCAATTTGAGACCACGGCTGTAAGTAATCGATGGAATAATGAGGACAGCGTAGCCGCACTTATCGTGGCGCTTAAAGGAGGCGCAGCCGAAGTATTGGAGACTGTTCCAGAAAGTGATCGAAACAGTTATTTAGCGGTTATGTCTGCACTGCAACGAAAATACGGCAGTGATCACATGAAATTGGAACTAAAGTGCCGAATGCAAAGAAATGGTGAAACATTGCAGGCGTATGCAGCGGACGTCGAGAGGCTTGCGCATTTGTCGTATGCAGATTCAATGAGTGATTTCATAGAAAAGTGCAAGATCGAAGCCTTCGTTGACGGCATACGTGATCCGGAAATAAGACGTGCCATAGTGACAATGGTGAAAGTGACATTTACGGAAACTGTAACCACAGCGCTAACACAGGAGACAGAAACTACGTTGTGCCGCCCAGCGCCAAAGATCCGTAAACTAGATGTGGAGAATGAAGACCTACTTCAGGTAATTTGCCAAGCATTAAAAAGTGGAGCTAAACCAGATTACACTGCTGCCAACCGAGACACCCAATTTACAACTGTGATACATATGGGCGTATGGCACGTGATTGTCGTAAAAACCGCTCACTAAACATGTTGATGGTAACAGCTCCACAACTGCTTGTTAAGGATAAAGTAGAGCCGCTTGTAGGAATAAGATTACAAACAGCTACAGGTGAAGAGGTCCCTATCAGTGGAAAGATTACCAAGAAAATAACGATTGGTACTACGGCAGTTAAGCATGATTTTATTGTGGCAGAAATAGTAGACGAAATAATACTTGGCATGGACTTCATGATAAAGACCGGTTTCACACTTGATTTAACAAGAAAAATTTTGAATTATGCCAACACGGAGATCCAACTAAATATTGATTGTGACCAGAGCCCGGAAATGAAACAAGTTATTGCTTATAAAAATAGAAATATACCACCTAATTCAGAAGCAATTGTTTGGGCGAAATTAAATGGAGATTGTGGGATAAGCAAGTTGTGGGTTATTGAAGCAAACGAATAAGAACACTTGTTGAGGCGGAAAAAGGCAGAATTGTACCTATAAGAGTTCTCAATTTGGAAAACTCGTCAATATTTATCAAAAAGGGAACAGTGGTAGGCCAGTGTCAAGAGGCGTCAGCGATTATAAATTGCGAGTCAAATACATCAAAGGACTATGTCACACCGCAAATAAACAAACAATCTACTCAGAAGTTTATAAATGAGTGGACGAAGGATTTGGCTGCCAATGAAAAGAGTCAAGTACAACAGCTAATTGACAAATATCGATGTATATTTGCTGAAAAGGGCCAAAAGGACGGCAAAACTGCCATTGTAAAACATCGAATAGACACTGTTGATTCTAACCCAATTCGTCAAGCACCAAGAAGGGTACCATTTGCAAAAAGAGACGAAGTATCACATTTGAACCATCTGAGAGTCCATGGAGTTCACCAGTAGTATTGGTGAAAAAGAAGGATGGTAGTACTCGGTTCTGCGTTGATTACCGAAAACTTAATGATGTCACCAAGAAAGTTAGTTATACACTGCCCAGAATCGATGACACATTGGATACACTATCTAATGCTAAGTGGTTTTCAACTTTGGACTTCCAAAGCGGTTACTGGCACGTAGAAATCGATAAAAAAAGATCGAGAGACGACCGCATTCAGTACTGGAGATGGACCATGGCAATTTTTGGTAATGCCATTTGGACTATGCCTAGTATACCTTGATGACATCATTGTTATGGGGAAGGATTTCAACGAACATCTAAGAAATCTAGAGGAAGTATTCCTTCGATTGCGGGTCTACAACTTAGCCCAATGAAATGCTCACTTTTAAAGAAAGAAATCAAGGGCCACTCCTTTACTGCAACTATTTTATCTTCATCGGTATGCACTCCTTCCGTGGTAACTCGATGACCCAGAGTTACCACGGAAGGAGTGCATACCGATAAAGATAAAATAGTTGCAGTAAAGGAGTGGCCCAGACCGAAAAATCTACATGACCTACGAAGTTTCTTGGGGCTATATACATACTACAGGCGATTGGTTCCAGGTTTTGCCAATGTTGCTAGCAGTCTTCATGAGTTGACAAGAAAGAACCGCGCATTTCAATGGAGCGATGATCAAGAAAGGGCATTTTTTAAATTAAAAGATCTATTGTGCTCGGCTCCAATTCTTGCGTATCCAATTCCAGGTGAGACATGTATACTTGATACGGATGCAAGTGGATACGGAATAGGCGGAGCAAGTGATCAATGGGCAAGAAAAAATGATCGCATACTACAGTAAAACATTGTCCAAGCCCGAGCGAAATTACTGTGTCACCAGGAGGGAGCTTCTTGCTGTAATTGAAAGTGTGAAAATTTTCCATAAGTATCTGTACGAACAACAGTTTCACTTGAAAACCGATCACGCAGCACTACGATGGTTACTTCAGTTCAAAGATCCGGAAGGCCAAATTGCGCGTTTGATAGAACGATTACAGAGCTACGATTTCTCAATCGAACATCGTAAAGGAGGAAATCATGGAAATGCAGATGCTCTGTCACGGCGTCCTTGTAAACTTGAATGCAGACATTTTTCAAGAGCGGAAGGAAAAGAAAACATAATTGACATTCGTTTGCTAAATGTTTTGCCCGATGAAAAATGGACTCCGGAACAAATTCAAATTGATCAAAAGAATGATCCCGACCTCACAAAAATCATGATGTTCAAGGAACAGCAAAGAAAACCATAATGGGAAGATATAGCTGCCGACAGTGCTATAACTAAAGCTTACTGGGCACAGTGGCAGAGCTTAAAGCTGCAAGATGGTTGCTTATATCGTGTATGGGAAAATGAAGATGGCACATCCGCTCGAAGTTTGATTGTTGTTCCCAAGTCAAAAATAAGAGAGATATTAGCGGAATACCATGGTGGATCAATTGGAGGACACTTGGGCATAAATAAAACGGTCGAGAAGGTAAAGAAACGTTTTTATTGGGTTGGATGCCAAGAGTCAGTCGCCCATTGGATCCGCAGTTGTCCGCAATGTGTACCAGCAAAAGGACCAACAGTCAGAAGTCGCGGCAGGATGCATCAATACAACGTGGGAGCACCATTGTCGCGGGGCCGTTTCCAATTAGTGATGCGAGGAATAAGTATGTGCTTGTCGTCATTGACTACTTCAGCAAGTGGCCTGAAGTGTATCCCATGCCGAATCAAGAAGCCACAACAGTTGCGGATGCATTAGTTAACAACTGGGTAAGCCGTTTTGGAGTACCGTTGGAATTGCATTCAGATCAAGGAAGATATTTTGAGTCTGCTGTATTTAAGGAAGTATGCAAAGTCCTCAACATACACAAAACACGAACAACGCCTTTGCACCCGCAATCAGACGGCATGGTGGAGAGATTCAATCGGACTTTGGAAGAGTATCTCAGAAAAGTGGTTGATAAAAATCAAAAAGATTAGGATACACACATACCACTATTTCTAATGGCTTATCGAACGGCGGTTCATGATACCACAGCAGCTTCACCATCTAAAGTTGTTTTTGAAACAGACTTAAGATTACCTGCGGATTTAAAGTTTGGTGCGAGTCCTTTAGCTGGAATTCCTATACACAATTATTTTTCCAGAAAATGTGAAGAAATGAACGAAACGCATCAATTTGTAAGACAGCGTTCATAATTTGCGAGTGACAAGATGAAGGCCAGATACGGCTTGCGAACAAATTCAGGGGGATTTTCGGAAGGACATCTTGTTTTGCTCTATAACCCACAAAGGAAGAAAGGCTTATCCCCTAAGCAAAAACACACTGCGAAGGACCATATAAGATAATTAAAAGAATTAATTATGTAGTGTATAGGATTCAGAATACTGCGGGCGTTAGACGAAAAATGAAAGTAGCACAGCATTTCAGTTGTGATTTGATAATGAACTAGTGCGTCTCGTGAGTGAACATTGCCAAGCTAAATTGTAGAAATTCAGCAGTTGATACAAGTGATTATTCTTTAAGTTGTTATTTAAATAAACAAAGTTAATTAATACTAGTTGAAATAATACTAGTTAAAACCAAATATTTATGTGTTTTTATTTTGTACACAATCCAGCGATACGAAATCGTAGAACAGTTTTCCGTAGACTGAATTTTCGTAACAATATTTTATTACATTTGGTTAGGAAACACCCAAATTAGAGTCGATTATTATATATTTATTATTTCAATAACACTTTACTCAAGAAACGAGAAAAAATATTCGTATGGAGATATCCGAAACTTCAATGTAATATAAATCGTGTTTGCTGATTTTGACTGCATACTAAGTTTTTTGTTATTACGTAACATATTTATGAAAATTTCTAATTTTATGCCGTTTTACCCATTACACTCAGGGGAAAAATATTAAAAAAAATATATATATATAAATTTAAATAGAAATTAAACGGATATCATATTGTTTTTTTTTCAAACAGATTCATACAGCGCTACCAATAATCAAAAAATAATGTACAGGTCGGCTTTTTGACAAATCTTCCACATACATTTATGTCAAAATCGACTACTATCTTAAGTTGGACATTATTTTTTGATTATTGGTAACGCTGATATTGTTAGTTGTTTACATGGTACATGAATTTAATTATTATTATTATTCATAATGTTAATTATGAATAGTAAAAAATTTTAACTGAATATGGATTATCTGTTTGATTCAACATGCTGTATCGTTAATGTACAAATTGTATAATGTTACATTTACATTGGTTAGAATAACTCGATGCCTTGTTAAATTAAAATTACAATAAAATGTATGTACTGTTGATTTAATAGTATCACGAAAACTAATTTTAATATTCAAAAAAGAGATTTTTTTTAATTTTATAGACTACTTTTGGTGGATTTTTTTAGAATTTCGGATCTAATGATAAATAAGAAAGCGATATATGGTTATCAAGAGTATTGCCCAAACTAAAATTAGAAACTTTTTTTCTATATATACTACACTCTGAGAAATAAATTAACAATCATATTGGTCAAAATGGCATTGACAATAATCTATTGTTAATTTATTGTTGTTATCCACAATTGAAATTGTTAATTTTTCGAAGGTATTTTTTGACGCACTTTATTTAATTATGACATCTAAAATAAAAATTAAACGTCAACATTAACAGTTAATTGTTATTTTGAATTGTTAAATTGTTATTGGTAATGAAGACTATATTAACAATCGAATTGTTAAAAATAACAATGATGATTCTTAACTCGGCCTACTTCGTAAACATATTTCCATTGTATTTTTACAGTGGTTTTCTTTTAACAAAAGCCTACTGCCTAAATAATGCTTAGAAAATGTTATACAGTAATTTAATAGACTTTTCCTTCACATTTTTCATTAATTTATATAATTTTATAACAGCATCTTTAAAAATATGACATACAAAAATAATATAAATTATGGCGCATTAACTAATTGAATAATTTTGTACAAAACAGTTCTAATTTTATATTGTAAAATAATTAAAAACAATTAAAATTATACATATATTATTTTAATTGTTATTAATTATTTAAGATATTACATATATATTTTATATTTCATATTTTATATATTATATGATAAAAAATGAGTTTGTCTTCTCAAATTCCATCTGGTCTATATTATGGTTATTATTACACTACCGTGAAACCGTCCGTATCTGAGCTAAACCTCGTTAAAAATTGTCTTTTGTTCGGCTACAGCACTGCAAAGCGTGCGCATTTGCTGGACATGTTGCAATTGCTACTCCTTGAAACGCACAATGCGCCTCCTATTCGCGATGCTTTGTGGTTTTCGTTCTTCGTCTTCTCAAATTGCTCATAGCTGGATCTGAAAGTAAAACATATAATAGAAAAACAATGTATATAGGTAAATAAACCACTGCAGAGATATTTTTATTTTTAGGTATTTTTATAGCAGGCTATACATTTTGTCATTTTATTAAATTCAGTTGTAAGCTATTTTTTTATAACAAGTAATATATGAATCCACTTGTTAAAATAATATGATTATTTTTTTTTTTGGTAGGCGCTGTTTTATTTTAATTGTTTTCAATTCTACTGATCATTTCTTAAATGAAAATCACATAGCATCGATTTTGAAGAAACTGTATAAAAAGGGCGAATTGAGTTCGATTCGATACAGCGAAATTTTGAAGTGTGATAGTTAACATTGTGAAAAAAGTTATTATTTTGTGTTTCCTCAAACATATTTTTCCTTAAAGTTTATTTAAATTGGCGGAATATTTAAGTGCGTTGTACACACGTTGTATATATTTCCCAGCAATTTTAATTGGTGAGTTAGTGATGAAGTGTTGAGTTGTGTAAAAGCTTGACCATTAAATGGTTACCCAGTACTGTAGCCGCGGTAGCTCAGTGGTTAGTGCGTTGGACTGCGAGCCGAAAGATCCCAGGTTCAAGCCTGGACTGGGGCTAACAACATCTTTTAATTGAAATATTTTTCTATACCGCGCTACCTCTCGTCAGTAAATGGCAAACCTACGAGAGTAAAACCATTGTCTATGAAAAGCTCTCACCCGCCGTTCGGATTCGGCAATAAACTGTAGGTCCCACAACTTTGAGTACAAATATTACACGCACAGCTTAAAATGGTGAGAGAGCTCGGCCGAAGTTCTATACAGGACTGCAGCGCCAAACTATTATTATATATAGTACTGAAAATACATTTTATTTTTTTTTTACCAACAGCTTTTTTTTTAAATTATTTTACTTCTTAACCAGCTTTCTTAAAAGCTATAAAGAGATTTCTGAAGTTGCTGGATTGCTGATTTGATGATTGTTAATTTTTTTTTTAATTACTTTTAAATTGGTTCAAGTGTTACCTATTTCTTCGTTTTTAATTACATTTTATAAACATTTCTATTAAATTTACTAATTAATTTTCTTAATCATTATCAATATTGTTTAGAAATTAAATTTTTCATCGTTTTTTTTAAATTACTGAAAATGAATTTAAATTAATTAATTGATTTTCTTAATAATTTTTAATATTAATTCATTTAGTAATTTTAATGATTAAATATTAATTTCCTGAGATTTGAATCAACATTTTATTTATAATTTAATTCATAAATTATTTAATTCTTTAAAAATCTGTACAAATTCAATCAATTCAGAATGGGGGTAATTCTCCAAAATTTAATTATTTTTTTCTAACCCACCATATAGCCGAGAGAACTGTGCACAATTCTTCTTAACTGACACAAAAGGGTGAGTCATGTTTTTTTTTAATCTAGATATTGCATTTTCAATAATTTGGTTTAGTTGTTATTTTTTATTATCACATTTGAGATTTTCAATTTTCATTTATTGATTGAATTTAATTTTTTTTTTAACTTTTTGAAGTAACGTAATTGCTCTTCCTAACTTTATTCATTTCATTTAAATAATTCATAAAATAAACAACATGATATAGGGATGATAAACATAATGGTTTAATTTTTTTTTTGGGTGGGAGAGTATTCTGAGACAAACTAAAATGTAAGCAATGGTGAAGTAAGTTGTATAGGGGTTATTTCAAATTAGGGCTTAATAAATAACCATGGTCGGGAGGGATTCGATAATGGCCATACCGGAGAGGCGCTTCCTGCTGGTATCTTTTTTTTAATAACTGTTCTATTCTGATCTTTTCTGTTCTGTTATATTCTTATCATATATTCTTATTCTTTTGTTTGTTTAACTATTTATCGGTGTTTTTATAAATTTTGTGACGTTGTTTTATAAATTTTGTGACAATTCATCGCACTAAGCATGTGTTAGAAAGAGACGGAAGATTATTCAGCGCACTGAGGCAGTGTGTGAGAAAGAGATGGAAGATCACCGCATTAAAACACATGAGTGCGAATGAGATGCCAATAGCATGCGTCATTTATGAAACGTCATTCTCGAGACAAGTCGAAGCTTGTCGAAACGTGTCGAACTGATGCATGCAGTATATAAGGGAGCCGCATCAGAGGTACAGCACTTCAGTTGTGATTTGATTGTGAACTAGTGCGTTTCATGAGTGAACATTGCTAAGCTAAATTATATAAATTCAGCAGTTGATACAAGTGATTATTCTTTAAGTTGTTATTTAAATAAATAAAGTTAATTAATACTAGTTGCTATAATACTATATCAAAACCAAATATTAGTGTGTTTTTATTTTGTACACAATCCAGCGATACGAACTCGTAGAACAGTTTTCCTTAGACTGAATTTTCGTAACATTGGTGTCAGAAGTGGGATTGCTATGCAAAATGGTTAAATTCGAACAACTTAAAGTCGACCAGCTAAAGAAGGATCTGGCGATTCATAATCTTCCAACTGTAGGTACGAAAGTAGAACTACAAAAGCGTCTAATGAAAGAATTAGAGAACCACGACATTGACCTCGCAGATCACGAGTTTGAAGTGGAAGCTGCAACAGCGTCATCGAAGAGTGTGGACACGGAGCAAAAAGTACAGTCCCAAAGCTTTGATTTGAGCCAGTTACTCGGATACAACAACAGTTTCAAGAAAATTCCAAACAGCTCCAAGAAAATGCCAACAAAATGGAACAGAAGCTTCTAGAAAATTCGAAGCAGTTTCAAGAAAATTCGACCAGAATGGAACAGAAACTTAAATTCAAATCAAATTAAAACAGAACTACAAGGAAATTCTAATCAGCTCAAATTAGACATGAAGCAAGAACTTCTAGAAAATTCCAACAAAATGGAACAGAAACTTCAAGAAAATTTGAAACAGCAACTAGAAAGTTCTAATCAACTGCAAACTGAAATTAAGCAGCAGATGCAGGAGCATTCTAAGCAGCTTTTGGAAGTTTCTAATACACTCCATAGCAAAGTGACGGAGCTAGAAACGCATGTAAGTGACATGGAAGTGAACATTGATGAAAAAATTCAAATATTAGAAAACGGTATGGACAAAGAAATCCAGGAAATAAAAAAGATTTGCACGTGTTGCAGATAAATGGATCTACACAGCATGTTGTTAGTGGTACGAGGCTAAAATCGCCGATTTACGATGGAACCACAGCGTTCAACATTTTCAAGCTGCAATTTGAGACCACGGCTGTAAGTAATCGATGGAATAATGAGGAAAGCGTAGCCGCACTTATCGTGGCGCTTAAAGGAGGCGCAGCCGAAGTTTTGCTGACAGTTCCAAAAAGTGACATTAACCGTTATTCAGCGGTCATGGGTGCATTGCAACGAAAATACGGCAGTGACCACATGGCACCTATTTACAGAATACAGCTGAAGTTCCGAAGGCAAAATAATTGCGAATCGTTGCAGGAATATGCTGCGGATGTTAAGAGACTTGCACATTTGGCGTATTCCGATTCAGCCTGTGATTTCTTGAAAATGTGCAAGATAAATGCATTAGTTTATGGCATACGGGATCCTGAGACAAAACGGGCAACAATGACTAACCCAAAGGTGACATTTATGGAAACGGTCACCACAGCGCTTACGCAGGAGATAGCGTCTACATTGTGCCGATCAGCAACGAAAACACGTGTACAAGATGAGGAGAGAGAAATTTTATGTCAAGGAGTAAGTAGAGCGTCCAAAGCCAGCGTTAAATCCGAACATTATGTTTCCAACGGAAACACACAATTGAAAGGTAAATGCTAGAATTGCAGAAAATATGGGCATATGGCACGCGACTGTCGTGAAAAACGTAAATGTGTAATTGTGCAACCACCAAAGAGATACAGACCAGAAAAAAGATCTAAGGATAGTACGAATAACACCAGTTGCCATCTTGGAAATTCAGGCACTGTGTCGGCACGAGTGTGTACAATGGAATCCGGAGAATGCCGGAGAGAAGATGAAAAAACGAACATAATTCACATTCGTTCATTGGGTGTCGTGCCAGATGATCAATGGAGTCTAGAGCAAATACGAAATGATCAAAAGATGGACCCCGACGTCGCAAAAATTCAGACGTTCAAGGAACAACAAAGGAAACCATTATGGAAAGAGTTAGCATCCAACAGTCCAATAAGCAGGGCTTACTGGGCGCAGTGGCAAAGCCTGAAGCTACAAAATGGTTGTTTGTACCGTGTGTGGGAAAGTGAAAATGGCAGCTCTGCACGAAATTTGATTGTTGTTCCCAAATCAAAAATAAAAGCCATAGTACTGAAATGCCATTGTGGAACCAATGGATGTCACTTGAGCATTAATAAAACGATTGAAGAAGTCAGGAAGCATTTCTATTGGGTCGGATATCAGAAGTCAGCCGCCTACTGAATTCACAGATGTAAGCAATGTGTATCCGCAAAAAGAAAAGACGTCAGGAGTTGCGGTAAGACGAATCAATGCAACATAGGAGGACATTGCGAACGTACTGCCATGGATGTGAAAAATCTGATTTCAAAAATTGTTTTGGGGAAGAAGGAAAGTGAAGACCAAGACGAGTTGCTTCGGTCTTTAAGGCAGAGTATACAAATTGCAAGTGATAAGATGAAGTCCCGATACGACTTGAGAGCAAACTCTGAGGGATTTAAGGAAGGAGATCTGGTCATGCTTTGTAGTTCGCCACGAGTGAAATTGACAAATCCAAAATTACAAACACACCGGGAAGGACCGTACAGGATAATTAAAAGGATAAATGACATTGTGTATCGGATTAAGAATACTACAGGCGTCAGACGAAAAATGAAAGTAGTACATTTAGAAATGTTGGTGCCGTATATAGAGAGAGAGGATTAGATTAGATTTAGGTGGAGGGCAGTGTTACGAAAAGAGGTAATTTGCCCCACCGTGCAAGCATTCAACAATAAAAAATAAGACGCAAGACAATTCAGCGCACTAAGCAATGTGATAGAAAGAGACGGAAGATCATTCAGCGAACTGGGCAATGTGCGAGAAAGAGAGGGAAGATCAGCTCATTAAAACACATGAGTGCGAATGAGATGCCAATAGCATGCGTCATTCACGAAACGAGTAGAAGGTTCTCTAAACAAGTCGAAGCTTGTCGAAACGTGTCGAACTGATGCATGCCGTATATAAGGGAGCCGCATCTGAGGTACTTCACTTCAGTAGTGATTGTAAAGTTGTCGAGTGCATCTCGTGTGATAATTGTCAAGTTAAATTGTGCACATGCAGCAGTTGTTAGAATTTGTTATTAGTAAAGTTGTTTATTAAAGTGAATTAATGAAGTTAATTGTTATAATTTAAACCAAATATAAGATTGTTTTTATTTTGTACACAATCAAGCGATACGAACTCGTAGAACAGTTTTCCGTAGACTGAGTTTTCGTAACAATATGATCATAAATATTCTAAAAGTGTTTGATAGTCCTATTAATCGCGGGCCTAGGTAAAATTAGTGGTACAAGTCATTTACATTCAGAAATTCGTATAAAACGCACGTTTACAGAGATTGAATTATTTAAAACTTTAGTATTGGGAGTATAATTTCTATTTAAATATAGTCAAAAGAAAACGTTGTAATCGTTTCACATAAAATATAAAACACATAATCGGCAAAGTTATACCGTAGTTATAGGTGATTATATAGTTGAAAAATTAAATTTTTTCATACATATGTATTAAAGATATGTACTCAACAGATCAAATATATAATTGTACGATCGTGAAATGTATTATTTATTACCGATTTAATAAAATATATTTTATTACATTTGGTAAGGAAACACCCAAATTAGTGTCGATTATTATATATTTATTAACTCAATAACACTTTACTCAAGAAACGAAAAAAAATATTCGTATGGAGATATCCCAATCTTCAATGTAATATAAATCGTGTATGCTGATTTTGACTGCATACTCAGTTTTTTCTTATTACGTAACATATTGTTATTTATTTAAAATTTAGTCTACGGAAAACTGTTCTACGAGTTCGTATCGCTGGATTGTGCACAAAATAATAACGCACTTATATTTGGTTTTAACTAGTATTATTTCAACTAGTATTAATTAATTTTATTAATTTAAATAACAACTTAAAGAATAATCACTTATATCAACTGATGAATTACTACAATTTATCTTTACAATGTTCACTCACGAGACGCACTAGTTCACTATTAAATCACAACTGAAGTACAGTGCCTCAGATGCGCGGCCTTATATACTGCAGGCATCAGTTCGACACGTTTCGACAAGCTTCGACTTGTTTCGAGAACCTTCTACTCGTTTCGTGAATGACGCATGCTATTGGCATCTCCTTCGCACTCATGTGTTTTAATGTGCTGATCTTCCATCTCTTTCTCGCACATTGCATAGTGCGCTGAATGATCTTCCGTCTCTTTCTAACACATTGCTTAGTGCGCTGAATTGTCTTGCGTCTCATTTATTATTGTTGATTGCTTGCACAGTGGAGCAAATTACCTCTTTTCGTAACAATATTTATGTAAATTTCCAATTTAAAAAAAAAAAAAAAATATATATATATATATATATATATATATATATATATAAATTTAAATTTAAATAGAAATTAAACGGATATCATATTGGTTTTTTTTTCAAACAGATTCATACAGCGCTACCAATAATCAAAAAATAATGTACAGGTCGGTCGGCTTTTTGACAAATCTTCCACATACATTTATGTCACGACTACTATCTTAAGTTGGACATTATTTTTTGATTATTGGTAACGCTGATATTGTTAGTTGTTTACATGGTACATGAATTTAATTATTATTATTATTCATAATGTTAATTATGAATAGTAAAAAATTTTAACTGAACATGCTGTATCGTTAATGTACAAATTGTATAATGTTACATTTACATTGGTTAGAATAACTCGATGCCTTGTTAAATTAAAATTACAATAAAATGTATGTACTGTTGATTTAATAGTATCACGAAAACTAATTTTATTATACAAAAAATCGATTTTTTTTTATTTTATAGACTACTTTTGGAGGATTTTTTTAGAATTTCGGATCTAATGATAAATAAGAAAGCGATATATGGTTATCAAGAGTATTGCCCAAACTAAAATTAGAAACTTTTTTTCTATATATACTACACTCTGAGAAATAAATTAACAATCATATTGGTCAAAATGGCATTGACAATAATCTATTGTTAATTTTTTGTTGTTATCCACAATTGAAATTGTTAATTTTTCGAAGTTATTTTTTGACGCACTTTATTTAATTATGACGTCTAAAAATAAAAATTAAACGTCAAAATTAACAATTAATTGTTATTTTGAATTGTTAAATTGTTATTGGTAATGAAGACTATATTAACAATCGAATTGTTAAAAATAACAATTATGATTCTTAACTCGGCCTACTTCGTAAACATATTTCCATTGTATTTTTACAGTGGTTTTCTTTTAACAAAAGCCTACTTCCTAAATAATGCTTAGAAAATGTTATACAGTAATATAATAGACTTTTCCCTTACATTTTTCATTAATCTATATAATTTTATAAAAGCATCTTTAAAAATATGACATACAAAAATAATATAAATTATGGCGCATTAACTAATTGAATAATTTTGTACAAAACTGTTCTTATTATACCCTACACTAAGAGTGAAAGGGTAAAGCATCTCCGGTATGGAAAAGTATATATATTCTTGATCAGCATGACCTCCTGAGTCGATTTAGCGATGTCCGTCTGTCTGTCCGTCTGTCTGTTGAAATCCCTACTACTTTTAAAATTGAAGAGCTAGATAAATGAAACTTATAACTTAGATTACTAATATACCTACGCTGTATGTGCGAGATCGGTCCATTGTGACCTATGATCCGACCACTTATGTTCAAATACCTCATATAAAATGTACATAAAATGATCAATTCTTACGTATACGTGCTTAGGTAAACTTTTTTGGTCAAATATATATTGATGTCATGCTCAAATACATGATAATAATGTTTTCCGGCGAAAAGACTTGTGGTTCACAAAAAAAAAAATCGAAATTCGGTACACCTACCCATTTGTAAATATGGGTATCAAATGAATGGAAATTCTTCAGCGATTGAATGTTTGTAGTTATTTTCAGGATTCGTATACCCTGGTGACCTATATATCACTTTGAATGGTAACCACACATATGTGTAGGGTATTTATAGTCGGCTTAGACCGACTATAATTTTGATAATCCTAACTATCATAATTACACCTACTTTAAAATTTCCCATGTGATCTAACCTTCCCAACTGGTTTTATATTGTAAAATAATTAAAAAAAATTAAAATTATACATATATTATTTTAATTGTTATTAATTATTTTACATATTACATATATATTTTATATTTCATATATTATATATTATATGATAAACAATGAGTTTGTCTTCTCAAATTCCATCTGGTCTATATTATGGTTATTATTACACTACCGTGAAACCGTCCGTATCTGAGCTAAACCTCGTTAAAAATTGTCTTTTGTTCGGCTACAGCACTGCAAAGCGTGCGCATTTGCAGGAAAATTAGAACAGTTTTGTACAAAATTATTCAATTAGTTAATGCGCCATAATTTATATTATTTTTGTATGTCATATTTTTAAAGATGCTTTTATAAAATTATATAAATTAATGAAAAATGTAAGGGAAAAGTCTATTATATTACTGTATAACATTTTCTAAGCATTATTTAGGAAGTAGGCTTTTGTTAAAAGAAAACCACTGTAAAAATACAATGGAAATATGTTTACGAAGTAGGCCGAGTTAAGAATCATAATTGTTATTTTTAACAATTCGATTGTTAATATAGTCTTCATTACCAATAACAATTTAACAATTCAAAATAACAATTAATTGTTAATTTTGACGTTTAATTTTTATTTTTAGACGTCATAATTAAATAAAGTGCGTCAAAAAATAACTTCGAAAAATTAACAATTTCAATTGTGGATAACAACAAAAAATTAACAATAGATTATTGTCAATGCCATTTTGACCAATATGATTGTTAATTTATGTCTCAGAGTGTAGTATATATAGAAAAAAAGTTTCTAATTTTAGTTTGGGTAATACTCTGGATAACCATATATCGCTTTCTTATTTATCAGGAGGCGCAGCCGAAGTTTTGCTGACAGTTCCAAAAAGTGACATTAACAGTTATTCAGCGGTCATGGGTGCATTGCAACGAAAATACGGCAGTGACCACATGGCACCTATTTACAGAATACAGCTGAAGTTCCGAAGGCAAAATAATTGCGAATCGTTGCAGGAATATGCTGCGGATGTTAAGAGACTTGCACATTTGGCGTATTCCGATTCAGCCTGTGATTTCTTGAAAATGTGCAAGATAAATGCATTCGTTTGTGGCATACGGGATCCTGAGACAAAACGGGCAACAATGACTAACCCAAAGGTGACATTTATGGAAACGGTCACCACAGCGCTTACGCAGGAGATAGCGTCTACATTGTGCCGATCAGCAACGAAAACACGTGTACAAGATGAGGAGAGAGAAATTTTATGTCAAGGAGTAAGTAGAGCGTCCAAAGCCAGCGTTAAATCCGAACATTATGTTTCCAACGGAAACACACAATTGAAAGGTAAATGCTACAATTGCAGAAAATATGGGCATATGGCACGCGACTGTCGTGAAAAACGTAAATGTGTAATTGTGCAACCACCAAAGAGATACAGACCAGAAAAAAGATCTGAGGATAGTACGAATAACACCAGTTGCCATCTTGGAAATTCAGGCACTGTGTCGGCACGAGTGTGTACAATGGAATCCGTAGAAAGCCGGAGAGAAGATGAAAAAACGAACATAATTCACATTCGTTCATTGGGTGTCATGCCAGATGATCAATGGAGCCCGACATCGCAAAAATTCGGACGTTCAAGGAACAACAAAGGGCAGCTCTGCACGAAATTTGATTGTTGTTCCCAAGTCAAAAATAAAAGCCATAGTACTGAAATGCCATTGTGGAACCAATGGATGTCACTTGAGCATTAATAAAACGATTGAAGAAGTCAGGAAGCATTTCTATTGGGTCGGATATCAGAAGTCAGCCGCCTACTGGATTCACAGACGTAAGCAATGTGTATCCGCAAAAAGAAAAGACGTCAGGAGTTGCGGTAAGACGAATCAATGCAACATTGGAGGACATTGCGAACGTACTGCCATGGATGTGAAAAATCTGATTTCAAAAATTGTTTTGGGCAAGAAGGAAAGTGAAGACCAAGACGAGTTGCTTCAGTCTTTAAGGCAGAGTATACAAATTGCAAGTGATAAGATGAAGTCCCGATACGACTTGAGAGCAAACTCTGAGGGATTTAAGGAAGGAGATCTGGTCATGCTTTGTAGCTCGTCACGAGTGAAATTGACAAATCCAAAATTACAAACACACCGGGAAGGACCGTACATGATAATAAAGGATAAATGACATTGTGTATCGGATTAAGAATACTACAGGCGTCAGACGAAAAATGAAAGTAATACATTTAGAAAGGTTGGTGCCGTATATAGAGAGAAAGGATTAACATCTGTTCGGGACGAACAGATTTAGGTGGAGGGCAGTGTTACGAAAAGAGGTAATTTGCCCCACCGTGCAAGCATTCAACAATAATAAATGAGACGCAAGACAATTCAGCGCACTAAGCAATGTGTTAGAAAGAGACGGAAGATCATTCAGCGTACTGGGCAATGTGCGAGAAAGAGAGGGAAGATCAGCTCATTAAAACACATGAGTGCGAATAAGATGCCAATAGCATGCGTCATTCACGAAACGAGTAGAAGGTTCTCGAAACAAGTCGAAGCTTGTCGAAACGTGTCGAACTGATGCATGCAGTATATAAGGCAGCCGCATCTGAGGTACTTCACTTCAGTAGTGATTGTAAAGTGGTCGAATGCATCACGTGTGATAATTGTCAAGTTAAATTGTGGACATGCAGCAGTTGTTAGAATTTGTTATTAGTAAAGTTGTTTATTAAAGTGAATTAATAAATTTAATTTAAACCAAATATAAAAGTGTTTTTATTTTGTACACAATCCAGCGATACGAACTCGTTAAACAGTTTTCCGTAGATTGAGTTTCGTAACAATATGATCATAAATATTCTAAAAGTGTTTGATAGTCCTATTAATCGCTGACCTAGGTAAAATCTAGCGGTACAGATCATTTACATTCAGAAATTCGTATAAAACGCACGTTTACAGAGATTGAATTATTTATAACTTTAGTATTGGGAGTATGATTTCTATTTAAATATAGTCAAAAGAAAACGTTGTAATCGTTTCACATAAAATATAAAACACATAATCGGCAAAGTTATACCGTAGTTATAGGTGATTATATAGTTGAAAAATTAAATTTTTTCATACATATGTATTAAAGATATGTACTCAACAGATCAAATATATAATTGTACGATCGTGAAATGTATTATTTATTACCGATTTAATAAAATATATTTTATTACATTTGGTTAGGAAACACCCATTGTCGATTATTATATATTTATTAATTCAATAACACTTTACTCAAGAAACGAGAAAAAATATTCGTATGGAGATATCCCAATCTTCAATGTAATATAAATCGTGTATGCTGATTTTGACTGCATACTCAGTTTTTTCTTATTACGTAACATATTTATGAAAATTTCTAATTTTAAAAAATATATATATATATATATAAATTTAAATAGAAATTAAACGGATATCATATTGTTTTTTTTTTTCAAACAGATTCATACAGCGCTACCAATAATCAAAAAATAATGTACAGGTCGGCTTTTTGACAAATCTTCCACATACATTTATGTCAAAATCGACTACTATCTTAAGTTGGACATTATTTTTTGATTATTGGTAACGCTGATATTGTTAGTTGTTAACATGGTACATGAATTTAATTATTATTATTATTCATAATGTTAATTATGAATAGTAAAAATTTTTAACTGAACATGGATTATCTGTTTGATTCAACATGCTGTATCGTTAATGTACAAATTGTATAATGTTACATTTACATTGGTTAGAATAACTCGATGCCTTGTTAAAATAAAATTACAATAAAATGTATGTAATAATAATAATAATTTGGCGCTACAGTCCTGTTTAGAACTTCGGCCGAGCTCTCTCACCATTTTGAGCTGTGCGTGTTATATTTGTACTCAAATTGGTGGGACCTACAGTTTATTGCCGAATCCGAACGGCGGGTGAGAGCTTTTCATAGGCAATGTTTTACTCTCGTAGGTTTGCCATTTACTGCCGAGAGGTAGCGCGGTATAGAAAAATGTTTCTATGAAAAGATGTTGTTAGCCCCAGTCCAGGCTTGAACCGGGGACCTTTTGGCTCGCAGTCCAACGCACTAACCACTGAGCTACCGCGGCTACATAAAATGTATGTACTCTTGATTTAATAGTATCACGAAAACTAATTTTAATATACAAAAAATCGTTTTTTTTATTTTATAGACTACTTTTGGAGGATTTTTTTAGAATTTCGGATCTAATGATAAATAAGAAAGCGGTATATGGTTATCAAGAGTATTGCCCAAAATAAATTAGAAACTTTTTTCTATATATACTACACTCTGAGAAATAAATTAACAATCATATTGGTCAAAATGGCATTGACAATAATCTATTGTTAATTTATTGTTGTTATCCACAATTGAAATTGTTAATTTTTCGAAGTTATTTTTTGACGCACTTTATTTAATTATGACGTCTAAAAATAAAAATTAAACGTCAAAATTAACAATTAATTGTTATTTTGAATTGTTAAATTGTTATTGGTAATGAAGACTATATTAACAATCGAATTGTTAAAAATAACAATGATGATTCTTAACTCGGCCTACTTCGTAAACATATTTCCATTGTATTTTTACAGTGGTTTTCTTTTAACAAAAGCCTACTGCCT
Source organism: Dryomyza anilis (assembly GCA_951804985.1). Classification (NCBI taxonomy): domain Eukaryota; kingdom Metazoa; phylum Arthropoda; class Insecta; order Diptera; family Dryomyzidae; genus Dryomyza; species Dryomyza anilis. Next base: position 8,022,753 of record OX638136.1, on the reverse strand, counting down.
AAATAATGCTTAGAAAATGTTATACAGTAATTTAATAGACTTTTCCCTCACATTTTTCATTAATTTATATAATTTTATAACAGCATCTTTAAAAATATGACATACAAAAATAATATAAATTATGGCGCATTAACTAATTGAATAATTTTGTACAAAACTGTTCTAATTTTATATTGTAAAATAATTAAAAACAATTAAAATTATACATATATTATTTTAATTGTTATTAATTATTTTACATATTACATATATATTTTATATTTCATATTTTATATATTATATGATAAACAATGAGTTTGTCTTCTCAAATTCCATCTGGTTATTATTATGGTTATTATTACACTACCGTGAAACCGTCCGTATCTGAGCTAAACCTCGTTAAAAATTGTCTTTAGTTCGGCTACAGCACTGCAAAGCGTGCGCTTTTGCAGGACTTGTTGCAATTGCTACTCCTTGAAACGCACAATGTGCCTCCTATTCGCGACGCTTTGTGGTTTTCGTTCTTCGTCTTCTCAAATTGCTCATAGCTGGATCTGAAAGTAAAACATATAATAGAAAAACAATGTATATAGGTAAATAAACCACTGTAGAGAAATTTTTATTTTTAGGTATTTTTATAGCAGGCTATACATTTTGTCATTTTATTAAATTCATTTATAAGCCAGTTTTTTTTTATAACAAGTAATATATGAATCCACTTGTTTAAATAATATGATTTTTTTTTTTGGTAGGCGCTGTTTTATTTTAGTTGTTTTCAATTCCACTGAACATTTCTTAAATGTTTGTTTAACTATTTATCGGAGACAAGTACCCATCCCACCTGAGCCTAGCCGGTGCACCAACACTCCGAACGTCTCCACAACAACACCTTTTCATGTCCTAGCAAAACGTTACATGGCGCCCAACGAAGATGGCTGAGTTTTTTTGTTTTAGTTTTCGACTAGTTTTCTTAATTTCCTAAATTTTGTCATCTGGCACCGTCTTTTCATCTTTCTATCTTGAGATTTCAACATAATAATATGATCATAAATATTCTAAAAGTGTTTGATAGTCTTATTAATCGCGGGCCTAGGTAAAATAGCAGTACAGATCATTTACATTCAGAAATTCGTATAAAACGCACGTTTACAGAGATTGAATTATGTATAACTTTAGTATTGGGAGTATGATTTCTATTTAAATATAGTCGAAAGAAAACGTTGTACTCGTTTCACATAAAATATAAAACAAATAATCGGCAAAGTTGTACCGTAGTTATAGGTGATTATATAGTTGAAAAATTTTTTCATAAGATATGTACTCAACAGATCAAATATATAATTGTACGATCGTGAAATGTATTATTTATTACCGATTTAATAAAATGTATTGTTACGAAAAGATGTAATTTGCCCCATAGTGCAAGCAATCAACAATAATTAATGAGACGCAAGACAATTCAGCGCACTAAGCATGTGTTAGAAAGAGACGGAAGATTATTCAGCGCACTGAGGCAGTGTGTGAGAAAGAGATGGAAGATCACCGCATTAAAACACATGAGTGTGAATGAGATGCCAATAGCATGCGTTATTTATGAAACGTCATTCTCGAAACAAGTCGAAGCTTGTCGAAACGTGTCGAACTGATGCATGCAGTATATAAGCATCAGAGGTACAGCACTTCAGTTGTGATTTGATTGTGAACTAGTGCGTCTCGTGAGTGAACATTGCTAAGCTAAATTGTATAAATTCAGCAGTTGATACAAGTGATTATTCTTTAAGTTGTTATTTAAATAAATAAAGTTAATTAATACTAGTTGCAATAATACCAATTAAAACCAAATATTAGTGTGTTTTTATTTTGTACACAATCCAGCGATACGAACTCGTAGAACAGTTTTCCTTAGACTGAATTTTCGTAACATTGGTGTCAGAAGTGGGATTGCTATGCAAAATGGTTAAATTCGAACAACTTAAAGTCGACCAGCTAAAGAAGGATCTGGCGATTCATAATCTTCCAACTGTAGGTACGAAAGTAGAACTACAAAAGCGTCTAATGAAAGAATTAGAGAACCAAGGCATTGACCTCGCAGATCACGAGTTTGAAGTGGAAGCTGCAACAGCGTCATCGAAAAGTGTGGACACGGAGCAAAAAGTACAGTCCCAAAGCTTTGATTTGAGCCAGTTACTCGGATACAACAACAGTTTCAAGAAAATTCCAAACAGCTCCAAAAATTGCAAACAAAATGGAACAGAAGCTTCTAGAAAATTCGAAGCAGTTCCAAGAAAATTCGACCAGAATGGAACAGAAACTTCAAGAAAATTCAAATCAACTTAAAACAGAACTACAAGGAAATTCTAATCAGCTCAAATTAGACATGAAGCAAGAACTTCTAGAAAATTGCAACAAAATGGAACAGGAACAGAAAATTTGAAACAGCAACTAGAAAGTTCTAATCAACTGCAAACTTAAATTAAGCAGCAGATGCAGGAGCATTCTAAGCAGCTTTTTGGAAGTTTCTAATACACTCCATAGCAAAGTGACGGAGCTAGAAACGCATGTAAGTGAACATTGATGAAAAAATTCAAAGATTAGAAAACGGTATGGACAAAGAAATCAAATAAAAAAAGATTTGCACGTGTTGCAGATAAATGGACCTACACACCATGTTGTTAGTGGTACGAGGCTAAAATCGCCGATTTACGATGGAACCACAGCGTTCAACATTTCCAAGCTGCAATTTGAGACCACGGCTGTAAGTAATCGATGGAATAATGAGGACAGCGTAGCCACACTTATCGTGGCGCTTAAAGGAGGCGCTTAAAGGAGGCGCAGCCGAAGTTTTGCTGACAGTTTCAAAAAGTGACATTAACAGTTATTCAGCGGTCATGGGTGCATTGCAACGAAAATACGACAGTGACCACATGGCACCTATTTACAGAATACAGCTGAAGTTCCGAAGGCAAAATAATTGCGAATCGTTGCAGGAATATGCTGCGGATGTTAAGAGACTTGCACATTTGGCGTATTCCGATTCAGCCTGTGATTTCTTGAAAATGTGCAAGATAAATGCATTCGTTTATGGCATACGGGATCCTGAGACAAAACGGGCAACAATGACTAACCCAAAGGTGACATTTATGGAAACGGTCACCACAGCGCTTACGCAGGAGATAGCGTCTACATTGTTCCGATCAGCAACGAAAACACGTGTACAAGATGAGGAGAGAGAAATTTTATGTCAAGGAGTAAGTAGAGCGTCCAAAGCCAGCGTTAAATCCGAACATTATGTTTCCAACGGAAACACACAATTGAAAGGTAAATGCTAGAATTGCAGAAAATATGGGCATATGGCACGCGACTGTCGTGAAAAACGTAAATGTGTAATTGTGCAACCACCAAAGAGATACAGACCAGAAAAAAGATCTAAGGATAGTACGAATAACACCAGTTGCCATCTTGGAAATTCAGGCACTGTGTCGGCACGAGTGTGTACAATGGAATCCGGAGAATGCCGGAGAGAAGATGAAAAAACGAACATAATTCACATTCGTTCATTGGGTGTCGTGCCAGATGATCAATGGAGTCTAGAGCAAATACGAAATGATCAAAAGATGGACCCCGACGTCGCAAAAATTCAGACGTTCAAGGAACAACAAAGGAAACCATTATGGAAAGAGTTAGCATCCAACAGTCCAATAAGCAGGGCTTACTGGGCGCAGTGGCAAAGCCTGAAGCTACAAAATGGTTGTTTGTACCGTGTGTGGGAAAGTGAAAATGGCAGCTCTGCACGAAATTTGATTGTTGTTCCCAAATCAAAAATAAAAGCCATAGTACTGAAATGCCATTGTGGAACCAATGGATGTCACTTGAGCATTAATAAAACGATTGAAGAAGTCAGGAAGCATTTCTATTGGGTCGGATATCAGAAGTCAGCCGCCTATTGGATTCAGAGATGTAAGCAATGTGTATCCGCAAAAAGAAAAGACGTCAGGAGTTGCGGTAAGACGAATCAATGCAACATAGGAGGACATTGCGAACGTACTGCCATGGATGTGAAAAATCTGATTTCAAAAATTGTTTTGGGGAAGAAGGAAAGTGAAGACCAAGACGAGTTGCTTCGGTCTTTAAGGCAGAGTATACAAATTGCAAGTGATATGATGAAGTCCCGATACGACTTGAGAGCAAACTCTGAGGGATTTAAGGAAGGAGATCTGGTCATGCTTTGTAGCTCGCCACGAGTGAAATTGACAAATCCAAAATTACAAACACACCGGGAAGGACCGTACAGGATAATTAAAAGGATAAATGACATTGTGTATCGGATTAAGAATACTACAGGCGTCAGACGAAAAATGAAAGTAGTACATTTAGAAATGTTGGTGCCGTATATAGAGAGAGAGGATTAGATTAGATTTAGGTGGAGGGCAGTGTTACGAAAAGAGGTAATTTGCCCCACCGTGCAAGCATTCAACAATAAAAAATGAGACGCAACACAATTCAGCGCACTAAGCAATGTGATAGAAAGAGACGGAAGATCATTCAGCGTACTGGGCAATGTGCGAGAAAGAGAGGGAAGATCAGCTCATTAAAACACATGAGTGCGAATGAGATGCCAATAGCATGCGTCATTCACGAAACGAGTAGAAGGTTCTCGAAACAAGTCGAAGCTTGTCGAAACGTGTCGAACTGATGCATGCCGTATATAAGGGAGCCGCATCTGAGGTACTTCACTTCAGTAGTGATTGTAAAGTGGTCGAGTGCATCTCGTGTGATAATTGTCAAGTTAAATTGTGCACATGCAGCAGTTGTTAGAATTTGTTATTAGTAAAGTTGTTTATTAAAGTGAATTAATGAAGTTAATTGTTATAATTTAAACCAAATATAAGATTGTTTTTATTTTGTACACAATCAAGCGATACGAACTCGTAGAACAGTTTTCCGTAGACTGAGTTTTCGTAACAATATGATCATAAATATTCTAAAAGTGTTTGATAGTCCTATTAATCGCGGGCCTAGGTAAAATTAGTGGTACAAGTCATTTTCATTCAGAAATCCGTATAAAACGCACGTTTACAGAGATTGAATTATTTAAAACTTTAGTATTGGGAGTATAATTTCTATTTAAATATAGTCAAAAGAAAACGTTGTAATCGTTTCACATAAAATATAAAACACATAATCGGCAAAGTTATACCGTAGTTATAGGTGATTATATAGTTGAAAAATTAAATTTTTTCATACATATGTATTAAAGATATGTACTCAACAGATCAAATATATAATTGTACGATCGTGAAATGTATTATTTATTACCGATTTAATAAAATATATTTTATTACATTTGGTAAGGAAACACCCAATTTAGTGTCGATTATTATATATTTATTAATTCAATAACACTTTACTCAAGAAACGAAAAAAAATATTCGTATGGAGATATCCCAATCTTCAATGTAATATAAATCGTGTATGCTGATTTTGACTGCATACTCAGTTTTGTCTTATTACGTAACATATTTATGAAAATTTCTAATTTAAAAATATATATATATATATATATATATATATATATATATATATATATACAGCTATGTGAAAAATAATAGCAGCGCTCTCCTATAAATTATAAATTTATATAAATTTATATCAACTATCAATTATTTTTATACTTTACATTTATTGGAATTATGTGATTACTATGCCGTTTTTTTTTCCATATTCTTAACCTATTTCAAAAAATATGGTAGCTTTAGTAAATGAGTCTTAAATTTAGGTGCGAAAAATAATAGCAGCGATTCCAAATTTGTTACAAAATCCAGTATTTTCTACAAAGTTTTTAAATTTAAAACTTGTATTTATATAAGTTAGGCTAATTTGAATAGTATTGTTAAATATTTGAAATATTTTGTGTTGCTTTGATTATTTATGGAACCTACAAAACCTTGTTTTAGTAAATAGCGAAAAATCCTTAAAATTTTTTAATAGAACTTTCAAAATTCTACAGGATATTGTTTATTTCTTAGCTAAAATGTTAACTGAAGCAAATAATTTGACAACAAATACGAAACACGTGCCTAAACGTAAAAAAAGTATCAAAAAATCACTTGTTTCAATGTTACATATAATTTAAGTAACCTTTTCTGTGAAATGTACCAAAGAGAAAAAAAATATGGATATGCAATTCGAAAGATATGATTTTAGAAAACAACTCATAAAATAAGTTTTTTATGAAAGTAGCCCTGAAGGACAATTATAGACCTCGGCAAATGTTGAAACTACTAATTAAAAGTATTTAAAAATCGTGACTAACCCTTTGAACCATTAGTCTAAAAATTGCACCATTTACTATTGTCCAATACATTAAAATTTGTAATTCCGATATTCCAGGAATCAGTCGTGGCAATTTTGAACCATTGGATCATACTAAGTTACGCTAGTGGTTACATCAAGTTACTCTTACGATAGACACGTGCAAACTCGAGATGTATCAATATTTGCCGATGTGTATTAAAGTTCTTAATGGCTTCTTACAGAAAAAACTTCTTCTATGAGTGGTTCTCTAAAGTTAATATTCCAAATTGCATATCAAGATTTTTTTTCACTTTGGTAAATTTCAAAGAAAAGATTACTTAAATCATATGTAATATTGAAACAAATGATTTTTTTATACTTTTTTTACGTTGAGACACGTGTTTCGTATTTTTTGTCAAATGTTTAGCTTTAGTTAACATTTTAGCTATGGAATAAACAATATCCTATATAATTTTGAAAGCTCTATTAAAAAAATTTAATGATTTTTAAGGTATTTACGCGATTTACTAAAACAGGGTTTTGTATATTCCATATTTAATCAAAGCAACATAAAATATTTCAAATATTCAACAATACATTTCAAATTAGTCTAACTAATATAAATACAAATTTTAAATTTAAAAACTTTGAAGAAATAATGGATTTTTTAACAAATTTGGCATCGCTGCTATTATTTTTCACACGTAAATCCAAGACTCATTTACAAAAGATAACATTTTTTTTTTAAATATGTTAAGAATATGAAAAAATAAGACGGCATTGTAATGACATAATTCCAATAAATGTAAATTATAAAAATAATTGATTGTTCTTATACGAAAAAATCTAAAAAATCGAATTTATAATTTATAGGAGAGCGCTGCTATTATTTTTCACACAGCTGTATATATATATATATATATATATATATATAAATTTAAATAGAAATTAAACGGATATCATATTGTTTTTTTTTCAAACAGATTCATACAGCGCTACCAATAATCAAAAAATAATGTACAGGTCGGCTTTTTGACAAATCTTCCACATACATTTATGTCAAAATCGACTACTATCTTAAGTTAGGCATTATTTTTTGATTATTGGTAACGCTGATATTGTTAGTTGTTAACATGGTACATGGATTTAATTATTATTATTATTATTCATAATGTTAATTATGAATAGTAAAAAATTTTAACCAAGGATTGAAACCGTAACCGAAACCGATATCCGTTTAAAACCGTTTCATTTTAAAACCGAAACCGTTATACGAAAATCAGAAATATACCGATATCCAAAACCGTTATAATCGGTTTCGGTTTTATACCGGTTTAAAACGGTTTTTAAAAAAGTATGCAAAAAACCAGGAAAACATATTTTATTTTATATAGAAGATCTTAAGTAAAATTTCATTAATTAAAACTTGGAGTTCCCAAAATAAACATTTTTGGTTGTACAAAAATTGACATGTTGTTTTTTGAGAAACGATATTTCCAAAACAACGGTATTTGGTCTAAAATTTGTTTTTTGTTTCATTTATCGAATTAACAACAAAACACCAGCAACTCCAAGCAAAATTTTTACGTTAAAAAATGATTAAAATTTTAATAATATTGGTTTTTTATTTAAAGTGGAACAAGTTTTAAAAAGTTCATTTGAATATTTTTTAAATTCTTTTAAAGGATCTATTCAATAGAATACAATTTATAAGTCTTCTAATGGATTTTTGACTGATGTTTCAAAACAGCTCAATTTCGGACATAAACAAAACAATGAAATGCAAAAAAAAAAAATGTAAAAAAAGTTTCAAATTATTAACATCTCAGTAACTATTTAAGGAAATACGAAAAATGAAGTGCAAGTTAGACAAGTTTAAACATTTCAAGTATAAGGCAGATATTTGTTTACATTAGTGATGATTAAAAATTTCTTGTTCAGGCATTCTTGTTCTTGCATTTTTTTTTTACAAGAACAGAAGCGAGAACAAAATCGAGATTTTGCAGGAAAAAGAACAAGAGCAAGTGCAGGACTAAGACTGCAAGAAAAGGAAGACTTGCGTTTTTTTATGATTTTAATGTATTTATAATGCTTTTAAGGTAATAATGATATACAAAAGAATTCATGATATTACTAAATATTGAACAATAAGTAACAATGGAAAGCGTGCAAAATATTTATGAACGTGAACATTAATGAAGATGTGTGTTTTTTTTTTATTTTTGTCGAATTCTAAAGAATATAAGCATCTTAAAAATAAGGCCAGTGAAGCACTTTTGAAGCGGTAAATAGCTTTAAAAGTGCTTTAAAAGTCGCTTCAGAAAGACAAAACAGACAAAACAATGTTTTTTTCTCTTTTCTTCGCTACGCAAGTTCGTACATCGATAGTGCATATGCACTGTGCTATGCATATTATTATTTTTGTTTTACTTTTATATGTAGTTTTTTTGTTAATTGTAAAATCATGAAGTAATAAAAAATAATATATGAACATTTTCACAGTGTGATATATTGCTTTTTGTGTTTTTCTTTTTTCACAAATCCGCTGATTCGTTTGAAAGTGCAACAACAACCAAAATTCGAATAAAGCAGCATGCAAGCTGTTGATAGAATTTATGGCGGGAAATTTTTTGTACCACAAAGAGAACTCGTTGTTGTTGCCAACTAGACAGCTGTACTAGATACATACATGTAGTGTGGTGCCATGCGTCTGTCCGTTGTCATGCGTCTGTCCGTTGTCATGCTTGTGTTTGTTGTCATGCGTCTGTTTGTTGCCATGCGATGATACAGTATAGCAACGAAGAGTTGTGAAAGTGTGTGTATAAGAATCGTATTCGTTATTGTTATATTCTCTTCTTTCTGTTAGTATTCGCTTTGTAGCGTTTGAGTTAGTGTTCGCATGGTGTTCGCAAAGAAAAATGTTACTATGCAAAATATTATTTGAGTTCTCTTGACATACGGTACGTATAGCATACGGATTTTTTAATCTGTGACGAAAACAGAAATATGCCTATACGAAATATTTATTGTATATTTTATAATGTATATTGTCGTTGTAGAACGAAAAGTCACCAAACACATTTTTATGAAAAACTTAATTTTCGAGTTTGTTGATTAATATTATAAAAAGTAATTGATGCATTTTTAAAGTTGAAATATCAACTAATAGATTTACATTTTCTTATCAATTCACAGATACATAAAGAAGTTTGTAAAACATATTTAGCATTTTGAAAATGTATTTGGTGACTTTTCGTTCATTTTATTATGGCTTTGAGATTTTGAATTGTCTCGTCAACATCACTTGATTTATACAATTATTTTTTATTAGTTAATTCTTTTTAAAATATAATTCAAATTTTTAGGTTATTGGATTTTCTTTTTGTTAGTAAAATGTTGAAGAAATTGAAAATATGGAAAATAAGTAACTTAAATACAATAGGTGTTCAAATTCTATTCGTTTTCTTAATTAATATGCAGTTTAAGATATTTGTCTTCGATCTTTATTTAAAATTTAATAGATTAAGATTAACATTTCTTGCATTGCTCTTGCAAATGATCATCACTAGTTTACATATATTGCAGTTCACAGAATTGTTGAATTTTAATTTCTTTGGCTTTTATGGATGAACATTGTACAAAATTCATGTTCTTTTTAATTCAGATCATATATCAGGTGAAGTCAATATGTTGCTTTTCATTGGTTTGTGGTCACGAAATTTCAAATTAAATTTTTTTCTTGACGTAATCAATTAAATAATTCATATAACACAATATTTTTACTAAAATAACAACAAACATTGTTTAAATTACGTTTCCCACGTTACCCCAGTATCATAATTTGATCATAATTTAGCACCATATAAAAAATGTAAAATTATTTGAAAAATATGGAAATAAAGAAAATTTATACAAAAACCGAAACCGTAACCTGGAACCGGTATACCGAAACCGTTTCGTTATAAAAACTTAAAACCGTAACCGAAACCGAAACGCGGAAAAAACCGAAATCGAAACCGTTATTCGTTTAGGTTTCAATCCTTGATTTTAACTGAACATGGATTATCTGTTTGATTCAACATGCTGTATCGTTAATGTACAAATTGTATAATGTTACATTTACATTGGTTAGAATAACTCGATGCCTTGTTAAATTAAAATTACAATAAAATGTATGTACAACAAATCGTTTTTTTTATTTTATAGCCTACTTTTGGAGGATTTTTTTAGAATTTCGGATCTAATGCTAAATAAGAAAGCGATATATGGTTATCAAGAGTATTGCCCAAACTAAAATTATAAACTTTTTTTCTATACATACTACACTCTGAGAAATAAATTAACAATCATATTGGTCAAAATGGCATTGACAATAATCTATTGTTAATTTATTGTTGTTATCCACAATTGAAATTGTTAATTTTTCGAAGTTATTTTTTGACGCACTTTATTTAATTATGACGTCTAAAAATAAAAACTAAATGTCAAAATTAACAATTAATTGTTATTTTGAATTGTTAAATTGTTATATATTAACAATCGAATTGTTAAAAATAACAATGATGATTCTTAACTCGGCCTACTTCGTAAACATATTTCCATTGTATTTTTACAGTGGTTTTCTTTTAACAAAAGCCTACTGCCTAAATAATGCTTAGAAAATGTTATAAAATTATATAAGTTAATGAAAAATGTGAAGGAAAAGTCTATTAAATTACTGTATAGTAATTTAATAGACTTTTCCCTCACATTTTTCATTAATTTATATAATTTTATAACAGCATCTTTAAAAATATGACATACAAAAATAATATAAATTATGGCGCATTAACTAATTAAATAATTTTTTTTAAAAACAGTTCTAATTTTATATTGTAAAATAATTAAAAACAATTAAAATTATACATATATTATTTTAATTGTTATTAATTATTTTACATATTACATATATATTTTATGTATTATATAATAAACAATGAGTTTGTCTTCTCAAATTCCATCTGGTCTATATTATGGTTATTATTACACTACCGTGAAACCGTCCGTATCTGAGCTAAACCTCGTTAGAAATTGTCTTTTGTTCGGCTACAGCACTGCAAAGCGTGCGCATTTGCAGGACTTGTTGCAATTGCTACTCATTGAAACGCACAATGTGCCTCCTATTCGCGACGCTTTGTGGTTTTCGTTCTTCGTCTTCTCAAATTGCTCATAGCTGGATCTGAAAGTAAAACATATAATAGAAAAACAATGTATATAGGTAAATAAACCACTGTAGAGAAATTTTTATTTTTAGGTATTTTTATAGCAGGCTATACATTTTGTCATTTTATTAAATTCATTTGTAAGCTATTTTTTTTTATAACAAGTAATATATGAATCCACTTGTTAAAATAATATGATTTTTTTTTTTTGGTAGGCGCTGTTTTATTTTAGTTGTTTTCAATTCTACTGATCATTTCTTAAATGAAAATCACATAAGCATCGATTTTGAAGAAACTGTATAAAAATGGCGAATTGAGTTCGATTCGATACAGCGAAATTTTGATGTGTGATAGTTAACATTGTGAAAAAAGTTATTATTTTGTGTTTCCTCAAAAAAAAATTTTATTGTGTTTCCTTAAAGTTTATTTAAATTTGCGGAATATTTAAGTGCGTTGTACTGTACACACGTTGTATATATTTCCCAGCAATTTTAATTGGTGAGTTAGTGATGAAGTGTTGAGTTGTGTGAAAGCTTGACCATTAAATGGTTACCCAGTACTGAAAATACATTTTATTTCCAGATGGGAACACATTTTTATTCGTCTCAAAAATTCGTTATTGCAATTAACTGCATACGATATACATCAGTGGTTGCTGAAAAAGGGAAACATCAATATTTTCACAAGTCTACACACTATTTCGAAGTATTTTACGTATCCTGTCTTTTTGTTTGTTTTGTATTAAAAAACCAATGTTGAATTTGAACATTGTTTTCAAAACATTTTTTTTTACCAACAGATTTTTTTTAAAAATTTTTTTCATTCTTAACCAGCTTTTTTAAAAGCTATAAAGAGATTTCTGAAGTTGCTGGATTGCTGATTTGATGAGTGTTAACTTTATTTTTTTTGTTTTTACTTTGAAATTTGTTCAAGTGTTACATATGTCTTGGTTTTTAATTAATTTTTTAATTATATTTTTCTTTAAAAATCTGTACAAATTCAATCAATTCAGAAGGGGGTAATTCTCCAAAATTTAATTATTTTTTTCTAACCCACCATATAGCCGAGAGAACTATGCACAATTCTTCGGAACTGACACAAAAGGGTGAGTCATGTTTTTTTTTTAATCTAGATATTGAATTTTCAATAATTTGGTTTAGTTGTTATTTTTTATTATCACATTTGAGATTTTTCATTTATTGATTGAATTTATTTTTTTTTTTACTTTTTGAAGTAACGTAATTGCTCTTCTTAACTTTATTCATTTCATTTAAATAATTCATAAAATAAACAACGTGATATAGTGATGATAAACATAATGGTTTAATTATTTAATAGTTGGGTGGGAGAGTATTCTGAGACAAACTAAAATGTAAGCAATGGTGAAGTAAGTTGTATAGGGGTTATTTAAAATTAGGGCCTAATAAATAACCATGGTCGGGAGGGATTCGATAATGGCCATACCAGAGAGGCGCTTCTTGCTGGTATCCTTCTTTTTTTTAATAACTGTTCTATTCCGATCTTTTCTGTTCTATTATATTCTCATCATATAATCTTATTCTTTTGTTTGTTTAACTATTTATAGGTGTTTTTATAAATTTTGTGACGTTGTCTAAAAATAAGACGTAGGAGACAAGTACCCATCCCACCTGAGCCTAGGCGGTGCACCAACACACCGAGCGTCTCCACAACAACACCTTTTCATGTCCTAGCAAAACGTTACATTGCGCCCAACGAAGATGGCTGAGTTTTTATACCCTACACTAAGAGTGAAAGGGTATATTCAGTTTGGTACGCCGTTTGTAACACCCAGAAGGAAGCATCTCCGGTATGGAAAAGTATATATTCTTGATCAGCATGACCTCCTGAGTCGTTTTAGCGATGTCCGTCTGTCTGTCTGTTGAAATCCCTACTACTTTTAAAATTAAAGAGCTAGATAAATGAAACTTATAACTTAGATTACTAATATACCTACGCTGTATGTGCGAGATCGGTCCATTGTGACCTATGATCCGACCACTTATGTTCAAATACCTCATATAAAATGTACATATAAAGATCAATTTTTATGTATACGTGCTTAGGTAAACTTTTTTGGTCAAATATATATTGACATCATGCTCAAATACATGATAATGTTTTCCGGCGAAAAGACTTGTGGTTCACAAAAAAAAAAATCGAAACACCTACCCATTTGTAAATATGGGTATCAAATGAATGGAAATTCTTCAACGATTGAATGTTTGTAGTTATTTTCAGGATTCGTATACCCTGGTGACCTATATATCACTTTGAATGGTAACCACACATATGTGTAGGGTATTTATAGTCGGCTTAGACCGACTATAATTTTGATAATCCTAACTATCATAATTACACCTACTTTAAAATTTCCCATGTGATCTAACCTTCCCAACTCGTATTGTTTTTGTTTTAGTTTTTGACTAGTTTTCTCAGTTTTCTAAATTTTGTCATCTGGCACCGTCTTTTCATCTTTCTATCTTGAGATTTCAATATAATAATATGATCATAAATATTCTAAAAGTGTTTGATAGTCCTATTAATCGCGGGCCTAGGTAAAATGTAGCGGTACAGATCATTTACATTCAGAAATTCGTATAAAACGCACGTTTACATAGATTGAATTATTTATAACTTTAGTATTGGGAGTATGATTTCTATTTAAATATAGTCAAAAGAAAACGTTGTACTCGTTTCACATAAAATATAAAACACATAATCGGCAAAGTTATACCGTAGTTATAGGTGATTATATAGTTGAAAAATTAAATTTTTTCATACATATGTATTAAAACCTTGTACTCAACAGATCAAATATATAATTGTACGATCGTGAAATGTAAATGTATTTATTACCGATTTAATAAAATATATTTTTTTACATTTGGTTAGGAAACACCCAAATTAGTGTCGATTATTATATATTTATTAATTCAATAACACTTTACTCAAGAAACGAGAAAAAAATATTCGTATGGAGATATCCCAATCTTCAATGTAATATAAATCGTGTATGCTGATTTTGACTGCATACTCAGTTTTTTCTTATTACGTAACATATTTATGAAAATTTCTAATTTTAAAAAATATATATATATAAATTTAAATAGAAATTAAACGGATATCATATTGTTTTTTTTTTCAAACAGATTCATACAGCGCTACCAATAATCAGAAAATAATGTACAGGTCGGTCGGCTTTTTGACAAATCTTCCACATACATTTATGTCAAAATCGACTACTATCTTAAGTTGGACATTATTTTTTGATTATTGGTAACGCTGATATTGTTAGTTGTTTACATGGTACATGAATTTAATTATTATTATTATTCATAATGTTAATTATGAATAGTAAAAAATTTTAACTGAATATGGATTATCTGTTTGATTCAACATGCTGTATCGTTAATGTACAAATTGTATAATGTTACATTTACATTGGTTAGAATAACTCGATGCCTTGTTAAATTAAAATTACAATAAAATGTATGTACTGTTGATTTAATAGTATCACGAAAACTAATTTTAATATTCAAAAAATAGATTTTTTTTAATTTTATAGACTACTTTTGGTGGATTTTTTTAGAATTTCGGATCTAATGATAAATAAGAAAGCGATATATGGTTATCAAGAGTATTGCCCAAACTAAAATTAGAAACTTTTTTTCTATATATACTACACTCTGAGAAATAAATTAACAATCATATTGGTCAAAATGGCATTGACAATAATCTATTGTTAATTTATTGTTGTTATCCACAATTGAAATTGTTAATTTTTCGAAGGTATTTTTTGACGCACTTTATTTAATTATGACATCTAAAATAAAAATTAAACGTCAACATTAACAGTTAATTGTTATTTTGAATTGTTAAATTGTTATTGGTAATGAAGACTATATTAACAATCGAATTGTTAAAAATAACAATGATGATTCTTAACTCGGCCTACTTCGTAAACATATTTCCATTGTATTTTTACAGTGGTTTTCTTTTAACAAAAGCCTACTGCCTAAATAATGCTTAGAAAATGTTATACAGTAATTTAATAGACTTTTCCTTCACATTTTTCATTAATTTATATAATTTTATAACAGCATCTTTAAAAATATGACATACAAAAATAATATAAATTATGGCGCATTAACTAATTGAATAATTTTGTACAAAACAGTTCTAATTTTATATTGTAAAATAATTAAAAACAATTAAAATTATACATATATTATTTTAATTGTTATTAATTATTTAAGATATTACATATATATTTTATATTTCATATTTTATATATTATATGATAAAAAATGAGTTTGTCTTCTCAAATTCCATCTGGTCTATATTATGGTTATTATTACACTACCGTGAAACCGTCCGTATCTGAGCTAAACCTCGTTAAAAATTGTCTTTTGTTCGGCTACAGCACTGCAAAGCGTGCGCATTTGCTGGACATGTTGCAATTGCTACTCCTTGAAACGCACAATGCGCCTCCTATTCGCGATGCTTTGTGGTTTTCGTTCTTCGTCTTCTCAAATTGCTCATAGCTGGATCTGAAAGTAAAACATATAATAGAAAAACAATGTATATAGGTAAATAAACCACTGCAGAGATATTTTTATTTTTAGGTATTTTTATAGCAGGCTATACATTTTATCATTTTATTAAATTCAGTTGTAAGCTATTTTTTTATAACAAGTAATATATGAATCCACTTGTTAAAATAATATGATTTTTTTTTTTTGGTAGGCGCTGTTTTATTTTAGTTGTTTTCAATTCTACTGATCATTTCTTAAATGAAAATCACATAAGCATCGATTTTGAAGAAACTGTATAAAAATGGCGAATTGAGTTCGATTCGATACAGCGAAATTTTGATGTGTGATAGTTAACATTGTGAAAAAAGTTATTATTTTGTGTTTCCTCAAAAAAAATTTTTATTGTGTTTCCTTAAAGTTTATTTAAATTGGCGGAATATTTAAGTGCGTTGTACACACGTTGTATATATTTCCCAGCAATTTTAATTGGTGAGTTAGTGATGAAGTGTTGAGTTGTGTGAAAGCTTGACCATTAAATGGTTACCCAGTACTGAAAATACATTTTATTTCCAGCTGGGAACACATTTTTATTCGTCTCAAAAATTCGTTATTGCAATTAACTGCATACGATATACATCAGTGGTTGCTGAATAAGGGAAACATCAATATTTTCACAAGTCTACACACTATTTCGAAGTATTCTACGTATCCTTTTTTTTTTGTTTGTTTTGTATTAAAAAACCAATGTTGAATTTGAACATTGTTTTCAAAACATTTTTTTTACCAACAGATTTTTTAAAAATTATTTTCATTCTTAACCAGCTTTTTTAAAAGCTATAAAGAGATTTCTGAAGTTGCTGGATTGCTGATTTGATGAGTGTTAACTTTATTTTTTTTGTTTTTACTTTGAAATTTGTTCAAGTGTTACATATTTCTTCGTTTTTAATTAATTTTTTTATTATATTTTTCTTTAAAAATCTGTACAAATTCAATCAATTCATTCAGTAAATCAATTCAGAAGGGTGTAATTCTCCAAAATTTAATTATTTTTTTCTAACCCACCATATAGCCGAGAGAACTGTGCACAATTCTTCGTAACTGACACAAAAGGGTGAGTCATGTTTTGTTTTAATCTAGATATTGAATTTTCAATAATTTGGTTTAGTTGTTATTTTTTATTATAACATTTGAGATTTTCCATTTTCATTTATTGATTGAATTTAATTTTTTTTTAACTTTTTGAAGTAACGTAATTGCTCTTCTTAACTTTATTCATTTCATTTAAATAATTCATAAAATAAACAACGTGATATAGTGATGATAAACATAATGGTTTAATTATTTAATAGTTGGGTGTATTCTGAGACAAACTAAAATGTAAGCAATGGTGAAGTAAGTTGTATAGGGGTTATTTAAAATTAGGGCTTAATAAATAACCATGATCGGGAGGGAGATGGACATACCGGAGAGGCGCTTCCTGCTGGTATCCTTCTTTTTTTTTCTTTTTTTTAATAACTGTTCTATTCTGATCTTTTCTGTTCTGTTATATTCTCATCATATATTCTTATTCTTTTGTTTGTTTATCTATTTATCGGTGTTTTTATAAATTTTGTGACGTTGTCTAAAAATAAGACGTAGGAGACAAGTACCCATTCCACCTGAGCCTAGCCGGTGCACCAACACACCGAGCGTCTCCACAACAACACCTTTTCATGTCCTAGCAAAACGTTACATGGCGCCCAACGAAGATGGCTGAGTTTTTTTGTTTTAGTTTTCGACTAGTTTTCTCAATTTTCTAAATTTTGTCATCTGGCACCGTCTTTTCATCTTTCTATCTTGAGATTTCAACATAATAATATGATCATAAATATTCTAAAAGTGTTTGATAGTCCTATTAATCGCGGACCTAGGTAAAATGTAGCGGTACGGATTATTTACATTCAGAAATTCGTATAAAACGCACGTTTACAGAGATTGAATTATTTATAACTTTAGTATTGGGAGTATGATTTCTATTTAAATATAGTCAAAAGAAAACGTTGTAATCGTTTCACATAAAATATAAAACACATAATCGGCAAAGTTATACCGTAGTTATAGGTGATTATATAGTTGAAAAATTAAATTTTTTCATTCATATGTATTAAAGATATGTACTCAACAGATCAAATATATAATTGTACGATCGTGAAATGTTTTATTTATTACCGATTTAATAAAATATATTTTATTACATTTGGTTAGGAAACACCCAAATTAATGTCGATTATTATATATTTATTAATTCAATAACACTTTACTCAAGAAACGAGAAAAAATATTCGTATTCGAAAAAATAATCGTGTATGCTGATTTTAACTGACTGCATACTCAGTTTTTTCTTATTACGTAACATATTTATGAAAATTTCTAATTTTAAAAAATATATATATATATATAAATTTAAATAGAAATTAAACGGATATCATATTGTTTTTTTTTCAAACAGATTCATACAGCGCTACCAATAATCAAAAAATAATGTACAGGTCGGCTTTTTGACAAATCTTCCACATACATTTATGTCAAAATCGACTACTACTTAAGTTGGACATTATTTTTTGATTATTTGTGACGCTGATATTGTTAGTGGTTAACATGGTACATGAATTTAATTATTATTATTATTCATAATGTTAATTATGAATAGTAAAAAATTTTAACTGAACATGGATTATCTGTTTGATTCAACATGCTGTATCGTTAATGTACAAATTGTTCGTCCCGAACAGATGTTAATCCTCTCTCTCTCTATACGGCGCCAACCTTTTTAAATGTACCACTTTCATTTTTCGTCTAACGCCCGCAGTTTTCTGAATCCTATACACTACATCATTAATTCTTTTAATTAACTTATATGGTCCTTCGCAGTGTGTTTGTAGTTTAGGGGATAAGCCTTTCTTCCTTTGTGGGTTATAGAGCAAAACAAGCTGTCCTTCCGAAAATCCCCCTGAATTTGTTTGCAAGTCGTATCTGGCCTTCATCTTGTCACTCGCAAATTGTGTACGCTGTCTTACAAATTGATGCGTTTCGTTCATTTCTTCACATTTTCTGGAAACATAATTGTGTATAGGAATTCCAGCTAAAGGACTCGCACCAAACTTTAAATCCGCAGGTAAATTTAAGTCTGTTCCAAAAACAATTTTAGATGGTGAATCTGATGTGGTATCATGAACCGCCGTTCGATAAGCTATGAGGAATAGTGGTATGTGTGTATCGCAATCATTTTGATTTTTATCAACCACTTTTCTGAGATACTCTTCCAAAGTCCGATTGAATCTCTCCACCATGCCGTCTGATTGCGGGTGCAAAGGCGTTGTTCGTGTTTTGTGAATGTTGAGGACTTTGCATACTTCTTTAAATACAGCAGACTCAAAATTTCTTCCTTGATCTGAATGCAATTCTAACGGTACTCCAAAACGGCTTACCCACTTGTTAACTAATGCCTCCGCAACTGTTGTGGCTTCTTGATTTGGCATGGGATACACTTCAGGCCACTCGATGACGACAATGACATACTTATTACCCGCATCACTGATTGGAAACGGCCCGGCGACATCCATAGCAATACGCTCGAATGGTGTTCCCACGTTGTACTGATGCATCCTGCCGCGACTTCTGACTGTTGGTCCTTTTGCTGGTACACATTGCGGGCAACTGCGAATCCAATCGGCGACTGACTCTTGGCATCAAATCCAATAAAAACGTTTCTTTACCTTCTCGACCGTTTTATTAATGCCCAAATGACCACCACTAGATCCACCATGGTATTCCGCTAATATTTCTTTTAATTTGAGTTGGGAACAACAATCAAACTTCGAGCGGATGTGCCACCTTCTTTTCCCATACACGATATAAGCAACCATCTTGTAGCTTTAAGCTCTGCCACTGTGCCCAGTAAGCTTTAGTTATAGCACTGTCGGCAGCTATATCTTCCCATTATGGTTTTCTTTGCTGTTCCTTGAACATCA
This sequence comes from Dryomyza anilis, assembly GCA_951804985.1. Lineage (NCBI taxonomy): Eukaryota > Metazoa > Arthropoda > Insecta > Diptera > Dryomyzidae > Dryomyza > Dryomyza anilis. The sequence goes on along the minus strand of OX638136.1, from coordinate 8,002,713 downwards.
TGATTTTTGTGAGGTCGGGATCACTCTTTTGATCAATTTGAATTTGTTCCGGAGTCCATTTTTCATCGGGCAAAACATTTAGCAAACGAATGTCAATTATGTTTTCTTTTCCTTCCGCTCTTGAACAATGTCTGCATTCAAGTTTACAAGGACGCCGTGACAGAGCATCTGCATTTCCATGATTTCCTCCTTTACGATGTTCGATTGAGAAATCGTAGCTCTGTAATCGTTCTATCCAACGCGCAATTTGGCCTTCCGGATCTTTGAACTGAAGTAACCATCGTAGTGCTGCGTGATCGGTTCTCAAGTGAAACTGTTGTCCGTACAGATACTTATGGAAAATTGTTCACACTTTCAATTACAGAAGTAATTTCGCTCGGGCTTGGACAATGTTTTACTCTCGTATGCGATCACTTTTTCTTGCCCATTGATCACTTGAGAGAGAACTCCGCCTATTTCGTATCCACTTGCATCCGTATCAAGTATAAATTTTTCACCTGGAATTGGATACGCAAGAATTGGTGCCGAGCTTAGTAGATCTTTTAATATCAAAAATGCCCTTTCTTGATCGTCACCCCATTGAAATGAGTGGTTCTTTATTGTCTACTCATGAAAACTGCCTGCAACATTGGCAAAACCTGGAACAAATCGGCTGTAGTATGTACATAGCCCCAAGAAACTTCGTAGGTCATGTAGATTTTTCGGTCTGGGCCACTCCTTGACTGCAGCTATTTTATCCTCATCGGTATGCACTCCTTCCGTGGTAACTCGAGCATTTCTTTGGGCTAAGTTGTAGACCCGCATTTTTCAATCGAAGGAATACTTCCTCTAGATTTCTCATATGTTCGTTGAAAGCCTTGCCCATAACAATTATGTCATCAAGGTATACTAGGCATGTTTTCCAGTGTAACCGCTCGAATGTTGCTGGGGCATTGCATAGTCCAAACGACATTACCAAAAATTGCCATAGTCCAACTCCAGTACTGAATGCGGTCTTCTCCCGATCTTTCTTATCGATTTCTACTTGCCAGTAACCGCTTTGCAAGTCCAACGTTGAAAATCACTTAGCATTAGATAGTGTATCCAAGGTGTCATCGATTCTGGGCAGTGGATAACTATCTTTCTTGGTGACATCATTCAGTTTTCGGTAATCAACGCAGAACCGAGTACTACCGTCCTTCTTTTTCACCAATACTACTGGTGAACTCCATGGACTCTCAGATGGTTCCACCACGCCATTTGTGTGCATTTCTTCAACCAAATGTGATACTTTGTCTCTTTTCGCAAGTGGTACCCTTCTTGGTGCTTGACGAATTGGGTTAGAATCAACAGTGTCTATTCGTTGTTTTACAATGGCAGTTTTGCCGTCCTTTTGGCCCTTTTCAGCAAATATACACCGATATTTATCAATTACCTTTTACACTTGACTCTTTTCTTTGGCAGCCAAATCATTCGTCCACTCATTTATAAACCTGTGAGTAGATTGTTTGTTTATTTATGATGTGCCGTAGTCCCTTGATGGATTTGACTCACAATTTATAATCGCTGATGCCTCTTGACACTGGCCTATCACTGTTCCCTTTTTAATTAATTTGGACGAGTTTTCCATGTTGAGAACTCTTATTGGAACAACTTTGTCTTTTGTCGCTTCTACTAATGTTCTTCCGACAACAAAATTACTTCTGCTCATTTGCTCATCATTCGCTTCTATAACCCACAACTTGCTTATCCCACAATCTCCATTTAATTTCGCCCACACAATTGCTTCTGAATTAGGTGGTATTTTTCTATTTTTATGAGCGATAACTTGTTTAATTTTCGGGCTCTGGTCACAATCAATGTTTAGTTGGATCTCTGTGTTGGCAAAACTCAAAATTTTTCTTGTTAGATCTAGTGTGAAACCGTTGCTTATCATGAAGTCCATGCCAAGTATTATTTCGTCTACTATTTCCGCCACTATAAAATCATGCTTAACTGTCGTAGTGCCAATAGTGATTTCCTTGGTAATTTTTCCTCTGATTGGAGCCTCTTCGCCTGTCGCTGTTTGCAATCTTATTCCGATAAGCGGCTCTATTTCGTCCCTAACAAGGTAACTTCTTATAATTGAGTGTGAAGCTCCTGTATCCAACGTTACCATATATGCTACATAATCAATTATCCCCTTGACAGTTAAACTATTCGACTTTCGAGCAATTTGCGAAATGAAGATTCTGGGGCAATCGGTTATGGGAGTCAGATCGTGCCCCGCAGATCTGACTCGTTTTAGTTTAAAGCTTGATTGAAATTTTCGCTATTTTGGACATGATCCTGGGTTTCTTCATGTCGGGGTTCATTTGCATTGGATTCATTGAGCGCTTGTGTTTTTTACAACAATCGCGTGCCATATGCCCATATGTATCACAGTTGTAGCATTTACCTTTAAATTGGGTATCTCGGTTGGCAGCAGTGTAATCTGGATTAGCTCCACTTTTTAACGCTTGGTAAATTACCTAAAGTAGGTCTTCATTCTCCACATCTAGTTTACGGACCTTTGGCGCTGGGCGGCACAACGTAGTTTCTGTCTCCTGTGTTAGCGCTGTGGTTACAGTTTCCGTAAATGTCACTTTCGGCATTGTCACTATGGCACGTCTTGTTTCCGGATCACGTATGCCGTCCACGAAGTCTTCGATCTTGCTCTTTTCTATGAAATCACTCGTTGAATCTGCATACGACAAATGCGCAAGCCACTCGACGTCTGCTGCATACGCCTGCAATGTTTCACCATTTCTTTGCATTCGGCACTTTAGTTCCAATTTCATGTGATCACTGCCGTATTTTCGTTGCAGTGCAGACATAACCGCTAAATAACTGTTTCGATCACTTTCTGGAACAGTCTCCAATACTTCGGCTGCGCCTCCTTTAAGCGCCACGATAAGTGCGGCTACGCTGTCCTCATTATTCCATCGATTACTTACAGCCGTGGTCTCAAATTGCAGCTTGAAAATGTTGAACGCTGTGGTTCCATCGTAAATCGGCGATTTTAGCCTCGTACCACTAAAAACAATCTGTGTAGGTCTATTTATCTGCAACACGTGCAAATCTGTCACTTTTCTATGGAGTGTATTAGAAGCTTCCAAAAGATGCTTAGAAAGCTCCTGCATCTGGTGCTTAATTTCAGTTTGCAGTTGATTAGAACTTTCTAGTTGCTGTTTCGAATTTTCTTGAAGTTTCTGTTCCATTTTGTTGGAATTTTCTAGAAGTTCTTGCTTCATGTCTAATTTGAGCTGATTAGAATTTCCTTGTAGTTCTGTTTTAAGTTGATTTGAATTTTCTTGAAGTTTCTGTTCCATTCTGGTCGAATTTTCTTGGAACTGCTTCGAATTTTCTAGAAGCTTCTGTTCCATTTTGTTTGCATTTTCTTGGAGCTGTTTGGAATTGTCTTGAAACTGTTGTTGTATTGCTCCGAGTAACTGGCTCAAATCAAAGCTTTGGGACTGTACTTTTTGCTCCGTGTCCACACTTTTCGATGACGCTGTTCCAGTTTCCACTTCAAACTCGTGATCTGCGAGATCAATGCCTTGATTCTCTAATTCTTCCATTAGACGCTTTTGTAGCTCTACTTTCGTACCTACAGTTGAAGATTATGAATCGCCAGCTCCTTCTTTAACTGGTCGACTTTAAGTTGTTCGAATTTAACCATTTTGTATCACAATCCCACTTCTGACACCAATGTTACGAAAATTCAGTCTACGGAAAACTGTTCTACGAGTTCGTATCGCTGGATTGTGTACAAAATAAAAACGCACTTATATTTGGTTTTAACTAGTATTATTTCAACTAGTATTAATTAATTTTATTAATTTAAATAACAACTTAAAGAATAATCACTTATATCAACTGATGAATTACTACAATTTATCTTTAGAATGTTCACTCACGAGACGCACTAGTTCACTATTAAAACACAACTGAAGTACAGTGCCTCAGATGCGCGGCCTTATATACTGCAGGCATCAGTTCGACACGTTTTGACAAGCTTCGACTTGTTTCGAGAACCTTCTACTCGTTTCGTGAATGACGCATGCTATTGGCATCTCCTTCGCACTCATGTGTTTTAATGTGCTGATCTTCCATCTCTTTCTCGCACATTGCATAGTGCGCTGAATGATCTTCCGTCTCTTTCTAACACATTGCTTAGTGCGCTGAATTGTCTTGCGTCTCATTTATTATTGTTGATTGCTTGCACAGTGGAGCAAATTATCTCTTTTCGTAACAATATTTATGAAAATTTCTAATTTAAAAAAAAAAAAAAAAAAAAAAAAAAAAAAAATATATATATATATATATATATATATATATATATATATATATATATATATATATATATATATATATATATATATATATATATATATATATAGATATATATATATATGTAAATTTAAATATAAATTAAACGGATATCATATTGTTTTTTTTTTCAAACAGATTCATACAGCGCTACCAATAATCAAAAAATAATGTACAGTTCGGCTTTTTGACCAATCTTCCACATACATTTATGTCAAAATCGACTACTATCTTAAGTTGGACATTATTTTTTGATTATTGGTAACGCTGATATTGTTAGTTGTTAACATGGTACATGAATTTAATTATTATTATTATTCATAATGTTAATTATGAATAGTAAAAAATTTTAACTGAACATGGATTATCTGTTTGATTCAACATGCTGTATCGTTAATGTACAAATTGTATAATGTTACATTTACATTGGTTAGAATAACTCGATGCCTTGTTAAATTAAAATTACAATAAAATGTATGTACTGTTGATTTAATAGTATCACGAAAACTAATTTTATTATACAAAAAATCGATTTTTTTTATTTTATAGACTACTTTTGGAGGATTTTTTTAGAATTTCGGATCTAATGATAATTAAGAAAGCGATATATGGTTATCAAGAGTATTGCCCAAACTAAAATTAGAAACTTTTTTTCTATATATACTACACTTGTACTACACTCTGAGAAATAAATTAACAATCATATTGGTCAAAATGGCATTGACAATAATCTATTGTTAATTTATTGTTGTTATCCACAATTGAAATTGTTAATTTTTCGAAGGTATTTTTTGACGCACTTTATTTAATTATGACATCTAAAAATAAAAATTAAACGTCAAAATTAACAGTTAATTGTTATTTTTAATTGTTAAATTGTTATTGGTAATGAAGACTATATTAACAATCGAATTGTGATCGAATGATGATTCTTAACTCGGCCTACTTCGTAAACATATTTCCATTGTATTTTTACAGTGGTTTTCTTTTAACAAAAGCCTACTGCCTAAATAATGCTTAGAAAATGTTATATAGTAATTTAATAGACTTTTCCTTCACATTTTTCATTAATTTATATAATTTTATAACAGCATCTTTAAAAATATGACATACAAAAATAATATAAATTATGGCGCATTAACTAATTGAATAATTTTGTACAAAACTGTTCTAATTTTATATTGTAAAATAATTAAAAACAATTAAAATTATACACATATTATTTTAATTGTTATTAATTATTTTACATATTACATATATATTTTATATATTATATGATAAACAATGAGTTTGTCTTCTCAAATTCCATCTGGTTATTATTATGGTTATTATTACACTACCGTGAAACCGTCCGTATCTGAGCTAAACCTCGTTAAAAATTGTCTTTTGTTCGGCTACAGCACTGCAAAGCGTGCGCATTTGCAGGACTTGTTGCAATTGCTACTCCTTGAAACGCACAATGCGCATTCTATTCGCGACGCTTTTTGGTTTTCGTTCTTCGTCTTCTCAAATTGCTCATAGCTGGATCTGAAAGACAATGTATATAGGTAAATAAACCACTATAGAGAAATTTATATTTTTAGGTATTTTTATAGCAGGTTATACATTTTGTCATTTTATTAAATTCATTTGTAAGCTATTTTTTTATAACAAGTAATATATAAATCCACTTGTTAAAATAATATGATTTTTTTTTTTGGTAGGCGCTGTTTTATTTTAGTTGTTTTCAATTCTACTGATCATTTCTTAAATGAAAATCACATAAGCATCAATTTTGAAGAAACTGTATAAAAAGGGCGAATTGACTTCGATTCGATACAGCGAAATTTTGAAGTGTGATAGTTAACATTGTGAAAAAAGTTATTATTTTGTGTTTCCTCAAACATATTTTTTTTATTGTGTTTCCTTAAAGTTTATTTAAATTGGCGGAATATTTAAGAGCGTTGTACACACGTTGTATATATTTCCCAGCAATTTTAATTGGTGAGTTAGTGATGAAGTGTTGAGTTGTGTGAAAGCTTGACCATTAAATGGTTACCCAGTACTGAAAATACATTTTATTTCCAGCTGGGAACACATTTTTATTCGTCTCAAAAATTCGTTATTGCAATTAACTGCATACGATATACATCAGTGGTTGCTGAAGAAGGGAAACATCAATATTTTCACAAGTCTACACACTATTTCGAAGTATTCTACGTATCCTGTTTTTTTGTTTGTTTTGTATTAAAAAACCAATGTTGAATTTGAACATTGTTTTCAAAACATTTTTTTTACCAACAGATTTTTTTAAAAATTATTTTAATTCTTAACCAGCTTTTTTAAAAGCTATAAAGAGATTTCTGAAGTTGCTGGATTGCTGATTTGATGAGTGTTAACTTTTTTTTTAATTACTTTTAAATTTGTTCAAGTGTTACATATTTCTTCGTTTTTAATTAATTTTTTATTATATTTTTCTTTAAAAATCTGTACAAATTCAATCAATTCATTCAGTAAATCAATTCAGAAGGGGGTAATTCTCCAAAATTTAATTATTTTTTTCTAACCCACCATATAGCCGAGATAACTGTGCACAATTCTTCGGAACTGACAAAAAAGGGTGAGTCATGTTTTTTTTAATGTAGATATTGAATTTTCAATAATTTGGTTTAGTTGTTATTTGTTATTATCACATTTGAGATTTTCCATTTTCATTTATTGATTGAATTTAATTTTTTTTTACTTTTTTAAGTAACGTAATTGCTCTTCTTAACTTTATTCATTTCATTTAAATAATTCATAAAATAAACAACGTGATATAGTGATGATAAACATAATGGTTTAATTATTTAATAGTTGGGTGGGAGAGTATTCTGAGACAAACTAAAATGTAAGCAAAGGTTGAAGTAAGTTGTATAGGGGTTATTTAAAATTAGGGCCTAATAAATAACCATGGTCGGGAGGGATTCGATTATGGCCATACCGGAGAGGCGCTTCCTGCTGGTATCCTTCTTTTTTTTTCATTTTTTTTTAATAACTGTTCTATTCTGATCTTTTCTGTTCTGTTATATTCTCATCATATATTCTTATTCTTTTGTTTGTTTAACTATTTATCGGTGTTTTTATAAATTTTGTGACGTTGTCTAAAAATAAAACGTAGGAGACAAGTACCAATCCCACCTGAGCCTAGCCGGTGCACCAACACACCGAGCGTCTCCACAACAACACCTTTTCATTTCCTAGCAAAACGATACATGGCGCCCAACGAAGATGGCTGAGTTTTTTTGTTTTTGTTTTAGTTTTCGACTATTTTTCTCAATTTTCTAAATTTTGTCATCTGGCACCGTCTTTTCATCTTTCTATCTTGAGATTTCAACATAATAATATGATCATAAATATTCTAAAAGTGTTTAATAGTCCTATTAATCGCGGGCCTAGGTAAAATAGCGGTACATTCAGAAATTCGTATAAAACGCACGTTTACAGAGATTGAATAATTTATAACTTTAGTATTGGGAGTATGATTTCTATTTAAATAGTCAAAAGAAAACGTTGTATCGTTTCACATAAAATATAAAACACATAATCGGCAAAGTTATACCGTAGTTATAGGTGATTATATAGTTGAAAAATTAAATTTTTTTCTTACATATGTATTAAAGATATGTACTCAACAGATCAAATATATAATTGTACGATCGTGAAATGTTTTATTTATTACCGATTTAATAAAATATATTTTATTACATTTGGTTAGGAAACACCCAAATTAGTGTCGATTATTATATATTTATTAATTCAATAACACTTTACTCAAGAAACGAGAAAAAATATTCGTATGGAAATTACCAATCTTCAATGTAATATAAATCGTGTATGCTGATTTTGACTGACTGCATACTCAGTTTTTTCTTATTACGTAACATATTTATGAAAATTTCTAATTTAAAAAATATATATATATAAATTTAAATAGAAATTAAACTGATATCATATTGTTTTTTTTTTTTTCAAACAGATTCATACAGCGCTACCAATAATCAAAAAATAATGTACAGGTCGGTCGGCTTTTTGACAAATCTTCCACATACATTTATGTCAAAATCGACTACTACTTAAGTTGGACATTATTTTTTGATTATTGGTAACGCTGATATTGTTAGTTGTTAACATGGTACATGAATTTAATTATTATTATTATTCATAATGTTAATTATGAATAGTAAAAAATTTTAACTGAACATGGATTATCTGTTTGATTCAACATGCTGTATCGTTAATGTACAAATTGTATAATGTTACATTTACATTGGTTAGAATAACTCGATGCCTTGTTAAATTAAAATTACAATAAAATGTATGTACTGTTGATTTAATAGTATCACGAAAACTAATTTTAATATACAAAATTCTATTTTTTTATTTTATAGACTACTTTTGGAGGATTTTTTTAGAATTTCGGATCTAATGATAAATAAGAAAGCGATATATGGTTATCAAGAGTATTGCCCAAACTAAAATTAGAAACTTTTTTCTATATATACTACACTCTGAGAAATAAATTAACAATCATATTGGTCAAAATGGCATTGACAATAATCTATTGTTAATTTATTGTTGTTATCCACAATTGAAATTGTTAATTTTTCGAAGGTATTTTTTGACGCACTTTATTTAATTATGACATCTAAAATAAAAATTAAACGTCAACATTAACAGTTAATTGTTATTTTGAATTGTTAAATTGTTATTGGTAATGAAGACTATATTAACAATCGAATTGTTAAAAATAACAATGATGATTCTTAACTCGGCCTACTTCGTAAACATATTTCCATTGTATTTTTACAGTGGTTTTCTTTTAACAAAAGCCTACTTCCTAAATAATGCTTAGAAAATGTTATTCAGTAATATAATAGACTTTTCCCTTACATTTTTCATTAATCTATATAATTTTATAAAAGCATCTTTAAAAATATGACATACAAAAATAATATAAATTATGGCGCATTAACTAATTGAATAATTTTGTACAAAACTGTTCTTATTATACCCTACACTAAGAGTGAAAGGGTAAAGCATCTCCGGTTGGAAAAGTATATATATTCTTGATCAGCATGACCTCCTGAGTCGATTTAGCGATGTCCGTCTGTCTGTCCGTCTGTCTGTTGAAATCCCTACTACTTTTAAAATTGAAGAGCTAGATAAATGAAACTTATAACTTAGATTACTAATATACCTACGCTGTATGTGCGAGATCGGTCCATTGTGACCTATGATCCGACCACTTATGTTCAAATACCTCATATAAAATGTACATAAAATGATCAATTCTTACGTATACGTGCTTAGGTAAACTTTTTTGGTCAAATATATATTGATGTCATGCTCAAATACATGATAATAATGTTTTCCGGCGAAAAGACTTGTGGTTCACAAAAAAAAAATCGAAATTCGGTACACCTACCCATTTGTAAATATGGGTATCAAATGAATGGAAATTCTTCAGCGATTGAATGTTTGTAGTTATTTTCAGGATTCGTATACCCTGGTGACCTCTATATCACTTTGAATGGTAACCACACATATGTGTAGGGTATTTATAGTCGGCTTAGACCGACTATAATTTTGATAATCCTAACTATCATAATTACACCTACTTTAAAATTTCCCATGTGATCTAACCTTCCCAACTGGTTTTATATTGTAAAATAATTAAAAAAAATTAAAATTATACATATATTATTTTAATTGTTATTAATTATTTTACATATTACATATATATTTTATATTTCATATATTATATATTATATGATAAACAATGAGTTTGTCTTCTCAAATTCCATCTGGTCTATATTATGGTTATTATTACACTACCGTGAAACCGTCCGTATCTGAGCTAAACCTCGTTAAAAATTGTCTTTTGTTCGGCTACAGCACTGCAAAGCGTGCGCATTTGCAGGACTTGTTGCAATTGCTACTCATTGAAACGCACAATGTGCCTCCTATTCGCGACGCTTTGTGGTTTTCGTTCTTCGTCTTCTCAAATTGCTCATAGCTGGATCTGAAAGTAAAACATATAATAGAAAAACAATGTATATAGGTAAATAAACCACTGTAGAGAAATTTTTATTTTTAGGTATTTTTATAGCAGGCTATACATTTTGTCATTTTATTAAATTCATTTGTAAGCTATTTTTTTTATAACAAGTAATATATGAATCCACTTGTTAAAATAATATGATTTTTTTTTTTGTAGGCGCTGTTTTATTTTAGTTGTTTTCAATTCACATCTTTTAATAGAAACATTTTTATATACCGCGCTACCTCTCGTCAGTAAATGGCAAACCTCCGAGAGTAAAAACATTGCCTATGAAAAAGCTCTCACCCGCCGTTCGGATTCGGCAATAAACTGTAGGTCCCACCACTTTGAGTACAAATATAACACGCACCGCTCAAAATGGTGAGAGAGCTCGGCCTAAGTTCTATACAGGACTGTAGCGCCAAACTATTATTTATTATTATAATATGATCATAAATATTCTAAAAGTGTTTGATAGTCCTATTAATCGCAGGCCTAGGTAAAATGTAGTGGTACAGATCATTTACATTCAGAAATTCGTATAAAACGCACGTTTACAGATATTGAATTATTTATAACTTTAGTATTGGGAGTATGATTTCTATTTAAATATAGTCAAAAGAAAACGTTGTAATCGTTTCACATAAAATATAAAACACATAATCGGCAAAGTTATACCGTAGTTATAGGTGATTATATAGTTGAAAAATTAAATTTTTTCATACATATGTATTAAAGATATGTACTCAACAGATCAAATATATAATTGTACGATCGTGAAATGTATTATTTATTACCGATTTAATAAAATGTATTGTTACGAAAAGATGTAATTTGCCCCATAGTGCAAGCAATCAACAATAATTAATGAGACGCAAGACAATTCAGCGCACTAAGCATGTGTTAGAAAGAGACGGAAGATTATTCAGCGCACTGAGGCAGTGTGTGAGAAAGAGATGGAAGATCACCGCATTAAAACACATGAGTGCGAATGAGGTGCCAATAGCATGCGTTATTTATGAAACGTCATTCTCGAAACAAGTCGAAGCTTGTCGAAACGTGTCGAACTGATGCATGCAGTATATAAGGGAGCCGCATCAGAGGTACAGCACTTCAGTTGTGATTTGATTGTGAACTTGTGCGTCTCGTGAGTGAACATTGGTAAGCTAAATTGTATAAATTCAGCAGTTGATACAAGTGATTATTCTTTAAGTTGTTATTTAAATAAATAAAGTTAATTAATACTAGTTGCAGTAATACCAATTAAAACCAAATATTAGTGTGTTTTTATTTTGTACACAATCCAGCGATACGAACTCGTAGAACAGTTTTCCTTAGACTGAATTTTCGTAACATTGGTGTCAGAAGTGGGATTGTGATACAAAATGGTTAAATTCGAACAACTTAAAGTCGACCAGCTAAAGAAGGATCTGGCGATTCATAATCTTCCAACTGTAGGTACGAAAGTAGAACTATAAAAGCGTCTAATGAAAGAATTAGAGACCCAAGGCATTGACCTCGCAGATCACGAGTTTGAAGTGGAAGCTGCAACAGCGTCATCGAAAAGTGTGGACACGGAGCAAAAAGTACAGTCCCAAAGCTTTGATTTGAGCCAGTTACTCGGAGCAATACAACAACAGTTTCAAGAAAATTCCAAACAGCTCCAAGAAAATGACAAATGACAAAATGAAACAGAAGCTTCTAGAAAATTCGAAGCAGTTCCAAGAAAATTCGACCAGAATGGAACAGAAACTTCAAGAAAATTCAAATCAACTTAAAACAGAACTACAAGGAAATTCTAATCAGCTCAAATTAGACATGAAGCAAGAACTTCTAGAAAATTCCAACAAAATGGAACAGAAACTTCAAGAAAATTTGAAACAGCAACTAGAAAGTTCTAATCAACTGCAAACTGAAATTAAGCAGCAGATGCAGGAGCATTGTAAGCAGCTTTTTGGAAGTTTCTAATACACTCCATAGAAAAGTGACGGAGCTAGAAACGCATGTAAGTGAACATTGATGAAAAAAATTCAAAGATTAGAAAACGGTATGGACAAAGAAATCCAGGAAATATAAAAAGATTTGCACGTGTTGCAGATAAATGGACCTACACAGCATGTTGTTAGTGGTACGAGGCTAAAATCGCCGATTTACGATGGAACCACAGCGTTCAACATTTTCAAGCTGCAATTTGAGACCACGGCTGTAAGTAATCGATGGAATAATGAGGACAGCGTAGCCGCACTTATCGTGGCGCTTAAAGGAGGCGCAGCCGACAGTTTCAAAAAGTGACATTAACAGTTATTCAGCGGTCATGGGTGCATTGCAACGAAAATACGGCAGTGACCACATGGCACCTATTTACAGAATACAGCTGAAGTTCCGAAGGCAAAATAATTGCGAATCGTTGCAGGAATATGCTGCGGATGTTAAGAGACTTGCACATTTGGCGTATTCCGATTCAGCCTGTGATTTCTTGAAAATGTGCAAGATAAATGCATTCGTTTATGGCATACGGGATCCTGAGACAAAACGGGCAACAATGACTAACCCAAAGGTGACATTTATGGAAACGGTCACCACAGCGCTTACGCAGGAGATAGCGTCTACATTGTGCCGATCAGCAACGAAAACACGTGTACAAGATGAGGAGAGAGAAATTTTATGTCAAGGAGTAAGTAGAGCGTCCAAAGCCAGCGTTAAATCCGAACATTATGTTTCCAACGGAAACACACAATTGAAAGGTAAATGCTACAATTGCAGAAAATATGGGCATATGGCACGCGACTGTCGTGAAAAACGTAAATGTGTAATTGTGCAACCACCAAAGAGATACAGACCAGAAAAAAGATCTAAGGATAGTACGAATAACACCAGTTGCCATCTTGGAAATTCAGGCACTGTGTCGGCACGAGTGTGTACAATGGAATCCGGAGAATGCCGGAGAGAAGATGAAAAAACGAACATAATTCACATTCGTTCATTGGGTGTCATGCCAGATGATCAATGGAGTCTAGAGCAAATACGAAATGATCAAAATATGGACCCCGACATCGCAAAAATTCGGACGTTCAAGGAACAACAAAGGAAACCATTATGGAAAGAGTTAGCATCCAACAGTCCAATAAGCAGGGCGCAGTGGCAAAGCCTGCAGCTACAAAATGGTTGTTTGTACCGTGTGTGGGAAAGTGAAAATGGCAGCTCTGCACGAAATTTGATTGTTGTTCCCAAGTCAAAAATAAAAGCCATAGTACTGAAATGCCATTGTGGAACCAATGGATGTCACTTGAGCATTAATAAAACGATTGAAGAAGTCAGGAAGCATTTCTATTGGGTCGGATATCAGAAGTCAGCCGCCTACTGAATTCACAGATGTAAGCAATGTGTATCCGCAAAAAGAAAAGACGTCAGGAGTTGCGGTAAGACGAATCAATGCAACATAGGAGGACATTGCGAACGTACTGCCATGGATGTGAAAAATCTGATTTCAAAAATTGTTTTGGGGAAGAAGGAAAGTGAAGACCAAGACGAGTTGCTTCGGTCTTTAAGGCAGAGTATACAAATTGCAAGTGATAAGATGAAGTCCCGATACGACTTGAGAGCAAACTCTGAGGGATTTAAGGAAGGAGATCTGGTCATGCTTTGTAGCTCGCCACGAGTGAAATTGACAAATCCAAAATTACAAACACACCGGGAAGGACCGTACAGGATAATTAAAAGGATAAATGACATTGTGTATCGGATTAAGAATACTACAGGCGTCAGACGAAAAATGAAAGTAGTACATTTAGAAATGTTGGTGCCGTATATAGAGAGAGAGGATTAGATTAGATTTAGGTGGAGGGCAGTGTTACGAAAAGAGGTAATTTGCCCCACCGTGCAAGCATTCAACAATAAAAAATGAGACGCAACACAATTCAGCGCACTAAGCAATGTGATAGAAAGAGACGGAAGATCATTCAGCGTACTGGGCAATGTGCGAGAAAGAGAGGGAAGATCAGCTCATTAAAACACATGAGTGCGAATGAGATGCCAATAGCATGCGTCATTCACGAACCGAGTAGAAGGTTCTCGAAACAAGTCGAAGCGTGTCGAAACGTGTCGAACTGATGCATGCAGTATATAAGGGAGCCGCATCTGAGGTACTTCACTTCAGTAGTGATTATAAAGTGGTCGAGTGCATCTCGTGTGATAATTGTCAAGTTAAATTGTGGACATGCAGCAGTTGTTAGAATTTGTTATTAGTAAAGTTGTTTATTAAAGTGAATTAATGAAGTTAATTGTTATAATTTAAACCAAATATAAGAGTGTTTTTATTTTGTACACAATCAAGCGATACGAACTCGTAGAACAGCTTTCCGTAGACTGAGTTTTCGTAACAATATGATCATAAATATTCTAAAAGTGTTTGATAGTCCTATTAATCGCGGGCCTAGGTAAAATTAGTGGTACAGATCATTTACATTCAGAAATTCGTATAAAACGCACGTTTACAGAGATTGAAATATTTAAAACTTTAGTATTGGGAGAATGAATTCTATTTAAATATAGTCAAAAGAAAACGTTGTAATCGTTTCACATAAAATATAAAACACATAATCGGCAAAGTTATACCATAGTTATAGGTGATTATATATTTTATTATTAATTCAATAACACTTTACTCAAGAAACGAAAAAATATATTCGTATGGAGATATCCCAATCTTCAATGTAATATAAATCGTGTATGCTGATTTTGACTGCATACTCAGTTTTTTTTTATTACGTAACATATTTATGAAAATTTCTAATTTAAAAAAAAAAAAAATATATATATATATATATATATATATATATATATATATATATATATATATATATATATATATATATTGTTACGAAAATTCAGTCTACGGAAAACTGTTCTACGAGTTCGTATCGCTGGATTGTGTACAAAATAAAAACGCACTTATATTTGGTTTTAACTAGTATTATTTCAACTAGTATTAATTTAACTTTATTAATTTAAATAACAACTTAAAGAATAATCACTTATATCAACTGCTGAATTGCTACAAATTATCTTTACAATGTTCACTCACGAGACGCACTAGTTCACTATTAAATCACAACTGAAGTACAGTGCCTCAGATGCGCCGCCTTATATACTGCATGCATCAGTTCGACACTTTCGACAAGCTTCGACTTGTTTCGAGAACCTTCTACTCGTTTCGTGAATGACGCATGCTATTGGCATCTCATTCGCACTCATGTGTTTTAATGCGCTGATCTTCCATCTCTTTCTCGCACACTGCCTCAGTACGCTGAATGATCTTCCGTCTCTTTCTAACACATTGCTTAGTGCGCTGAATTGTCTTGCGTCTCATTTATTATTGTTGATTGCTTGCACAGTGGGGCAAATTACCTCTTTTCGTAACACTGCCCTCCACCTAAATCTGTTCGTCCCGAACAGTTGTTAATCCTCTCTCTCTATATACGGCACCAACCTTTATAAATGTACTACTTTCATTTTTCGTCTTACGCCTGTAGTATTCTGAATCCGATACACAATGTCATTTTTCCTTTTAATTATCCTGTACGGTCCTTCCCGGTGTGTTTGTAGTTTTGGATTTATCAAATTCACTCGTGCCGGGCTGCAAAGCATAACCAGATCTCCTTTCTTAAACCCCTCAGAGTTTGCTCTCAAGTCGTATCTGAAATTTATCTTACTACTTGGAATTTGTATCCTCTGCCTTAAGGACTGATGCAACTCGTCTCGGTCTTCACTTTTTCTCTTTTGCAAAACACTTTTTGGAATCGGCTTTTGCCCATCCATTACAGTACGTTCGCAATGTGCTCCTGCGTTGTATTGATTTATCTTACGGCAACTTCTGACGGGTTTTCTTTTTGCGGATACACATTGCTTACATCTCTGAATCCAACAGGCGACTGACTTCTGATATCCGACCCAATAGAAACGTTTTCTGACTTCTTCAACCGTTTTATTAATGCTCAAGTGACATCCATTGGAACCACAATGGCATTTCAGTACTATCTCTTTAATTTTTGATTTGGGAACAACAATTAAATTTCGTGCAGATCTGCCATTTTCAGTTTCCCAAACACGGTACAAACAACCATTTTGTAGCTTCAGGCTTTGCCACTGCGCCCAATAAGCCTTGCTTATTGGACTGTTAGATGCTAACTCTTTCCATAATGGCTTTCTTTGTTGTTCCTTGAACGTCCTAATTTTTGCGATGTCGGGGTCCTTCTTTTGATTATTTCGTATTTGCTCTAGAGTCCATTGATCATCTGCCATGACATTTAACGAACGAATGTGAATTATGTTCGTCTTTTCTTCTTCCGTCGAGCATTCTCTGGATTCCATTTTACACACTCGTGCCGACACAGTGCCCGAATTGCCATGATGTTCCCTGGCGTTATTTTGGCCATCCTCAGGCCTCTTTTCTGGTCGGTATCCTTTAGGTGGTTGCAGATTTACACATTTACGTCTATCACGACAGTCGCGTGCCATATGTCCATATTTTCCACAGTTGTAGCATTTACCTTTGAATTGCGTATCTTTGTTGGCTGATGTGTGTTCGGTTTTAACGCCTGCTTTAACTGCTTCGCACACTACTTGAAATAAATCATCGTTCTCCACATCAATTCTACGCGATTTTGGAGCCGATCGACACATCGCATTTGCTGTCTCCTGTGTTAGAGCGATGGTAACCGTTTCCGTAAATGTTACCTTAGGCGCAATTACTGTTGCACGTTTTGTCTCCTGATCGCGTATACCATCAACAAAAGCTTCGATCTTGCACTTTTCTATGAAATCACTTGTTGAATCTGCATACGACAAATGTGCAAGCCTCTCGACGTCCGCTGCATACGCCTGCAAAGTTTCGCCATTTCGTTGCAATCTGCCCTTCAGCTCCATTCGGTATATCTGTTTCATGTGATCACTGCCATATTTTCGCTGCAGTGCAGCCATAACCGCTAAATAACTGTTTCGATCACTTTCTGGAACAGTCTGCAATACTTCTGCTGCGCCTCCTTTAAGCGCCACGATAAGTGCGGCTACGCTGTCCTCATTATTCCATCGATTACTTACAGCCGTGGTCTCAAATTTTAGCCTCGTACCACTAAAAACATGCTGGGTAGGTCCATTTATCTGCAACACGTGCAAATCTTTTTTTATTTCCTGGATTTCTTTGTCTATACCGTTTTCTAATCTTTGAATTTTTTCATCAATGTTCACTTCCATGTCATTTACATGCGTTTCTAGCTCCGTCACTTTGCTATGGAGTGTATTAGAAAATTCCAAAAGCTGCTTAGAATGCTCCTGCATCTGCTGCTTAATTTCAGTTTGCAGTTGATTAGAACTTTCTAGTTGCTGTTTCGAATTTTCTAGAAGTTTCTGTTCCATTTTGTTGGCATTTTCTTGAAACTGCTTCGAATTTTCTAGGAGCTTCTGTTCCATTTTATTGGCATTTTCCTGAAACTGTTGTTGTATTGCTCCGAGCAACTGGCTCATATCAAAACTTTGGGACTGTACTTTTTGCTCCGTGTCCACACTTTTCGATGACGCTGTTGCAGCTTCCACTTCAAACTCGTGCTCAGCGAGGTCAATGCCTTGGGTCTCTAATTCTTCCATTAGACGCTTTTGTAGCTCTACTTTCGTACCTACAGTTGGAAGATTATGAATCGCCAGCTCCTTCTTTAGCTGGTCGACTTTAAGTTGTTCGAATTTAACCATTTTGTATCACAATCCCACTTCTGACACCAATGTTACGAAAATTCAGTCTACGGAAAACTGTTCTACGAGTTCGTATCGCTGGATTGTGTACAAAATAAAAACGCACTTATATTTGGTTTTAACTAGTATTATTTCAACTAGTATTAATTTAACTTTATTAATTTAAATAACAACTTAAAGAATAATCACTTATATCAACTGCTGAATTGCTACAAATTATCTTTACAATGAGAACCTTCTACTCGTTTCGTGAATGACGCATGCTATTGGCATCTCATTCGCACTCATGTGTTTTAATGCGCTGATCTTCCATCTCTTTCTCGCACACTGCCTCAGTACGCTGAATGATCTTCCGTCTCTTTCTAACACATTGCTTAGTGCGCTGAATTGTCTTGCGTCTCATTTATTATTGTTGATTGCTTGCACAGTGGGGCAAATTACCTCTTTTCGTAACAATATATATATATATATATATATATATATACAGCTATGTGAAAAATAATAGCAGCGCTCTCCTATAAATTATAAATTTATATTTTTGAAGTGTTGCATAATATGAACAATCAATTATTTTTATAATTTACATTTATTGGAATTATGTGATTACTATGCCGTCTTATTTTTCCATATTCTTAAATTATTTCAAAAAATATGGTTCCTTTAGTAAATGAGTCTTAAATTTAGGTGTGAAAAATAATAGCAGCGATTCCAAATTTGTTACAAAATCCATTATTTTCTACAAAGTTTTTAAATATAAAACTTGTATTTATATAAGTTAGGCTAATTTGAATAGTATTGTTAAATATTTGAAATATTTTGTGTTGCTTTGATTATTTATGGAACCTACAAAATCTTGTTTTAGTAAATAGCGAAAAATCCTTGAAAATCCTTAAAATTTTTTAATAGAACTTTCAAAATTCTACAGGATATTGTTTATTTCTTAGCTAAAATGTTAACTGAAGCAAATAATTTGACAACAAATACGAAACACGTGCCTAAACGTAAAAAAAGTATCAAAAAATCACTTGTTTCAATGTTACATATAATTTAAGTAACCTTTTCTGTGAAATGTACCAAAGAGAAAAAAAATATGGATATGCAATTCGAAAGATATGATTTTAGAAAACAACTCATAAAATAAGTTTTTTATGAAAGT
This sequence comes from Dryomyza anilis, assembly GCA_951804985.1. NCBI lineage: Eukaryota > Metazoa > Arthropoda > Insecta > Diptera > Dryomyzidae > Dryomyza > Dryomyza anilis. The sequence continues at coordinate 7,983,424 of OX638136.1, read as the reverse complement.
AGCCCTGAAGGACAATTATAGACCTCGGCAAATATTGAAACTACTAATTAAAAGTATTTAAAAATCGTGACTAACCCTCTGAACCATTAGTCTAAAAATTGCACCATTTACTATTGTCCAATACATTAAAATTTATAATTCCGATATTCCAGGAATCAGTCGTGGCAATTTTGAACCATTGGATCATACTAAGTTACGCTAGTGGTTACATCAAGTTACTCTTACGATAGACACGTGCAAACTCGAGATGTATCAATATTTGCCGATGTGTATTAAAGTTCTTAATGGCTTCTTACAGAAAAAACTTCTTCTATGAGTGGTTCTCTAAAGTTAATATTCCAAATTGCATATCAAGATTTTTTTTCACTTTGGTAAATTTCAAAGAAAAGATTACTTAAATCATATGTAATATTGAAACAAATGATTTTTTGATACTTTTTTTACGTTGAGACACGTGTTTCGTATTTTTTTCAAATGTTTAGCTTTAGTTAACATTTTAGCTATGGAATAAACAATATCCTATATAATTTTGAAAGCTCTATTAAAAAAATTTAAGGATTTTTAAGGTATTTACGCGATTTACTAAAACAGGGTTTTGTATATTCCATATTTAATCAAAGCAACATAAAATATTTCAAATATTCAACAATACATTTCAAATTAGTCTAACTAATATAAATACAAATTTTAAATTTAAAAACTTTGAAGAAAATAATGGATTTTTTAACATATTTGGCATCGCTGCTATTATTTTTCACACGTAAATTCAAGACTCATTTACAAACATATTTTTTTAAAATAGGTTAAGAATATGAAAAAATAAGACGGCATTGTAATTACATAATTCCAATAAATGTAAATTATAAAAATAATTGATTGTTCTTATACGAAACACTTCTAAAAAATCGAATTTATAATTTATAGGAGAGCGCTGCTATTATTTTTCACACAGCTGTATATATATATATATATATATATATATATATCTATATATATATATATACATATATATATATATATATATATATATATATATATATATATATATATATATATATATATATATATATATAAATTTAAATAGAAATTAAACGGATATCATATTGTTTTTTTTTTTCAAACAGATTCATACAGCGCTACCAATAATCAAAAAATAATGTACAGGTCGGCTTTTTGACAAATCTTTCACATACATTTGTGTCAAAATCGACTACTATCTTAAGTTAGGCATTATATTTTGATTATTGGTAACGCTGATATTGTTAGTTGTTAACATGGTACATGAATTTAATTATTATTATTATTCATAATGTTAATTATGAATAGTAAAAATTTTTAACTGAACAATGGATTATCTGTTTGATTCAACATGCTGTATCGTTAATGTACAAATTGTATAATGTTACATTTACATTGGTTAGAATAACTCGATGCCTTGTTAAATTAAAATTACAATAAAATGTATGTACAAAAAATCGTTTTTTTTATTTTATAGCCTACTTTTGGAGGATTTTTTTAGAATTTCGGATCTAATGATAAATAAGAAAGCGATATATGGTTATCAAGAGTATTGCCCAAACTAAAATTATAAACTTTTTTTCTATATATACTACACTCTGAGAAATAAATTAACAATCATATTGGTCAAAATGGCATTGACAATAATCTATTGTTAATTTATTGTTGTTATCCACAATTGAAATTGTTAATTTTTCGAAGTTATTTTTTGACGCACTTTATTTAATTATGAAAATGTCAAAATTAACAATTAATTGTTATTTTGAATTGTTAAATTGTTATATATTAACAATCGAATTGTTAAATATAACAATGATGATTGTTAACTCGGCCTACTTCGTAAACATATTTCCATTGTATTTTTACAGTGGTTTTCTTTTAACAAAAGCCTACTGCCTAAATAATGCTTAGAAAATGTTATACAGTAATTTAATAGACTTTTCCCTCACATTTTTCATTAATTTATATAATTTTATAACAGCATCTTTAAAAATATGACATACAAAAATAATATAAATTATGGCGCATTAACTAATTAAATAATTTTTTACAAAACTGTTCTAATTTTATATTGTAAAATAATTAAAAACAATTAAAATTATACATATATTATTTTAATTGTTATTAATTATTTTACATATTACATATATATTTTATATATTATATGATAAACAATGAGTTTGTCTTCTCAAATTCCATCTGGTCTATATTATGGTTATTATTACACTACCGTGAAACCGTCCGTATCTGAGCTAAATCTCGTTAAAAATTGTCTTTTGTTCGGCTACAGCACTGCAAAGCGTGCGCATTTGCAGGACTTGTTGCAATTGCTACTCCTTGAAACGCACAATGCGCCTTCTATTCGCGATGCTTTGTGGTTTTCGTTCTTCGTCTTCTCAAATTGCTCATAGCTGGATCTGAAAGTAAAACATATAATAGAAAAACAATGTATATAGGTAAATAAACCACTGTAGAGAAATTTTTCTTTTTAGGTATTTTTATAGCAGACTATACATTTTGTCATTTTATTAAATTCATTTGTAAGCTATTTTTTTTATAACAAGTAATATATGAATCCACTTGTTAAAATAATGATTTTTTTTTTTTTTTGGTAGGCGCTGTTTTATTTTAGTTGTTTTCAATTCTACTGATCATTTCTTAAATGAAAATCACATAAGCATCAATTTTGAAGAAACTGTATAAAAAGGGCGAATTGAGTTCGATTCGATACAGCGAAATTTTGAAGTGTTATAGTTAACATTGTGAAAAAAGTTATTATTTTGTGTTTCCTCAAACATATTTTTTTTATTGTGTTTCCTTAAAGTTTATTTAAATTGGCGGAATATTTAAGTGCTTTGTACACACGTTGTATATATTTCCCAGCAATTTTAATTGGTGAGTTAATAATGAAGTGTTGAGTTGTGTGAAAGCTTGACCATTATATGGTTACCCAGTACTGAAAATACATTTTATTTCCAGATGGGAACACATTTTTATTCGTCTCAAAAATTCGTTATTGCAATTAACTGCATACGATATACATCAGTGGTTGCTGAAGAAGGGAAACATCAATATTTTCACAAGTCTACACACTATTTCGAAGTATTCTACGTATCCAGTTTTTTTGTTTGTTTTGTATTAAAAAACCAATGTTGAATTTGAACATTGTTTTCAAAACATTTTTTTTACCAATTTTTTTAAAAATTATTTTCATTCTTAACCAGCCTTTTTAAAAGCTATAAAGAGATTTCTGAAGTCGCTGGATTGCTCATTTGATGAGTGTTCACTTTATTTTTTGTTTTGTTTTTACTTTGAAATTTGTTCAAGTGTGTTACCTATTTCTTCGTTTTTAATTAATTTTTTAATTATATTTTTCTTTAAAAATCTGTACAAATTCATTCAATTTATTCAGTAAATCAATTCAGAAGGGGTAATTCTCCAAAATTTAATTATTTTTTTCTAACCCACCATATAGCCGAGAGAACTGCGCGCAATTCTTCGTAACTGACACAAAAGGGTGAGTCATGTTTTTTTTTTAATCCAGATATTGAATTTTCAATAATTTGGTTTAGTTGTTATTTTTTATTATCACATTTGAGATTTTCCATTTTCATTTATTGATTGAATTTAATTTTTTTTTAACTTTTTGAAGTAACGTAATTGCACTTCTTAACTTTATTCATTTCATTTAAATAATCCGTAAATTAAACAACGTGATATAGTGATGATAAACATAATGGTTTAATTATTTAATAGTTGGGTGGGAGAGTATTCTGAGACAAACTAAAATGTAAGCAATGGTGAAGTAAGTTGTATAGGGGTTATTTAAAATTAGGGCTTAATAAATAACCATGATCGGGAGGGAGATGGACATACCGGAGAGGCGCTTCCTGCTGGTATCCTTCTTTTTTTTAATAACTGTTCTATTCTGATCTTTTCTGTTCTGTTATATTCTCATCATATATTCTTATTCTTTTGTTTGTTTAACTATTTATCGGTGTTTTTATAAATTTGTGACGTTGTCTAAAAATAAGACGTAAAAGACAAGTACCCATCCCACCTGAGTCTAACCGGTGCACCAACACACCGAGCGTCTCCACAACAACACCTTTTTATGTCCTAGCAAAACGTTACATGGCGCCCAACGAAGATGGCTGAGTTTTTTTGTTTTTGTTTTCGACTAGTTTTCTCAATTTGCTAAATTTTGTCATCTGGCACCGTCTTTTCATCTTTCTATCTTGAGATTTCAACATAATAATATGATCATAAATATTTTAAAAGTGTTTGATAGTCCTATTAATCGCTGGCCTAGGTAAAATGTAGCGGTACAGATCATTTACATTCAGAAATTCGTATAAAACGCACGTTTACAGAGATTGAATTATTTATAACTTTAGTATTGGGAGTATGATTTCTATTTAAATATAGTCAAAAGAAAACGTTGTACTCGTTTCACATAAAATATAAAACACATAATCGGCAAAGTTATACCGTAGTTATAGGTGATTATATAGTTGAAAAATTAAATTTTTTCATACATATGTATTAAAGATATGTACTCAACAGATCAAATATATAATTGTACGATCGTGAAATGTATTATTTATTACCGATTTAATAAAATATATTTGATTACATTTGGTTAGGAAACACCCAAATTAGTGTCGATTGTTATATATTTATTAATTCAATAACACTTTACTCAAGAAACGAGAAAAAATATTCGTATGGAGATATCCCAATCTTCAATGTAATATAAATCGTGTATGCTGATTTTGACTGCATACTCAGTTTTTTCTTATTACGTAACATATTGTTACGAAAATTTAGTCTACGGAAAACTGTTCTACGAGTTCGTATCGCTGGATTGTGCACAAAATAAAAACGCACTTATATTTGGTTTTAACTAGTATTATTTCAACTAGTATTAATTAATTTTATTAATTTAAATAACAACTTAAAGAATAATCACTTATATCAACTGATGAATTACTACAATTTATCTTTACAATGTTCACTCACGAGACGCACTAGTTCACTATTAAATCACAACTGAAGTACAGTGCCTCAGATGCGCGGCCTTATATACTGCAGGCATCAGTTCGACACGTTTCGACAAGCTTCGACTTGTTTCGAGAACCTTCTACTCGTTTTGTGAATGACGCATGCTATTGGCATCTCCTTCGCACTCATGTGTTTTAATGTGCTGATCTTCCATCTCTTTCTCGCACATTGCATAGTGCGCTGAATGATCTTCCGTCTCTTTCTAACACATTGCTTAGTGCGCTGAATTGTCTTGCGTCTCATTTATTATTGTTGATTGCTTGCACAGTGGAGCAAATTACCTCTTTTCGTAACAATATTTATGTAAATTTCCAATTTAAAAAAAAAAAAAAAATATATATATATATATATATATATATATATATATATAAATTTAAATAGAAATTAAACGGATATCATATTGGTTTTTTTTTCAAACAGATTCATACAGCGCTACCAATAATCAAAAAATAATGTACAGGTCGGTCGGCTTTTTGACAAATCTTCCACATACATTTATGTCACGACTACTATCTTAAGTTAGACATTATTTTTTGATTATTGGTAACGCTGATATTGTTAGTTGTTTACATGGTACATGAATTTAATTATTATTATTATTCATAATGTTAATTATGAATAGTAAAAAATTTTAACTGAACAGGCTGTATCGTTAATGTACAAATTGTATAATGTTACATTTACATTGGTTAGAATAACTCGATGCCTTGTTAAATTAAAATTACAATAAAATGTATGTACTGTTGATTTAATAGTATCACGAAAACTAATATTATTATTCAAAAAATCGATTTTTTTTTATTTTATAGACTACTTTTGGAGGATTTTTTTAGAATTTCGGATCTAATGATAAATAAGAAAGCGATATATGGTTATCAAGAGTATTGCCCAAACTAAAATTAGAAACTTTTTTTCTATATATACTACACACTGAGAAATAAATTAACAATCATATTGGTCAAAATGGCATTGACAATAATCTATTGTTAATTTTTTGTTGTTATCCACAATTGAAATTGTTAATTTTTCGAAGTTATTTTTTGACGCACTTTATTTAATTATGACGTCTAAAAATAAAAATTAAACGTCAAAATTAACAATTAATTGTTATTTTGAATTGTTAAATTGTTATTGGTAATGAAGACTATATTAACAATCGAATTGTTAAAAATAACAATTATGATTCTTAACTCGGCCTACTTCGTAAACATATTTCCATTGTATTTTTACAGTGGTTTTCTTTTAACAAAAGCCTACTTCCTAAATAATGCTTAGAAAATGTTATACAGTAATATAATAGACTTTTCCCTTACATTTTTCATTAATCTATATAATTTTATAAAAGCATCTTTAAAAATATGACATACAAAAATAATATAAATTATGGCGCATTAACTAATTGAATAATTTTGTCATAATTAAATAAAGTGCGTCAAAAAATAACTTCGAAAAATTAACAATTTCAATTGTGGATAACAACAAAAAATTAACAATAGATTATTGTCAATGCCATTTTGACCAATATGATTGTTAATTTATGTCTCAGAGTGTAGTATATATAGAAAAAAAGTTTCTAATTTTAGTTTGGGTAATACTCTGGATAACCATATACCGCTTTCTTATTTATCAGGAGGCGCAGCCGAAGTTTTGCTGACAGTTCCAAAAAGTGACATTAACAGTTATTCAGCGGTCATGGGTGCATTGCAACGAAAATACGGCAGTGACCACATGGCACCTATTTACAGAATACAGCTGAAGTTCCGAAGGCAAAATAATAAAAATGAGAGACTTGCACATTTGGCGTATTCCGATTCAGCCTGTGATTTCTTGAAAATGTGCAAGATAAATGCATTCGTTTGTGGCATACGGGATCCTGAGACAAAACGGGCAACAATGACTAACCCAAAGGTGACATTTATGGAAACGGTCACCACAGCGCTTACGCAGGAGATAGCGTCTACATTGTGCCGATCAGCAACGAAAACACGTGTACAAGATGAGGAGAGAGAAATTTTATGTCAAGGAGTAAGTAGAGCGTCCAAAGCCAGCGTTAAATCCGAACATTATTTTTCCAACGGAAACACACAATTGAAAGGTAAATGCTACAATTGCAGAAAATATGGGCATATGGCACGCGACTGTCGTGAAAAACGTAAATGTGTAATTGTGCAACCACCAAAGAGATACAGACCAGAAAAAAGATCTGAGGATAGTACGAATAACACCAGTTGCCATCTTGGAAATTCAGGCACTGTGTCGGCATGAGTGTGTACAATGGAATCCGTAGAATGCCGGAGAGAAGATGAAAAAACGAACATAATTCACATTCGTTCATTGGGTGTCATGCCAGATGATCAATGGAGTCTAGAGCAAATACGAAATGATCAAAATATGGACCCCGACATCGCAAAAATTCGGACGTTCAAGGAACAACAAAGGAAACCATTATGGAAAGAGTTAGCATCCAACAGTCCAATAAGCAGGGCCTACTGGGCGCAGTGGCAAAGCCTGAAGCTACAAAATGTTTGTACCGTGTGTGGGAAAGTGAAAATGGCAGCTCTGCACGAAATTTGATTGTTGTTCCCAAATCAAAAATAAAAGCCATAGTACTGAAATGCCATTGTGGAACCAATGGATGTCACTTGAGCATTAATAAAACGATTGAAGAAGTCAGGAAGCATTTCTATTGGGTCGGATATCAGAAGTCAACCGCCTACTGGATTCACAGATGTAAGCAATGTGTATCCGCAAAAAGAAAAGACGTCAGGAGTTGCGGTAAGACGAATCAATGCAACATTGGAGGACATTGCGAACGTACTGCCATGGATGTGAAAAATCTGATTTCAAAAATTGTTTTGGGCAAGAAGGAAAGTGAAGACCAAGACGAGTTGCTTCAGTCTTTAAGGCAGAGTATACAAATTGCAAGTGATAAGATGAAGTCCCGATACGACTTGAGAGCAAACTCTGAGGGATTTAAGGAAGGAGATCTGGTCTTGCTTTGTAGCGCGTCACGAGTGAAATTGACAAATCCAAAATTACAAACACACCGGGAAGGACCGTACAGGATAATTAAAAGGATAAATGACATTGTGTATCGGATTAAGAATACTACAGGCGTCAGACGAAAAATGAAAGTAGTACATTTAGAAATGTTGGTGCCGTATATAGAGAGAGAGGATTAGATTAGATTTAGGTGGAGGGCAGTGTTACGAAAAGAGGTAATTTGCCCCACCGTGCAAGCATTCAACAATAATAAATGAGACGCAAGACAATTCAGCGCACTAAGCAATGTGTTAGAAAGAGACGGAAGATCATTCAGCGTACTGGGCAATGTGCGAGAAAGAGAGGGAAGATCAGCTCATTAAAACACATGAGTGCGAATAAGATGCCAATAGCATGCGTCATTCACGAAACGAGTAGAAGGTTCTCGAAACAAGTCGAAGCTTGTCGAAACGTGTCGAACTGATGCATGCAGTATATAAGGCAGCCGCATCTGAGGTACTTCACTTCAGTAGTGATTGTAAAGTGGTCGAATGCATCACGTGTGATAATTGTCAAGTTAAATTGTGGACATGCAGCAGTTGTTAGAATTTGTTATTAGTAAAGTTGTGTATTAAAGTGAATTAATAAATTTAATTTAAACCAAATATAAAAGTGTTTTTATTTTGTACACAATCCAGCGATACGAACTCGTTGAACAGTTTTCCGTAGATTGAGTTTCGTAACAATATGATCATAAATATTCTAAAAGTGTTTGATAGTCCTATTAATCGCTGGCCTAGGTAAAATGTAGCGGTACAGATCATTTACATTCAGAAATTCGTATAAAACGCACGTTTACAGAGATTGAATTATTTATAACTTTAGTATTGGGAGTATGATTTCTATTTAAATATAGTCAAAAGAAAACGTTGTAATCGTTTCACATAAAATATAAAAAACATAATCGGCAAAGTTATACCGTAGTTATAGGTGATTATATAGTTGAAAAATTAAATTTTTTCATACATATGTATTAAAGATATGTACTCAACAGATCAAATATATAATTGTACGATCGTGAAATGTATTATTTATTACCGATTTAATAAAATATATTTTATTACATTTGGTTAGGAAACACCCAAATTAGTGTCGATTATCATATATTTATTAATTCAATAACACTTTACTCAAGAATCGAGAAAAAATATTCGTATGGAGATATCCCAATCTTCAATGTAATATAAATCGTGTATGCTGATTTTGACTGCATACTCAGTTTTTTCTTATTACGTAACATATTTATGAAAATTTCTAATTTTAAAAAATATATATATATAAATTTAAATAGAAATTAAACGGATATCATATTGTTTTTTTTTCAAACAGATTCATACAGCGCTACCAATAATCAAAAAATAATGTACAGGTCGGCTTTTTGACAAATCTTCCACATACATTTATGTCAAAATCGACTACTATCTTAAGTTGGACATTATTTTTTGATTATTGGTAACGCTGATATTGTTAGTTGTTAACATGGTACATGAATTTAATTATTATTATTATTCATAATGTTAATTATGAATAGTAAAAATTTTTAACTGAACATGGATTATCTGTTTGATTCAACATGCTGTATCGTTAATGTACAAATTGTATAATGTTACATTTACATTGGTTAGAATAACTCGATGCCTTGTTAAAATAAAATTACAATAAAATGTATGTACTCTTGATTTAATAGTATCACGAAAACTAATTTTAATATACAAAAAATCGTTTTTTTTATTTTATAGACTACTTTTGGAGGATTTTTTTAGAATTTCGGATCTAATGATAAATAAGAAAGCGGTATATGGTTATCAAGAGTATTGCCCAAAATAAATTAGAAACTTTTTTCTATATATACTACACTCTGAGAAATAAATTAACAATCATATTGGTCAAAATGGCATTGACAACAATAATCTATTGTTAATTTATTGTTGTTATCCACAATTGAAATTGTTAATTTTTCGAAGTTATTTTTTGACGCACTTTATTTAATTATGACGTCTAAAAATAAAAATTAAACGTCAAAATTAACAATTAATTGTTATTTTGAATTGTTAAATTGTTATTGGTAATGAAGACTATATTAACAATCGAATTGTTAAAAATAACAATGATGATTCTTAACTCGGCCTACTTCGTAAACATATTTCCATTGTATTTTTACAGTGGTTTTCTTTTAACAAAAGCCTACTGCCTAAATAATGCTTAGAAAATGTTATACAGTAATTTAATAGACTTTTCCCTCACATTTTTCATTAATTTATATAATTTTATAACAGCATCTTTAAAAATATGACATACAAAAATAATATAAATTATGGCGCATTAACTAATTGAATAATTTTGTACAAAACTGTTCTAATTTTATATTGTAAAATAATTAAAAACAATTAAAATTATACATATATTATTTTAATTGTTATTAATTATTTTACATATTACATATATATTTTATATTTCATATTTTATATATTATATGATAAACAATGAGTTTGTCTTCTCAAATTCCATCTGGTTATTATTATGGTTATTATTACACTACCGTGAAACCGTCCGTATCTGAGCTAAACCTCGTTAAAAATTGTCTTTAGTTCGGCTACAGCACTGCAAAGCGTGCGCTTTTGCAGGACTTGTTGCAATTGCTACTCCTTGAAACGCACAATGTGCCTCCTATTCGCGACGCTTTGTGGTTTTCGTTCTTCGTCTTCTCAAATTGCTCATAGCTGGATCTGAAAGTAAAACATATAATAGAAAAACAATGTATATAGGTAAATAAACCACTGTAGAGAAATTTTTATTTTTAGGTATTTTTATAGCAGGCTATACATTTTGTCATTTTATTAAATTCATTTATAAGCCAGTTTTTTTTTATAACAAGTAATATATGAATCCACTTGTTTAAATAATATGATTTTTTTTTTTGGTAGGCGCTGTTTTATTTTAGTTGTTTTCAATTCCACTGAACATTTCTTAAATGTTTGTTTAACTATTTATCGGTGTTTTTATAAATTTTGTGACGTTGTCTAAAAATAAGACGTAGGAGACAAGTACCCATCCCACCTGAGCCTAGCCGGTGCACCAACACACCGAACGTCTCCACAACAACACCTTTTCATGTCCTAGCAAAACGTTACATGGCGCCCAACGAAGATGGCTGAGTTTTTTTGTTTTAGTTTTCGACTAGTTTTCTTAATTTCCTAAATTTTGTCATCTGGCACCGTCTTTTCATCTTTCTATCTTGAGATTTCAACATAATAATATGATCATAAATATTCTAAAAGTGTTTGATAGTCTTATTAATCGCGGGCCTAGGTAAAATAGCAGTACAGATCATTTACATTCAGAAATTCGTATAAAACGCACGTTTACAGAGATTGAATTATGTATAACTTTAGTATTGGGAGTATGATTTCTATTTAAATATAGTCGAAAGAAAACGTTGTACTCGTTTCACATAAAATATAAAACAAATAATCGGCAAAGTTATACCGTAGTTATAGGTGATTATATAGTTGAAAAATTTTTTCATACATATGTATTAAAGATATGTACTCAACAGATCAAATATATAATTGTACGATCGTGAAATGTATTATTTATTACCGATTTAATATAATGTATTGTTACGAAAAGATGTAATTTGCCCCATAGTGCAAGCAATCAACAATAATTAATGAGACGCAAGACAATTCAGCGCACTAAGCATGTGTTAGAAAGAGACGGAAGATTATTCAGCGCACTGAGGCAGTGTGTGAGAAAGAGATGGAAGATCACCGCATTAAAACACATGAGTGTGAATGAGATGCCAATAGCATGCGTTATTTATGAAACGTCATTCTCGAAACAAGTCGAAGCTTGTCGAAACGTGTCGAACTGATGTATGCAGTATATAAGCATCAGAGGTACAGCACTTCAGTTGTGATTTGATTGTGAACTAGTGCGTCTCGTGAGTGAACATTGCTAAGCTAAATTGTATAAATTCAGCAGTTGATGCAAGTGATTATTCTTTAAGTTGTTATTTAAATAAATAAAGTTAATTAATACTAGTTGCAATAATACCAATTAAAACCAAATATTAGTGTGTTTTTATTTTGTACACAATCCAGCGATACGAACTCGTAGAACAGTTTTCCTTAGACTGAATTTTCGTAACATTGGTGTCAGAAGTGGGATTGTGATACAAAATGGTTAAATTCGAACAACTTAAAGTCGACCAGCTAAAGAAGGATCTGGCGATTCATAATCTTCCAACTGTAGGTACGAAAGTAGAACTACAAAAGCGTCTAATGAAAGAATTAGAGAACCAAGGCATTGACCTCGCAGATCACGAGTTTGAAGTGGAAGCTGCAACAGCGTCATCGAAAAGTGTGGACACGGAGCAAAAAGTACAGTCCCAAAGCTTTGATTTGAGCCAGTTACTCGGATACAACAACAGTTTCAAGAAAATTCCAAACAGCTCCAAGAAAATGCAAACAAAATGGAACAGAAGCTTCTAGAAAATTCGAAGCAGTTCCAAGAAAATTCGACCAGAATGGAACAGAAACTTCAAGAAAATTCAAATCAACTTAAAACAGAACAACAAGGAAATTCTAATCAGCTCAAATTAGACATGAAGCAAGAACTTCTAGAAAATTGCAACAAAATGGAACAGGAACAGAAAATTTGAAACAGGTACTAGAAAGTTCTAATCAACTGCAAACTTAAATTAAGCAGCAGATGCAGGAGCATTCTAAGCAGCTTTTTGGAAGTTTCTAATACACTCCATAGCAAAGTGACGGAGCTAGAAACGCATGTAAGTGAACATTGATGAAAAAATTCAAAGATTAGAAAACGGTATGGACAAAGAAATCAAATAAAAAAAGATTTGCACGTGTTGCAGATAAATGGACCTACACACCATGTTGTTAGTGGTACGAGGCTAAAATCGCCGATTTACGATGGAACCACAGCGTTCAACATTTTCAAGCTGCAATTTGAGACCACGGCTGTAAATAATCGATGGAATAATGAGGACAGCGTAGCCACACTTATCGTGGCGCTTAAAGGAGGCGCAGCCGAAGTTTTGCTGACAGTTTCAAAAAGTGACATTAACAGTTATTCAGCGGTCATAGGTGCATTGCAACGAAAATACGGCAGTGACCACATGGCACCTATTTACAGAATACAGCTGAAGTTCCGAAGGCAAAATAATTGCGAATCGTTGCAGGAATATGCTGCGGATGTTAAGAGACTTGCACATTTGGCGTATTCCGATTCAGCCTGTGATTTCTTGAAAATGTGCAAGATAAATGCATTAGTTTATGGCATACGGGATCCTGAGACAAAACGGGCAACAATGACTAACCCAAAGGTGACATTTATGGAAACGGTCACCACAGCGCTTACGCAGGAGATAGCGTCTACATTGTGCCGATCAGCAACGAAAACACGTGTACAAGATGAGGAGAGAGAAATTTTATGTCAAGGAGTAAGTAGAGCGTCCAAAGCCAGCGTTAAATCCGAACATTATGTTTCCAACGGAAACACACAATTGAAAGGTAAATGCTACAATTGCAGAAAATATGGGCATATGGCACGCGACTGTCGTGAAAAACGTAAATGTGTAATTGTGCAACCACCAAAGAGATACAGACCAGAAAAAAGATCTAAGGATAGTACGAATAACACCAGTTGCCATCTTGGAAATTCAGGCACTGTGTCGGCACGAGTGTGTACAATGGAATCCGGAGAATGCCGGAGAGAAGATGAAAAAACGAACATAATTCACATTCGTTCATTGGGTGTCATGCCAGATGATCAATGGAGTCTAGAGCAAATACGAAATGATCAAAATATGGACCCCGAATTCGCAAAAATTCGGACGTTCAAGGAACAACAAAGGAAACCATTATGGAAAGAGTTAGCATCCAACAGTCCAATAAGCAGGCCTACTGGGCGCAGTGGCAAAGCCTGAAGCTACAAAATGGTTGTTTGTACCGTGTGTGGGAAAGTGAAAATGGCAGCTCTGCACGAAATTTGATTGTTGTTCCCAAGTCAAAAATAAAAGCCATAGTACTGAAATGCCATTGTGGAACCAATGGATGTCACTTGAGCATTAATAAAACGATTGAAGAAGTCAGGAAGCATTTCTATTGGGTCGGATATCAGAAGTCAGCCGCCTACTGAATTCACAGATGTAAGCAATGTGTATCCGCAAAAAGAAAAGACGTCAGGAGTTGCGGTAAGACGAATCAATGCAACATAGGAGGACATTGCGAACGTACTGCCATGGATGTGAAAAATCTGATTTCAAAAATTGTTTTGGGGAAGAAGGAAAGTGAAGACCAAGACGAGTTGCTTCAGTCTTTAACGCAGAGTATACAAATTGCAAGTGATAAGATGAAGTCCCGATACGACTTGAGAGCAAACTCTGAGGGATTTAAGGAAGAAGATCTGGTCATGCTTTGTAGCTCGCCACGAGTGAAATTGACAAGTCCAAAATTACAAACACACCGGGAAGGACCGTACAGGATAATTAAAAGGATAAATGACATTGTGTATCGGATTAAGAATACTACATGCGTCAGACGAAAAATGAAAGTAGTACATTTAGAAAGGTTGGTGCCGTATATAGAGAGAGTGGATTAACATCTGTTCGGGACGAACAGATTTAGGTGGAGGGCAGTGTTACGATAAGAGGTAATTTGCCCCACCGTGCAAGCATTCAACAATAAAAAATGAGACGCAACACAATTCAGCGCACTAAGCAATGTGATAGAAAGAGACGGAAGATCATTCAGCGTACTGGACAATGTGCGAGAAAGAGAGGGAAGATCAGCTCATTAAAACACATGAGTGCGAATGAGATGCCAATAGCATGCGTCATTCACGAAACGAGTAGAAGGTTCTCGAAACAAGTCGAAGCTTGTCGAAACGTGTCGAACTGATGCATGCCGTATATAAGGGAGCCGCATCTGAGGTACTTCACTTCAGTAGTGATTGTAAAGTTGTCGAGTGCATCTCGTGTGATAATTGTCAAGTTAAATTGTGCACATGCAGCAGTTGTTAGAATTTGTTATTAGTAAAGTTGTTTATTAAAGTGAATTAATGAAGTTAATTGTTATAATTTAAACCAAATATAAGATTGTTTTTATTTTGTACACAATCAAGCGATACGAACTCGTAGAACAGTTTTCCGTAGACTGAGTTTTCGTAACAATATGATCATAAATATTCTAAAAGTGTTTGATAGTCCTATTAATCGCGGGCCTAGGTAAAATTAGTGGTACAAGTCATTTACATTCAGAAATTCGTATAAAACGCACGTTTACAGAAATTGAATTATTTAAAACTTTAGTATTGGGAGTATAATTTCTATTTAAATACAGTCAAAAGAAAACGTTGTAATCGTTTCACATAAAATATAAAACACATAATCGGCAAAGTTATACCGTAGTTATAGGTGATTATATAGTTGAAAAATTAAATTTTTTCATACATATGTATTAAAGATATGTACTCAACAGATCAAATATATAATTGTACGATCGTGAAATGTATTATTTATTACCGATTTAATAAAATATATTTTATTACATTTGGTAAGGAAACACCCAATTTAGTGTCGATTATTATATATTTATTAATTCAATAACACTTTACTCAAGAAACGAAAAAAAATATTCGTATGGAGATATCCCAATCTTCAATGTAATATAAATCGTGTATGCTGATTTTGACTGCATACTCAGTTTTGTCTTATTACGTAACATATTTATGAAAATTTCTAATTTAAAAATATATATATATATATATATATATATATATATATATATATATATACAGCTATGTGAAAAATAATAGCAGCGCTCTCCTATAAATTATAAATTTATATTTTTGAAGTGTTGCATAATATGAACTATCAATTATTTTTATACTTTACATTTATTGGAATTATGTGATTACTATGCCGTCTATTTTTTCCATATTCTTAACCTATTTCAAAAAATATGGTAGCTTTAGTAAATGAGTCTTAAATTTAGGTGCGAAAAATAATAGCAGCGATTCCAAATTTGTTACAAAATCCATTATTTTCTACAAAGTTTTTAAATTTAAAACTTGTATTTATATAAGTTAGGCTAATTTGAATAGTATTGTTAAATATTTGAAATATTTTGTGTTGCTTTGATTATTTATGGAACCTACAAAACCTTGTTTTAGTAAATAGCGAAAAATCCTTGAAAATGCTTAAAATTTTTTAATAGAACTTTCAAAATTCTACAGGATATTGTTTATTTCTTAGCTAAAATGTTAACTGAAGCAAATAATTTGACAACAAATACGAAACACGTGCCTAAACGTAAAAAAAGTATCAAAAAATCACTTGTTTCAATGTTACATATAATTTAAGTAACCTTTTCTGTGAAATGTACCAAAGAGAAAAAAAATATGGATATGCAATTCGAAAGATATGATTTTAGAAAACAACTCATAAAATAAGTTTTTTATGAAAGTAGCCCTGAAGGACAATTATAGACCTCGGCAAATGTTGAAACTACTAATTAAATGTATTTAAAAATCGTGACTAACCCTTTGAACCATTAGTCTAAAAATTGCACCATTTACTATTGTCCAATACATTAAAATTTGTAATTCCGATATTCCAGGAATCAGTCGTGGCAATTTTGAACCATTGGATCATACTAAGTTACGCTAGTGGTTACATCAAGTTACTCTTACGATAGACACGTGCAAACTCGAGATGTATCAATATTTGCCGATGTGTATTAAAGTTCTTAATGGCTTCTTACAGAAAAAACTTCTTCTATGAGTGGTTCTCTAAAGTTAATATTCCAAATTGCATATCAAGATTTTTTTTCACTTTGGTAAATTTCAAAGAAAAGATTACTTAAATCATATGTAATATTGAAACAAATGATTTTTTTATACTTTTTTTACGTTGAGACACGTGTTTCGTATTTTTTGTCAAATGTTTAGCTTTAGTTAACATTTTAGCTATGGAATAAACAATATCCTATATAATTTTGAAAGCTCTATTAAAAAAATTTAATGATTTTTAAGGTATTTACGCGATTTACTAAAACAGGGTTTTGTATATTCCATATTTAATCAAAGCAACATAAAATATTTCAAATATTCAACAATACATTTCAAATTAGTCTAACTAATATAAATACAAATTTTAAATTTTAAAACTTTGAAGAAAATAATGGATTTTTTAACAAATTTGGCATCGCTGCTATTATTTTTCACACGTAAATCCAAGACTCATTTAAAATATGTTAAGAATATGAAAAAATAAGACGGCATTGTAATGACATAATTCCAATAAATGTAAATTATAAAAATAATTGATTGTTCTTATACGAAAAAATCTAAAAAATCGAATTTATAATTTATAGGAGAGCGCTGCTATTATTTTTCACACAGCTATATATATATATATATATATATATATATATATATATATATATATATATATATATATATATATATATATATATATATATATATATATATATATATATATATATATATATATATATATATAAATTTAAATAGAAATTAAACGGATATCATATTGTTTTTTTTTCAAACAGATTCATACAGCGCTACCAATAATCAAAAAATAATGTACAGGTCGGCTTTTTGACAAATCTTCCACATACATTTATGTCAAAATCGACTACTATCTTAAGTTAGGCATTATTTTTTGATTATTGGTAACGCTGATATTGTTAGTTGTTAACATGGTACATGGATTTAATTATTATTATTATTCATAATGTTAATTATGAATAGTAAAAAATTTTAACCAAGGATTGAAACCGTAACCGAAACCGATATCCGTTTAAAACCGTTTCATTTTAAAACCGAAACCGTTATACGAAAATCAGAAATATACCGATATCCAAAACCGTTATAATCGGTTTCGGTTTTATACCGGTTTAAAACGGTTTTTAAAAAAGTATGCAAAAAACCAGGAAAACATATTTTATTTTATATAGAAGATCTTAAGTAAAATTTCATTAATTAAAACTTGGAGTTCCCAAAATAAACATTTTTGGTTGTACAAAAATTCACATGTTGTTTTTTGAGAAACGATATTTCCAAAACAACGGTATTTGGTCTAAAATTTGTTTTTTGTTTCATTTATCGAATTAACAACAAAACACCAGCAACTCCAAGCAAAATTTTTACGTTAAAAAATGATTAAAATTTTAATAATATTGGTTTTTTATTTAAAGTGGAACAAGTTTTGAAAAGTTCATTTGAATATTTTTTAAATTCTTTTAAAGGATCTATTCAATAGAATACAATTTATAAGTCTTCTAATGGATTTTTGACTGATGTTTCAAAACAGCTCAATTTCGGACATAAACAAAACAATGTAATGCAAAAAAAAAAAATGTAAAAAAAGTTTCAAATTATTAACATCTCAGTAACTATTTAAGGAAATACGAAAAATGAAGTGCAAGTTAGACAAGTTTAAACATTTCAAGTATAAGGCAGATATTTGTTTACATTAGTGATGATTAAAAATTTCTTGTTCAGGCATTCTTGTTCTTGCATTTTTTTTTTTACAAGAACAGAAGCGAGAACAAAATCGAGATTTTGCAGGAAAAAGAACAAGAGCAAGTGCAGGACTAAGACTGCAAGAAAAGGAAGACTTGCGTTTTTTTATGATTTTAATGTATTTATAATGCTTTTAAGGTAATAATGATATACAAAAGAATTCATGATATTACTAAATATTGAACAATAAGTAACAATGGAAAGCGTGCAAAATATTTATGAACGTGAACATTAATGAAGATGTGTGTTTTTTTTTTATTTTTGTCGAATTCTAAAGAATATAAGCATCTTAAAAATAAGGCCAGTGAAGCACTTTTGAAGCGGTAAATAGCTTTAAAAGTGCTTTAAAAGTCGCTTCAGAAAGACAAAACAGACAAAACAATGTTTTTTTCTCTTTTCTTCGCTACGCAAGTTCGTACATCGATAGTGCATATGCACTGTGCTATGCACATTATTATTTTTGTTTTACTTTTATATGTAGTTTTTTTGTTAATTGTAAAATCATGAAGTAATAAAAAATAATATATGAACATTTTCACAGTGTGATATATTGCTTTTTGTGTTTTTCTTTTTTCACAAATCCGCTGATTCGTTTGAAAGTGCAACAACAACCAAAATTCGAATAAAGCAGCATGCAAGCTGTTGATAGAATTTATGGCGGGAAATTTTTTGTACCACAAAGAGAACTCGTTGTTGTTGCCAACTAGACAGCTGTACTAGATACATACATGTAGTGTGGTGCCATGCGTCTGTCCGTTGTCATGCGTCTGTGTCATGCGTCTGTCCGTTGTCATGCTTGTGTTTGTTGTCATGCGTCTGTTTGTTGCCATGCGATGATACAGTATAGCAACGAAGAGTTGTGAAAGTGTGTGTATAAGAATCGTATTCGTTATTGTTATATTCTCTTCTTTCTGTTAGTATTCGCTTTGTAGCGTTTGAGTTAGTGTTCACATGGTGTTCGCAAAGAAAAATGTTACTATGCAAAATATTATTTGAGTTCTCTTGACATACGGTACGTATAGCATACGGATTTTTTAATCTGTGACGAAAACAGAAAATATGGAAAATAAGTAACTTAAATACAATAGGTGTTCAAATTCTATTCGTTTTCTTAATTAATATGCAGTTTAAGATATTTGTCTTCGATCTTTATTTAAAATTTAATAGATTAAGATTAACATTTCTTGCATTGCTCTTGCAAATGATCATCACTAGTTAACATATATTGCAGTTCACAGAATTGTTGAATTTTAATTTCTTTGGCTTTTATGGATGAAAATTGTACAAAATTCATGTTCTTTTTAATTCAGATCATATATCAGGTGAAGTCAATATGTTGCTTTTCATTGGTTTGTGGTCACGAAATTTCAAATTAAATTTTTTTCTTGACGTAATCAATTAAATAATTCATATAACACAATATTTTTACTAAAATAACAACAAACATTGTTTAAATTACGTTTCCCACGTTACCCCAGTATCATAATTTGATCATAATTTAGCACCATATAAAAAATGTAAAATTATTGGAAAAATATGGAAATAAAGAAAATTTATACAAAAACCGAAACCGTAACCTGGAACCGGTATACCGAAACCGTTTCGTTATAAAAACTTAAAACCGTAACCGAAACCGAAACGCGGAAAAAACCGAAATCGAAACCGTTATTCGTTTAGGTTTCAATCCTTGATTTTAACTGAACATGGATTATCTGTTTGATTCAACATGCTGTATCGTTAATGTACAAATTGTATAATGTTACATTTACATTGGTTAGAATAACTCGATGCCTTGTTAAATTAAAATTACAATAAAATGTATGTACAACAAATCGTTTTTTTTATTTTATAGCCTACTTTTGGAGGATTTTTTTAGAATTTCGGATCTAATGCTAAATAAGAAAGCGATATATGGTTATCAAGAGTATTGCCCAAACTAAAATTATAAACTTTTTTTCTATACATACTACACTCTGAGAAATAAATTAACAATCATATTGGTCAAAATGGCATTGACAATAATCTATTGTTAATTTATTGTTGTTATCCACAATTGAAATTGTTAATTTTTCGAAGTTATTTTTTGACGCACTTTATTTAATTATGACGTCTAAAAATAAAAACTAAATGTCAAAATTAACAATTAATTGTTATTTTGAATTGTTAAATTGTTATATATTAACAATCGAATTGTTAAAAATAACAATGATGATTCTTAACTCGGCCTACTTCGTAAACATATTTCCATTGTATTTTTACAGTGGTTTTCTTTTAACAAAAGCCTACTGCCTAAATAATGCTTAGAAAATGTTATAAAATTATATAAATTAATGAAAAATGTGAAGGAAAAGTCTATTAAATTACTGTATAGTAATTTAATAGACTTTTCCCTCACATTTTTCATTAATTTATATAATTTTATAACAGCATCTTTAAAAATATGACATACAAAAATAATATAAATTATGGCGCATTAACTAATTAAATAATTTTTTTTAAAAACAGTTCTAATTTTATATTGTAAAATAATTAAAAACAATTAAAATTATACATATATTATTTTAATTGTTATTAATTATTTTACATATTACATATATATTTTATGTATTATATAATAAACAATGAGTTTGTCTTCTCAAATTCCATCTGGTCTATATTATGGTTATTATTACACTACCGTGAAACCGTCCGTATCTGAGCTAAACCTCGTTAAAAATTGTCTTTTGTTCGGCTACAGCACTGCAAAGCGTGCGCATTTGCAGGACTTGTTGCAATTGCTACTCATTGAAACGCACAATGTGCCTCCTATTCGCGACGCTTTGTGGTTTTCGTTCTTCGTCTTCTCAAATTGCTCATAGCTGGATCTGAAAGTAAAACATATAATAGAAAAACAATGTATATA
The DNA here is from genome assembly GCA_951804985.1 of Dryomyza anilis. Taxonomy (NCBI): domain Eukaryota; kingdom Metazoa; phylum Arthropoda; class Insecta; order Diptera; family Dryomyzidae; genus Dryomyza; species Dryomyza anilis. The sequence goes on along the minus strand of OX638136.1, from coordinate 7,961,826 downwards.
GGTAAATAAACCACTGTAGAGAAATTTTTATTTTTAGGTATTTTTATAGCAGGCTATACATTTTGTCATTTTATTAAATTCATTTGTAAGCTATTTTTTTTATAACAAGTAATATATGAATCCACTTGTTAAAATAATATGATTTTTTTTTTTTGGTAGGCGCTGTTTTATTTTAGTTGTTTTCAATTCTACTGATCATTTCTTAAATGAAAATCACATAAGCATCGATTTTGAAGAAACTGTATAAAAATGGCGAATTGAGTTCGATTCGATACAGCGAAATTTTGATGTGTGATAGTTAACATTGTGAAAAAAGTTATTATTTTGTGTTTCCTCAAAAAATTTTTTTATTGTGTTTCCTTAAAGTTTATTTAAATTTGCGGAATATTTAAGTGCGTTGTACTGTACACACGTTGTATATATTTCCCAGCAATTTTAATTGGTGAGTTAGTGATGAAGTGTTGAGTTGTGTGAAAGCTTGACCATTAAATGGTTACCCAGTACTGAAAATATTTTTTTTTTAAATTTTTTTCATTCTTAACCAGCTTTTTTAAAAGCTATAAAGAGATTTCTGAAGTTGCTGGATTGCTGATTTGATGAGTGTTAACTTTATTTTTTTTGTTTTTACTTTGAAATTTGTTCAAGTGTTACATATGTCTTGGTTTTTAATTAATTTTTTAATTATATTTTTCTTTAAAAATCTGTACAAATTCAATCAATTCAGAAGGGGGTAATTCTCCAAAATTTAATTATTTTTTTCTAACCCACCATATAGCCGAGAGAACTATGCACAATTCTTCGGAACTGACACAAAAGGGTGAGTCATGTTTTTTTTTTAATCTAGATATTGAATTTTCAATAATTTGGTTTAGTTGTTATTTTTTATTATCACATTTGAGATTTTTCATTTATTGATTGAATTTATTTTTTTTTTTACTTTTTGAAGTAACGTAATTGCTCTTCTTAACTTTATTCATTTCATTTAAATAATTCATAAAATAAACAACGTGATATAGTGATGATAAACATAATGGTTTAATTATTTAATAGTTGGGTGGGAGAGTATTCTGAGACAAACTAAAATGTAAGCAATGGTGAAGTAAGTTGTATAGGGGTTATTTAAAATTAGGGCCTAATAAATAACCATGGTCGGGAGGGATTCGATAATGGCCATACCAGAGAGGCGCTTCTTGCTGGTATCCTTCTTTTTTTTCTTTTTTTTAATAACTGTTCTATTCTGATCTTTTCTGTTCTGTTATATTCTCATCATATAATCTTATTCTTTTATTTGTTTAACTATTTATAGGTGTTTTTATAAATTTTGTGACGTTGTCTAAAAATAAGACGTAGGAGACAAGTACCCATCCCACCTGAGCCTAGCCGGTGCACCAACACACCGAGCGTCTCCACAACAACACCTTTTCATGTCCTAGCAAAACGTTACATTGCGCCCAACGAAGATGGCTGAGTTTTTATACCCTACACTAAGAGTGAAAGGGTATATTCAGTTTGGTACGCCGTTTGTAACACCCAGAAGGAAGCATCTCCGGTATGGAAAAGTATATATTCTTGATCAGCATGACCTCCTGAGTCGTTTTAGCGATGTCCGTCTGTCTGCCCGTCTGTCTGTCTGTTGAAATCCCTACTACTTTTAAAATTAAAGAGCTAGATAAATGAAACTTATAACTTAGATTACTAGTATACCTACGCTGTATGTGCGAGATCGGTCCATTGTGACCTATGATCCGACCACTTATGTTCAAATACCTCATATAAAATGTACATATAAAGATCAATTTTTATGTATACGTGCTTAGGTAAACTTTTTTGGTCAAATATATATTGACATCATGCTCAAATACACGATAATAATGTTTTCCGGCGAAAAGACTTGTGGTTCACAAGAAAAAAATCGAAATTCGGTACACCTACCCATTTGTAAATATGGGTATCAAATGAATGGAAATTCTTCAACGATTGAATGTTTGTAGTTATTTTCAGGATTCGTATACCCTGGTGACCTATATATCACTTTGAATGGTAACCACACATATGTGTAGGGTATTTATAGTCGGCTTAGACCGACTATAATTTTGATAATCCTAACTATCATAATTACACCTACTTTAAAATTTCCCATGTGATCTAACCTTCCCAACTGGTATTGTTTTTGTTTTAGTTTTTGACTAGTTTTCTCAATTTTCTAAATTTTGTCATCTGGCACCGTCTTTTCATCTTTCTATCTTGAGATTTCATTATAATAATATGATCATAAATATTCTAAAAGTGTTTGATAGTCCTATTAATCGCGGGCCTAGGTAAAATGTAGCGGTACAGATCATTTACATTCAGAAATTCGTATAAAACGCACGTTTACATAGATTGAATTATTTATAACTTTAGTATTGGGAGTATGATTTCTATTTAAATATAGTCAAAAGAAAACGTTGTACTCGTTTCACATAAAATATAAAACACATAATCGGCAAAGTTATACCGTAGTTATAGGTGATTATATAGTTGAAAAATTAAATTTTTTCATACATATGTATTAAAACTATGTACTCAACAGATCAAATATATTATTGTACGATCGTGAAATGTAAATGTATTTATTACCGATTTAATAAAATATATTTTTTTACATTTGGTTAGGAAACACCCAAATTAGTGTCGATTATTATATATTTATTAATTCAATAACACTTTACTCAAGAAACGAGAAAAAAATATTCGTATGGAGATATCCCAATCTTCAATGTAATATAAATCGTGTATGCTGATTTTGACTGCATACTCAGTTTTTTCTTATTACGTAACATATTTATGAAAATTTCTAATTTTAAAAAATATATATATATAAATTTAAATAGAAATTAAACGGATATCATATTGTTTTTTTTTTCAAACAGATTCATACAGCGCTACCAATAATCAGAAAATAATGTACAGGTCGGTCGGCTTTTTGACAAATCTTCCACATACATTTATGTCAAAATCGACTACTATCTTAAGTTGGACATTATTTTTTGATTATTGGTAACGCTGATATTGTTAGTTGTTTACATGGTACATGAATTTAATTATTATTATTATTCATAATGTTAATTATGAATAGTAAAAAATTTTAACTGAATATGGATTATCTGTTTGATTCAACATGCTGTATCGTTAATGTACAAATTGTATAATGTTACATTTACATTGGTTAGAAAACCTCGATGCCTTGTTAAATTAAAATTACAATAAAATGTATGTACTGTTGATTTAATAGTATCACGAAAACTAATTTTAATATTCAAAAAATAGATTTTTTTTAATTTTATAGACTACTTTTGGTGGATTTTTTTAGAATTTCGGATCTAATGATAAATAAGAAAGCGATATATGGTTATCAAGAGTATTGCCCAAACTAAAATTATAAACTTTTTTTCTATATATACTACACTCTGAGAAATAAATTAACAATCATATTGGTCAAAATGGCATTGACAATAATCTATTGTTAATTTATTGTTGTTATCCACAATTGAAATTGTTAATTTTTCGAAGGTATTTTTTGACGCACTTTATTTAATTATGACATCTAAAATAAAAATTAAACGTCAACATTAACAGTTAATTGTTATTTTGAATTGTTAAATTGTTATTGGTAATGAAGACTATATTAACAATCGAATTGTTAAAAATAACAATAATGATTCTTAACTCGGCCTACTTCGTAAACATATTTCCATTGTATTTTTACAGTGGTTTTCTTTTAACAAAAGCCTACTGCCTAAATAATGCTTAGAAAATGTTATACAGTAATTTAATAGACTTTTCCTTCACATTTTTCATTAATTTATATAATTTTATAACAGCATCTTTAAAAATATGACATACAAAAATAATATAAATTATGGCGCATTAACTAATTGAATAATTTTGTACAAAACAGTTCTAATTTTATATTGTAAAATAATTAAAAACAATTAAAATTATACATATATTATTTTAATTGTTATTAATTATTTAAGATATTACATATATATTTTATATTTCATATTTTATATATTATATGATAAAAAATGAGTTTGTCTTCTCAAATTCCATCTGGTCTATATTATGGTTATTATTACACTACCGTGAAACCGTCCGTATCTGAGCTAAACCTCGTTAAAAATTGTCTTTTGTTCGGCTACAGCACTGCAAAGCGTGCGCATTTGCTGGACATGTTGCAATTGCTACTCCTTGAAACGCACAATGCGCCTCCTATTCGCGATGCTTTGTGGTTTTCGTTCTTCGTCTTCTCAAATTGCTCATAGCTGGATCTGAAAGTAAAACATATAATAGAAAAACAATGTATATAGGTAAATAAACCACTGCAGAGATATTTTTATTTTTAGGTATTTTTATAGCAGGCTATACATTTTGTCATTTTATTAAATTCAGTTGTAAGCTATTTTTTTATAACAAGTAATATATGAATCCACTTGTTAAAATAATATGATTATTTTTTTTTTTTTTGGTAGGCGCTGTTTTATTTTAGTTGTTTTCAATTCTACTGATCATTTCTTAAATGAAAATCACATAAGCATCGATTTTGAAGAAACTGTATAAAAAGGGCGAATTGAGTTCGATTCGATACAGCGAAATTTTGAAGTGTGATAGTTAACATTGTGAAAAAAGTTATTATTTTGTGTTTCCTCAAACATATTTTTCCTTAAAGTTTATTTAAATTGGCGGAATATTTAAGTGCGTTGTACACTTAATCATTATCAATATTGTTTAGAAATTAAATTTTTCATCGTTTTTTTTTAAATTACTGAAAATGAATTTAAATTAATTAATTGATTTTCTTAATAATTTTTAATATTAATTCATTTTGTAATTTTAATGATTAAATATTAATTTCCTGAGATTTGAATCAACATTTTATTTATAATTTAATTCATAAATTATTTAATTCTTTAAAAATCTGTACAAATTCAATCAATTCAGAATGGGGGTAATTCTCCAAAATTTAATTATTTTTTTCTAACCCACCATATAGCCGAGAGAACTGTGCACAATTCTTCTTAACTGACACAAAAGGGTGAGTCATGTTTTTTTTTAATCTAGATATTGCATTTTCAATAATGTGGTTTAGTTGTTATTTTTTATTATCACATTTGAGATTTTCAATTTTCATTTATTGATTGAATTTAATTTTTTTTTTAACTTTTTGAAGTAACGTAATTGCTCTTCCTAACTTTATTCATTTCATTTAAATAATTCATAAAATAAACAACATGATATAGGGATGATAAACATAATGGTTTAATTTTTTTTTTGGGTGGGAGAGTATTCTGAGACAAACTAAAATGTAAGCAATGGTGAAGTAAGTTGTATAGGGGTTATTTCAAATTAGGGCTTAATAAATAACCATGGTCGGGAGGGATTCGATAATGGCCATACCGGAGAGGCGCTTCCTGCTGGTATCTTTTTTTTAATAACTGTTCTATTCTGATCTTTTCTGTTCTGTTATATTCTTATCATATATTCTTATTCTTTTGTTTGTTTAACTATTTATCGGTGTTTTTATAAATTTTGTGACGTTGTTTTATAAATTTTGTGACAATTCATCGCACTAAGCATGTGTTAGAAAGAGACGGAAGATTATTCAGCGCACTGAGGCAGTGTGTGAGAAAGAGATGGAAGATCACCGCATTAAAACACATGAGTGCGAATGAGATGCCAATAGCATGCGTCATTTATGAAACGTCATTCTCGAGACAAGTCGAAGCTTGTCGAAACGTGTCGAACTGATGCATGCAGTATATAAGGGAGCCGCATCAGAGGTACAGCACTTCAGTTGTGATTTGATTGTGAACTAATGCGTTTCGTGAGTGAACATTGCTAAGCTAAATTATATAAATTCAGCAGTTGATACAAGTGATTATTCTTTAAGTTGTTATTTAAATAAATAAAGTTAATTAATACTAGTTGCAATAATACTATATTAAAACCAAATATTAGTGTGTTTTTATTTTGTACACAATCCAGCGATACGAACTCGTAGAACAGTTTTCCTTAGACTGAATTTTCGTAACATTGGTGTCAGAAGTGGGATTGCTATGCAAAATGGTTAAATTCGATGAAAGAATTAGAGAACCACGACATTGACCTCGCAGATCACGAGTTTGAACAGCGTCATCGAAGAGTGTGGACACGGAGCAAAAAGTACAGTCCAAAAGCTTTGATTTGAGCCAGTTACTCGGAGCAATACAACAACAGTTTCAAGAAAATTCCAAACAGCTCCAAGAAAATGACAACAAAATGGAACAGAAGCTTCTAGAAAATTCGAAGCAGTTTCAAGAAAATTCGACCAGAATGGAACAGAAACTTAAATTCAAATCAAATTAAAACAGAACTACAAGGAAATTCTAATCAGCTCAAATTAGACATGAAGCAAGAACTTCTAGAAAATTCCAACAAAATGGAACAGAAACTTCAAGAAAATTTGAAACAGCAACTAGAAAGTTCTAATCAACTGCAAACTGAAATTAAGCAGCAGATGCAGGAGCATTCTAAGCAGCTCTTGGAAGTTTCTAATACACTCCATAGCAAAGTGACGGAGCTAGAAACGCATGTAAGTGACATGGAAGTGAACATTGATGAAAAAATTCAAAGATTAGAAAACGGTATGGACAAAGAAATCCAGGAAATAAAAAAAGATTTGCACGTGTTGCAGATAAATGGATCTACACAGCATGTTGTTAGTGGTACGAGGCTAAAATCGCCGATTTACGATGGAACCACAGCGTTCAACATTTTCAAGCTGCAATTTGAGACCACGGCTGTAAATAATCGATGGAATAATGAGGACAGCGTAGCCGCTCGTGGCGCTTAAAGGAGGCGCAGCCGAAGTTTTGCTGACAGTTCCAAAAAGTGACATTAACCGTTATTCAGCGGTCATGGGTGCATTGCAACGAAAATACGGCAGTGACCACATGGCACCTATTTACAGAATACAGCTGAAGTTCCGAAGGCAAAATAATTGCGAATCGTTGCAGGAATATGCTGCGGATGTTAAGAGACTTGCACATTTGGCGTATTCCGATTCAGCCTGTGATTTCTTGAAAATGTGCAAGATAAATGCATTAGTTTATGGCATACGGGATCCTGAGACAAAACGAGCAACAATGACTAACCCAAAGGTGACATTTATGGAAACGGTCACCACAGCGCTTACGCAGGAGATAGCGTCTACATTGTGCCGATCAGCAACGAAAACACGTGTACAAGATGAGGAGAGAGAAATTTTATGTCAAGGAGTAAGTAGAGCGTCCAAAGCCAGCGTTAAATACGAACATTATGTTTCCAACGGAAACACACAATTGAAAGGTAAATGCTACAATTGCAGAAAATATGGGCATATGGCACGCGACTGTCGTGAAAAACGTAAATGTGTAATTGTGCAACCACCAAAGAGATACAGACCAGAAAAAAGATCTAAGGATAGTACGAATAACACCAGTTGCCATCTTGGAAATTCAGGCACTGTGTCGGCACGAGTGTGTACAATGGAATCCGGAGAATGCCGGAGAGAAGATGAAAAAACGAACATAATTCACATTCGTTCATTGGGTGTCGTGCCAGATGATCAATGGAGTCTAGAGCAAATACGAAATGATCAAAAGATGGACCCCGACGTCGCAAAAATTCAGACGTTCAAGGAACAACAAAGGAAACCATTATGGAAAGAGTTAGCATCCAACAGTCCAATAAGCAGGGCTTACTGGGCGCAGTGGCAAAGCCTGAAGCTACAAAATGGTTGTTTGTACCGTGTGTGGGAAAGTGAAAATGGCAGCTCTGCACGAAATTTGATTGTTGTTCCCAAATCAAAAATAAAAGCCATAGTACTGAAATGCCATTGTGGAACCAATGGATGTCACTTGAGCATTAATAAAACGATTGAAGAAGTCAGGAAGCATTTCTATTGGGTCGGATATCAGAAGTCAGCCGCCTATTGGATTCAGAGATGTAAGCAATGTGTATCCGCAAAAAGAAAAGACGTCAGGAGTTGCGGTAAGACGAATCAATGCAACATAGGAGGACATTGCGAACGTACTGCCATGGATGTGAAAAATCTGATTTCAAAAATTGTTTTGGGGAAGAAGGAAAGTGAAGACCAAGACGAGTTGCTTCGGTCTTTAAGGCAGAGTATACAAATTGCAAGTGATAAGATGAAGTCCCGATACGACTTGAGAGCAAACTCTGAGGGATTTAAGGAAGGAGATCTGGTCATGCTTTGTAGCTCGCCACGAGTGAAATTGACAAATCCAAAATTACAAACACACCGGGAAGGACCGTACAGGATAATTAAAAGGATAAATGACATTGTGTATCGGATTAAGAATACTACAGGCGTCAGACGAAAAATGAAAGTAGTATATTTAGAAATGTTGGTGCCGTATATAGAGAGAGGATTAGATTAGATTTAGGTGGAGGGCAGTGTTACGAAAAGAGGTAATTTGCCCCACCGTGCAAGCATTCAAAAATAATAAATGAGACGCAAGACAATTCAGCGCACTAAGCAATGTGTTAGAAAGAGACGGAAGATCATTCAGCGTACTGGGCAATGTGCGAGAAAGAGAGGGAAGATCAGCTCATTAAAACACATGAGTGCGAATAAGATGCCAATAGCATGCGTCATTCACGAAACGAGTAGAAGGTTCTCGAAACAAGTCGAAGCTTGTCGAAACGTGTCGAACTGATGCATGCAGTATATAAGGCAGCCGCATCTGAGGTACTTCACTTCAGTAGTGATTGTAAAGTGGTCGAATGCATCACGTGTGATAATTGTCAAGTTAAATTGTGGACATGCAGCAGTTGTTAGAATTTGTTATTAGTAAAGTTGTTTATTAAAGTGAATTAATAAATTTAATTTAAACCAAATATAAAAGTGTTTTTATTTTGTACACAATCCAGCGATACGATCTCGTTGAACAGTTTTCCGTAGATTGAGTTTCGTAACAATATGATCATAAATATTCTAAAAGTGTTTGATAGTCCTATTAATCGCTGGCCTAGGTAAAATGTAGCGGTACAGATCATTTACATTCAGAAATTCGTATAAAACGCACGTTTACAGAGATTGAATTATTTATAACTTTAGTATTGGGAGTATGATTTCTATTTAAATATAGTCAAAAGAAAACGTTGTAATCGTTTCACATAAAATATAAAACACATAATCGGCAAAGTTATACCGTAGTTATAGGTGATTATATAGTTGAAAAATTAAATTTTTTCATACATATGTATTAAAGATATGTACTCAACAGATCAAATATATAATTGTACGATCGTGAAATGTATTATTTATTACCGATTTAATAAAATATATTTTATTACATTTGGTTAGGAAACACCCAAATTAGTGTCGATTATTATATATTTATTAATTCAATAACACTTTACTCAAGAAACGAGAAAAAATATTCGTATGGAGATATCCCAATCTTCAATGTAATATAAATCGTGTATGCTGATTTTGACTGCATACTCAGTTTTTTCTTATTACGTAACATATTTATGAAAATTTCTAATTTTAAAAAATATATATATATAAATTTAAATAGAAATTAAACGGATATCATATTGTTTTTTTTTTTCAAACAGATTCATACAGCGCTACCAATAATCAAAAAATAATGTACAGGTCGGTTTTTGACAAATCTTCCACATACATTTATGTCAAAATCGACTACTATCTTAAGTTGGACATTATTTTTTGATTATTGGTAACGCTGATATTGTTTGTTGTTAACATGGTACATGAATTTAATTATTATTATTATTCATAATGTTAATTATGAATAGTAAAAATTTTTAACTGAACATGGATTATCTGTTTGATTCAACATGCTGTATCGTTAATGTACAAATTGTATAATGTTACATTTACATTGGTTAGAATAACTCGATGCCTTGTTAAAATAAAATTACAATAAAATGTATGTACTCTTGATTTAATAGTATCACGAAAACTAATTTTAATATACAAAAAATCGTTTTTTTTATTTTATAGACTACTTTTGGAGGATTTTTTTAGAATTTCGGATCTAATGATAAATAAGAAAGCGGTATATGGTTATCAAGAGTATTGCCCAAAATAAATTAGAAACTTTTTTCTATATATACTACACTCTGAGAAATAAATTAACAATCATATTGGTCAAAATGGCATTGACAATAATCTATTGTTAATTTATTGTTGTTATCCACAATTGAAATTGTTAATTTTTCGAAGTTATTTTTTGACGCACTTTATTTAATTATGACGTCTAAAAATAAAAATTAAACGTCAAAATTAACAATTAATTGTTATTTTGAATTGTTAAATTGTTATTGGTAATGAAGACTATATTAACAATCGAATTGTTAAAAATAACAATGATGATTCTTAACTCGGCCTACTTCGTAAACATATTTCCATTGTATTTTTACAGTGGTTTTCTTTTAACAAAAGCCTACTTCCTAAATAATGCTTAGAAAATGTTATACAGTAATTTAATAGACTTTTCCCTCACATTTTTCATTAATTTATATAATTTTATAACAGCATCTTTAAAAATATGACATACAAAAATAATATAAATTATGGCGCATTAACTAATTGAATAATTTTGTACAAAACTGTTCTAATTTTATATTGTAAAATAATTAAAAACAATTAAAATTATACATATATTATTTTAATTGTTATTAATTATTTTACATATTACATATATATTTTATATTTCATATTTTATATATTATATGATAAACAATGAGTTTGTCTTCTCAAATTCCATCTGGTTATTATTATGGTTATTATTACACTACCGTGAAACCGTCCGTATCTGAGCTAAACCTCGTTAAAAATTGTCTTTAGTTCGGCTACAGCACTGCAAAGCGTGCGCTTTTGCAGGACTTGTTGCAATTGCTACTCCTTGAAACGCACAATGTGCCTCCTATTCGCGACGCTTTGTGGTTTTCGTTCTTCGTCTTCTCAAATTGCTCATAGCTGGATCTGAAAGTAAAACATATAATAGAAAAACAATGTATATAGGTAAATAAACCACTGTAGAGAAATTTTTATTTTTAGGTATTTTTATAGCAGGCTATACATTTTGTCATTTTATTAAATTCATTTATAAGCCAGTTTTTTTTTATAACAAGTAATATATGAATCCACTTGTTTAAATAATATGATTTTTTTTTTGGTAGGCGCTGTTTTATTTTAGTTGTTTTCAATTCCACTGAACATTTCTTAAATGTTTGTTTAACTATTTATCGGAGACAAGTACCCATCCCACCTGAGCCTAGCCGGTGCACCAACACACCGAACGTCTCCACAACAACACCTTTTCATGTCCTAGCAAAACGTTACATGGCGCCCAACGAAGATGGCTGAGTTTTTTTGTTTTAGTTTTCGACTAGTTTTCTTAATTTCCTAAATTTTGTCATCTGGCACCGTCTTTTCATCTTTCTATCTTGAGATTTCAACATAATAATATGATCATAAATATTCTAAAAGTGTTTGATAGTCTTATTAATCGCGGGCCTAGGTAAAATAGCAGTACAGATCATTTACATTCAGAAATTCGTATAAAACGCACGTTTACAGAGATTGAATTATGTATAACTTTAGTATTGGGAGTATGATTTCTATTTAAATATAGTCGAAAGAAAACGTTGTACTCGTTTCACATAAAATATAAAACAAATAATCGGCAAAGTTATACCGTAGTTATAGGTGATTATATAGTTGAAAAATTTTTTCATACATATGTATTAAAGATATGTACTCAACAGATCAAATATATAATTGTACGATCGTGAAATGTATTATTTATTACCGATTTAATATAATGTATTGTTACGAAAAGATGTAATTTGCCCCATAGTGCAAGCAATCAACAATAATTAATGAGACGCAAGACAATTCAGCGCACTAAGCATGTGTTAGAAAGAGACGGAAGATTATTCAGCGCACTGAGGCAGTGTGTGAGAAAGAGATGGAAGATCACCGCATTAAAACACATGAGTGTGAATGAGATGCCAATAGCATGCGTTATTTATGAAACGTCATTCTCGAAACAAGTCGAAGCTTGTCGAAACGTGTCGAACTGATGCATGCAGTATATAAGCATCAGAGGTACAGCACTTCAGTTGTGATTTGATTGTGAACTAGTGCGTCTCGTGAGTGAACATTGCTAAGCTAAATTGTATAAATTCAGCAGTTGATACAAGTGATTATTCTTTAAGTTGTTATTTAAATAAATAAAGTTAATTAATACTAGTTGCAATAATACCAATTAAAACCAAATATTAGTGTGTTTTTATTTTGTACACAATCCAGCGATACGAGCTCGTAGAACAGTTTTCCTTAGACTGAATTTTCGTAACATTGGTGTCAGAAGTGGGATTGTGATACAAAATGGTTAAATTCGAACAACTTAAAGTCGACCAGCTAAAGAAGGATCTGGCGATTCATAATCTTCCAACTGTAGGTACGAAAGTAGAACTACAAAAGCGTCTAATGAAAGAATTAGAGAACCAAGGCATTGACCTCGCAGATCACGAGTTTGAAGTGGAAGCTGCAACAGCGTCATCGAAAAGTGTGGACACGGAGCAAAAAGTACAGTCCCAAAGCTTTGATTTGAGCCAGTTACTCGGATACAACAACAGTTTCAAGAAAATTCCAAACAGCTCCAAGAAAATGCAAACAAAATGGAACAGAAGCTTCTAGAAAATTCGAAGCAGTTCCAAGAAAATTCGACCAGAATGGAACAGAAACTTCAAGAAAATTCAAATCAACTTAAAACAGAACTACAAGGAAATTCTAATCAGCTCAAATTAGACATGAAGCAAGAACTTCTAGAAAATTGCAACAAAATGGAACAGGATCAGAAAATTTGAAACAGCAACTAGAAAGTTCTAATCAACTGCAAACTTAAATTAAGCAGCAGATGCAGGAGCATTCTAAGCAGCTTTTTGGAAGTTTCTAATACACTCCATAGCAAAGTGACGGAGCTAGAAACGCATGTAAGTGAACATTGATGAAAAAATTCAAAGATTAGAAAACGGTATGGACAAAGAAATCCAGGAAATAAAAAAAGATTTGCACGTGTTGCAGATAAATGGACCTACACACCATGTTGTTAGTGGTACGAGGCTAAAATCGCCGATTTACGATGGAACCACAGCGTTCAACATTTTCAAGCTGCAATTTGAGACCACGGCTGTAAGTAATCGATGGAATAATGAGGACAGCGTAGCCACACTTATCGTGGCGCTTAAAGGAGGCGCAGCCGAAGTTTTGCTGACAGTTTCAAAAAGTGACATTAACAGTTATTCAGCGGTCATGGGTGCATTGCAACGAAAATACGGCAGTGACCACATGGCACCTATTTACAGAATACAGCTGAAGTTCCGAAGGCAAAATAATTGCGAATCGTTGCAGGAATATGCTGCGGATGTTAAGAGACTTGCACATTTGGCGTATTCCGATTCAGCCTGTGATTTCTTGAAAATGTGCAAGATAAATGCATTAGTTTATGGCATACGGGATCCTGAGACAAAACGGGCAACAATGACTAACCCAAAGGTGACATTTATGGAAACGGTCACCACAGCGCTTACGCAGGAGATAGCGTCTACATTGTGCCGATCAGCAACGAAAACACGTGTACAAGATGAGGAGAGAGAAATTTTATGTCAAGGAGTAAGTAGAGCGTCCAAAGCCAGCGTTAAATCCGAACATTATGTTTCCAACGGAAACACACAATTGAAAGGTAAATGCTACAATTGCAGAAAATATGGGCATATGGCACGCGACTGTCGTGAAAAACGTAAATGTGTAATTGTGCAACCACCAAAGAGATACAGACCAGAAAAAAGATCTGAGGATAGTACGAATAACACCAGTTGCCATCTTGGAAATTCAGGCACTGTGTCGGCACGAGTGTGTACAATGGAATCCGGAGAATGCCGGAGAGAAGATGAAAAAACGAACATAATTCACATTCGTTCATTGGGTGTCATGCCAGATGATCAATGGAGTCTAGAGCAAATACGAAATGATCAAAATATGGACCCCGACATCGCAAAAATTCGGACGTTCAAGGAACAACAAAGGAAACCATTATGGAAAGAGTTAGCATCCAACAGTCCAATAAGCAGGGCCTACTGGGCGCAGTGGCAAAGCCTGAAGCTACAAAATGTTTGTACCGTGAGTGGGAAAGTGAAAATGGCAGCTCTGCACGAAATTTGATTGTTGTTCCCAAATCAAAAATAAAAGCCATAGTACTGAAATGCCATTGTGGAACCAATGGATGTCACTTGAGCATTAATAAAACGATTGAAGAAGTCATGAAGCATTTCTATTGGGTCGGATATCAGAAGTCAGCCGCCTACTGAATTCACAGATGTAAGCAATGTGTATCCGCAAAAAGAAAAGACGTCAGGAGTTGCGGTAAGACGAATCAATGCAACATAGGAGGACATTGCGAACGTACTGCCATGGATGTGAAAAATCTGATTTCAAAAATTGTTTTGGGGAAGAAGGAAAGTGAAGACCAAGACGAGTTGCTTCAGTCTTTAAGGCAGAGTATACAAATTGCAAGTGATAAGATGAAGTCCCGATACGACTTAAGAGCAAACTCTGAGGGATTTAAGGAAGGAGATCTGGTCATGCTTTGTAGCTCGCCACGAGTGAAATTGACAAATCCAAAATTACAAACACACCGGGAAGGACCGTACAGGATAATTAAAAGGATAAATGACATTGTGTATCGGATTAAGAATACTACAGGCGTCAGACGAAAAATGAAAGTAGTACATTTAGAAATGTTGGTGCCGTATATAGAGAGAGAGGATTAGATTAGATTTAGGTGGAGGGCAGTGTTACGAAAAGAGGTAATTTGCCCCACCGTGCAAGCATTCAACAATAAAAAAAAAGACGCAAGACAATTCAGCGCACTAAGCAATGTGATAGAAAGAGACGGAAGATCATTCAGCGTACAGGGCAATGTGCGAGAAAGAGAGGGAAGATCAGCTCATTAAAACACATGAGTGCGAATGAGATGCCAATAGCATGCGTCATTCACGAAACGAGTAGAAGGTTCTCGAAACAAGTCGAAGCTTGTCGAAACGTGTCGAACTGATGCATGCCGTATATAAGGGAGCCGCATCTGAGGTACTTCACTTCAGTAGTGATTGTAAAGTGGTCGAGTGCATCTCGTGTGATAATTGTCAAGTTAAATTGTGCACATGCAGCAGTTGTTAGAATTTGTTATTAGTAAAGTTGTTTATTAAAGTGAATTAATGAAGTTAATTGTTATAATTTAAACCAAATATAAGATTGTTTTTATTTTGTACACAATCAAGCGATACGAACTCGTAGAACAGTTTTCCGTAGACTGAGTTTTCGTAACAATATGATCATAAATATTCTAAAAGTGTTTGATAGTCCTATTAATCGCGGGCCTAGGTAAAATTAGTGGTACAAGTCATTTACATTCAGAAATTCGTATAAAACGCACGTTTACAGAGATTGAATTATTTAAAACTTTAGTATTGGGAGTATAATTTCTATTTAAATATAGTCAAAAGAAAACGTTGTAATCGTTTCACATAAAATATAAAACACATAATCGGCAAAGTTATACCGTAGTTATAGGTGATTATATAGTTGAAAAATTAAATTTTTTCATACATATGTATTAAAGATATGCACTCAACAGATCAAATATATAATTGTACGATCGTGAAATGTATTATTTATTACCGATTTAATAAAATATATTTTATTACATTTGGTAGGGAAACACCCAATTTAGTGTCGATTATTATATATTTATTAATTCAATAACACTTTACTCAAGAAACGAAAAAAAATATTCGTATGGAGATATCCCAATCTTCAATGTAATATAAATCGTGTATGCTGATTTTGACTGCATAGTCAGTTTTGTCTTATTACGTAACATATTTATGAAAATTTCTAATTTAAAAATATATTTATATATACAGCTATGTGAAAAATAATAGCAGCGCTCTCCTATAAATTATAAATTTATATTTTTGAAGTGTTGCATAATATGAACTATCAATTATTTTTATACTTTACATTTATTGGAATTATGTGATTACTATGCCGTCTATTTTTTCCATATTCTTAACCTATTTCAAAAAATATGGTAGCTTTAGTAAATGAGTCTTAAATTTAGGTGCGAAAAATAATAGCAGCGATTCCAAATTTGTTACAAAATCCATTATTTTCTACAAAGTTTTTAAATTTAAAACTTGTATTTATATAAGTTAGGCTAATTTGAATAGTATTGTTAAATATTTGAAATATTTTGTGTTGCTTTGATTATTTATGTAACCTACAAAACCTTGTTTTAGTAAATAGCGAAAAATCCTTGAAAATCCTTAAAATTTTTTAATAGAACTTTTAAAATTCTACAGGATATTGTTTATTTCTTAGCTAAAATGTTAACTGAAGCAAATAATTTGACAACAAATACGAAACAAGTGCCTAAACGTAAAAAAAGTATCAAAAAATCACTTGTTTCAATGTTACATATAATTTAAGTAACCTTTTCTGTGAAATGTACCAAAGAGAAAAAAAATATGGATATGCAATTCGAAAGATATGATTTTAGAAAACAACTCATAAAATAAGTTTTTTATGAAAGTAGCCCTGAAGGACAATTATAGACCTCGGCAAATGTTGAAACTACTAATTAAAAGTATTTAAAAATCGTGACTAACCCTTTGAACCATTAGTCTAAAAATTGCACCATTTACTATTGTCCAATACATTAAAATTTGTAATTCCGATATTCCAGGAATCAGTCGTGGCAATTTTGAACCATTGGATCATACTAAGTTACGCTAGTGGTTACATCAAGTTACTCTTACGATAGACACGTGCAAACTCGAGATGTATCAATATTTGCCGATGTGTATTAAAGTTCTTAATGGCTTCTTACAGAAAAAACTTCTTCTATGAGTGGTTCTCTAAAGTTAATATTCCAAATTGCATATCAAGATTTTTTTTCACTTTGGTAAATTTCAAAGAAAAGATTACTTAAATCATATGTAATATTGAAACAAATGATTTTTTTATACTTTTTTTACGTTGAGACACGTGTTTCGTATTTTTTGTCAAATGTTTAGCTTTAGTTAACATTTTAGCTATGGAATAAACAATATCCTATATAATTTTGAAAGCTCTATTAAAGAAATTTAATGATTTTTAAGGTATTTACGCGATTTACTAAAACAGGGTTTTGTATATTCCATATTTAATCAAAGCAACATAAAATATTTCAAATATTCAACAATACATTTCAAATTAGTCTAACTAATATAAATACAAATTTTAAATTTAAAAACTTTGAAGAAAATAATGGATTTTTTAACAAATTTGGCATCGCTGCTATTATTTTTCACACGTAAATCCAAGACTCATTTACAAAAGATAACATATTTTTTTAAAATATGTTAAGAATATGAAAAAATAAGACGGCATTGTAATGACATAATTCCAATAAATGTAAATTATAAAAATAATTGATTGTTCTTATACGAAAAAATCTAAAAAATCGAATTTATAATTTATAGGAGAGCGCTGCTATTATTTTTCACACAGCTGTATATATATATATATATATATATATATATATATATATATATAAATTTAAATAGAAATTAAACGGATATCATATTGTTTTTTTTTTTCAAACAGATTCGTACAGGTCGGCTTTTTGACAAATCTTCCACATACATTTATGTCAAAATCGACTACTATCTTAAGTTAGGCATTATTTTTTGATTATTGGTAACGCTGATATTGTTAGTTGTTAACATGGTACATGGATTTAATTATTATTATTATTCATAATGTTAATTATGAATAGTAAAAAATTTTAACCAAGGATTGAAACCGTAACCGAAACCGATATCCGTTTAAAACCGTTTCATTTTAAAACCGAAACCGTTATACGAAAATCAGAAATATACCGATATCCAAAACCGTTATAATCGGTTTCGGTTTTATACCGGTTTAAAACGGTTTTTAAAAAAGTATGCAAAAAACCAGGAAAACATATTTTATTTTATATAGAAGATCTTAAGTAAAATTTCATTAATTAAAACTTGGAGTTCCCAAAATAAACATTTTTGGTTGTACAAAAATTCACATGTTGTTTTTTGAGAAACGATATTTCCAAAACAACGGTATTTGGTCTAAAATTTGTTTTTTGTTTCATTTATCGAATTAACAACAAAACACCAGCAACTCCAAGCAAAATTTTTACGTTAAAAAATGATTAAAATTTTAATAATATTGGTTTTTTATTTAAAGTGGAACAAGTTTTGAAAAGTTCATTTGAATATTTTTTAAATTCTTTTAAAGGATCTATTCAATAGAATACAATTTATAAGTCTTCTAATGGATTTTTGACTGATGTTTCAAAACAGCTCAATTTCGGACATAAACAAAACAATGAAATGCAAAAAAAAAAAATGTAAAAAAAGTTTCAAATTATTAACATCTCAGTAACTATTTAAGGAAATACGAAAAATGAAGTGCAAGTTAGACAAGTTTAAACATTTCAAGTATAAGGCAGATATTTGTTTACATTAGTGATGATTAAAAATTTCTTGTTCAGGCATTCTTGTTCTTGCATTTTTTTTTTACAAGAACAGAAGCGAGAACAAAATCGAGATTTTGCAGGAAAAAGAACAAGAGCAAGTGCTGGACTAAGACTGCAAGAAAAGGAAGACTTGCGTTTTTTTATGATTTTAATGTATTTATAATGCTTTTAAGGTAATAATGATATACAAAAGAATTCATGATATTACTAAATATTGAACAATAAGTAACAATGGAAAGCGTGCAAAATATTTATGAACGTGAACATTAATGAAGATGTGTGTTTTTTTTTATTTTTGTCGAATTCTAAAGAATATAAGCATCTTAAAAATAAGGCCAGTGAAGCACTTTTGAAGCGGTAAATAGCTTTAAAAGTGCTTTAAAAGTCGCTTCAGAAAGACAAAACAGACAAAACAATGTTTTTTTCTCTTTTCTTCGCTACGCAAGTTCGTACATCGATAGTGCATATGCACTGTGCTATGCACATTATTATTTTTGTTTTACTTTTATATATAGTTTTTTTGTTAATTGTAAAATCATGAAGTAATAAAAAATAATATATGAACATGTTCACAGTGTGATATATTGCTTTTTGTGTTTTTCTTTTTTCACAAATCCGCTGATTCGTTTGAAAGTGCAACAACAACCAAAATTCGAATAAAGCAGCATGCAAGCTGTTGATAGAATTTATGGCGGGAAATTTTTTGTACCACAAAGAGAACTCGTTGTTGTTGCCAACTAGACAGCTGTACTAGATACATACATGTAGTGTGGTGCCATGCGTCTGTCCGTTGTCATGCGTCTGTCCGTTGTCATGCTTGTGTTTGTTGTCATGCGTCTGTTTGTTGCCATGCGATGATACAGTATAGCAACGAAGAGTTGTGAAAGTGTGTATAAGAATCGTATTCGTTATTGTTATATTCTCTTCTTTCTGTTAGTATTCGCTTTGTAGCGTTTGAGTTAGTGTTCGCATGGTGTTCGCAAAGAAAAATGTTACTATGCAAAATATTATTTGAGTTCTCTTGACATACGGTACGTATAGCATACGGATTTTTTAATCTGTGACGAAAACAGAAATATGCCTATACGAAATATTTATTGTATATTTTATAATGTATATTGTCGTTGTAGAACGAAAAGTCACCAAACACATTTTTATGAAAAACTTAATTTTCGAGTTTGTTGATTAATATTATAAAAAGTAATTGATGCATTTTTAAAGTTGAAATATCAACTAATAGATTTACATTTTCTTATCAATTCACAGATACATAAAGAAGTTTGTAAAACATATTTAGCATTTTGAAAATGTATTTGGTGACTTTTCGTTCATTTTATTATGGCTTTGAGATTTTGAATTGTCTCGTCAACATCACTTGATTTATACAATTATTTTTTATTAGTTAATTCTTTTTAAAATATAATTCAAATTTTTAGGTTATTGGATTTTCTTTTTGTTAGTAAAATGTTGAAGAAATTGAAAAATATGGAAAATAAGTAACTTAAATACAATAGGTGTTCAAATTCTATTCGTTTTCTTAATTAATATGCAGTTTAAGATATTTGTCTTCGATCTTTATTTAAAATTTAATAGATTAAGATTAACATTTCTTGCATTGCTCTTGCAAATGATCATCACTAGTTTACATATATTGCAGTTCACAGAATTGTTGAATTTTAATTTCTTTGGCTTTTATGGAAGAAAATTGTACAAAATTCATGTTCTTTTTAATTCAGATCATATATCAGGTGAAGTCAATATGTTGCTTTTCATTGGTTTGTGGTCGCGAAATTTCAAATTAAATTTTTTTCTTGACGTAATCAATTAAATAATTCATATAACACAATATTTTTACTAAAATAACAACAAACATTGTTTAAATTACGTTTCCCACGTTACCCCAGTATCATAATTTGATCATAATTTAGCACCATATAAAAAATGTAAAATTATTTGAAAAATATGGAAATAAAGAAAATTTATACAAAAACCGAAACCGTAACCTGGAACCGGTATACCGAAACCGTTTCGTTATAAAAACTTAAAACCGTAACCGAAACCGAAACGCGGAAAAAACCGAAATCGAAACCGTTATTCGTTTAGGTTTCAATCCTTGATTTTAACTGAACATGGATTATGTGTTTGATTCAACATGCTGTATCGTTAATGTACAAATTGTATAATGTTACATTTACATTGGTTAGAATAACTCGATGCCTTGTTAAATTAAAATTACAATAAAATGTATGTACAACAAATCGTTTTTTTTATTTTATAGCCTACTTTTGGAGGATTTTTTTAGAATTTCGGATCTAATGCTAAATAAGAAAGCGATATATGGTTATCAAGAGTATTGCCCAAACTAAAATTATAAACTTTTTTCTATACATACTACACTCTGAGAAATAAATTAACAATCATATTGGTCAAAATGGCATTGACAATAATCTATTGTTAATTTATTGTTGTTATCCACAATTGAAATTGTTAATTTTTCGAAGTTATTTTTTGACGCACTTTATTTAATTATGACGTCTAAAAATAAAAACTAAATGTCAAAATTAACAATTAATTGTTATTTTGAATTGTTAAATTGTTATATATTAACAATCGAATTGTTAAAAATAACAATGATGATTCTTAACTCGGCCTACTTCGTAAACATATTTCCATTGTATTTTTACAGTGGTTTTCTTTTAACAAAAGCCTACTGCCTAAATAATGCTTAGAAAATGTTATAAAATTATATAAATTAATGAAAAATGTGAAGGAAAAGTCTATTAAATTACTGTATAGTAATTTAATAGACTTTTCCCTCACATTTTTCATTAATTTATATAATTTTATAACAGCATCTTTAAAAATATGACATACAAAAATAATATAAATTATGGCGCATTAACTAATTAAATATTTTTTTTTTAAAAACAGTTCTAATTTTATATTGTAAAATAATTAAAAACAATTAAAATTATACATATATTATTTTAATTGTTTTTAATTATTTTACATATTACATATATATATTTTATGTATTATATAATAAACAATGAGTTTGTCTTCTCAAATTCCATCTGGTCTATATTATGGTTATTATTACACTACCGTGAAACCGTCCGTATCTGAGCTAAACCTCGTTAAAAATTGTCTTTTGTTCGGCTACAGCACTGCAAAGCGTGCGCATTTGCAGGACTTGTTGCAATTGCTACTCATTGAAACGCACAATGTGCCTCCTATTCGCGACGCTTTGTGGTTTTCGTTCTTCGTCTTCTCAAATTGCTCATAGCTGGATCTGAAAGTAAAACATATAATAGAAAAACAATGTATATAGGTAAATAAACCACTGTAGAGAAATTTTTATTTTTAGGTATTTTTATAGCAGGCTATACATTTTGTCATTTTATTAAATTCATTTGTAAGCTATTTTTTTTATAACAAGTAATATATGAATCCACTTGTTAAAATAATATGATTTTTTTTTTTTGGTAGGCGCTGTTTTATTTTAGTTGTTTTCAATTCTACTGATCATTTCTTAAATGAAAATCACATAAGCATCGATTTTGAAGAAACTGTATAAAAAGGGCGAATTGAGTTCGATTCGATACAGCGAAATTTTGAAGTGTGATAGTTAACATTGTGAAAAAAGTTATTATTTTGTGTTTCCTCAAACATATTTTTCCTTAAAGTTTATTTAAATTGGCGGAATATTTAAGTGCGTTGTACACACGTTGTATATATTTCCCAGCAATTTTAATTGGTGAGTTAGTGATGAAGTGTTGAGTTGTGTAAAAGCTTGACCATTAAATGGTTACCCAGTACTGTAGCCGCGGTAGCTCAGTGGTTAGTGCGTTGGACTGCGAGCCGAAAGGTCCCAGGTTCAAGCCTGGACTGGGGCCAACAACATCTTTTAATTGAAATATTTTTCTATACCGCGCTACCTCTCGTCAGTAAATGGCAAACCTACGAGAGTAAAACCATTGTCTATGAAAAGCTCTCACCCGCCGTTCGGATTCGGCAATAAACTGTAGGTCCCACAACTTTGAGTACAAATATTACACGCACAGCTTAAAATGGTGAGAGAGCTCGGCCGAAGTTCTATACAGGACTGCAGCGCCAAACTATTATTATATATAGTACTGAAAATACATTTTATTTTTTTTACCAACAGCTTTTTTTTTTAAATTATTTTACTTCTTAACCAGCTTTCTTAAAAGCTATAAAGAGATTTCTGAAGTTGCTGGATTGCTGATTTGATGATTGTTAATTTTTTTTTTTAATTACTTTTAAATTGGTTCAAGTGTTACCTATTTCTTCGTTTCGCCTAAATAATGCTTAGAAAATGTTATACAGTAATTTAATAGACTTTTCCTTCACATTTTTCATTAATTTATATAATTTTATAACAGCATCTTTAAAAATATGACATACAAAAATAATATAAATTATGTCGCATTAACTAATTGAATAATTTTGTACAAAACAGTTCTAATTTTTGTAAAATAATTAAAAACAATTAAAATTATACATATATTATTTTAATTGTTATTAATTATTTTACATATTACATATATATTTTATATATTATATGATAAACAATGAGTTTGTCTTCTCAAATTCCATCTGGTCTATATTATGGTTATTATTACACTACCGTGAAACCGTCCGTATCTGAGCTAAACCTCGTTAAAAATTGTCTTTTGTTCGGCTACAGCACTGCAAAGCGTGCGCATTTGCAGGACTTGTTGCAATTGCTACTCCTTGAAAGGCACAATGCGCATCCTATTCGCGACGCTTTGTGGTTTTCGTTCTTCGTCTTTTCAAATTGCTCATAGCTGGATCTGAAAGTAAAACATATAATAGAAAAACAATGTATATAGGTAAATAAACCACTGTAGAGAAATTTTTATTTTTAGGTATTTTTATGGCAGGCTATACATTTTGTCATTTTATTAAATTCATTTGTAAGCTATTTTTTTTTTTTATAACAAGTAATATATGAATCCACTTGTTAAAATATGATTTTTTTTTTTGGTAGGCGCTGTTTTATTTTAGTTGTTTTCAATTCTACTGAACATTTCTTAAATGAAAATCACATAAGCATCGGTTTTGAAGAAACTGTATAAAAAGGGCGAATTGAGTTCGATTCGATACAGCGAAATTTTGAAGTGTGATAGTTAACATTTTGAAAAAAGTTATTATTTTGTGTTTCCTCAAACATATTTTTTTTATTGTGTTTCCTTAAAGTTTATTTAAATTGGCGGAATATTTAAGTGTGTTGTACACACGTTGTATATATTTCCCAGCAATTTTAATTGGTGAGTTAGTGATGAAGTGTTGAGTTGTGTGAAAGCTTGACCATTAAATGGTTACCCAGTACTGAAAATACATTTCATTTCCAGATGAGAACACATTTTTATTCGTCTCAAAAATTCGTTATTCCAATTAACTGCATACGATATACATCAGTGTTTGCTGAAGAAGGGAAACATCAATATTTTCACAAGTCTACACACTATTTCGAAGTATTCTACGTATCCTGTTTTTTTGTTTGTTTTGTATTAAAAAACCAATGTTGAATTTGAACATTGTTTTCAAAACATTTTTTTTACCAACAGATTTTTTTAAAAATTATTTTCATTCTTAACCAGCCTTTTTAAAAACTATAAAGAGATTTCTGAAGTTGCTGGATTGATCATTTGATGAGTGTTCACTTTATTTTTTTTTTGTTTTTACTTTGAAATTTGTTCAAGTGTATTACCTATTTCTTCGTTTTTAATTAATTTTTTAATTATATTTTTCTTTAAAAATCTGTACAAATTCATTCAATTCATTCAGTAAATCAATTCAGAAGGGGGTAAGTCTCCAAAATTTAATTATTTTTTTCTAACCCACCATATAGCCGAGAGAACTGTGCACAATTCTTCGTAACTGACACAAAAGGGTGAGTCATGATTTTTTTTTTTAATTTAGATATTGAATTTTCAATAATTGGGTTTGGTTGTTATTTTTTATGATCACATTTGAGATTTTCCATTTTCATTTATGGCTTGAATTTAATTTTTTTTTTTAAATTTTGAAGTAACGTAATTGCTCTTCTTAACTTTATTCATTTGATTTAAATAATTCATAAAATAAACAACGTGATATAGTGGTGATAAACATAATGGTTTAATTATTTAATAGTTGGTTGGGGGAGTATACTGAGACGAACTAAAATGTAAGCAATGGTGAAGTAAGTTGTATAGGGGTTATTTAAAATAAGGGCCTAATAAATAACCATGGTCGGGAGGGTTTCGATAATGGCCATACCATCATTTATGAAACGTCATTCTCGAAACAAGTCGAAGCTTGTCGAAACGTGTCGAACTGATGCATGCAGTATATAAGGGAGCCACATCAGAGGTACAGCACTTCAGTTGTGATTTGATTGTGAACTAGTGCGTCTCGTGAGTGAACATTGCTAAGCTAAATTGTATAAATTCAGCAGTTGATACAAGTGATTATTCTTTAAGTTGTTATTTAAATAAATAAAGTTAATTAATACTAGTTGCAATAATACCAATTAAAACCAAATATTAGTGTGTTTTTATTTTGTACACAATCCAGCGATACGAACTCGTAGAACAGTTTTTCTTAGACTGAATTTTCGTAACATTGGTGTCAGAAGTGGGATTGTGATACAAAATGGTTAAATTCGAACAACCTAAAGTCGACCAGCTAAAGAAGGAGCTGGCGATTCATAATCTTCCAACTGTAGGTACGAAAGTAGAACTACAAAAGAGTCTAATGGAAGAATTAGAGAACCAAGGCATTGACCTCGCAGATCACGAGTTTGAAGTGGAAGCTGCAACAGCGTCATCGAAAAGTGTGGACACGGAGCAAAAAGTACAGTCCCAAAGCTTTGATTTGAGCCAGTTACTCGGAGCAATACAACAACAGTTTCAAGACAATTCCAAACAGCTCCAAGAAAATGCCAACAAAATGGAACAGAAGCTTCTAGAAAATTCGACCACAATGGAAGAAACTTCAAGAAAATTCAAATCAACTTAAAACAGAACTACAAGGAAATTCTAATCAGCTCAAATTAGACATGAAGCAAGAACCTCTAGAAAATTCCAACAAAATGGAACAGAAACTTCAAGAAAATTCGAAACAGCAACTAGAAAGTTCTAATCAACAGCAAACTGAAATTAAGCACCAGATGCAGGAGCATTCTAAGCAGCTTTTGGAAGTTTCTAATACACTCCATAGAAAAGTGACGGAGCTAGAAACACATGTAAATGACATGGAGTGAAGATTGATGAAAAAATCCAAAGATTAGAAAACGGTATAGACAAAGAAATCCAGGAAATAAAAAAAGATTTGCACGTGTTGCAGATAAATAGACCTTCACAGATTGTTTTTAGTGGTACGAGGCTAAAATCGCCGATTGACGATGGAACCACAGCGGTCAACATTTTCAAGCTGCAATTTGAGACCACGGCTGTAAGTAATCGATGGAATAATGAGGACAGCGTAGCCGTACTTATCGTGGCGCTTAAAGGAGGCGCAGCCGAAGTATTGGAGACTGTTCCAGAAAGTGATCGAAACAGTTATTTAGCGGTTATGTCTGCACTGCAACGAAAATACGGCAGTGATCACATGAAGCAAATCTACAAAATGGAACTAAAGTGCCGAATGCAAAGAAATGTTGAAACATTGCAGGCGTATACAGCAGACGTCGAGAGGCTTGCGCATTTGTCGTCAATGAGTGATTTCATAGAAAAGTGCAAGATCGAAGCCTTCGTTGACGGCATACGTGATCCGGAAATAAGACGTGCCATAGTGACAATGCCGAAAGTGACATTTACGGAAACTGTAACCACAGCGCTAACACAGCAGCAACTACGTTGTGCCGCCCAGCGCCAAAGATCCGTAAACTAGATGTGGAGAATGAAGACCTACTTCAGGTAATTTGCCAAGCATTAAAAAGTGGAGCTAAACCATATTACACTGCTGCCAACCGAGACACCCAATTTAAAGATAAATGCTACAACTGTGATACATATGGGCATATGGCACGTGATTGTCGTAAAAAACGCAAGCGCTCAATGAATCCATTTGCAAATGAACCCCGATATGAAGAAACTCAGGATCATGTCCAAAATAACGTAAATTTAAATCAATCTTTAAACTAAAACGAGTCAGTTCTGACTCCCATAACCGATTGCCCCAGAATCTCCATTTCACAAATTGCTCGAAAGCCAAATAGCTTAACTGTCGAAGAACTCATTGGCTGCATTTAGCAACCTCAGCAGTGGCGAAACTGCTCAGTAACTAATCGCTTACTGTTACTGAATGCACCGCTATCTCAGCTGTCAATTTACAAATTAATTATTTATTAATATTTTTTATTAAAGTTACATACAACTCTTTAATTGATTAAAAACATATTTCCAATCTAAATTCCATTTTTGTTTATAAATATTTGAGTTAAAATGTCATCGAGAACAAATGCAGCGTAAATGTAGCGTAAACATTTTATGCTGGAAAAAATGGCGACCGCTCACTAAACATGTTGATGGTAGCATGCCATTCAAGCACAACAGCTCCACAACTGCTTGTTAAGGATAAAGTAGAGCCGCTTGTAGGAATAAGATTACAAACAGCTACAGGTGAAGAGGCCCCTATCAGAGGAAAGATTACAAAGAAAATAACGATTGGTACTACGGCAGTTAAGCATGATTTTATTGTGGCAGAAATAGTAGTCGAAATAATACTTGGCATGGACTTCATGATAAAGACCGGTTTCACACTTGATTTAACAAGAAAAATTTTGAATTATGCCAACACGGAGATCCAACTAAATATTGATTGTGACCAGAGCCCGGAAATGAAACAAGTTATTACTTATAAAAATAGAAAAATACCACCTAATTCAGAAGCAATTGTTTGAGCGAAATTAAATGGAGATTGTGGGATAAGCAAGTTGTGGGTTATTGAAGCAAACGAATAAGAACACTTGTTGAGGCGAAAAAAGGCAGAATTGTACCTATAAGAGTTCTCAATTTGGAAAACTCGTCAAAATTTATCAAAAAGGGAACAGTGGTAGGCCAGTGTCAAAAGGCGTCA
The DNA here is from genome assembly GCA_951804985.1 of Dryomyza anilis. NCBI lineage: Eukaryota > Metazoa > Arthropoda > Insecta > Diptera > Dryomyzidae > Dryomyza > Dryomyza anilis. Next base: position 7,934,035 of record OX638136.1, on the reverse strand, counting down.
GCGATTATAAATTGCGAATCAAATACATCAAAGAACTATGTCACACCACAAATAAACAAACAATCTACTCAGAAGTTTATAAATGAGTGGACGAAGGATTTGGCTGCCAAAAAAAAGAGTCAAGTACAACAGCTAATTGACAAATACCGATGTATATTTGCTGAAATGGGCCAAAAGGACGGCAAAACTGCCATTGTAAAACATCGAATAGACACTGTTGATTCTAACCCAATTCGTCAAGCACCAAGAAGGGTACCATTTGCAAAAAGAGACGAAGCATCACATTTGCACCATCTGCGAGTCCATGGAGTTCACCAGTAGTATTGGTGAAAAAGAAGGATGGTAGTACTCGGTTCTGCGTTGATTACCGAAAACTTAATGATGTCACCAAGAAAGTTAGTTATCCACTGCCCAGAATCGATGACACCTTGGATACACTATCTAATGCTAAGTGGTTTTCAACGTTGGACTTGCAAAGCGGTTACTGGAACGTAGAAATCGATAAAAAAGATTGAGAGACGACCGCATTCAGTACTGGAGATGGACTATGGCAATTTTTGGTAATGCCATTTGGACTATGCCTAGTATACATTGATGATATCATTGTTATGGGGAAGGATTTCAACGAACATCTAAGAAATCTAGAGGAAGTATTCCTTCGATTGAAAAATGCGGGTCTACAACTTAGCCCAAAGAAATGCTCACTATTAAAGAAAGAAGTCAAGTATCTGGGTCATCGAGTTACCACGGAAGGAGTGCATACCGATAAAGATAAAATAGTTGCAAGTCTCAAGTGATCAATGGGCAAGAAAAAGTGATCGCATACTACAGTAAAACATTGTCCAAGCCCGAGCGAAATTACTGTGTCACCAGGAGGGAGCTTCTTGCTGTAATTGAAAGTGTGAAAATTTTCCATAAGTATCTGTACGGACAACATTTTCACTTGAGAACCGATCACGCAGCACTACGATGGTTACTTCAGTTCAAAGATCCGAAAGGCCAAATTGCGCGTTGGATAGAATGATTACAGAGTTACGATTTCTCAATGGAACATCGTAAAGGAGGAAATCATGGAAATGCAGATGCTCTGTCACGACGCCTATGTAAACTAGAATGCAGACATTGTTCAAGAGCGGAAAGAAAAGAAAACATAATTGACATTCGTTTGCTAAATGTTTTGCCCGATGAAAAATGGACTCCGGAACAAATTCAAATTGATCAAAAGAGTGATCCCGACCTCACAAAAATCATGATGTTTAAGGAACAGCAAAAAAACCATCGTGGGACAGTGCCGACAGTCCAATAACTAAAGCCTACTGGGCACAGTGGCAGAGCTTAAAGCTACAAGATGGTTGCTTATATCGTGTATGGGAAAAAGAAGGTGGCACATCCGCTCGAAGTTTGATTGTTGTTCCCAAGTCAAATTAAAAGAAATATTAGCGGAATACTTCATGGTGGATCTAGTGGTGGTCATTTGGGCATTAATAAAACGGTCGAGAAGGTAAAGAAACGTTTTTATTGGATTGGATGCCAAGAGTCAGGCGCCGATTGGATTCGCAGTTGCCCGCAATGTGTACCAGCAAAAGGACCAACAGTCAGAAGTCGCGGCAGGATGCATCAGTACAACGTGGGAGCACCATTCGAGCGTACTGTCATGGATGTCGCCGGGCCGTTTCCAATCAGTGATGCGGGTAATAAGTATGTCATTGTCGTCATCGACTACTTCAGCAAGTGGCCTGAAGTGTATACCATGCCAAATCAAGAAGCCACAACAGTTGCGGAGGCATTAGTTAACAACTGGGTAAGCCGTTTTGGAGTACCGTTAGAATTGCATTCAGATCAAGGAAGACATTTTGAGTCTGCTGTATTTAAAGAAGTATGCAAAGTCCTCAACATTCACAAAACACGAACAACGCCTTTGCACCCGCAATCAGACGGCATGGTGGAGAAATTTAATCGGACTTTGGAAGAGTATCTCAGAAAAGTGGTTGATAAAAATCAAAAAGATGGGGATACACACATACCACTATTCCTCATAGCTTATCGAACGGCGGTTCATGATACCACAGCAGCTTCACCATCTAAAATTGTTTTTGGAACAGACTTAAGATTACCTGCGGATTTAAAGTTTGGTGCGAGTCCTTTAGCTGGAATTCCTATACACAATTATGTTTCCAGAAAATGTGAAGAAATGAACGATGTGCATCAGTTTGTAAGACAGCGTACACAATTTGAGAGTGACAAGATGAAGGCCAGATACGACTTGCGAACAAATTCAGGGGGATTTTCGGAAGGACAGCTTGTTTTGCTCTATAACCCACAAAGGAAGAAAGGCTTATCCCCTAAGCTACAAACACACTGCGAAGGACCATATAAGATAATTAAAAGAATTAATGATGTAGTGTATAGGATTCAGAATACTGCGGGCGTTAGACGAAAAATGAAAGTAGCACAGAATTTCAGTTGTGATTTGATAATGAACTAGTGCGTCTCGTGAGTGAACATTGCCAAGCTAAATTGTATAAATTCGGCAGTTGATACAAGTCATTATTCTTTAAGTTGTTATTTAAATAAACAAAGTTAATTAATACTAGTTGAAATAATACTAGTTAAAACCAAATATTTGTGTGTTTTTATTTTGTACATAATTCAGCGATACGAAATCATTTGGTTAGGAAACACCCAAATTAGAGTCTATTATTATATATTTATTATTTCAATAACACTTTACTCAAGAAACGAGAAAAAATATTCGTATGGAGATATCCCAAACTTCAATGTAATATAAATCGTGTATGCTGATTTTGACTGCATACTAAGTTTTTTGTTATTACGTAACATATTTATGAAAATTTCTAATTTTATGCCGTTTTATCCACTACAATCAGGGCAAAAATATCCAAAAATATATATATATATATATAAATTTAAATAGAAATTAAACGGATATCATATTGTTTTTTTTTTTTTCAAACAGATTCATACAGCGCTACCAATAAACAAAATAATGTACAGGTCAGCTTTTTGACAAATCTTCCACATACATTTATGTCAAAATCGACTACTATCTTAAGTTGGACATTATTTTTGGTAACGCTGATATTGTTAGTTGTTAACATGGTACATGAATTTAATTATTATTATTATTCATAATGTTAATTATGAATAGTAAAAAATTTTAACTGTACATGGATTATCTGTTTGATTCAACATGCTGTATCGTTAATGTACAAATTGTATAATGTTACATTTACTTTGGTTAGAATAACTCGATGCCTTGTTAAATTAAAATTACAATAAAATGTATGTACTGTTGATTTAATAGTATCACGAAAACTAATTTTAATATACAAATTTTTTCGATTTTTTTTATTTTATAGACTACTTTTGGAGGATTTTTTTAGAATTTTTGGATCTATAGAAATAAGAAAATAATAAAGCGATATATGGTTATCAAGAGTATTGCCCAAACTAAAATTAGAAACTTTTTTTCTATATATACTACACTCTCAGAAATAAATTGTTAATTCTAACAATAAATTAACAATCATATTGGTCAAAATGGCGTTGACAATAATCTATTGTTAATTTATGGGTGTTATCCACAATTGAAATTGATAATTTTTCGAAGTTATTTTTTAACGCACTTTATTTAATTATGACTTGTTTCAATTGTTAAATTGTTATTGGTAATGAAGACTATATTAACAATCGAAATTTAATTTTTAGGTATTTTTATAGCAGGCTATACATTTTGTCATTTTATTAAATTCATTTGTAAGCTAGTTTTTTTTATAACTTGTTAAAATATAATTTTTGTTTTTGGTAGGCGCTGTTTTATTTTAGTTGTTTTCAATTCTACTCAACATTTCTTAAATGAAAATCACATAAGCATCTATTTTGAAGAAACTGTATAAAAAGGGCGAATTGAGTTCGATTCGATACAGCGAAATTTTGAAGTGTGATAGTTAACATTGTGAAAAAAGTTATTATTTTGTGTTTCCTCAAACATATTTTTTTTATTGTGTTTCCTTAAAGTTTATTTAAATTGGCGGAATATTTAAGTGTGTTGTACACACGTTGTACACATATATATTTCCCAGCAATTTTAATTGGTGAGTTAGTGATGAAGTGTTGAGTTGTGTGAAAGCTTGACCATTAAATGGTTACCCAGTACTGAAAATACATTTTATTTCCAGATGAGAACACATTTTTATTCGTCTCAAAAATTCGTTATTCCAATTAACTGCATACGATATACATCAGTGGTTGCTGAAGAAGGGAACATCAATATTTTCACAAGTCTACACACTATTTCGAAGTATTCTACGTATCCTGTTTTTTTGTTTGTTTTGTATTAAAAAACCAATGTTGAATTTGAACATTGTTTTCAAAACATTTTTTTTTACCAACAGCTTTTATTTAAATTATTTTAATTCTTAACCAGCTTTTTAAAAGCTATAAAGAGATTTCTGAAGTTGCTGGATTGCTGATTTGATGAGTGTTAACTTTTTTTTTTAATTACTTTTAAATTTGTTCAAGTGTTACCTATTTCTTCGTTTTTAATTATATTTTATAAAAATTTCTATTAAATTTACTAATTAATTTTCTTAATCATTATCAATATTGTTTAGAAATTAAATTTGTCATCGTTTTTTTTTAAATTACTTAAAATGAATTTAAATTAATTAATTGATTTCTAAATAATTTTTAATATTAATTCATTTTGTAATTTTAATGATTAAATATTATATACCTGAGATTTGAATCAACATTTTATTTATAATTTAATTAATAAATTATTGAATTCTTTAAAAATCTGTACAAATTCAATCAATTCAGAATGGGGGTAATTCTCCAAAATTTAATTATTTTTTTCTAATCCCACCATATAGCCGAGAGAACTGTGCACAATTCTTCGTAACTGACACAAAAGAGTTTATCATGATTTTTTTTTGAATTTAGGTATTGAATTTTCAATAATTGGGTTTGGTTGTTATTTTTTATGATCACATTTCAGATTTTCCATTTTCATTTATTGCTTGAATTTAATTTTTTTTAACATTTTGAAGTAACGTAATTGCTCTTCTTAACTTTATTCATTTGATTTCAATAATTCATAAAATAAACAACGTGATATAGTGGTGATAAACATAATGGTTTAATTATTTAATACTGGTCAAAATGGCATTGACCATAATCTATTGTTAATTTTTTGTTGTTATCCACAATTGAAATTGTTAATTTTTCGAAGTTATTTTTTGACGCACTTTATTTAGTTATGACGTCTAAAAATAAAAATTAAACGTCAAAATTAACAATTAATTGTTATTTTGAATTGTTAAATTATTATTGGTAATGAAGACTATATTAACAATTGAATTGTTAAAAATAACAATGATGATTCTTAACTCGGCCTACTTCGTAAACATATTTCCATTGTATTTTTACAGTGGTTTTCTTTTAACAAAAGCCTACTGCCTAAATAATGCTTAGAAAATGTTATAAAATTATATAAATTAATGAAAAATGTGAAGGAAAAGTCTATTAAATACTTTTCCTTCACATTTTTCATTAATTTATATAATTTTATAACAGCATCTTTAAAAATATGACATACAAAAATAATATAAATTATGGCGCATTAACTAATTGAATAATTTTGTACAAAACAGTTCTAATTTTTGTAAAATAATTAAAAACAATTAAAATTATACATATATTATTTTAATTGTTATTAATTATTTTACATATTACATATATATTTTATATTTCATATTTTATATATTATATGATAAACAATGAGTTTGTCTTCTAAAATTCCATCTGGTCTATATTATGGTTATTATTACACTACCGTGAAACCGTCCGTATCTGAGCTAAACCTCGTTAAAAATTGTCTTTAGTTCGGCTACAGCACTGCAAAGCGTGCGCAATTGCAGGACTTGTTGCTACTCCTTGAAACGCACAATGCGCCTCCTATTCGCGACGCTTTGTGGTTTTCGTTCTTCGTCTTCTCAAATTGCACATAGCTGGATCTGAAAGTAAAACATATAATAGAAAAACAATGTATATAGGTAAATAAACCACAGTAGAGAAATTTATATTTTTAGGTATTTTTATAGCAGGCTATACATTTTGTCATTTTATTAAATTCATTTGTAAGCTAGTTTTTTTATAACAAGTAATATATGAATCCACTTGTTAAAATAATATGATGTTTTGTTTTGGTAGGCGCTGTTTTATTTTAGTTGTTTTCAATTCTACTGAACATTTCTTAAATGAAAATCACATAAGCATCAATTTTGAAGAAACTGTATAAAAAGGGCGAATTTAGTTCGATTCGATACAGCGAAAATTTAAAGTGTGATAGTTAACATTTTGAAAAAAGTTATTATTTTGTGTTTCCTCAAACATATTTTTTTTATTGCGTTTCCTTAAAGTTTATTTAAATTGACGGTATATATAAGTGCGTTGTACACACGTTGTATATATTTCCCAGCAATTTTAATTGGTGAGTTAGTGATGAAGTGTTGAGTTGTGTGAAAGCTTGACCATTAAATGGTTACCCAGTACTGAAAATACATTTTATTTCCAGCTGGGAACACATTTTTATTCGTTATTGCAAGTAACTGCATACGATATACATCAGTGGTTGCTGAAGAAGGGAAACATCAATATTTTCACAAGTCTACACACTATTTCGAAGTATTCTACGTATCCTGTTTTTTTTTGTTTGTTTTGCATTAAAAAACCAATGTTGAATTTGAACATTGTTTTCAAAGCATTTTTTTTTACCAACAGCTTTTTTTTAATTATTTTAATTTTTAACCAGTTTTTTTAAAAGCTATTAAGAGATTTCTGAAGTTGCTGGTTTGCTGATTTGATGAGTGTTAACTTTTTTTTTTTTAATTACTTTTAAATTTGTTCAAGTGTTACCTATTTCTTCGTTTTTAATTACATTTTATAAAAATTTCTATTAAATTTACTAATTAATTTTCTCAATCATTATCAATATTGTTTAGAAATTAAGTTTGTCATCGTTTTTTTTTTAATTACTTAAAATTAATTTAAATTAATTAATTGATTTTCTAAATAATTTTTAATATTAATTCATTTTGAAATTTTAATGATTAAATATTATATACCTGAGATTTGAATCAACATTTTATTTATAATTTAATTAATAAATTATTTAATTCTTTAAAAATCTGTACAAATTCAATCAATTCAGAATGGGGGTAATTCTCCAAAATTTAATTATATTTTCTAAGCCCACCATATAGCCGAGAGAACTGTGCACAATTCTTCGTAACTGACACAAAAGGGTTTTTTTTTTTTAATGTGGGATAAAAAATAGAGCCACAGCACTCAGACAGGGTTATATCCATTATGCTCCCTGGTTTTTAATGATACTTCTTAGATTCATTATTGAATCTAAGAAGACTATTGTGTGATAGAGAGTGAAGCTGATCCTATCTCATCACGTCTGTGCCAAAGATCTGCCTCTAATTCTAGAAAATGCTGGACAATCACAGAGATAGTGCTCTGTGGTGCCAGTTTATTCGTAGCAGGCAGAACATAAGGCGCTTTCGGCCAGGCCGATTGCGTTCATGTGTTTTTCACATGCGTTGTGTCCCGTTAGAAGTCCCGTCAGTTTTCTGCACTCCTTTCTACTTAAGGAAAGTAGAAACGAGGCCGATCTTTTGGTTATCGTCGGTGTCATGAGCTTGGAGAATCTGCATTTCGTCTCATTCAGCCATCTGCTCTTGTGTGGGGAGGCGACCCAAGATCTTATGACGAATTTTCCCGTAGATGCAGGTAGTCCAAGCACAGGTTCTGGTCCAAATGGATTATCCTCAGATCCAGCACGTGCTAGTTCGTCAGATGTTTCATTGCCCAAAACTCCTTTATGGCCCGGCACCCAAATCAGTTTCAGTGTATTGTATTTACCAATACAATTGAGATGTGATCTGCATTGACGTACAATTTTGGATGTGTTGACCTGGTTGTTCAAAGCCATAAGAGCAGCCTGACTATCGCTGCAAACTGATATAGCCCTGTTCTGCCATCTATTATCCGCAATGTAGTCCATAGCCATACCGGCTTGAAATACCGAAGCATTGTCGCCTAAGGCGAAGTGAAGTCTGCGGTCATCCGGTTCCACAAACACTCCAGCACCAGATCCCTGATCGGTTCTGGAGCCGTCTGTGAAAATGCGGTGTGACCCTCTACCTGGCTCACAGTCAGGCGTTAGCCAGTCTTGAATGTCATGTTGGCAGACCTCAAAATATCGTCTTGGTAATATTTCTGTTATCATTGCATCAGAGGTCATCTCCAGTAGACAGGTGTCTAATGGAGTGTCAAGTGCAATGTCAGAGATATTCCAGGGAACTTTAAACCAGAAACCACCTCGTTTTAGTCTCCAGCAGCCTTTCATGGCTTCGCCTCTGATGAAGATGTCAAGTGGTGGTAGGTTTAAGATTGCATTCAGTGCCAGGTGTAGTGGGAAAGGCACCCGTAACACCCAGACACACGGTTCTCTGAATCTTGGCAAGACTAGTTGTCACGCATTTTCGCGACAGCTTGTTCCACCAGACTACCGATGCATATGATATCATCGGTCTTATCATTGCCGTGTAAATCCATAAGGTTTTGCTCGGCGATAGTTCCCATGTCTTCCCAAAAATTCCTCTGCATTGCCAGAAGGCATTCAATGCTCACGAAATTTTATTTTCAACATGTTTTGTCCAAAGTAGTTTACTATCTAGAGTTAAGCCCAGATATTTTACTTCGTTAGACAGAGGAATAGTGACACCCTTAAGTACTGGTAGAGATAATCCTGTCATTATTCTTTTCCTAGTGAAGAGAACAATCCCTGTTTTGTGAGGGTTGACGGAAAGTCCGTTTGCAGTACACCAGCTGTCAATTCGGTTCAACGAGTTTTGTGTTTTAACACAGACCTCATTGAGGGAAAAGCCTGTGGCAAGAATGGCAACATCATCTGCATAGGCCTGGGAATAGACACCTGGTCCATCGAGATCGTTGACTAGAGAGTCAACCAGCATACACCAGAGCAGGGGAGAGAGAACGCCTCCTTGAGGACAACCTCTATTCAAACCTGCCATAATATACTGACCGCACTCCGCCTCAGAAGTGATGGTCCTAAACATTAGCATTGACCTTAGCCATTTGACCAATGTTTCATCTATTCCATGCCTTCTAGCTGCGTCACACATTCCATCAAAAGTCGCATTATCAAAAGCACCCTCGATGTCAACAAATATGCCCATCACGTACATCTTCCTCTGAAAAGCATGCTCGATCCGGCCAACCAAATGTTGCAATGCTGTTTCACAGGATTTTCCACGTTGGTAGGCATGTTGTCTTGATGAACTAGTCTTTCTAGACACTTTAGTATGAAGGACATCATACTAATGGGTCTGAAGCTCTTGGCTATGGAATAGTCTTCTCTTCCAACTTTAGTAATGAAGGCTACTTTAACTAAACGCCAGGATGTCGGAATGTATGCCCATGCGAGACTTGCTCTAAAGATCTTCTTTAGGCATGGTAGCAATTGGGTTATACCTTCCTGTAGCATGACTGGGTAGATGCCATCCGGTCCAGGTGACTTGAAGCCATCAAAAGAGGCCACTGCGTATTGGATGGCTTCATCGTACACAACCAATCTGGCAACCTGCCAGTCATGTTTTGTCACATTAGAGTTGTTATTGCAGTCCCCAGTGCTGGGATTACAAAGTGGCCCTATGTGGATTTGATTTCCCGGAAAGTGAGTCTCAACTAGGACACTGAGTGCCTCTGTATTAGACTCAGTATACGAGCCATCAGGTCTCCGCAGTGAGTCCAGTCGAGCAGTTCGGTCTCTTTTAAGAAACTTGACCAATCTGCTAGTCTCACTGCAGGATTCGATGCTACTGCAGAAGTCTTTATAGGAAACACTTTTCGATTTACGAATTCGTTTCTTATACTCTTTCTGCTTAGCTCGATAAAGAAACCAGTCAGAGTCTAAGTTGCTCCTTAAGGCCCTATTTAGAAGCTTTCTGGAATCCTTGCGCAAGGTTTCAAGACAAGCGTTCCACCAAGGAACGGGAGGTCTATATAACGTTTTTTGTACCGGACATGTTCGTACAAAACTAGAATTTATGACATCGTTCATAACTTGAACGGACGTCTCAATACTTTCTTTGGTACGAATTCTGACAGGAATATTGAGGGAATTCTCAAGTTCATGTCTGAACCGTGCCCAGTTCGTTTTTCTAGGGTTTCTTACCGTCATAGAGGGCAACACCTCTCGGTCAGTATGAAACACGATATACATGTGGTCCGATAAAGAATCTTCTTTAAGAACTTTCCAGTTAAAGATTGACTCTCTCAGTCTACAGTTAGACAAAGTAAGGTCAATCACTTCCTGTCTTCTAGCAGTCACAAAAGTGGGTTTATTACCAGTGATGTGAATGTTCAGATTGGAGGTCATGATGAAGTCAAGGAGTCTGGTACCTCGCGCGTTGCATTTACTGCTGCCCCACACAGTGTGTTGAGCATTAGCGTCACAGCAAAGAATAAGGCCGGTCTCCTCAAAATCACAGTACGATATGAGCTCAACAATTGCCTTTGGCGGAGGAGGCAGTAGTGAGTCATAGGGGAAGTAGCCTGAGGCGACAATCAGATGTTTCCATCCACTATCGCTTTCATAGCTCACTTTGGCTGCCACCAGGTCTTGCCCACAGAATTGGGTTAACTTGGTGACAGCAAAGTGTTTCGATACTATAAGACAGCTTCTAGGCCTTGCGGCTTGCTCATCGTATAGTATGGTTTCACCACGTAGTTCACTAAGACCACAGATGCGTTTGTTATACACCCATGGTTCTTGAATAGCTGTGATGTGAGGTAATGTATGCAACATGGGGAGCCGCTTACCTAGTAAAGCGGTAGCAGCTTTAGAATGTTGCAGATTTATCTGAGTAAATATCATGACAGGATAATTAACTCGTTTCTCATCATATGCCTATTCATTTGGAATTGATTTGGAATTTGATCCGTCCAAAGAATAAGTTTAGATGGTTGTCGTACTTAGATAGCATGACATCTAACGACTTCTGGTCTAAGCCAACAACCAGGGTTGAGCCCTCCTTCTCCTCCGGACCTCGCTCTGGTTTATGGCTATAGATTTTCCATCCGTTCGTTTCGATGCCCTGGTTCTGAGCACGTAGGCAGGCAAACACTTCCGCTGTTTTCCTGATAGGACCAGGTATCCAGCATATTGCTCGCCTGCGTTTGGGTTCGTCTCCGCTGAAAACAGCGAAGCGCGATTTGCCCAAGGGGGGGATTTTAGCAACGGCTGTGGGATTAGTCGTAGGAATAGCCGAACCGACACTTTCCTCTACTTGAATAGGAACCTCTGCGTTGTCGTTATCCTCCTCTAGATTCCTAGCTGTCTCATAAATTTGAGAGATGGAGGGGCACGATATACCCCCTGCTACAGGAGCAGGGAGGTTCATCGTACCAGGGTTGGTTGCGTGGATTGAGGCCTCCAGAATCCTTGCCTCAGCCGCCGAAGCGGGTGGATTGCCACTTCTGTGGGTACCACCTGGAGTAGTTAAATCTTTATGTTGACCCATCGCGGTGGTATAGGGGTTTCTTTAGAGTCTGCCACCCCACCAATAAAAAAGACTATGGTAGTATTTAGTTCATTACTCATCACAAGCCAGTCTGACAAGGGTGACCCTACCAGAAACTTAAAAAAAAAAGTTTCCGTCAGCTTAGCCTTATTGAGTCATTGGAACTTAAGCCCCCACACCACGTCAAGGTAACCACCACGTGGGGGCTTATTCATGATTTTTTTTTGAATTTAGATATTGAATTTTCAATAATTGGGTTTGGTTGTTATTTTTTATGATCACATTTCAGATTTTCCATTTTCATTTATTGATTGAATTTAATTTTTTTTTAACATTTTGAAGTAACGTAATTGGTCTTCTTAACTTTATTCATTTCATTTAAATAATTCATAAAATAAACAACGTGATATGGTGATGATAAACATAATGGTTTAATTATTTAATAGTTGGTTGGGGGAGTATACTGAGACGAACTAAAATGTAGTGAAGTATGTTGTATAGGGGTTATTTAAAATTAGGGCCTAATAAATAACCATGGTCGGGAGGGATTCGATAATGGCCATACCAGAGAGGCGCTTCTTGCTGGTATCCTTCTTTTTTTTCTTTTTTTTAATAACTGTTCTATTCTGATCTTTTCTGTTCTGTTATATTCTCATCATATATTCTTATTCTTTTGTTTGTTTAACTATTTATAGGTGTTTTTATAAATTTTGTGACGTTGTCTAAAAATAAGACGTAGGAGACAAGTACCCATCCCACCTGAGCCTAGCCGGTGCACCAACACACCGAGCGTCTCCACAACAAAACCTTTTCATGTCCTAGCAAAACGTTACATGGCGCCCAACGAAGATGGCTGAGTTTTTTGTTTTAGTTTTTGACTAGTTTTCTCAATTTCCTAAATTTTGTCATCTGGCACCGTCTTTTCATCTTTCTATCTTGAGATTTCAACATAATAATATGATCATAAATATTCTAAAAGTGTTTGATAGTCCTATTAATCGCGGGCCTAGGTAAAATAGCGGTACAGATCATTTACATTCAGAATTCGTATAAAACGCACGTTTACAGAGATTGAATTATGTATAACTTTAGTATTGGGAGAATGATTTCTATTTAACGTTCGTTGTACTCGTTTCACATAAAATATAAAACAAATAATCGGCAAAGTTATACCGTAGTTATAGGTGATTATATAGTTGAAAAATTAAATTTTTTCATACATATGTATTAAAGATATGTACTCAACAGATCAAATATATAATTGTACGATCGTGAAATGTATTATTTATTACCGATTTAATAAAATATATTGTTACGAAAAGATGTAATTTGCCCCATAGTGCAAGCAATCAACAATAATTAATGAGACGCAAGACAAGTCAGCGCACTAAGCATGTGTTAGAAAGAGACGGAAGATTATTCAGCGCACTGAGGCAGTGTGTGAGATAGAGATGGAAGATCACCGCATTAAAACACATGAGTGTGAATGAGATGCCAATAGCATGCGTCATTTTTGAAACGTCATTCTCAAAACAAGTCGAAGCTTGTCGAAACGTGTCGAACTGATGCATGCAGTATATAAGGGAGCCGCATCAGAGGTACAGCACTTCAGTTGTGATTTGATTGTGAACTAGTGCGTCTCGTGATTGAACATTGCTAAGCTAAATTGTATAAATTCAGCAGATGATACAAGTGATTATTCTTTAAGTTGTTATTTAAATAAATAAAGTTAATTAATACTAGTTGCAATAATACCAATTAAAACCAAATATTAGTGTGTTTTTATTTTGTACACAATCCAGCGATACGAACTCGTAGAACAGTTTTCCTTAGACTGAATTTTCGTAACATTGGTGTCAGAAGTGGGATTGTGATACAAAATGGTTAAATTCGAACAACTTAAAGTCGACCAGCTAAAGAAGGATCTGGCGATTCATAATCTTCCAACTGTAGGTACGAAAGTAGAACTACAAAAGCGTCTAATGAATGAATTAGAGAACCAAGGCATTGACCTCGCAGATCACGAGTTTGAAGTGGAAACTGGAACAGCGTCATCGAAAAGTGTGGACACGGAGCAAAAAGTACAGTCCCAAAGCTTTGATTTGAGCCAGTTACTCGGAGCAATACAACAACAGTTTCAAGACAATTCCAAACAGCTCCAAGAATCTGCCAACAAAATGGAACAGAAGCTTCTAGAAAATTCGAAGCAGTTCCAAGAAAATTCGACCAGAATGGAACAGAAACTTCAAGAAAATTCAAATCAACTTAAAACAGAACTACAAGGAAATTCTAATCAGCTCAAATTAGACATGAAGCAAGAACTTCTAGAAAATGCCAACAAAATGGAACAGAAACTTCAGCAACTAGAAAGTTCTAATCAACAGCAAACTGAAATTAAGCACCAGATGCAGGAGCATTCTAAGCAGCTTTTGGAAGCTTCTAATACACTCCATAGAAAAGTGACAGATTTGCACGTGTTGCAGATAAATATACCTACACAGATTGTTTTTAGTGGTACGAGGCTAAAATCACCGATTTACGATGGAACCACAGCGTTCAACATTTTCAAGCTGCAATTTGAGATCACGGCTGTAAGTAATCGATGGAATAATGAGGACAGCATAGCCGCACTTATCGTGGCGCTTAAAGGAGGCGCAGCCGAAGTATTGGAGACTGTTCCAGAAAGTGATCGAAACAGTTATTTAGCGTTATGTCTGCACTGCAACGAAAATACGGCAGTGATCACATGAAGCAAATCTACAGAATGGAACTAAAGTGCCGAATGCAAAGAAATGGTGAAACATTGCAGGCGTATGCAGCAGACGTCGAGAGGCTTGCGCATTTGTCGTATGCAGATTCAACGAGTGATTTCATAGAAAAGTGCAAGATCGAAGCCTTCGTGGACGGCATACGTGATCCGGAAACAAGACGTGCCATAGTGACAATGCCGAAAGTGACATTTACGGAAACTGTAACCACAGCGCTAACACAGGAGACAGCAACTACGTTGTGCCGCCCAGCGCCAAAGATCCGTAAACTAGATGTGAAGAATGAAGACCTACTTCAGGTAATTTGCCATGCATTACAAAATATGGAGCTAAAGGTAAATACTACAACTGTGATACATATGGGCATATGGCACGTGATTGTCGTAAAAAACGCATGCTCTCAATGAATCCATTTGCAAATGAACCGCGATATGAAGAAACTCAGGATCATGTCCAAAATAACGTAAATTTAAATCAATCTTTAAACTAAAACGAGTCAGTTCTGACTCCCATAACCGATTGCCCCAGAATCTCCATTTCACAAATTGCTCGAAAGCCAAATAGCTTAACTGTCGAAGAACTCATTGGCTGCATTCAACAACCTCAGCAGTGGCGAAACTGCTCAGTAACTAATCGCTTACTGTTACTGAATGCACCGCTATCTCAGCTGTCAATTTACAAATTAATTTGTTATTAATATTTTTTATTAAAGTTACATACAACTCTTTAATTGATTAAAAACATATTTCCAATCTAAATTCCATTTTTGTTTATAAATATTTGAGTTAAAATGTCATCGAGAACAAATGCAGCGTAAATGTAGCGTAAAAATTTTATGCTGGAAAAAATGGCGACCGCTCACTAAACATGTTGATGGTAGCATGCCATTCAAGCTCAACAGCTCCACAACTGCTTGCTAAGGATAAAGTAGAGCCACTTGTAGGAATAAGATTACAAACAGCTACAGGTGAAGAGGCCCCTATCAGAGGAAAGATTACCAAGAAAATAACGATTGGTACTACGACAGTTAAGCATGATTTTATTGTGACAGAAATAGTAGACGAAATAATACTTGGCATGGACTCCATGATAAAGACCGGTTTCACACTTGATTTAACAAGAAAAATTTTGAATTATGCCAACACGGAGATCCAACTAAATATTGGTTGTGACCAGAGCCCGGAAATGAAACAAGTTATTGCTTATAAAAATAGAAAAATACCACCTAATTCAGAAGCAATTGTTTGGGTGAAATTAAATGGAGATTGTGGGATAAGCTAGTTGTGGGTTATTGAAGACAAACGGCAAAACTGCCATTGTAAAACATCGAATTGACCCTGTTGATTCTAACCCAATTCGTCAAGCACCAAGAAGGGTACCATTTGCAAAAAGAGACGAAGTATCACATTTGAACCATCTGCGAGTCCATGGAGTTCACCAGTAGTATTGGTGAAAAAGAAGTATGGTTCTGCGTTGATTACCGAAAACTTAATGATGTCACCAAGAAAGTTAGTTATCTACTGCCCAGAATCGATGACACATTGGATACACTATCTAATGCTAAGTGGTTTTCAACGTTGTACTAGCAAAGCGGTTACTGGCACGTAGAAATCGATAAAAAAGATTGAGAGACGACCGCATTTAGTACTGAAGATGGACCATGGCAATTTTTAGTAATGCCATTTGGACTATGCCTAGTATACCTTGATGACATCATTGTTATTTGGAAGGATTTCAACGAACATCTAAGAAATCTAGAGGAAGTATTCCTTCGATTGAAAAATGCGGGTCTACAACTTAGCCCAAAGAAATGCTTACTTTTAAAGAAAGAAGTCAAGTATCTGGGTCATCGAGTTACAACGGAAGGAGTGCATACCGATGAAGATAAAATAGTTGCAGTAAAGGAGTGGCCCAGACCGAAAAATCTACATGATCTACGAAGTTTCTTGGGGCTATGTACATACTACAGGTGATTGGTTCCAGGTTTTGCCAATGTTGCTAGCAGTCTTCATGAGTTGACAAGAAAGAACCGCGCATTTCAATGGAGCGATGATCAAGAAAGGGCATTTTTGAAATTAAAAGATCTATTGTGCTCGGCTCCAATTCTTGCGTATCCAATACCAGGTGAGACATGTATACTTGATACGGATGCAAGTGGATACGGAATAGGCGGAGTTCTCTCTCAAGTGATCAATGGGCAAGAAAAAGTGATCGCATACTACAGTAAAACATTGTCCAAGCCCGAGCGAAATTACTGTGTCACCAGGAGGGAGCTTCTTGCTGTAATTGAAAGTGTGAAAATTTTCCATAAGTATCTGTACGGACAACAATTTCACTTGAGAACCGATCACGCAGCACTACGACGGTTACTTCAGTTCAAAGATCCGAAAGGCCAAATTGCGCGTAGGATAGAACGATTACAGAGTTACGATTTCTCAATCGAACATCGTAAAGGAGGAAATCATGGAAATGCAGATGCTCTGTCACGACGCCCATGTAAACTAGAATGCAGACATTGTTCAAGAGCGGAAAGAAAAGAAAACATAATTCACATTCGTTTGCTAAATGTTTTGCCCGATGAAAATGGACTCCGGAACAAATTCAAATTGATCAAAAGAGTGATCCCGACCTCACAAAAATCATGATGTTCAAGGAACAGCAAAAAAACCATCGTGGGAAGATATAGCTGCCGACAGTCCAATAACTAAAGCCTACTGGGCACAGTGGCAGAGCTTAAAGCTACAAGATGGTTGCTTATATCGTGTATGGGAAAAAGAAGGTGGCACATCCGCTCGAAGTTTGATTGTTGTTCCCAAGTCAAATTAAAAGAAATATTAGCGGAATACCATGGTGGATCTAGTGGTGGTCATTTGGGCATTAATAAAACGGTCGAGAAGGTAAAGAAACGTTTTTATTGGATTGGATGCCAAGAGTCAGTCGCCGATTGGATTCGCAGTTTCCCGCAATGTGTACCAGCAAAAGGACCAACAGTCAGAAGTCGCGGCAGGATGCATCAGTACAACGTGGGAACACCATTCGAGCGTACTGTCATGGATGTCGCCGGGCCGTTTCCAATCAGTGATGCGGGTAATAAGTATGTCATTGTCGTCATCGACTTGTACATTACATTTACATTACATTACATTTAAATTGGTTAGAATAACTCGATGCATTGTTAAATCAAAATTACAATAAAATGTATGTACTGTTGATTTAATAGTATCACGAAAACTAATTTTAATATACACATTTTTTCTTTTTTTTTATTTTATAGACTACTTTTGGAGGATTTTTTTAAAATTTTTGGATCTATAGAAATAAGAAAATAATAAAGCGATATATGGTTATCAAGAGTATTGCCCAAACTAAAATTAGAAACTTTTTTCTATATATACTACACTCTCAGAAATAAATTGTTAATTCTAACAATAAATTAACAATCATATTGGTCAAAATGGCGTTGACAATAATCTATTGTTAATTTATTGTTGTTACCCACAATTGAAATTGATAATTTTTCGAAGTTATTTTTTAACGCACTTCATTTAATTATGACTTGTTTCAAATGTTAAATTGTTATTGGTAATGAAGACTATATTAACAATCGAATTGTTAAAAATAACAATGATGATTCTTAACTCGGCCTACTTCGTAAACATATTTCCATTGTAATTTTTATTTAGGCCAACTGCCTAAATAATGCTTAGAAAATGTTATACAGTAATTTAATAGACTTTTCCTTCACATTTTTCATTAATTTATATAATTTTATAACAGCATCTTTAAAAATATGACAAACAATAATAATATAAATTATGTCGCATTAACTAATTGAATAATTTTGTACAAAACAGTTCTAATGTTATGTTGTAAAATAATTAAAAACAATTAAAATTATACATATATTATTTTAATTGTTATTAATTATTTTACATATTACATATATATTTTATATATTATATGATAAACAATGAGTTTGTCTTCTCAAATTCCATCTGGTCTATATTATGGTTATTATTACACTACCGTGAAACCGTCCGTATCTGAGCTAAACCTCGTTAAAAATTGTCTTTTGTTCTGCTACAGCACTGCAAAGCGTGCGCATTTGCAGCACTTGTTGCAATTGCTACTCCTTGAAACGCACAATGCGCCTCCTATTCGCGACGCTTTGTGGTTTTCGTTCTTCGTCTTCTCAAATTGCTCATAGCTGGATCTGAAAGACAATGTATATAGGTAAATAAACCACTGTAGAGAAATTTATATATTTAGGTATTTTTATAGCAGGCTATACATTTTGTCATTTTATTAAAATCATTTGTAAGCTATTTTTTTTTTATAACAAGTAATATATGAATCCACTTGTTAAAATAATATGATTTTTTTTTTTGTAGGCGCTGTTTTATTTTGCTGTTTAGAATTGAAAACAATTCTACTGAACATTTCTTAAATGAAAATCACATAAGCATCAATTTTGAAGAAACTGTATAAAAAGGGCGAATTGAGTTCGATTCGATACAGCGAAATTTTGAAGTGTGATAGTTAACATTGTGAAAAAAGTTATTATTTTGTGTTTCCTCAAACATATTTTTTTTATTGTGTTTCCTTAAAGTTTATTTAAATTGGCGGAATATTTAAGAGCGTTGTACACACGTTGTATATATTTCCCAGCAATTTTAATTGGTGAGTTAGTGATGAAGTGTTGAGTTGTGTGAAAGCTTGACCATTAAATGGTTACCCAGTACTGAAAATACATTTTATTTCCAGCTGGGAACACATTTTTATTCGTCTCAAAAATTCGTTATTGCAATTAACTGCATACGATATACATCAGTGGTTGCTGAAGAAGGGAAACATCAATATTTTCAAAAGTCTACACACTATTTCGAAGTATTCTACGTATCCTGTTTTTTTGTATTAAAAAACCAATGTTGAATTTGAACATTGTTTTCAAAACATTTTTTTTACCAACAGATTTTTTTAAAAATAATTTCCTTCTTAACCAGCTTTTTTAAAAGCTATAAAGAGATTTCTGAAGTTGCTGGATTGCTCATTTGATGAGTGTTCACTTTATTTTTTTTTGTTTTTACTTTGAAATTTGTTCAAGTGTTACATATTTCTTCGTTTTTAATTAATTTTTTAATTATATTTTTCTTTAAAAATCTGTACAAATTCTATCAATTCATTCAGTAAATCAATTCAGAAGGGGGTAATTCTCCAAAATTTAATTATTTTTTTCTAACCCACCATATAGCCGAGAGAACTGTGCACAATTCTTCGGAACTGACACAAAAGGGTGAGTCATGTTTTTTTTTTAATCTAGATATTGAATTTTCAATAATTTGGTTTAGTTGTTATTTTTTATTATCACATTTGAGATTTTCCATTTTCATTTATTGATTGAATTTAATTTTTTTTTACTTTTTGAAGTAACGTAATTGCTCTTCTTAACTTTATTCATTTCATTTAAATAATTCATAAAATAAACAACGTGATATGGTGATGATAAACATAATGGTTTAATTATTTAATAGTTGGGTGGGAGAGTATTCTGAGACAAACTAAAATGTAAGCAATGGTGAAGTAAGTTGTATAGGGGTTATTTAAAATTAGGGCCTAATAAATAACCATGGTCGGGAGGGATTCGATAATGGCCATACCAGAGAGGCGCTTCTTGCTGGTATCCTTCTTTTTTTTTTAATAACTGTTCTATTCTGATCTTTTCTGTTCTGTTATATTCTCATCATATAATCTTATTCTTTTGTTTGTTTAACTATTTATAGGTGTTTTTATAAATTTTGTGACGTTGTCTAAAAATAAGACGTAGGAGACAAGTACCCATCCCACCTGAGCCTAGCCGGTGCACCAACTTTTTTTTTTTTTTTTTAATGTGGGATAAAAAATAGAGCCACAGCACTCAGACAGGGTTATATCCATTGTGCTGTGACCCAGTTCCCTGGTTTTTAATGATACTTCTTAGATTCATTATTGAATCTAAGAAGGCTATTGTGTGATAGAGAGTGAAGCTGATCCTCTCTCATCAAGTCTGTGCCAAAGATCTGCCTTCTTATTCTAGAAAATGCTGGACAGTCACAGAGATAGTGCTCTGTGGTGCCAGTTTCTTCGTAGCAGGCAGAACATAAGGCGCTTTCGGCCAGGCCGATTGCGTTCATGTGTTTTTCACATGCGTTGTGTCCCGTTAGAAGTCCCGTCAGTTTTCTGCACTCCTTTCGACTTAAGGAAAGTAGAAACGAGGCCGATCTTTTGGTTATCGTCGGTGTCATGAGCTTGGAGAATCTGCATTTCGTCTCATTTAGCCATCTGCTCTTGTGTGCGGAGGCGACCCAAGAGCTGATGACGAATTTCCCCGTAGATGCAGGTAGTCCAAGCACAGGTTCTGGTCCAAATGGATTATCCTCAGATCCAGCACGAGCTAGTTCGTCAGATGTTTCATTGCCCGAAACTCCTTTATGGCCCGGCACCCAAATCAGTTTCAGTGTATTGTATTTACCAACACAATTGAGACGTGATCTGCATTGACGTACAATTTTGGATGTGATGACCTGGTTGTTCAAAGCCATAAGAGCAGCCTGACTATCGCTGCAAACTGATATAGCCCTGTTCTGCCATCTATTATCCGCAATGTAGTCCATAGCCATAAGTATAGCATAGACTTCGGCTTGAAATACCGAGGCATTGTCGCCTAAGGCGAAGTGAAGTCTGCGGTCATCCGGTTCCACAAAACACTCCAGCACCAGATCCCTGATCGGTTCTGGAGCCGTCTGTGAAAATGCGGTGTGACCCTCTACCTGGCTCACAGTCAGGCGTTAGCCAGTCTTGAATGTCAGGTTGGCAGACCTCAAAATTTCGTCTTGGTAATATTTCTGTTATCATTGCATCAGAGGGCATCTCCAGTAGACAGGTGTCTAATGGAGTGTCAAGTGCAATATCAGAGATATTCCAGGGAACATTAAACCAGAAACCACCTCGTTTTAGTCTCCAGCAGCCTTTCATGGCTTCGCCTCTGATGAAGATGTCAAGTGGTGGTAGGTTTAAGATTGCATTCAGTGCTGGACCAGGTGTAGTGGGAAAGGCACCCGTAACACCCAGACACACAGTTCTCTGAATCTTGGCAAGACTAGTTGTCACGCATTTTCGCGACAGCTTGTTCCACCAGACTACCGATGCATATGATATCATCGGTCTTATCATTGCCGTGTAAATCCATAAGGTTTTGCTCGGCGATAGTCCCCATGTCTTCCCAAAAATTCCTCTGCATTGCCAGAAGGCATTCAATGCTCGCGAAATTTTATTTTCAACATGTTTTGTCCAAAGTAGTTTACTATCTAGAGTTAAGCCCAGATATTTTACTTCGTTAGACAGAGGAATAGTGACACCCTTAAGTACTGGTAGAGATAATCCTGTCATTATTCTTTTCCTAGTGAAGAGAACATTCCCTGTTTTGTGAGGGTTGACGGAAAGTCCGTTTGCAGTACACCAGCTGTCAATTCGGTTCAACGAGTTTTGTGTTTTAACACAGACCTCATTGAGGGAAAAGCCTGTGGCAAGAATGGCAACATCATCTGCATAGGCCTGGGAATAGACACCTGGTCCATCGAGATCGTTGACTAGAGAGTCAACCAGCATACACCAGAGCAGGGGAGAGAGAACGCCTCCTTGAGGACAACCTCTATTCAAACCTGCCATAATATACTGACCGCACTCCGCCTCAGAAGTGATGGTCCTAAACATTAGCATTGACCTTAGCCATTTGACCAATGTTTCATCTATTCCATGCCTTCTAGCTGCGTCACACATTCCATCAAAAGTCGCATTATCAAAAGCACCCTCGATGTCAACAAATATGCCCATCACGTACATCTTCCTCTGAAAAGCATGCTCGATCCGGCCAACCAAATGTTGCAATGCTGTTTCACAGGATTTTCCACGTTGGTAGGCATGTTGTCTTGATGAACTAGTCTTTCTAGACACTTTAGTATGAAGGACATCATACTAATGGGTCTGAAGCTCTTGGCTATGGAATAGTCTTCTCTTCCAACTTTAGGAATGAAGGCTACTTTAACTAAACGCCAGGATGTCGGAATGTATGCCCATGCGAGACTTGCTCTAAAGATCTTCTTTAGGCATGGTAGCAATTGGGTTATACCTTCCTGTAGCATGACTGGGTAGATGCCATCCGGTCCAGGTGACTTGAAGCCATCAAAAGAGGCCACTGCGTATTGGATGGCTTCATCGTACACAACCAATCTGGCAACCTGCCAGTCATGTTTTGTCACATTAGAGTTGTTATTGCAGTCCCCAGTGCTGGGATTACAAAGTGGCCCTATGTGGATTTGATTTCCCGGAAAGTGAGTCTCAACTAGGACACTGAGTGCCTCTGTATTAGACTCAGTATACGAGCCATCAGGTCTCCGCAGTGAGTCCAGTCGAGCAGTTCGGTCTCTTTTAAGAAACTTGACCAATCTGCTAGTCTCACTGCAGGATTCGATGATACTGCAGAAGTCTTTATAGGAAACACTTTTCGATTTACGAATTCGTTTCTTATACTCTTTCTGCTTAGCTCGATAAAGAAACCAGTCAGAGTCTAAGTTGCTCCTTAAGGCCCTATTTAGAAGCTTTCTGGAATCCTTGCGCAAGGTTTCAAGACAAGCGTTCCACCAAGGAACGGGAGGTCTATATAACGTTTTTTGTACCGGACATGTTCGTACAAAACTAGAATTTATGACATCGTTCATAACTTGAACGGACGTCTCAATACTTTCTTTGGTACGAATTCTGACAGGAATATTGAGGGAATTCTCAAGTTCATGTCTGAACCGTGCCCAGTTCGTTTTTCTAGGGTTTCTTACCGTCATAGAGGGCAACACCTCACGGTCAGTATGAAACACGATATACATGTGGTCCGATAAAGAATCTTCTTTAAGAACTTTCCAGTTAAAGATTGACTCTCTCAGTCTACAGTTAGACAAAGTAAGGTCAATCACTTCCTGTCTTCTAGCAGTCACAAAAGTGGGTTTATTACCAGTGATGTGAATGTTCAGATTGGAGGTCATGATGAAGTCAAGGAGTCTGGTACCTCGCGCGTTGCATTTACTGCTGCCCCACACAGTGTGTTGAGCATTAGCGTCACAGCAAAGAATAAGGCCGGTCTCCTTAAGATCACAGTACGATATGAGCTCAACAATTGCCTTTGGCGGAGGAGGCAGTAGTGAGTCATAGGGGAAGTAGCCTGAGGCGACAATCAGATGTTTCCATCCACTATCGCTTTCATAGCTCACTTTGGCTGCCACCAGGTCTTGCCCACAGAATTGGGTTAACTTGGTGACAGCAAAGTGTTTCGATACTATAAGACAGCTTCTAGGCCTTGCGGCTTGCTCATCGTATAGTATGGTTTCACCACGTAGTTCACTAAGACCACAGATGCGTTTGTTATACACCCATGGTTCTTGAATAGCTGTGATGTGAGGTAATGTATGCAACTTGGGGAGCCGCTTACCTAGTAAAGCGGTAGCAGCTTTAAATGTTGCAGATTTATCTGAGTAAATATCATGACAGGATAATTAACTCGTTTCTCATCATATGCCTATTCATTTGGAATTGATTTGGAATTTGATCCGTCCAAAGAATAAGTTTAGATGGTTGTCGTACTTAGATAGCATGACATCTAACGACTTCTGGTCTAAGCCAACAACCAGGGTTGAGCCCTCCTTCTCCTCCGGACCTCGCTCTGGTTTATGGCTATAGATTTTCCATCCGTTCGTTTCGATGCCCTGGTTCTGAGCACGTAGGCAGGCAAACACTTCCGCTGTTTTCCTGATAGGACCAGGTATCCAGCATATTGCTCGCCTGCGTTTGGGTTCGTCTCCGCTGAAAACAGCGAAGCGCGATTTGCCCAAGGGGGGGATTTTAGCAACGGCTGTGGGATTAGTCGTAGGAATAGCCGAACCGACACTTTCCTCTACTTGAATAGGAACCTCTGCGTTGTCGTTATCCTCCTCTAGATTCCTAGCTGTCTCATAAATTTGAGAGATGGAGGGGCACGATATACCCCCTGCTACAGGAGCAGGGAGGTTCATCGTACCAGGGTTGGTTGCGTGGATTGAGGCCTCCAGAATCCTTGCCTCAGCCGCCGAAGCGGGTGGATTGCCACTTCTGTGGGTACCACCTGGAGTAGTTAAATCTTTATGTTGACCCATCGCGGTGGTATAGGGGTTTCTTTAGAGTCTGCCACCCCACCAATAAAAAAGACTATGGTAGTATTTAGTTCATTACTCATCACAAGCCAGTCTGACAAGGGTGACCCTACCAGAAACTTAAAAAAAAAAGTTTCCGTCAGCTTAGCCTTATTGAGTCATTGGAACTTAAGCCCCCACACCACGTCAAGGTAACCACCACGTGGGGGCTTATTCATGATTTTTTTTTTGAATTTAGATATTGAATTTTCAATAATTGGGTTTGGTTGTTATTTTTTATGATCACATTTCAGATTTTCCATTTTCATTTATTGATTGAATTTAATTTTTTTTTAACATTTTGAAGTAACGTAATTGCTCTTCTTAACTTTATTCATTTCATTTAAATAATTCATAAAATAAACAACGTGATATGGTGATGATAAACATAATGGTTTAATTATTTAATAGTTGGTTGGGGGAGTATACTGAGACGAACTAAAATGTAGTGAAGTAAGTTGTATAGGGGTTATTTAAAATTAGGGCCTAATAAATAACCATGGTCGGGAGGGATTCGATAATGGCCATACCAGAGAGGCGCTTCTTGCTGGTATCCTTCTTTTTTTTCATTTTTTTTTAATAACTGTTCTATTCGGATCTTTTCTGTTCTGTTATATTCTCATCATATAATCTTATTCTTTTGTTTGTTTAACTATTTATAGGTGTTTTTATAAATTTTGTGACGTTGTCTAAAAATAAGACGTAGGAGACAAGTACCCATCCCACCTGAGCCTAGCCGGTGCACCAACTTTTTTTTTTTTTTTTTTTTAATGTGGGATAAAAAATAGAGCCACAGCACTCAGACAGGGTTATATCCATTGTGCTGTGACCCAGTTCCCTGGTTTTTAATGATACTTCTTAGATTCATTATTGAATCTAAGAAGGCTATTGTGTGATAGAGAGTGAAGCTGATCCTCTCTCATCAAGTCTGTGCCAAAGATCTGCCTTCTTATTCTAGAAAATGCTGGACAGTCACAGAGATAGTGCTCTGTGGTGCCAGTTTCTTCGTAGCAGGCAGAACATAAGGCGCTTTCGGCCAGGCCGATTGCGTTCATGTGTTTTTCACATGCGTTGTGTCCCGTTAGAAGTCCCGTCAGTTTTCTGCACTCCTTTCGACTTAAGGAAAGTAGAAACGAGGCCGATCTTTTGGTTATCGTCGGTGTCATGAGCTTGGAGAATCTGCATTTCGTCTCATTTAGCCATCTGCTCTTGTGTGCGGAGGCGACCCAAGAGCTGATGACGAATTTCCCCGTAGATGCAGGTAGTCCAAGCACAGGTTCTGGTCCAAATGGATTATCCTCAGATCCAGCACGAGCTAGTTCGTCAGATGTTTCATTGCCCGAAACTCCTTTATGGCCCGGCACCCAAATCAGTTTCAGTGTATTGTATTTACCAACACAATTGAGACGTGATCTGCATTGACGTACAATTTTGGATGTGATGACCTGGTTGTTCAAAGCCATAAGAGCAGCCTGACTATCGCTGCAAACTGATATAGCCCTGTTCTGCCATCTATTATCCGCAATGTAGTCCATAGCCATAAGTATAGCATAGACTTCGGCTTGAAATACCGAGGCATTGTCGCCTAAGGCGAAGTGAAGTCTGCGGTCATCCGGTTCCACAAACACTCCAGCACCAGATCCCTGATCGGTTCTGGAGCCGTCTGTGAAAATGCGGTGTGACCCTCTACCTGGCTCACAGTCAGGCGTTAGCCAGTCTTGAATGTCAGGTTGGCAGACCTCAAAATTTCGTCTTGGTAATATTTCTGTTATCATTGCATCAGAGGGCATCTCCAGTAGACAGGTGTCTAATGGAGTGTCAAGTGCAATATCAGAGATATTCCAGGGAACATTAAACCAGAAACCACCTCGTTTTAGTCTCCAGCAGCCTTTCATGGCTTCGCCTCTGATGAAGATGTCAAGTGGTGGTAGGTTTAAGATTGCATTCAGTGCTGGACCAGGTGTAGTGGGAAAGGCACCCGTAACACCCAGACACACAGTTCTCTGAATCTTGGCAAGACTAGTTGTCACGCATTTTCGCGACAGCTTGTTCCACCAGACTACCGATGCATATGATATCATCGGTCTTATCATTGCCGTGTAAATCCATAAGGTTTTGCTCGGCGATAGTCCCCATGTCTTCCCAAAAATTCCTCTGCATTGCCAGAAGGCATTCAATGCTCGCGAAATTTTATTTTCAACATGTTTTGTCCAAAGTAGTTTACTATCTAGAGTTAAGCCCAGATATTTTACTTCGTTAGACAGAGGAATAGTGACACCCTTAAGTACTGGTAGAGATAATCCTGTCATTATTCTTTTCCTAGTGAAGAGAACATTCCCTGTTTTGTGAGGGTTGACGGAAAGTCCGTTTGCAGTACACCAGCTGTCAATTCGGTTCAACGAGTTTTGTGTTTTAACACAGACCTCATTGAGGGAAAAGCCTGTGGCAAGAATGGCAACATCATCTGCATAGGCCTGGGAATAGACACCTGGTCCATCGAGATCGTTGACTAGAGAGTCAACCAGCATACACCAGAGCAGGGGAGAGAGAACGCCTCCTTGAGGACAACCTCTATTCAAACCTGCCATAATATACTGACCGCACTCCGCCTCAGAAGTGATGGTCCTAAACATTAGCATTGACCTTAGCCATTTGACCAATGTTTCATCTATTCCATGCCTTCTAGCTGCGTCACACATTCCATCAAAAGTCGCATTATCAAAAGCACCCTCGATGTCAACAAATATGCCCATCACGTACATCTTCCTCTGAAAAGCATGCTCGATCCGGCCAACCAAATGTTGCAATGCTGTTTCACAGGATTTTCCACGTTGGTAGGCATGTTGTCTTGATGAACTAGTCTTTCTAGACACTTTAGTATGAAGGACATCATACTAATGGGTCTGAAGCTCTTGGCTATGGAATAGTCTTCTCTTCCAACTTTAGGAATGAAGGCTACTTTAACTAAACGCCAGGATGTCGGAATGTATGCCCATGCGAGACTTGCTCTAAAGATCTTCTTTAGGCATGGTAGCAATTGGGTTATACCTTCCTGTAGCATGACTGGGTAGATGCCATCCGGTCCAGGTGACTTGAAGCCATCAAAAGAGGCCACTGCGTATTGGATGGCTTCATCGTACACAACCAATCTGGCAACCTGCCAGTCATGTTTTGTCACATTAGAGTTGTTATTGCAGTCCCCAGTGCTGGGATTACAAAGTGGCCCTATGTGGATTTGATTTCCCGGAAAGTGAGTCTCAACTAGGACACTGAGTGCCTCTGTATTAGACTCAGTATACGAGCCATCAGGTCTCCGCAGTGAGTCCAGTCGAGCAGTTCGGTCTCTTTTAAGAAACTTGACCAATCTGCTAGTCTCACTGCAGGATTCGATGCTACTGCAGAAGTCTTTATAGGAAACACTTTTCGATTTACGAATTCGTTTCTTATACTCTTTCTGCTTAGCTCGATAAAGAAACCAGTCAGAGTCTAAGTTGCTCCTTAAGGCCCTATTTAGAAGCTTTCTGGAATCCTTGCGCAAGGTTTCAAGACAAGCGTTCCACCAAGGAACGGGAGGTCTATATAACGTTTTTTGTACCGGACATGTTCGTACAAAACTAGAATTTATGACATCGTTCATAACTTGAACGGACGTCTCAATACTTTCTTTGGTACGAATTCTGACAGGAATATTGAGGGAATTCTCAAGTTCATGTCTGAACCGTGCCCAGCTCGTTTTTCTAGGGTTTCTTACCGTCATAGAGGGCAACACCTCTCGGTCAGTATGAAACACGATATACATGTGGTCCGATAAAGAATCTTCTTTAAGAACTTTCCAGTTAAAGATTGACTCTCTCAGTCTACAGTTAGACAAAGTAAGGTCAATCACTTCCTGTCTTCTAGCAGTCACAAAAGTGGGTTTATTACCAGTGATGTGAATGTTCAGATTGGAGGTCATGATGAAGTCAAGGAGTCTGGTACCTCGCGCGTTGCATTTACTGCTGCCCCACACAGTGTGTTGAGCATTAGCGTCACAGCAAAGAATAAGGCCGGTCTCCTTAAAATCACAGTACGATATGAGCTCAACAATTGCCTTTGGCGGAGGAGGCAGTAGTGAGTCATAGGGGAAGTAGCCTGAGGCGACAATCAGATGTTTCCATCCACTATCGCTTTCATAGCTCACTTTGGCTGCCACCAGGTCTTGTCACAGAATTGGGTTAACTTGGTGACAGCAAAGTGTTTCGATACTATAAGACAGCTTCTAGGCCTTGCGGCTTGCTCATCGTATAGTATGGTTTCACCACGTAGTTCACTAAGACCACAGATGCGTTTGTTATACACCCATGGTTCTTGAATAGCTGTGATGTGAGGTAATGTATGCAACATGGGGGCCGCTTACCTAGTAAAGCGGTAGCAGCTTTAGAATGTTGCAGATTTATCTGAGTAAATATCATGACAGGATAATTAACTCGTTTCTCATCATATGCCTATTCATTTGGAATTGATTTGGAATTTGATCCGTCCAAAGAATAAGTTTAGATGGTTGTCGTACTTAGATAGCATGACATCTAACGACTTCTGGTCTAAGCCAACAACCAGGGTTGAGCCCTCCTTGTCCTCCGGACCTCGCTCTGGTTTATGGCTATAGATTTTCCATCCGTTCGTTTCGATGCCCTGGTTCTGAGCACGTAGGCAGGCAAACACTTCCGCTGTTTTCCTGATAGGACCAGGTATCCAGCATATTGCTCGCCTGCGTTTGGGTTCGTCTCCGCTGAAAACAGCGAAGCGCGATTTGCCCAAGGAGGGGATTTTAGCAACGGCTGTGGCAATCCAATCGAAATTGGCTTGAGATGAGCATAGCACCTTCATGATGCCATCACTCTTCTTATAGCCTTTTGCGTTTGCACTGACACCGCCGGTGCTGACTAGCCGCCAAAAATGATCGGTGCAGTGTTTTACTTCTGCATCATTCATCTTTTGCTCCTTCCCCAATTTGCCAATAATCGCAACCGGAAGAGCTTTGCGAGCAGCATCACGATATGATACTGCTAGCCTACCTCTGCCAGTGGATGTTGAGGGCAGTTCATCCGCAGCCGATCCGGAATATGAAGCACCAGTGCTCTTGCTTGTTGAAGCAATATCACTGGAAACTGTCGAGTTCTGGGAGTTACGGGGTTTCGCAGTAGCAGTGAAGGTTTTAAACTTCTTGCCTTGCGCTTCTCAGGTGCATTGGCAGCCACAACAGCAGCAGCGGATGGTCCGGCTTCAGTCGGAGTAACCTCCACCGATCTATCGCGTTTTGCTGTGGTAGCTGGGGAAGACAAAGCTCCAGCGTCGCCTTTAGCCTTTTCAGCCTCTTTGCGATCTTTCGCTTTATTCTTCCTTCTCCTACTCACCTGGGCATCGGAAAACCTGACCTCCGTATTCAGAGATCCGGGTCCGGTCTCCAATGGAAGTTTAGCTTCCAGTTGGGTGTCGGTCTCTCAAGGATTAGATGCTGGTAAGACACCACTTTCCTTTGATCGACCCATGTTTCCAAATACTTGACAGAAAGGAGCCCTGAGAGGAAACAACACTGTCGAGCAGCCATACAGTGGAGGATTAGTCGTAGGCATAGCCGAACCGACACTTTCCTCTACTTGTATGGGAACCGCTGCGTTGTCGTTATCCTCCTCTAGATTCCTAGCTGTCTCATAAATTTGGGAGATGGAGGGGCACGATGAACCCCCTGCTACAGGAGCAGAGAGGTTCATCGTACCAGGGTTGGTTGCGTGGATTGAGGCCTCCAGAATCCTTGCCTCAGCCGCCGAAGCGGGTGGATTGCCACTTTTGTGGGTACCACCTGGAGTAGTTAAGTCTTTATGTTGACCCATCGCGGTGGTATAGGGGTTTCTTTAGAGTCTGCCACCCCACCAATAAAAAAGACTATTTAGTTCATTACTCATCACAAAAAAAAAGTTTCCGTCAGCTTAGCCTTATTGAGTCATTGTAACTTAAGCCCCCACACCACGTCAAGGTAACCACCACGTGGGGGTTGCACCAACACACCGAGCGTCTCCACAACAACACCTTTTCATGTCCTAGCAAAACGTTACATGGCGCCCAACGAAAATGGCTGAGTTTTTATACCCTACACTAAGAGTGAAAGGGTATATTCAGTTTGGTACGCCGTTTGTAACACCCAGAAGGATTTAGCGATGTCCGTCTGTCTGTCTGTCTGTTGAAATCCCTACTAGTTTTAAAATTGAAGAGCTAGATAAATGAAACATATAACTTAGATTACTAATATACCTACGCTGTATGTGCGAGATCGGTCCATTGTGACCTATGATCCGACCACTTATGATCAAATACCTCATATAAAATGTACATATAAAGATCAATTTTTATGTATACGTGCTTAGGTAAACTTTTTTGGTCAAATATATATTGACATCATGCTCAAATACATGATAATGTTTTCCGGCGAAAACACTTGTGGTTCACAAAAAAAAAAATCGAAATTCGGTACACCTACCCATTTGTAAATATGGGTATCAAATGAATGGAAATTCTTCAACGATTGAATGTTTGTAGTTATTTTCATGATTCGTATATCCTGGTGACCTATATATCACTTTGAATGGTAACCACACATATGTGCAGGGTATTTATCCTAACTATCATAATTACACCTACTTTAAAATTTCCCATGTGATCTAACCTTCCCAACTGGTTTTGTTTCTGTTTTAGTTTTCTCAATTTTCTAAATTTTGTCATCTGGCACCGTCTTTTCATCTTTCTATCTTGAGATTTCAACATAATAATATGATCATAAATATTCTAAAAGTGTTTGATAGTCCTATTAATCGCGGGCCTAGGTAAAATGTAGCGGTACAGATAATTTACATTCAGAAATTCGTATAAAACGCACGTTTACAGAGATTGAATTATTTAGTATGATTTCTATTTAAATATAGTCAAAAGAAAACGTTGTACTCGTTTCACATAAAATATAAAACACATAATCGGCAAAGTTATACCGTAGTTAGAGGTGATTATATAGTTGAAAAATTAAATTTTTTCATACATATGTATTAAAGATATGTATAAAAGATACTCAACATATCAAATATATAATTGTACGATCGTGAAATGTATTATTTATTACCGATTTAATAAAATATATTTTATTACATTTGGTTAGGAAACACCCCAATTAGTGTCGATTATTATATATTTATTAATTCAATAACACTTTACTCTAGCAACGAGAAAAAATATTCGTATGGGGATATCCCAATCTTCAATGTAATATAAATCGTGTATGCTGATTTTGACTGACTGCATACTCAGTTTTTTGTTATTACGTAACATATTTATGAAACATATTTAATAAAATGTATGTACTGTTGATTTAATAGTATCACGAAACTAATTTTAATATACACATTTTTTCTTTTTTTTTATTTTATAGACTACTTTTGGAGGATTTTTTTAAAATTTTTGGATCTATAGACATAAGAAAATAATAAAGCGATATATGGTTATCAAGAGTATTGCCCAAACTAAAATTAGAAACTTTTTTCTATATATACTACACTCTCAGAAATAAATTGTTAATTCTAACAATAAATTAACAATCATATTGGTCAAAATGGCGTTGACAATAATCTATTGTTAATTTATTGTTGTTATCCACAATTGAAATTGATAATTTTTCGAAGTTATTTTTTAACGCACTTCATTTAATTATGACTTGTTTCAAATGTTAAATTGTTATTGGTAATGAAGACTATATTAACAATCGAATTGTTAAAAATAACAATGATGATTCTTAACTCGGCCTACTTCGTAAACATATTTCCATTGTAATTTTTATTTAGGCCAACTGCCTAAATAATGCTTAGAAAATGTTATACAGTAATTTAATAGACTTTTCCTTCACATTTTTCATTAATTTATATAATTTTATAACAGCATCTTTAAAAATATGACAAACAATAATAATATAAATTATGTCGCATTAACTAATTGAATAATTTTGTACAAAACAGTTCTAATGTTATGTTGTAAAATAATTAAAAACAATTAAAATTATACATATATTATTTTAATTGTTATTAATTATTTTACATATTACATATATATTTTATATATTATATGATAAACAATGAGTTTGTCTTCTCAAATTCCATCTGGTCTATATTATGGTTATTATTACACTACCGTGAAACCGTCCGTATCTGAGCTAAACCTCGTTAAAAATTGTCTTTTGTTCTGCTTCAGCACTGCAAAGCGTGCGCATTTGCAGGACTTGTTGCAATTGCTACTCCTTGAAACGCACAATGCGCCTCCTATTCGCGACGCTTTGTGGTTTTCGTTCTTCGTCTTCTCAAATTGCTCATAGCTGGATCTGAAAGACAATGTATATAGGTAAATAAACCACTGTAGAGAAATTTATATATTTAGGTATTTTTATAGCAGGCTATACATTTTGTCATTTTATTAAAATCATTTGTAAGCTATTTTTTTTATAACAAGTAATATATGAATCCACTTGTTAAAATAATATGATTTTTTTTTTGGTAGGCGCTGTTTTATTTTGCTGTTTAGAATTGAAAACAATTCTACTGAACATTTCTTAAATGAAAATCACATAAGCATCAATTTTGAAGAAACTGTATAAAAAGGGCGAATTGAGTTCGATTCGATACAGCGAAATTTTGAAGTGTGATAGTTAACATTGTGAAAAAAGTTATTATTTTGTGTTTCCTCAAACATATTTTTTTTATTGTGTTTCCTTAAAGTTTATTTAAATTGGTGGAATATTTAAGAGCGTTGTACACACGTTGTATATATTTCCCAGCAATTTTAATTGGTGAGTTAGTGATGAAGTGTTGAGTTGTGTGAAAGCTTGACCATTAAATGGTTACCCAGTACTGAAAATACATTTTATTTCCAGCTGGGAACACATTTTTATTCGTCTCAAAAATTCGTTATTGCAATTAACTGCATACGATATACATCAGTGGTTGCTGAAGAAGGGAAACATCAATATTTTCACAAGTCTACACACTATTTCGAAGTATTCTACGTATCCTGTTTTTTTGTTTGTTTTGTATTAAAAAACCAATGTTGAATTTGAACATTGTTTTCAAAACATTTTTTTTACCAACAGATTTTTTTAAAAATTATTTTCATTCTTAACCAGCTTTTTTAAAAGCTATAAAGAGATTTGTGAAGTTGCTGGATTGCTCATTTGATGAGTGTTCACTTTATTTTTTTTTGTTTTTACTTTGAAATTTGTTCAAGTGTTACATATTTCTTCGTTTTTAATTAATTTTTTAATTATATTTTTCTTTAAAAATCTGTACAAATTCTATCAATTCATTCAGTAAATCAATTCAGAAGGGGGTAATTCTCCAAAATTTAATTATTTTTTTCTAACCCACCATATAGCCGAGAGAACTGTGCACAATTCTTCGGAACTGACACAAAAGGGTGAGTCATGTTTTTTTTTAATCTAGATATTGAATTTTCAATAATTTGGTTTAGTTGTTATTTTTTATTATCACATTTGAGATTTTCCATTTTCATTTATTGATTGAATTTATTTTTTTTTTACTTTTTGAAGTAACGTAATTGCTCTTCTTAACTTTATTCATTTCATTTAAATAATTCATAAAATAAACAACGTGATATGGTGATGATAAACATAATGGTTTAATTATTTAATAGTTGGGTGGGAGAGTATTCTGAGACAAACTAAAATGTAAGCAATGGTGAAGTAAGTTGTATAGGGGTTATTTAAAATTAGGGCCTAATAAATAACCATGGTCGGGAGGGATTCGATAATGGCCATACCAGAGAGGCGCTTCTTGCTGGTATCCTTCTTTTTTTTCTTTTTTTTTAATAACTGTTCTATTCTGATCTTTTCTGTTCTGTTATATTCTCATCATATAATCTTATTCTTTTGTTTGTTTAACTATTTATAGGTGTTTTTATAAATTTTGTGACGTTGTCTAAAAATAAGACGTAGGAGACAAGTACCCATCCCACCTGAGCCTAGCCGGTGCACCAACACACCGAGCGTCTCCACAACAACACCTTTTCATGTCCTAGCAAAACGTTACATGGCGCCCAACGAAGATGGCTGAGTTTTTATACCCTACACTAAGAGTGAAAGGGTATATTCAGTTTGGTACGCCGTTTGTAACACCCAGAAGGAAGCATCTCCGGTATGGAAAAGTATATATATTCTTGATCAGCATGACCTCCTGAGTCGATTTAGCGATGTCCGTCTGTCTGTCTGTCTGTTGAAATCCCTACTAGTTTTAAAATTGAAGAGCTAGATAAATGAAACATATAACTTAGATTACTAATATACCTACGCTGTATGTGCGAGATCGGTCCATTGTGACCTATGATCCGACCACTTATGATCAAATACCTCATATAAAATGTACATATAAAGATCAATTTTTATGTATACGTGCTTAGGTAAACTTTTTTGGTCAAATATATATTGACATCATGCTCAAATACATGATAATGTTTTCCGGCGAAAAGACTTGTGGTTCACAAAAAAAAAAAATCGAAATTCGGTACACCTACCCATTTGTAAATATGGGTATCAAATGAATGGAAATTCTTCAACGATTGAATGTTTGTAGTTATTTTCAGGATTCGTATATCCTGGTGACCTATATATCACTTTGAATGGTAACCACACATATGTGCAGGGTATTTATCCTAACTATCATAATTACACCTACTTTAAAATTTCCCATGTGATCTAACCTTCCCAACTGGTTTTGTTTCTGTTTTAGTTTTCTCAATTTTCTAAATTTTGTCATCTGGCACCGTCTTTTCATCTTTCTATCTTGAGATTTCAACATAATAATATGATCATAAATATTCTAAAAGTGTTTGATAGTCCTATTAATCGCGGGCCTAGGTAAAATGTAGCGGTACAGATCATTTACATTCAGAAATTCGTATAAAACGCACGTTTACAGAGATTGTATTATTTATAACTTTAGTATTGGGAGTATGATTTCTATTTAAATATAGTCAAAAGAAAACGTTGTACTCGTTTCACATAAAATATAAAACACATAATCGGCAAAGTTATACCGTAGTTATAGGTGATTATATAGTTGAAAAATTAAATTTTTTCATACATATGTATTAAAACCTTGTACTCAACAGATCAAATATATAATTGTACGATCGTGAAATGTAAATGTATTTATTACCGATTTAATAAAATATATTTTTTTACATTTGGTTAGGAAACACCCAAATTAGTGTCGAT
Organism: Dryomyza anilis; assembly: GCA_951804985.1. NCBI lineage: Eukaryota > Metazoa > Arthropoda > Insecta > Diptera > Dryomyzidae > Dryomyza > Dryomyza anilis. The sequence continues at coordinate 7,898,082 of OX638136.1, read as the reverse complement.
TATTATATATTTATTAATTCAATAACACTTTACTCAAGAAACGAGAAAAAAATATTCGTATGGAGATATCCCAATCTTCAATGTAATATAAATCGTGTATGCTGATTTTGACTGCATACTCAGTTTTTTCTTATTACGTAACATATTTATGAAAATTTCTAATTTTAAAAAATATATATATATAAATTTAAATAGAAATTAAACGGATATCATATTGTTTTTTTTTTCAAACAGATTCATACAGCGCTACCAATAATCAGAAAATAATGTACAGGTCGGTCGGCTTTTTGACAAATCTTCCACATACATTTATGTCAAAATCGACTACTATCTTAAGTTGGACATTATTTTTTGATTATTGGTAACGCTGATATTGTTAGTTGTTTACATGGTACATGAATTTAATTATTATTATTATTCATAATGTTAATTATGAATAGTAAAAATTTTTAACTGAACATGGATTATCTGTTTGATTCAACATGCTGTATCGTTAATGTACAAATTGTATAATGTTACATTTACATTGGTTAGAATAACTCGATGCCTTGTTAAAATAAAATTACAATAAAATGTATGTACTCTTGATTTAATAGTATCACGAAAACTAATTTTAATATACAAAAAATCGTTTTTTTTATTTTATAGACTACTTTTGGAGGATTTTTTTAGAATTTCGGATCTAATGATAAATAAGAAAGCGGTATATGGTTATCAAGAGTATTGCCCAAAATAAATTAGAAACTTTTTTCTATATATACTACACTCTGAGAAATAAATTAACAATCATATTGGTCAAAATGGCATTGACAATAATCTATTGTTAATTTATTGTTGTTATCCACAATTGAAATTGTTAATTTTTCGAAGTTATTTTTTGACGCACTTTATTTAATTATGACGTCTAAAAATAAAAATTAAACGTCAAAATTAACAATTAATTGTTATTTTGAATTGTTAAATTGTTATTGGTAATGAAGACTATATTAACAATCGAATTGTTAAAAATAACAATGATGATTCTTAACTCGGCCTACTTCGTAAACATATTTCCATTGTATTTTTACAGTGGTTTTCTTTTAACAAAAGCCTACTTCCTAAATAATGCTTAGAAAATGTTATACAGTAATTTAATAGACTTTTCCCTCACATTTTTCATTAATTTATATAATTTTATAACAGCATCTTTAAAAATATGACATACAAAAATAATATAAATTATGGCGCATTAACTAATTGAATAATTTTGTACAAAACTGTTCTAATTTTATATTGTAAAATAATTAAAAACAATTAAAATTATACATATATTATTTTAATTGTTATTAATTATTTTACATATTACATATATATTTTATATTTCATATTTTATATATTATATGATAAACAATGAGTTTGTCTTCTCAAATTCCATCTGGTTATTATTATGGTTATTATTACACTACCGTGAAACCGTCCGTATCTGAGCTAAACCTCGTTAAAAATTGTCTTTAGTTCGGCTACAGCACTGCAAAGCGTGCGCTTTTGCAGGACTTGTTGCAATTGCTACTCCTTGAAACGCACAATGTGCCTCCTATTCGCGACGCTTTGTGGTTTTCGTTCTTCGTCTTCTCAAATTGCTCATAGCTGGATCTGAAAGTAAAACATATAATAGAAAAACAATGTATATAGGTAAATAAACCACTGTAGAGAAATTTTTATTTTTAGGTATTTTTATAGCAGGCTATACATTTTGTCATTTTATTAAATTCATTTATAAGCCAGTTTTTTTTTATAACAAGTAATATATGAATCCACTTGTTTAAATAATATGATTTTTTTTTTGGTAGGCGCTGTTTTATTTTAGTTGTTTTCAATTCCACTGAACATTTCTTAAATGTTTGTTTAACTATTTATCGGAGACAAGTACCCATCCCACCTGAGCCTAGCCGGTGCACCAACACACCGAACGTCTCCACAACAACACCTTTTCATGTCCTAGCAAAACGTTACATGGCGCCCAACGAAGATGGCTGAGTTTTTTTGTTTTAGTTTTCGACTAGTTTTCTTAATTTCCTAAATTTTGTCATCTGGCACCGTCTTTTCATCTTTCTATCTTGAGATTTCAACATAATAATATGATCATAAATATTCTAAAAGTGTTTGATAGTCTTATTAATCGCGGGCCTAGGTAAAATAGCAGTACAGATCATTTACATTCAGAAATTCGTATAAAACGCACGTTTACAGAGATTGAATTATGTATAACTTTAGTATTGGGAGTATGATTTCTATTTAAATATAGTCGAAAGAAAACGTTGTACTCGTTTCACATAAAATATAAAACAAATAATCGGCAAAGTTATACCGTAGTTATAGGTGATTATATAGTTGAAAAATTTTTTCATACATATGTATTAAAGATATGTACTCAACAGATCAAATATATAATTGTACGATCGTGAAATGTATTATTTATTACCGATTTAATAAAATGTATTGTTACGAAAAGATGTAATTTGCCCCATAGTGCAAGCAATCAACAATAATTAATGAGACGCAAGACAATTCAGCGCACTAAGCATGTGTTAGAAAGAGACGGAAGATTATTCAGCGCACTGAGGCAGTGTGTGAGAAAGAGATGGAAGATCACCGCATTAAAACACATGAGTGTGAATGAGATGCCAATAGCATGCGTTATTTATGAAACGTCATTCTCGAAACAAGTCGAAGCTTGTCGAAACGTGTCGAACTGATGCATGCAGTATATAAGCATCAGAGGTACAGCACTTCAGTTGTGATTTGATTGTGAACTAGTGCGTCTCGTGAGTGAACATTGCTAAGCTAAATTGTATAAATTCAGCAGTTGATACAAGTGATTATTCTTTAAGTTGTTATTTAAATAAATAAAGTTAATTAATACTAGTTGCAATAATACCAATTAAAACCAAATATTAGTGTGTTTTTATTTTGTACACAATCCAGCGATACGAGCTCGTAGAACAGTTTTCCTTAGACTGAATTTTCGTAACATTGGTGTCAGAAGTGGGATTGTGATACAAAATGGTTAAATTCGAACAACTTAAAGTCGACCAGCTAAAGAAGGATCTGGCGATTCATAATCTTCCAACTGTAGGTACGAAAGTAGAACTACAAAAGCGTCTAATGAAAGAATTAGAGAACCAAGGCATTGACCTCGCAGATCACGAGTTTGAAGTGGAAGCTGCAACAGCGTCATCGAAAAGTGTGGACACGGAGCAAAAAGTACAGTCCCAAAGCTTTGATTTGAGCCAGTTACTCGGATACAACAACAGTTTCAAGAAAATTCCAAACAGCTCCAAGAAAATGCAAACAAAATGGAACAGAAGCTTCTAGAAAATTCGAAGCAGTTCCAAGAAAATTCGACCAGAATGGAACAGAAACTTCAAGAAAATTCAAATCAACTTAAAACAGAACTACAAGGAAATTCTAATCAGCTCAAATTAGACATGAAGCAAGAACTTCTAGAAAATTGCAACAAAATGGAACAGGAACAGAAAATTTGAAACAGCAACTAGAAAGTTCTAATCAACTGCAAACTTAAATTAAGCAGCAGATGCAGGAGCATTCTAAGCAGCTTTTTGGAAGTTTCTAATACACTCCATAGCAAAGTGACGGAGCTAGAAACGCATGTAAGTGAACATTGATGAAAAAAATTCAAAGATTAGAAAACGGTATGGACAAAGAAATCAAATAAAAAAAGATTTGCACGTGTTGCAGATAAATGGACCTACACACCATGTTGTTAGTGGTACGAGGCTAAAATCGCCGATTTACGATGGAACCACAGCGTTCAACATTTTCAAGCTGCAATTTGAGACCACGGCTGTAAGTAATCGATGGAATAATGAGGACAGCGTAGCCACACTTATCGTGGCGCTTAAAGGAAGCGCAGCCGAAGTTTTGCTGACAGTTTCAAAAAGTGACATTAACAGTTATTCAGCGGTCATGGGTGCATTGCAACGAAAATACGACAGTGACCACATGGCACCTATTTACAGAATACAGCTGAAGTTCCGAAGGCAAAATAATTGCGAATCGTTGCAGGAATATGCTGCGGATGTTAAGAGACTTGCACATTTGGCGTATTCCGATTCAGCCTGTGATTTCTTGAAAATGTGCAAGATAAATGCATTCGTTTATGGCATACGGGATCCTGAGACAAAACGGGCAACAATGACTAACCCAAAGGTGACATTTATGGAAACGGTCACCACAGCGCTTACGCAGGAGATAGCGTCTACATTGTGCCGATCAGCAACGAAAACACGTGTACAAGATGAGGAGAGAGAAATTTTATGTCAAGGAGTAAGTAGAGCGTCCAAAGCCAGCGTTAAATCCGAACAATATGTTTCCAACGGAAACACACAATTGAAAGGTAAATGCTACAATTGCAGAAAATATGGGCATATGGCACGCGACTGTCGTGAAAAACGTAAATGTGTAATTGTGCAACCACCAAAGAGATACAGACCAGAAAAAAGATCTGAGGATAGTACGAATAACACCAGTTGCCATCTTGGAAATTCAGGCACTGTGTCGGTACGAGTGTGTACAATGGAATCCGGAGAATGCCGGAGAGAAGATGAAAAAACGAACATAATTCACATTCGTTCATTGGGTGTCATGCCAGATGATCAATGGAGTCTAGAGCAAATACGAAATGATCAAAATATGGACCCCGACATCGCAAAAATTCGGACGTTCAAGGAACAACAAAGGAAACCATTATGGAAAGAGTTAGCATCCAGCAGTCCAATAAGCAGGGCCTACTGGGCGCAGTGGCAAAGCCTGAAGCTACAAAATGTTTGTACCGTGTGTGGGAAAGTGAAAATGGCAGCTCTGCACGAAATTTGATTGTTGTTCCCAAATCAAAAATAAAAGCCATAGTACTGAAATGCCATTGTGGAACCAATGGATGTCACTTGAGCATTAATAAAACGATTGAAGAAGTCAGGAAGCATTTCTATTGGGTCGGATATCAGAAGTCAGCCGCCTACTGAATTCACAGATGTAAGCAATGTGTATCCGCAAAAAGAAAAGACGTCAGGAGTTGCGGTAAGACGAATCAATGCAACATAGGAGGACATTGCGAACGTACTGCCATGGATGTGAAAAATCTGATTTCAAAAATTGTTTTGGGGAAGAAGGAAAGTGAAGACCAAGACGAGTTGCTTCAGTCTTTAAGGCAGAGTATACAAATTGCAAGTGATAAGATGAAGTCCCGATACGACTTGAGAGCAAACTCTGAGGGATTTAAGGAAGGAGATCTGGTCATGCTTTGTAGCTCGCCACGAGTGAAATTGACAAATCCAAAATTACAAACACACCGGGAAGGACCGTACAGGATAATTAAAAGGATAAATGACATTGTGTATCGGATTAAGAATACTACAGGCGTCAGACGAAAAATGAAAGTAGTACATTTAGAAATGTTGGTGCCGTATATAGAGAGAGAGGATTAGATTAGATTTAGGTGGAGGGCAGTGTTACGAAAAGAGGTAATTTGCCCCACCGTGCAAGCATTCAACAATAAAAAATAAGACGCAAGACAATTCAGCGCACTAAGCAATGTGATAGAAAGAGACGGAAGATCATTCAGCGTACTGGGCAATGTGCGAGAAAGAGAGGGAAGATCAGCTCATTAAAACACATGAGTGCGAATGAGATGCCAATAGCATGCGTCATTCACGAAACGAGTAGAAGGTTCTCGAAACAAGTCGAAGCTTGTCGAAACGTGTCGAACTGATGCATGCCGTATATAAGGGAGCCGCATCTGAGGTACTTCACTTCAGTAGTGATTGTAAAGTGGTCGAGTGCATCTCGTGTGATAATTGTCAAGTTAAATTGTGCACATGCAGCAGTTGTTAGAATTTGTTATTATTAAAGTTGTTTATTAAAGTGAATTAATGAAGTTAATTGTTATAATTTAAACCAAATATAAGATTGTTTTTATTTTGTACACAATCAAGCGATACGAACTCGTAGAACAGTTTTCCGTAGACTGAGTTTTCGTAACAATATGATCATAAATATTCTAAAAGTGTTTGATAGTCCTATTAATCGCGGGCCTAGGTAAAATTAGTGGTACAAGTCATTTACATTCAGAAATCCGTATAAAACGCACGTTTACAGAGATTGAATTATTTAAAACTTTAGTATTGGGAGTATAATTTCTATTTAAATATAGTCAAAAGAAAACGTTGTAATCGTTTCACATAAAATATAAAACGATATAAGTTGAAAATATAAAAATATAAGTTGAAAAATTAAATTTTTTCATACATATGTATTAAAGATATGTACTCAACAGATCAAATATATAATTGTACGATCGTGAAATGTATTATTTATTACCGATTTAATAAAATATATTTTATTACATTTGGTAAGGAAACACCCAATTTAGTGTCGATTATTATATATTTATTAATTCAATAACACTTTACTCAAGAAACGAAAAAAAATAGTCGTATGGAGATATCCCAATCTTCAATGTAATATAAATCGTGTATGCTGATTTTGACTGCATACTCAGTTTTGTCTTATTACGTAACATATTTATGAAAATTTCTAATTTAAAAATATATATATATATATACAGCTATGTGAAAAATAATAGCAGCGCTCTCCTATAAATTATAAATTTATATAAATTTATATCAACTATCAATTATTTTTATACTTTACATTTATTGGAATTATGTGATTACTATGCCGTTTTTTTTCCATATTCTTAACCTATTTCAAAAAATATGGTAGCTTTAGTAAATGAGTCTTAAATTTAGGTGCGAAAAATAATAGCAGCGATTCCAAATTTGTTACAAAATCCATTATTTTCTACAAAGTTTTTAAATTTAAAACTTGTATTTATATAAGTTAGGCTAATTTGAATAGTATTGTTAAATATTTGAAATATTTTGTGTTGCTTTGATTATTTATGGAACCTACAAAACCTTGTTTTAGTAAATAGCGAAAAATCCTTGAAAATCCTTAAAATTTTTTAATAGAACTTTCAAAATTCTACAGGATATTGTTTATTTCTTAGCTAAAATGTTAACTGAAGCAAATAATTTGACAACAAATACGAAACACGTGCCTAAACGTAAAAAAAGTATCAAAAAATCACTTGTTTCAATGTTACATATAATTTAAGTAACCTTTTCTGTGAAATGTACCAAAGAGAAAAAAAATATGGATATGCAATTCGAAAGATATGATTTTAGAAAACAACTCATAAAATAAGTTTTTTATGAAAGTAGCCCTGAAGGACAATTATAGACCTCGGCAAATGTTGAAACTACTAATTAAAAGTATTTAAAAATCGTGACTAACCCTTTGAACCATTAGTCTAAAAATTGCACCATTTACTATTGTCCAATACATTAAAATTTGTAATTCCGATATTCCAGGAATCAGTCGTGGCAATTTTGAACCATTGGATCAAGTTCATCAAGTTACTCTTACGATAGACACGTGCAAACTCGAGATGTATCAATATTTGCCGATGTGTATTAAAGTTCTTAATGGCTTCTTACAGAAAAAACTTCTTCTATGAGTGGTTCTCTAAAGTTAATATTCCAAATTGCATATCAAGATTTTTTTTCACTTTGGTAAATTTCAAAGAAAAGATTACTTAAATCATATGTATAATTGAAACAAATGATTTTTTTATACTTTTTTTACGTTGAGACACGTGTTTCGTATTTTTTGTCAAATGTTTAGCTTTAGTTAACATTTTAGCTATGGAATAAACAATATCCTATATAATTTTGAAAGCTCTATTAAAAAAATTTAATGATTTTTAAGGTATTTACGCGATTTACTAAAACAGGGTTTTGTATATTCCATATTTAATCAAAGCAACATAAAATATTTCAAATATTCAACAATACATTTCAAATTAGTCTAACTAATATAAATACAAATTTTAAATTTAAAAACTTTGAAGAAATAATGGATTTTTTAACAAATTTGGCATCGCTGCTATTATTTTTCACACGTAAATCCAAGACTCATTTACAAAAGATAACATTTTTTTTTAAAATATGTTAAGAATATGAAAAAATAAGACGGCATTGTAATGACATAATTCCAATAAATGTAAATTATAAAAATAATTGATTGTTCTTATACGAAAAAATCTAAAAAATCGAATTTATAATTTATAGGAGAGCGCTGCTATTATTTTTCACACAGCTGTATATATATATATATATATATATATATATATATATATATATATATATATATATATATATATATATATATATATATATATATATATATATATATATATATATATATATAAATTTAAATAGAAATTAAACGGATATCATATTGTTTTTTTTTTCAAACAGATTCATACAGCGCTACCAATAATCAAAAAATAATGTACAGGTCGGCTTTTTGACAAATCTTCCACATACATTTATGTCAAAATCGACTACTATCTTAAGTTAGGCATTATTTTTTGATTATTGGTAACGCTGATATTGTTAGTTGTTAACATGGTACATGGATTTAATTATTATTATTATTCATAATGTTAATTATGAATAGTAAAAAATTTTAACCAAGGATTGAAACCGTAACCGAAACCGATATCCGTTTAAAACCGTTTCATTTTAAAACCGAAACCGTTATACGAAAATCAGAAATATACCGATATCCAAAACCGTTATAATCGGTTTCGGTTTTATACCGGTTTAAAACGGTTTTTAAAAAAGTATGCAAAAAACCAGGAAAACATATTTTATTTTATATAGAAGATCTTAAGTAAAATTTCATTAATTAAAACTTGGAGTTCCCAAAATAAACATTTTTGGTTGTACAAAAATTCACATGTTGTTTTTTGAGAAACGATATTTCCAAAACAACGGTATTTGGTCTAAAATTTGTTTTTTGTTTCATTTATCGAATTAACAACAAAACACCAGCAACTCCAAGCAAAATTTTTACGTTAAAAAATGATTAAAATTTTAATAATATTGGTTTTTTATTTAAAGTGGAACAAGTTTTGAAAAGTTCATTTGAATATTTTTTAAATTCTTTTAAAGGATCTATTCAATAGAATACAATTTATAAGTCTTCTAATGGATTTTTGACTGATGTTTCAAAACAGCTCAATTTCGGACATAAACAAAACAATGAAATGCAAAAAAAAAAAATGTAAAAAAAGTTTCAAATTATTAACATCTCAGTAACTATTTAAGGAAATACGAAAAATGAAGTGCAAGTTAGACAAGTTTAAACATTTCAAGTATAAGGCAGATATTTGTTTACATTAGTGATGATTAAAAATTTCTTGTTCAGGCATTCTTGTTCTTGCATTTTTTTTTTACAAGAACAGAAGCGAGAACAAAATCGAGATTTTGCAGGAAAAAGAACAAGAGCAAGTGCAGGACTAAGACTGCAAGAAAAGGAAGACTTGCGTTTTTTTATGATTTTAATGTATTTATAATGCTTTTAAGGTAATAATGATATACAAAAGAATTCATGATATTACTAAATATTGAACAATAAGTAACAATGGAAAGCGTGCAAAATATTTATGAACGTGAACATTAATGAAGATGTGTGTTTTTTTTTATTTTTGTCGAATTCTAAAGAATATAAGCATCTTAAAAATAAGGCCAGTGAAACACTTTTGAAGCGGTAAATAGCTTTAAAAGTGCTTTAAAAGTCGCTTCAGAAAGACAAAACAGACAAAACAATGTTTTTTTCTCTTTTCTTCGCTACGCAAGTTCGTACATCGATAGTGCATATGCACTGTGCTATGCACATTATTATTTTTGTTTTACTTTTATATGTAGTTTTTTTGTTAATTGTAAAATCATGAAGTAATAAAAAATAATATATGAACATTTTCACAGTGTGATATATTGCTTTTTGTGTTTTTCTTTTTTCACAAATCCGCTGATTCGTTTGAAAGTGCAACAACAACCAAAATTCGAATAAAGCAGCATGCAAGCTGTTGATAGAATTTATGGCGGGAAATTTTTTGTACCACAAAGAGAACTCGTTGTTGTTGCCAACTAGACAGCTGTACTAGATACATACATGTAGTGTGGTGCCATGCGTCTGTCCGTTGTCATGCGTCTGTGTCATGCGTCTGTCCGTTGTCATGCTTGTGTTTGTTGTCATGCGTCTGTTTGTTGCCATGCGATGATACAGTATAGCAACGAAGAGTTGTGAAAGTGTGTGTATAAGAATCGTATTCGTTATTGTTATATTCTCTTCTTTCTGTTAGTATTCGCTTTGTAGCGTTTGAGTTAGTGTTCGCATGGTGTTCGCAAAGAAAAATGTTACTATGCAAAATATTATTTGAGTTCTCTTGACATACGGTACGTATAGCATACGGATTTTTTAATCTGTGACGAAAACAGAAATATGCCTATACGAAATATTTATTGTATATTTTATAATGTATATTGTCGTTGTAGAACGAAAAGTCACCAAACACATTTTTATGAAAAACTTAATTTTCGAGTTTGTTGATTAATATTATAAAAAGTAATTGATGCATTTTTAAAGTTGAAATATCAACTAATAGATTTACATTTTCTTATCAATTCACAGATACATAAAGAAGTTTGTAAAACATATTTAGCATTTTGAAAATGTATTTGGTGACTTTTCGTTCATTTTATTATGGCTTTGAGATTTTGAATTGTCTCGTCAACATCACTTGATTTATACAATTATTTTTTATTAGTTAATTCTTTTTAAAATATAATTCAAATTTTTAGGTTATTGGATTTTCTTTTTGTTAGTAAAATGTTGAAGAAATTGAAAATATGGAAAATAAGTAACTTAAATACAATAGGTGTTCAAATTCTATTCGTTTTCTTAATTAATATGCAGTTTAAGATATTTGTCTTCGATCTTTATTTAAAATTTAATAGATTAAGATTAACATTTCTTGCATTGCTCTTGCAAATGATCATCACTAGTTTACATATATTGCAGTTCACAGAATTGTTGAATTTTAATTTCTTTGGCTTTTATGGATGAACATTGTACAAAATTCATGTTCTTTTTAATTCAGATCATATATCAGGTGAAGTCAATATGTTGCTTTTCATTGGTTTGTGGTCACGAAATTTCAAATTAAATTTTTTTCTTGACGTAATCAATTAAATAATTCATATAACACAATATTTTTACTAAAATAACAACAAACATTGTTTAAATTACGTTTCCCACGTTACCCCAGTATCATAATTTGATCATAATTTAGCACCATATAAAAAATGTAAAATTATTTGAAAAATATGGAAATAAAGAAAATTTATACAAAAACCGAAACCGTAACCTGGAACCGGTATACCGAAACCGTTTCGTTATAAAAACTTAAAACCGTAACCGAAACCGAAACGCGGAAAAAACCGAAATCGAAACCGTTATTCGTTTAGGTTTCAATCCTTGATTTTAACTGAACATGGATTATCTGTTTGATTCAACATGCTGTATCGTTAATGTACAAATTGTATAATGTTACATTTACATTGGTTAGAATAACTCGATGCCTTGTTAAATTAAAATTACAATAAAATGTATGTACAACAAATCGTTTTTTTTATTTTATAGCCTACTTTTGGAGGATTTTTTTTAGAATTTCGGATCTAATGCTATATAAGAAAGCGATATATGGTTATCAAGAGTATTGCCCAAACTAAAATTATAAACTTTTTTTCTATACATACTACACTCTGAGAAATAAATTAACAATCATATTGGTCAAAATGGCATTGACAATAATCTATTGTTAATTTATTGTTGTTATCCACAATTGAAATTGTTAATTTTTCGAAGTTATTTTTTGACGCACTTTATTTAATTATGACGTCTAAAAATAAAAACTAAATGTCAAAATTAACAATTAATTGTTATTTTGAATTGTTAAATTGTTATATATTAACAATCGAATTGTTAAAAATAACAATGATGATTCTTAACTCGGCCTACTTCGTAAACATATTTCCATTGTATTTTTACAGTGGTTTTCTTTTAACAAAAGCCTACTGCCTAAATAATGCTTAGAAAATGTTATAAAATTATATAAATTAATGAAAAATGTGAAGGAAAAGTCTATTAAATTACTGTATAGTAATTTAATAGACTTTTCCCTCACATTTTTCATTAATTTATATAATTTTATAACAGCATCTTTAAAAATATGACATACAAAAATAATATAAATTATGGCGCATTAACTAATTAAATAATTTTTTTTAAAAATAGTTCTAATTTTATATTGTAAAATAATTAAAAACAATTAAAATTATACATATATTATTTTAATTGTTATTAATTATTTTACATATTACATATATATTTTATGTATTATATAATAAACAATGAGTTTGTCTTCTCAAATTCCATCTGGTCTATATTATGGTTATTATTACACTACCGTGAAACCGTCCGTATCTGAGCTAAACCTCGTTAAAAATTGTCTTTTGTTCGGCTACAGCACTGCAAAGCGTGCGCATTTGCAGGACTTGTTGCAATTGCTACTCATTGAAACGCACAATGTGCCTCCTATTCGCGACGCTTTGTGGTTTTCGTTCTTCGTCTTCTCAAATTGCTCATAGCTGGATCTGAAAGTAAAACATATAATAGAAAAACAATGTATATAGGTAAATAAACCACTGTAGAGAAATTTTTATTTTTAGGTATTTTTATAGCAGGCTATACATTTTGTCATTTTATTAAATTCATTTGTAAGCTATTTTTTTTTATAACAAGTAATATATGAATCCACTTGTTAAAATAATATGATTTTTTTTTTTTGGTAGGCGCTGTTTTATTTTAGTTGTTTTCAATTCTACTGATCATTTCTTAAATGAAAATCACATAAGCATCGATTTTGAAGAAACTGTATAAAAATGGCGAATTGAGTTCGATTCGATACAGCGAAATTTTGATGTGTGATAGTTAACATTGTGAAAAAAGTTATTATTTTGTGTTTCCTCAAAAAAAATTTTTATTGTGTTTCCTTAAAGTTTATTTAAATTGGCGGAATATTTAAGTGCGTTGTACACGTTGTATATATTTCCCAGCAATTTTAATTGGTGAGTTAGTGATGAAGTGTTGAGTTGTGTGAAAGCTTGACCATTAAATGGTTACCCAGTACTGAAAATACATTTTATTTCCAGATGGGAACACATTTTTATTCGTCTCAAAAATTCGTTATTGCAATTAACTGCATACGATATACATCAGTGGTTGCTGAAAAAGGGAAACATCAATATTTTCACAAGTCTACACACTATTTCGAAGTATTTTACGTATCCTGTCTTTTTGTTTGTTTTGTATTAAAAAACCAATGTTGAATTTGAACATTGTTTTCAAAACATTTTTTTTTACCAACAGATTTTTTTTAAAAATTTTTTTCATTCTTAACCAGCTTTTTTAAAAGCTATAAAGAGATTTCTGAAGTTGCTGGATTGCTGATTTGATGAGTGTTAACTTTATTTTTTTTGTTTTTACTTTGAAATTTGTTCAAGTGTTACATATGTCTTGGTTTTTAATTAATTTTTTAATTATATTTTTCTTTAAAAATCTGTACAAATTCAATCAATTCAGAAGGGGGTAATTCTCCAAAATTTAATTATTTTTTTCTAACCCACCATATAGCCGAGAGAACTATGCACAATTCTTCGGAACTGACACAAAAGGGTGAGTCATGTTTTTTTTTTAATCTAGATATTGAATTTTCAATAATTTGGTTTAGTTGTTATTTTTTATTATCACATTTGAGATTTTTCATTTATTGATTGAATTTATTTTTTTTTTTACTTTTTGAAGTAACGTAATTGCTCTTCTTAACTTTATTCATTTCATTTAAATAATTCATAAAATAAACAACGTGATATAGTGATGATAAACATAATGGTTTAATTATTTAATAGTTGGGTGGGAGAGTATTCTGAGACAAACTAAAATGTAAGCAATGGTGAAGTAAGTTGTATAGGGGTTATTTAAAATTAGGGCCTAATAAATAACCATGGTCGGGAGGGATTCGATAATGGCCATACCAGAGAGGCGCTTCTTGCTGGTATCCTTCTTTTTTTTAATAACTGTTCTATTCTGATCTTTTCTGTTCTATTATATTCTCATCATATAATCTTATTCTTTTGTTTGTTTAACTATTTATAGGTGTTTTTATAAATTTTGTGACGTTGTCTAAAAATAAGACGTAGGAGACAAGTACCCATCCCACCTGAGCCTAGGCGGTGCACCAACACACCGAGCGTCTCCACAACAACACCTTTTCATGTCCTAGCAAAACGTTACATTGCGCCCAACGAAGATGGCTGAGTTTTTATACCCTACACTAAGAGTGAAAGGGTATATTCAGTTTGGTACGCCGTTTGTAACACCCAGAAGGAAGCATCTCCGGTATGGAAAAGTATATATTCTTGATCAGCATGACCTCCTGAGTCGTTTTAGCGATGTCCGTCTGTCTGTCTGTTGAAATCCCTACTACTTTTAAAATTAAAGAGCTAGATAAATGAAACTTATAACTTAGATTACTAATATACCTACGCTGTATGTGCGAGATCGGTCCATTGTGACCTATGATCCGACCACTTATGTTCAAATACCTCATATAAAATGTACATATAAAGATCAATTTTTATGTATACGTGCTTAGGTAAACTTTTTTGGTCAAATATATATTGACATCATGCTCAAATACATGATAATGTTTTCCGGCGAAAAGACTTGTGGTTCACAAAAAAAAATCGAAATTCGGTACACCTACCCATTTGTAAATATGGGTATCAAATGAATGGAAATTCTTCAACGATTGAATGTTTGTAGTTATTTTCAGGATTCGTATACCCTGGTGACCTATATATCACTTTGAATGGTAACCACACATATGTGTAGGGTATTTATAGTCGGCTTAGACCGACTATAATTTTGATAATCCTAACTATCATAATTACACCTACTTTAAAATTTCCCATGTGATCTAACCTTCCCAACTCGTATTGTTTTTGTTTTAGTTTTTGACTAGTTTTCTCAGTTTTCTAAATTTTGTCATCTGGCACCGTCTTTTCATCTTTCTATCTTGAGATTTCAATATAATAATATGATCATAAATATTCTAAAAGTGTTTGATAGTCCTATTAATCGCGGGCCTAGGTAAAATGTAGCGGTACAGATCATTTACATTCAGAAATTCGTATAAAACGCACGTTTACATAGATTGAATTATTTATAACTTTAGTATTGGGAGTATGATTTCTATTTAAATATAGTCAAAAGAAAACGTTGTACTCGTTTCACATAAAATATAAAACACATAATCGGCAAAGTTATACCGTAGTTATAGGTGATTATATAGTTGAAAAATTAAATTTTTTCATACATATGTATTAAAACCTTGTACTCAACAGATCAAATATATAATTGTACGATCGTGAAATGTAAATGTATTTATTACCGATTTAATAAAATATATTTTTTTACATTTGGTTAGGAAACACCCAAATTAGTGTCGATTATTATATATTTATTAATTCAATAACACTTTACTCAAGAAACGAGAAAAAAATATTCGTATGGAGATATCCCAATCTTCAATGTAATATAAATCGTGTATGCTGATTTTGACTGCATACTCAGTTTTTTCTTATTACGTAACATATTTATGAAAATTTCTAATTTTAAAAAAAATATATATATAAATTTAAATAGAAATTAAACGGATATCATATTGTTTTTTTTTTCAAACAGATTCATACAGCGCTACCAATAATCAGAAAATAATGTACAGGTCGGTCGGCTTTTTGACAAATCTTCCACATACATTTATGTCAAAATCGACTACTATCTTAAGTTGGACATTATTTTTTGATTATTGGTAACGCTGATATTGTTAGTTGTTTACATGGTACATGAATTTAATTATTATTATTATTCATAATGTTAATTATGAATAGTAAAAAATTTTAACTGAATATGAATTATCTGTTTGATTCAACATGCTGTATCGTTAATGTACAAATTGTATAATGTTACATTTACATTGGTTAGAATAACTCGATGCCTTGTTATATTAAAATTACAATAAAATGTATGTACTGTTGATTTAATATTAATAGTATCACGAAAACTAATTTTAATATTCAAAAAATAGATTTTTTTTAATTTTATAGACTACTTTTGGTGGATTTTTTTAGAATTTCGGATCTAATGATAAATAAGAAAGCGATATATGGTTATCAAGAGTATTGCCCAAACTAAAATTAGAAACTTTTTTTCTATATATACTACACTCTGAGAAATAAATTAACAATCATATTGGTCAAAATGGCATTGACAATAATCTATTGTTAATTTATTGTTGTTATCCACAATTGAAATTGTTAATTTTTCGAAGGTATTTTTTGACGCACTTTATTTAATTATGACATCTAAAATAAAAATTAAACGTCAACATTAACAGTTAATTGTTATTTTGAATTGTTAAATTGTTATTGGTAATGAAGACTATATTAACAATCGAATTGTTAAAAATAACAATGATGATTCTTAACTCGGCCTACTTCGTAAACATATTTCCATTGTATTTTTACAGTGGTTTTCTTTTAACAAAAGCCTACTGCCTAAATAATGCTTAGAAAATGTTATACAGTAATTTAATAGACTTTTCCTTCACATTTTTCATTAATTTATATAATTTTATAACAGCATCTTTAAAAATATGACATACAAAAATAATATAAATTATGGCGCATTAACTAATTGAATAATTTTGTACAAAACAGTTCTAATTTTATATTGTAAAATAATTAAAAACAATTAAAATTATACATATATTATTTTAATTGTTATTAATTATTTAAGATATTACATATATATTTTATATTTCATATTTTATATATTATATGATAAAAAATGAGTTTGTCTTCTCAAATTCCATCTGGTCTATATTATGGTTATTATTACACTACCGTGAAACCGTCCGTATCTGAGCTAAACCTCGTTAAAAATTGTCTTTTGTTCGGCTACAGCACTGCAAAGCGTGCGCATTTGCTGGACATGTTGCAATTGCTACTCCTTGAAACGCACAATGCGCCTCCTATTCGCGATGCTTTGTGGTTTTCGTTCTTCGTCTTCTCAAATTGCTCATAGCTGGATCTGAAAGTAAAACATATAATAGAAAAACAATGTATATAGGTAAATAAACCACTGCAGAGATATTTTTATTTTTAGGTATTTTTATAGCAGGCTATACATTTTATCATTTTATTAAATTCAGTTGTAAGCTATTTTTTTATAACAAGTAATATATGAATCCACTTGTTAAAATAATATGATTATTTTTTTTTTTGGTAGGCGCTGTTTTATTTTAGTTGTTTTCAATTCTACTGATCATTTCTTAAATGAAAATCACATAAGCATCGATTTTGAAGAAACTGTATAAAAAGGGTGAATTGAGTTCGATTCGATACAGCGAAATTTTGAAGTGTGATAGTTAACATTGTGAAAAAAGTTATTATTTTGTGTTTCCTCAAACATATTTTTCCTTAAAGTTTATTTAAATTGGCGGAATATTTAAGTGCGTTGTACACACGTATATATTTCCCAGCAATTTTAATTGGTGAGTTAGTGATGAAGTGTTGAGTTGTGTGAAAGCTTGACCATTAAATGGTTAGCCAGTACTGAAAATACATTTTATTTCCAGCTGGGAACACATTTTTATTCGTCTCAAAAATTCGTTATTGCAATTAACTGCATACGTTATACATCAGTGGTTGCTGAATAAGGGAAACATCAATATTTTCACAAGTCTACACACTATTTCGAAGTATTCTACGTATCCTTTTTTTTTTGTTTGTTTTGTATTAAAAAACCAATGTTGAATTTGAACATTGTTTTCAAAACATTTTTTTTACCAACAGATTTTTTAAAAATTATTTTCATTCTTAACCAGCTTTTTTAAAAGCTATAAAGAGATTTCTGAAGTTGCTGGATTGCTGATTTGATGAGTGTTAACTTTATTTTTTTTGTTTTTACTTTGAAATTTGTTCAAGTGTTACATATTTCTTCGTTTTTAATTAATTTTTTTATTATATTTTTCTTTAAAAATCTGTACAAATTCAATCAATTCATTCAGTAAATCAATTCAGAAGGGTGTAATTCTCCAAAATTTAATTATTTTTTTCTAACCCACCATATAGCCGAGAGAACTGTGCACAATTCTTCGTAACTGACACAAAAGGGTGAGTCATGTTTTTTTTTAATCTAGATATTGAATTTTCAATAATTTGGTTTAGTTGTTATTTTTTATTATAACATTTGAGATTTTCCATTTTCATTTATTGATTGAATTTAATTTTTTTTTAACTTTTTGAAGTAACGTAATTGCTCTTCTTAACTTTATTCATTTCATTTAAATAATTCATAAAATAAACAACGTGATATAGTGATGATAAACATAATGGTTTAATTATTTAATAGTTGGGTGGGAGAGTATTCTGAGACAAACTAAAATGTAAGCAATGGTGAAGTAAGTTGTATAGGGGTTATTTAAAATTAGGGCTTAATAAATAACCATGATCGGGAGGGAGATGGACATACCGGAGAGGCGCTTCCTGCTGGTATCCTTCTTTTTTTTAATAACTGTTCTATTCTGATCTTTTCTGTTCTGTTATATTCTCATCATATATTCTTATTCTTTTGTTTGTTTATCTATTTATCGGTGTTTTTATAAATTTTGTGACGTTGTCTAAAAATAAGACGTAGGAGACAAGTACCCATTCCACCTGAGCCTAGCCGGTGCACCAACACACCGAGCGTCTCCACAACAACACCTTTTCATGTCCTAGCAAAACGTTACATGGCGCCCAACGAAGATGGCTGAGTTTTTTTGTTTTAGTTTTCGACTAGTTTTCTCAATTTTCTAAATTTTGTCATCTGGCACCGTCTTTTCATCTTTCTATCTTGAGATTTCAACATAATAATATGATCATAAATATTCTAAAAGTGTTTGATAGTCCTATTAATCGCGGACCTAGGTAAAATGTAGCGGTACGGATTATTTACATTCAGAAATTCGTATAAAACGCACGTTTACAGAGATTGAATTATTTATAACTTTAGTATTGGGAGTATGATTTCTATTTAAATATAGTCAAAAGAAAACGTTGTAATCGTTTCACATAAAATATAAAACACATAATCGGCAAAGTTATACCGTAGTTATAGGTGATTATATAGTTGAAAAATTAAATTTTTTCATTCATATGTATTAAAGATATGTACTCAACAGATCAAATATATAATTGTACGATCGTGAAATGTTTTATTTATTACCGATTTAATAAAATATATTTTATTACATTTGGTTAGGAAACACCCAAATTAATGTCGATTATTATATATTTATTAATTCAATAACACTTTACTCAAGAAACGAGAAAAAATATTCGTATTCGAAAAAATAATCGTGTATGCTGATTTTAACTGACTGCATACTCAGTTTTTTCTTATTACGTAACATATTTATGAAAATTTCTAATTTTAAAAAATATATATATATATATAAATTTAAATAGAAATTAAACGGATATCATATTGTTTTTTTTTCAAACAGATTCATACAGCGCTACCAATAATCAAAAAATAATGTACAGGTCGGCTTTTTGACAAATCTTCCACATACATTTATGTCAAAATCGACTACTACTTAAGTTGGACATTATTTTTTGATTATTTGTGACGCTGATATTGTTAGTGGTTAACATGGTACATGAATTTAATTATTATTATTATTCATAATGTTAATTATGAATAGTAAAAAATTTTAACTGAACATGGATTATCTGTTTGATTCAACATGCTGTATCGTTAATGTACAAATTGTTCGTCCCGAACAGATGTTAATCCTCTCTCTCTCTATACGGCGCCAACCTTTTTAAATGTACCACTTTCATTTTTCGTCTAACGCCCGCAGTTTTCTGAATCCTATACACTACATCATTAATTCTTTTAATTAACTTATATGGTCCTTCGCAGTGTGTTTGTAGTTTAGGGGATAAGCCTTTCTTCCTTTGTGGGTTATAGAGCAAAACAAGCTGTCCTTCCGAAAATCCCCCTGAATTTGTTTGCAAGTCGTATCTGGCCTTCATCTTGTCACTCGCAAATTGTGTACGCTGTCTTACAAATTGATGCGTTTCGTTCATTTCTTCACATTTTCTGGAAACATAATTGTGTATAGGAATTCCAGCTAAAGGACTCGCACCAAACTTTAAATCCGCAGGTAAATTTAAGTCTGTTCCAAAAACAATTTTAGATGGTGAATCTGATGTGGTATCATGAACCGCCGTTCGATAAGCTATGAGGAATAGTGGTATGTGTGTATCGCAATCATTTTGATTTTTATCAACCACTTTTCTGAGATACTCTTCCAAAGTCCGATTGAATCTCTCCACCATGCCGTCTGATTGCGGGTGCAAAGGCGTTGTTCGTGTTTTGTGAATGTTGAGGACTTTGCATACTTCTTTAAATACAGCAGACTCAAAATTTCTTCCTTGATCTGAATGCAATTCTAACGGTACTCCAAAACGGCTTACCCACTTGTTAACTAATGCCTCCGCAACTGTTGTGGCTTCTTGATTTGGCATGGGATACACTTCAGGCCACTCGATGACGACAATGACATACTTATTACCCGCATCACTGATTGGAAACGGCCCGGCGACATCCATAGCAATACGCTCGAATGGTGTTCCCACGTTGTACTGATGCATCCTGCCGCGACTTCTGACTGTTGGTCCTTTTGCTGGTACACATTGCGGGCAACTGCGAATCCAATCGGCGACTGACTCTTGGCATCAAATCCAATAAAAACGTTTCTTTACCTTCTCGACCGTTTTATTAATGCCCAAATGACCACCACTAGATCCACCATGGTATTCCGCTAATATTTCTTTTAATTTGAGTTGGGAACAACAATCAAACTTCGAGCGGATGTGCCACCTTCTTTTCCCATACACGATATAAGCAACCATCTTGTAGCTTTAAGCTCTGCCACTGTGCCCAGTAAGCTTTAGTTATAGCACTGTCGGCAGCTATATCTTCCCATTATGGTTTTCTTTGCTGTTCCTTGAACATCATGATTTTTGTGAGGTCGGGATCACTCTTTTGATCAATTTGAATTTGTTCCGGAGTCCATTTTTCATCGGGCAAAACATTTAGCAAACGAATGTCAATTATGTTTTCTTTTCCTTCCGCTCTTGAACAATGTCTGCATTCAAGTTTACAAGGACGCCGTGACAGAGCATCTGCATTTCCATGATTTCCTCCTTTACGATGTTCGATTGAGAAATCGTAGCTCTGTAATCGTTCTATCCAACGCGCAATTTGGCCTTCCGGATCTTTGAACTGAAGTAACCATCGTAGTGCTGCGTGATCGGTTCTCAAGTGAAACTGTTGTCCGTACAGATACTTATGGAAAATTGTTCACACTTTCAATTACAGAAGTAATTTCGCTCGGGCTTGGACAATGTTTTACTCTCGTATGCGATCACTTTTTCTTGCCCATTGATCACTTGAGAGAGAACTCCGCCTATTTCGTATCCACTTGCATCCGTATCAAGTATAAATTTTTCACCTGGAATTGGATACGCAAGAATTGGTGCCGAGCTTAGTAGATCTTTTAATTTCAAAAATGCCCTTTCTTGATCGTCACCCCATTGAAATGAGTGGTTCTTTATTGTCTACTCATGAAAACTGCCTGCAACATTGGCAAAACCTGGAACAAATCGGCTGTAGTATGTACATAGCCCCAAGAAACTTCGTAGGTCATGTAGATTTTTCGGTCCGGGCCACTCCTTGACTGCAGCTATTTTATCCTCATCGGTATGCACTCCTTCCGTGGTAACTCGAGCATTTCTTTGGGCTAAGTTGTAGACCCGCATTTTTCAATCGAAAGAATACTTCCTCTAGATTTCTCATATGTTCGTTGAAAGCCTTGCCCATAACAATTATGTCATCAAGGTATACTAGGCATGTTTTCCAGTGTAAACCTTTTAATACGTGCTCCATTAACCGCTCGAATGTTGCTGGGGCATTGCATAGTCCAAACGACATTACCAAAAATTGCCATAGTCCAACTCCAGTACTGAATGCGGTCTTCTCCCGATCTTTCTTATCGATTTCTACTTGCCAGTAACCGCTTTGCAAGTCCAACGTTGAAAATTACTTAGCATTAGATAGTGTATCCAAGGTGTCATCGATTCTGGGCAGTGGATAACTATCTTTCTTGGTGACATCATTCAGTTTTCGGTAATCAACGCAGAACCGAGTACTACCGTCCTTCTTTTTCACCAATACTACTGGTGAACTCCATGGACTCTCAGATGGTTCCACCACGCCATTTGTGTGCATTTCTTCAACCAAATGTGATACTTCGTCTCTTTTCGCAAGTGGTACCCTTCTTGGTGCTTGACGAATTGGGTTAGAATCAACAGTGTCTATTCGTTGTTTTACAATGGCAGTTTTGCCGTCCTTTTGGCCCTTTTCAGCAAATATACACCGATATTTATCAATTACCTTTTACACTTGACTCTTTTCTTTGGCAGCCAAATCATTCGTCCACTCATTTATAAACCTGTGAGTAGATTGTTTGTTTATTTATGATGTGCCGTAGTCCCTTGATGGATTTGACTCACAATTTATAATCGCTGATGCCTCTTGACACTGGCCTATCACTGTTCCCTTTTTAATTAATTTGGACGAGTTTTCCATGTTGAGAACTCTTATTGGAACAACTTTGTCTTTTGTCGCTTCTACTAATGTTCTTCCGACAACAAAATTACTTCTGCTCATTTGCTCATCATTCGCTTCTATAACCCACAACTTGCTTATCCCACAATCTTCATTTAATTTCGCCCACACAATTGCTTCTGAATTAGGTGGTATTTTTCTATTTTTATGAGCGATAACTTGTTTAATTTTCGGGCTCTGGTCACAATCAATGTTTAGTTGGATCTCTGTGTTGGCAAAACTCAAAATTTTTCTTGTTAGATCTAGTGTGAAACCGTTGCTTATCATGAAGTCCATGCCAAGTATTATTTCGTCTACTATTTCCGCCACTATAAAATCATGCTTAACTGTCGTAGTGCCAATAGTGATTTCCTTGGTAATTTTTCCTCTGATTGGAGCCTCTTCGCCTGTCGCTGTTTGCAATCTTATTCCGATAAGCGGCTCTATTTCGTCCCTAACAAGGTAACTTCTTATAATTGAGTGTGAAGCTCCTGTATCCAACGTTACCATATATGCTACATAATCAATTATCCCCTTGACAGTTAAACTATTCGACTTTCGAGCAATTTGCGAAATGAAGATTCTGGGGCAATCGGTTATGGGAGTCAGATCGTGCCCCGCAGATCTGACTCGTTTTAGTTTAAAGCTTGATTGAAATTTTCGCTATTTTGGACATGATCCTGGGTTTCTTCATGTCGGGGTTCATTTGCATTGGATTCATTGAGCGCTTGTGTTTTTTACAACAATCGCGTGCCATATGCCCATATGTATCACAGTTGTAGCATTTACCTTTAAATTGGGTATCTCGGTTGGCAGCAGTGTAATCTGGATTAGCTCCACTTTTTAACGCTTGGTAAATTACCTAAAATAGGTCTTCATTCTCCACATCTAGTTTACGGACCTTTGGCGCTGGGCGGCACAACGTAGTTGCTGTCTCCTGTGTTAGCGCTGTGGTTACAGTTTCCGTAAATGTCACTTTCGGCATTGTCACTATGGCACGTCTTGTTTCCGGATCACGTATGCCGTCCACGAAGTCTTCGATCTTGCTCTTTTCTATGAAATCACTCGTTGAATCTGCATACGACAAATGCGCAAGCCACTCGACGTCTGCTGCATACGCCTGCAATGTTTCACCATTTCTTTGCATTCGGCACTTTAGTTCCATTCTGTAGATTTGCTTCATGTGATCACTGCCGTATTTTCGTTGCAGTGCAGACATAACGCTAAATAACTGTTTCGATCACTTTCTGGAACAGTCTCCAATACTTCGGCTGCGCCTCCTTTAAGCGCCACGATAAGTGCGGCTATGCTGTCCTCATTATTCCATCGATTACTTACAGCCGTGGTCTCAAATTGCAGCTTGAAAATGTTGAACGCTGTGGTTCCATCGTAAATCGGCGATTTTAGCCTCGTACCACTAACAACATGCTGTGTAGGTCTATTTATCTGCAACACGTGCAAATCTGTCACTTTTCTATGGAGTGTATTAGAAGCTTCCAAAAGATGCTTAGAAAGCTCCTGCATCTGGTGCTTAATTTCAGTTTGCAGTTGATTAGAACTTTCTAGTTGCTGTTTCGAATTTTCTTGAAGTTTCTGTTCCATTTTGTTGGAATTTTCTAGAAGTTCTTGCTTCATGTCTAATTTGAGCTGATTAGAATTTCCTTGTAGTTCTGTTTTAAGTTGATTTGAATTTTCTTGAAGTTTCTGTTCCATTCTGGTCGAATTTTCTTGGAACTGCTTCGAATTTTCTAGAAGCTTCTGTTCCATTTTGTTGGCATTTTCTTGGAGCTGTTTGGAATTGTCTTGAAACTGTTGTTGTATTGCTCCGAGTAACTGGCTCAAATCAAAGCTTTGGGACTGTACTTTTTGCTCCGTGTCCACACTTTTCGATGACGCTGTTCCAGTTTCCACTTCAAACTCGTGATCTGCGAGGTCAATGCCTTGATTCTCTAATTCTTCCATTAGACGCTTTTGTAGCTCTACTTTCGTACCTACAGTTGGAAGATTATGAATCGCCAGCTCCTTCTTTAACTGGTCGACTTTAAGTTGTTCGAATTTAACCATTTTGTATCACAATCCCACTTCTGACACCAATGTTACGAAAATTCAGTCTACGGAAAACTGTTCTACGAGTTCGTATCGCTGGATTGTGTACAAAATAAAAACGCACTTATATTTGGTTTTAACTAGTATTATTTCAACTAGTATTAATTAATTTTATTAATTTAAATGACAACTTAAAGAATAATCACTTATATCAACTGATGAATTACTACAATTTATCTTTAGAATGTTCACTCACGAGACGCACTAGTTCACTATTAAAACACAACTGAAGTACAGTGCCTCAGATGCGCGGCCTTATATACTGCAGGCATCAGTTCGACACGTTTTGACAAGCTTCGACTTGTTTCGAGAACCTTCTACTCGTTTCGTGAATGACGCATGCTATTGGCATCTCCTTCGCACTCATGTGTTTTAATGTGCTGATCTTCCATCTCTTTCTCGCACATTGCATAGTGCGCTGAATGATCTTCCGTCTCTTTCTAACACATTGCTTAGTGCGCTGAATTGTCTTGCGTCTCATTTATTATTGTTGATTGCTTGCACAGTGGAGCAAATTATCTCTTTTCGTAACAATATTTATGAAAATTTCTAATTTAAAAAAAAAAAAAAAAAAATATATATATATATATATATATATATGTATATATATATATATATATATATATATATATATATATATATATATATATATATATATATATATAGATATATATATATATGTAAATTTAAATATAAATTAAACGGATATCATATTGTTTTTTTTTTTCAAACAGATTCATACAGCGCTACCAATAATCAAAAAATAATGTACAGTTCGGCTTTTTGACCAATATTCCACATACATTTATGTCAAAATCGACTACTATCTTAAGTTGGACATTATTTTTTGATTATTGGTAACGCTGATATTGTTAGTTGTTAACATGGTACATGAATTTAATTATTATTATTATTCATAATGTTAATTATGAATAGTAAAAAATTTTAACTGAACATGGATTATCTGTTTGATTCAACATGCTGTATCGTTAATGTACAAATTGTATAATGTTACATTTACATTGGTTAGAATAACTCGATGCCTTGTTAAATTAAAATTACAATAAAATGTATGTACTGTTGATTTAATAGTATCACGAAAACTAATTTTATTATACAAAAAATCGATTTTTTTTATTTTATAGACTACTTTTGGAGGATTTTTTTAGAATTTCGGATCTAATGATAAATAAGAAAGCGATATATGGTTATCAAGAGTATTGCCCAAACTAAAATTAGAAACTTTTTTTCTATATATACTACACTTGTACTACACTCTGAGAAATAAATTAACAATCATATTGGTCAAAATGGCATTGACAATAATCTATTGTTAATTTATTGTTGTTATCCACAATTGAAATTGTTAATTTTTCGAAGGTATTTTTTGACGCACTTTATTTAATTATGACATCTAAAAATAAAAATTAAACGTCAAAATTAACAGTTAATTGTTATTTTAAATTGTTAAATTGTTATTGGTAATGAAGACTATATTAACAATCGAATTGTTAAAAATAACAATGATGATTCTTAACTCGGCCTACTTCGTAAACATATTTCCATTGTATTTTTACAGTGGTTTTCTTTTAACAAAAGCCTACTGCCTAAATAATGCTTAGAAAATGTTATATAGTAATTTAAAAGACTTTTCCTTCACATTTTTCATTAATTTATATAATTTTATAACAGCATCTTTAAAAATATGACATACAAAAATAATATAAATTATGGCGCATTAACTAATTGAATAATTTTGTACAAAACTGTTCTAATTTTATATTGTAAAATAATTAAAAACAATTAAAATTATACACATATTATTTTAATTGTTATTAATTATTTTACATATTACATATATATTTTATATATTATATGATAAACAATGAGTTTGTCTTCTCAAATTCCATCTGGTTATTATTACACTACCGTGAAACCGTCCGTATCTGAGCTAAACCTCGTTAAAAATTGTCTTTTGTTCGGCTACAGCACTGCAAAGCGTGCGCATTTGCAGGACTTGTTGCAATTGCTACTCCTTGAAACGCACAATGCGCATTCTATTCGCGACGCTTTTTGGTTTTCGTTCTTCGTCTTCTCAAATTGCTCATAGCTGGATCTGAAAGACAATGTATATAGGTAAATAAACCACTGTAGAGAAATTTATATTTTTAGGTATTTTTATACATTTTGTCATTTTATTAAATTCATTTGTAAGCTATTTTTTTATAACAAGTAATATATAAATCCACTTGTTAAAATAATATGATTTTTTTTTTTGGTAGGCGCTGTTTTATTTTAGTTGTTTTCAATTCTACTGATCATTTCTTAAATGAAAATCACATAAGCATCAATTTTGAAGAAACTGTATAAAAAGGGCGAATTGACTTCGATTCGATACAGCGAAATTTTGAAGTGTGATAGTTAACATTGTGAAAAAAGTTATTATTTTGTGTTTCCTCAAACATATTTTTTTTATTGTGTTTCCTTAAAGTTTATTTAAATTGGCGGAATATTTAAGAGCGTTGTACACACGTTGTATATATTTCCCAGCAATGTTAATTGGTGAGTTAGTGATGAAGTGTTGAGTTGTGTGAAAGCTTGACCATTAAATGGTTACCCAGTACTGAAAATACATTTTATTTCCAGCTGGGAACACATTTTTATTCGTCTCAAAAATTCGTTATTGCAATTAACTGCATACGATATACATCAGTGGTTGCTGAAGAAGGGAAACATCAATATTTTCACAAGTCTACACACTATTTCGAAGTATTCTACGTATCCTGTTTTTTTGTTTGTTTTGTATTAAAAAACCAATGTTGAATTTGAACATTGTTTTCAAAACATTTTTTTTACCAACAGATTTTTTTAAAAATTATTTTAATTCTTAACCAGCTTTTTTAAAAGCTATAAAGAGATTTCTGAAGTTGCTGGATTGCTGATTTGATGAGTGTTAACTTTTTTTTTAATTACTTTTAAATTTGTTCAAGTGTTACATATTTCTTCGTTTTTAATTAATTTTTTATTATATTTTTCTTTAAAAATCTGTACAAATTCAATCAATTCATTCAGTAAATCAATTCAGAAGGGGGTAATTCTCCAAAATTTAATTATTTTTTTCTAACCCACCATATAGCCGAGATAACTGTGCACAATTCTTCGGAACTGACAAAAAAGGGTGAGTCATGTTTTTTTTAATGTAGATATTGAATTTTCAATAATTTGGTTTAGTTGTTATTTGTTATTATCACATTTGAGATTTTCCATTTTCATTTATTGATTGAATTTAATTTTTTTTTACTTTTTGAAGTAACGTAATTGCTCTTCTTAACTTTATTCATTTCATTTAAATAATTCATAAAATAAACAACGTGATATAGTGATGATAAACATAATGGTTTAATTATTTAATAGTTGGGTGGGAGAGTATTCTGAGACAAACTAAAATGTAAGCAAAGGTTGAAGTAAGTTGTATAGGGGTTATTTAAAATTAGGGCCTAATAAATAACCATGGTCGGGAGGGATTCGATTATGCCCATACCGGAGAGGCGCTTCCTGCTGGTATCCTTCTTTTTTTTTCATTTTTTTTTAATAACTGTTCTATTCTGATCTTTTCTGTTCTGTTATATTCTCATCATATATTCTTATTCTTTTGTTTGTTTAACTATTTATCGGTGTTTTTATAAATTTTGTGACGTTGTCTAAAAATAAAACGTAGGAGACAAGTACCAATCCCACCTGAGCCTAGCCGGTGCACCAACACACCGAGCGTCTCCACAACAACACCTTTTCATTTCCTAGCAAAACGATACATGGCGCCCAACGAAGATGGCTGAGTTTTTTTGTTTTTGTTTTAGTTTTCGACTATTTTTCTCAATTTTCTAAATTTTGTCATCTGGCACCGTCTTTTCATCTTTCTATCTTGAGATTTCAACATAATAATATGATCATAAATATTCTAAAAGTGTTTAATAGTCCTATTAATCGCGGGCCTAGGTAAAATAGCGGTACATTCAGAAATTCGTATAAAACGCACGTTTACAGAGATTGAATAATTTATAACTTTAGTATTGGGAGTATGATTTCTATTTAAATAGTCAAAAGAAAACGTTGTATCGTTTCACATAAAATATAAAACACATAATCGGCAAAGTTATACCGTAGTTATAGGTGATTATATAGTTGAAAAATTAAATTTTTTTCTTACATATGTATTAAAGATATGTACTCAACAGATCAAATATATAATTGTACGATCGTGAAATGTTTTATTTATTACCGATTTAATAAAATATATTTTATTACATTTGGTTAGGAAACACCCAAATTAGTGTCGATTATTATATATTTATTAATTCAATAACACTTTACTCAAGAAACGAGAAAAAAATATTCGTATGGAGATATCCCAATCTTCAATGTAATATAAATCGTGTATGCTGATTTTGACTGACTGCATACTCAGTTTTTTCTTATTACGTAACATATTTATGAAAATTTCTAATTTAAAAAATATATATATATAAATTTAAATAGAAATTAAACTGATATCATATTGTTTTTTTTTTTTTCAAACAGATTCATACAGCGCTACCAATAATCAGAAAATAATGTACAGGTCGGTCGGCTTTTTGACAAATCTTCCACATACATTTATGTCAAAATCGACTACTACTTAAGTTGGACATTATTTTTTGATTATTGGTAACGCTGATATTGTTAGTTGTTAACATGGTACATGAATTTAATTATTATTATTATTCATAATGTTAATTATGAATAGTAAAAAATTTTAACTGAACATGGATTATCTGTTTGATTCAACATGCTGTATCGTTAATGTACAAATTGTATAATGTTACATTTACATTGGTTAGAATAACTCGATGCCTTGTTAAATTAAAATTACAATAAAATGTATGTACTGTTGATTTAATAGTATCACGAAAACTAATTTTAATATACAAAATTCTATTTTTTTATTTTATAGACTACTTTTGGAGGATTTTTTTAGAATTTCGGATCTAATGATAAATAAGAAAGCGATATATGGTTATCAAGAGTATTGCCCAAACTAAAATTAGAAACTTTTTTCTATATATACTACACTCTGAGAAATAAATTAACAATCATATTGGTCAAAATGGCATTGACAATAATCTATTGTTAATTTATTGTTGTTATCCACAATTGAAATTGTTAATTTTTCGAAGGTATTTTTTGACGCACTTTATTTAATTATGACATCTAAAATAAAAATTAAACGTCAACATTAACAGTTAATTGTTATTTTGAATTGTTAAATTGTTATTGGTAATGAAGACTATATTAACAATCGAATTGTTAAAAATAACAATGATGATTCTTAACTCGGCCTACTTCGTAAACATATTTCCATTGTATTTTTACAGTGGTTTTCTTTTAACAAAAGCCTACTTCCTAAATAATGCTTAGAAAATGTTATACAGTAATATAATAGACTTTTCCCTTACATTTTTCATTAATCTATATAATTTTATAAAAGCATCTTTAAAAATATGACATACAAAAATAATATAAATTATGGCGCATTAACTAATTGAATAATTTTGTACAAAACTGTTCTTATTATACCCTACACTAAGAGTGAAAGGGTAAAGCATCTCCGGTTGGAAAAGTATATGTATTCTTGATCAGCATGACCTCCTGAGTCGATTTAGCGATGTCCGTCTGTCTGTCCGTCTGTCTGTTGAAATCCCTACTACTTTTAAAATTGAAGAGCTAGATAAATGAAACTTATAACTTAGATTACTAATATACCTACGCTGTATGTGCGAGATCGGTCCATTGTGACCTATGATCCGACCACTTATGTTCAAATACCTCATATAAAATGTACATAAAATGATCAATTCTTACGTATACGTGCTTAGGTAAACTTTTTTGGTCAAATATATATTGATGTCATGCTCAAATACATGATAATAATGTTTTCCGGCGAAAAGACTTGTGGTTCACAAAAAAAAAATCGAAATTCGGTACACCTACCCATTTGTAAATATGGGTATCAAATGAATGGAAATTCTTCAGCGATTGAATGTTTGTAGTTATTTTCATATATTCTTATTCTTTTGTTTGTTTAACTATTTATCGGTGTTTTTATAAATTTTGTGACGTTGTCTAAAAATAAAACGTAGGAGACAAGTACCAATCCCACCTGAGCCTAGCCGGTGCACCAACACACCGAGCGTCTCCACAACAACACCTTTTCATTTCCTAGCAAAACGATACATGGCGCCCAACGAAGATGGCTGAGTTTTTTTGTTTTTGTTTTAGTTTTCGACTATTTTTCTCAATTTTCTAAATTTTGTCATCTGGCACCGTCTTTTCATCTTTCTATCTTGAGATTTCAACATAATAATATGATCATAAATATTCTAAAAGTGTTTAATAGTCCTATTAATCGCGGGCCTAGGTAAAATAGCGGTACATTCAGAAATTCGTATAAAACGCACGTTTACAGAGATTGAATAATTTATAACTTTAGTATTGGGAGTATGATTTCTATTTAAATAGTCAAAAGAAAACGTTGTATCGTTTCACATAAAATATAAAACACATAATCGGCAAAGTTATACCGTAGTTATAGGTGATTATATAGTTGAAAAATTAAATTTTTTTCTTACATATGTATTAAAGATATGTACTCAACAGATCAAATATATAATTGTACGATCGTGAAATGTTTTATTTATTACCGATTTAATAAAATATATTTTATTACATTTGGTTAGGAAACACCCAAATTAGTGTCGATTATTATATATTTATTAATTCAATAACACTTTACTCAAGAAACGAGAAAAAAATATTCGTATGGAGATATCCCAATCTTCAATGTAATATAAATCGTGTATGCTGATTTTGACTGACTGCATACTCAGTTTTTTCTTATTACGTAACATATTTATGAAAATTTCTAATTTAAAAAATATATATATATAAATTTAAATAGAAATTAAACTGATATCATATTGTTTTTTTTTTTTTCAAACAGATTCATACAGCGCTACCAATAATCAGAAAATAATGTACAGGTCGGTCGGCTTTTTGACAAATCTTCCACATACATTTATGTCAAAATCGACTACTACTTAAGTTGGACATTATTTTTTGATTATTGGTAACGCTGATATTGTTAGTTGTTAACATGGTACATGAATTTAATTATTATTATTATTCATAATGTTAATTATGAATAGTAAAAAATTTTAACTGAACATGGATTATCTGTTTG
Source organism: Dryomyza anilis (assembly GCA_951804985.1). NCBI lineage: Eukaryota > Metazoa > Arthropoda > Insecta > Diptera > Dryomyzidae > Dryomyza > Dryomyza anilis. The sequence goes on along the minus strand of OX638136.1, from coordinate 7,865,888 downwards.
ATTCAACATGCTGTATCGTTAATGTACAAATTGTATAATGTTACATTTACATTGGTTAGAATAACTCGATGCCTTGTTAAATTAAAATTACAATAAAATGTATGTACTGTTGATTTAATAGTATCACGAAAACTAATTTTAATATACAAAATTCTATTTTTTTATTTTATAGACTACTTTTGGAGGATTTTTTTAGAATTTCGGATCTAATGATAAATAAGAAAGCGATATATGGTTATCAAGAGTATTGCCCAAACTAAAATTAGAAACTTTTTTCTATATATACTACACTCTGAGAAATAAATTAACAATCATATTGGTCAAAATGGCATTGACAATAATCTATTGTTAATTTATTGTTGTTATCCACAATTGAAATTGTTAATTTTTCGAAGGTATTTTTTGACGCACTTTATTTAATTATGACATCTAAAATAAAAATTAAACGTCAACATTAACAGTTAATTGTTATTTTGAATTGTTAAATTGTTATTGGTAATGAAGACTATATTAACAATCGAATTGTTAAAAATAACAATGATGATTCTTAACTCGGCCTACTTCGTAAACATATTTCCATTGTATTTTTACAGTGGTTTTCTTTTAACAAAAGCCTACTTCCTAAATAATGCTTAGAAAATGTTATACAGTAATATAATAGACTTTTCCCTTACATTTTTCATTAATCTATATAATTTTATAAAAGCATCTTTAAAAATATGACATACAAAAATAATATAAATTATGGCGCATTAACTAATTGAATAATTTTGTACAAAACTGTTCTTATTATACCCTACACTAAGAGTGAAAGGGTAAAGCATCTCCGGTTGGAAAAGTATATGTATTCTTGATCAGCATGACCTCCTGAGTCGATTTAGCGATGTCCGTCTGTCTGTCCGTCTGTCTGTTGAAATCCCTACTACTTTTAAAATTGAAGAGCTAGATAAATGAAACTTATAACTTAGATTACTAATATACCTACGCTGTATGTGCGAGATCGGTCCATTGTGACCTATGATCCGACCACTTATGTTCAAATACCTCATATAAAATGTACATAAAATGATCAATTCTTACGTATACGTGCTTAGGTAAACTTTTTTGGTCAAATATATATTGATGTCATGCTCAAATACATGATAATAATGTTTTCCGGCGAAAAGACTTGTGGTTCACAAAAAAAAAATCGAAATTCGGTACACCTACCCATTTGTAAATATGGGTATCAAATGAATGGAAATTCTTCAGCGATTGAATGTTTGTAGTTATTTTCAGGATTCGTATACCCTGGTGACCTATATATCACTTTGAATGGTAACCACACATATGTGTAGGGTATTTATAGTCGGCTTAGACCGACTATAATTTTGATAATCCTAACTATCATAATTACACCTACTTTAAAATTTCCCATGTGATCTAACCTTCCCAACTGGTTTTATATTGTAAAATAATTAAAAAAAAATAAAATTATACATATATTATTTTAATTGTTATTAATTATTTTACATATTACATATATATTTTATATTTCATATATTATATATTATATGATAAACAATGAGTTTGTCTTCTCAAATTCCATCTGGTCTATATTATGGTTATTATTACACTACCGTGAAACCGTCCGTATCTGAGCTAAACCTCGTTAAAAATTGTCTTTTGTTCGGCTACAGCACTGCAAAGCGTGCGCATTTGCAGGACTTGTTGCAATTGCTACTCATTGAAACGCACAATGTGCCTCCTATTCGCGACGCTTTGTGGTTTTCGTTCTTCGTCTTCTCAAATTGCTCATAGCTGGATCTGAAAGTAAAACATATAATAGAAAAACAATGTATATAGGTAAATAAACCACTGTAGAGAAATTTTTATTTTTAGGTATTTTTATAGCAGGCTATACATTTTGTCATTTTATTAAATTCATTTGTAAGCTATTTTTTTTATAACAAGTAATATATGAATCCACTTGTTAAAATAATATGATTTTTTTTTTTTGTAGGCGCTGTTTTATTTTAGTTGTTTTCAATTCACATCTTTTAATAGAAACATTTTTATATACCGCGCTACCTCTCGTCAGTAAATGGCAAACCTCCGAGAGTAAAAACATTGCCTATGAAAAAGCTCTCACCCGCCGTTCGGATTCGGCAATAAACTGTAGGTCCCACCACTTTGAGTACAAATATAACACGCACAGCTCAAAATGGTGAGAGAGCTCGGCCTAAGTTCAATACAGGACTGTAGCGCCAAACTATTATTTATTATTATAATATGATCATAAATATTCTAAAAGTGTTTGATAGTCCTATTAATCGCAGGCCTAGGTAAAATGTAGTGGTACAGATCATTTACATTCAGAAATTCGTATAAAACGCACGTTTACAGATATTGAATTATTTATAAATTTAGTATTGGGAGTATGATTTCTATTTAAATGTAGTCAAAAGAAAACGTTGTAATCGTTTCACATAAAATATAAAACACATAATCGGCAAAGTTATACCGTAGTTATAGGTGATTATATAGTTGAAAAATTAAATTTTTTCATACATATGTATTAAAGATATGTACTCAACAGATCAAATATATAATTGTACGATCGTGAAATGTATTATTTATTACCGATTTAATAAAATGTATTGTTACGAAAAGATGTAATTTGCCCCATAGTGCAAGCAATCAACAATAATTAATGAGACGCAAGACAATTCAGCGCACTAAGCATGTGTTAGAAAGAGACGGAAGATTATTCAGCGCACTGAGGCAGTGTGTGAGAAAGAGATGGAAGATCACCGCATTAAAACACATGAGTGCGAATGAGATGCCAATAGCATGCGTCATTTATGAAACGTCATTCTCGAAACAAGTCGAAGCTTGTCAAAACGTGTCGAACTGATGCATGCAGTATATAAGGGAGCCGCATCAGAGGTACAGCACTTCAGTTGTGATTTGATTGTGAACTAGTGCGTCTCGTGAGTGAACATTGGTAAGCTAAATTGTATAAATTCAGCAGTTGATACAAGTGATTATTCTTTAAGTTGTTATTTAAATAAATAAAGTTAATTAATACTAGTTGCAATAATACCAATTAAAACCAAATATTAGTGTGTTTTTATTTTGTACACAATCCAGCGATACGAACTCGTAGAACAGTTTTCCTTAGACTGAATTTTCGTAACATTGGTGTCAGAAGTGGGATTGTGATACAAAATGGTTAAATTCGAACAACTTAAAGTCGACCAGCTAAAGAAGGATCTGGCGATTCATAATCTTCCAACTGTAGGTACGAAAGTAGAACTATAAAAGCGTCTAATGAAAGAATTAGAGAACCAAGGCATTGACCTCGCAGATCACGAGTTTGAAGTGGAAGCTGCAACAGCGTCATCGAAAAGTGTGGACACGGAGCAAAAAGTACAGTCCCAAAGCTTTGATTTGAGCCAGTTACTCGGAGCAATACAACAACAGTTTCAAGAAAATTCCAAACAGCTCCAAGAAAATGACAACAAAATGAAACAGAAGCTTCTAGAAAATTCGAAGCAGTTCCAAGAAAATTCGACCAGAATGGAACAGAAACTTCAAGAAAATTCAAATCAACTTAAAACAGAACTACAAGGAAATTCTAATCAGCTCAAATTAGACATGAAGCAAGAACTTCTAGAAAATTCCAACAAAATGGAACAGAAACTTCAAGAAAATTTGAAACAGCAACTAGAAAGTTCTAATCAACTGCAAACTGAAATTAAGCAGCAGATGCAGGAGCATTGTAAGCAGCTTTTTGGAAGTTTCTAATACACTCCATAGAAAAGTGACGGAGCTAGAAACGCATGTAAGTGAACATTGATGAAAAAAATTCAAAGATTAGAAAACGGTATGGACAAAGAAATCCAGGAAATATAAAAAGATTTGCACGTGTTGCAGATAAATGGACCTACACAGCATGTTGTTAGTGGTACGAGGCTAAAATCGCCGATTTACGATGGAACCACAGCGTTCAACATTTTCAAGCTGCAATTTGAGACCACGGCTGTAAGTAATCGATGGAATAATGAGGACAGCGTAGCCGCACTTATCGTGGCGCTTAAAGGAGGCGCAGCCGACAGTTTCAAAAAGTGACATTAACAGTTATTCAGCGGTCATGGGTGCATTGCAACGAAAATACGGCAGTGACCACATGGCACCTATTTACAGAATACAGCTGAAGTTCCGAAGGCAAAATAATTGCGAATCGTTGCAGGAATATGCTGCGGATGTTAAGAGACTTGCACATTTGGCGTATTCCGATTCAGCCTGTGATTTCTTGAAAATGTGCAAGATAAATGCATTAGTTTATGGCATACGGGATCCTGAGACAAAACGGGCAACAATGACTAACCCAAAGGTGACATTTATGGAAACGGTCACCACAGCGCTTACGCAGGAGATAGCGTCTACATTGTGCCGATCAGCAACGAAAACACGTGTACAAGATGAGGAGAGAGAAATTTTATGTCAAGGAGTAAGTAGAGCGTCCAAAGCCAGCGTTAAATCCGAACATTATGTTTCCAACGGAAACACACAATTGAAAGGTAAATGCTACAATTGCAGAAAATATGGGCATATGGCACGCGACTGTCGTGAAAAACGTAAATGTGTAATTGTGCAACCACCAAAGAGATACAGACCAGAAAAAAGATCTAAGGATAGTACGAATGACACCAGTTGCCATCTTGGAAATTCAGGCACTGTGTCGGCACGAGTGTGTACAATGGAATCCGGAGAATGCCGGAGAGAAGATGAAAAAACGAACATAATTCACATTCGTTCATTGGGTGTCATGCCAGATGATCAATGGAGTCTAGAGCAAATACGAAATGATCAAAATATGGACCCCGACATCGCAAAAATTCGGACGTTCAAGGAACAACAAAGGAAACCATTATGGAAAGAGTTAGCATCCAACAGTCCAATAAGCAGGGCGCAGTGGCAAAGCCTGCAGCTACAAAATGGTTGTTTGTACCGTGTGTGGGAAAGTGAAAATGGCAGCTCTGCACGAAATTTGATTGTTGTTCCCAAGTCAAAAATAAAAGCCATAGTACTGAAATGCCATTGTGGAACCAATGGATGTCACTTGAGCATTAATAAAACGATTGAAGAAGTCAGGAAGCATTTCTATTGGGTCGGATATCAGAAGTCAGCCGCCTACTGAATTCACAGATGTAAGCAATGTGTATCCGCAAAAAGAAAAGACGTCAGGAGTTGCGGTAAGACGAATCAATGCAACATAGGAGGACATTGCGAACGTACTGCCATGGATGTGAAAAATCTGATTTCAAAAATTGTTTTGGGAAAGAAGGAAAGTGAAGACCAAGACGAGTTGCTTCGGTCTTTAAGGCAGAGTATACAAATTGCAAGTGATAAGATGAAGTCCCGATACGACTTGAGAGCAAACTCTGAGGGATTTAAGGAAGGAGATCTGGTCATGCTTTGTAGCTCGCCACGAGTGAAATTGACAAATCCAAAATTACAAACACACCGGGAAGGACCGTACAGGATAATTAAAAGGATAAATGACATTGTGTATCGGATTAAGAATACTACAGGCGTCAGACGAAAAATGAAAGTAGTACATTTAGAAATGTTGGTGCCGTATATAGAGAGAGAGGATTAGATTAGATTTAGGTGGAGGGCAGTGTTACGAAAAGAGGTAATTTGCCCCACTGTGCAAGCATTCAACAATAATAAATGAGACGCAAGACAATTCAGCGCACTAAGCAATGTGTTAGAAAGAGACGGAAGATCATTCAGCGTACTGGGCAATGTGCGAGAAAGAGAGGGAAGATCAGCTCATTAAAACACATGAGTGCGAATGAGATGCCAATAGCATGCGTCATTCACGAACCGAGTAGAAGGTTCTCGAAACAAGTCGAAGCGTGTCGAAACGTGTCGAACTGATGCATGCAGTATATAAGGGAGCCGCATCTGAGGTACTTCACTTCAGTAGTGATTGTAAAGTGGTCGAGTGCATCTCGTGTGATAATTGTCAAGTTAAATTGTGGACATGCAGCAGTTGTTAGAATTTGTTATTAGTAAAGTTGTTTATTAAAGTGAATTAATGAAGTTAATTGTTATAATTTAAACCAAATATAAGAGTGTTTTTATTTTGTACACAATCAAGCGATACGAACTCGTAGAACAGCTTTCCGTAGACTGAGTTTTCGTAACAATATGATCATAAATATTCTAAAAGTGTTTGATAGTCCTATTAATCGCGGGCCTAGGTAAAATTAGTGGTACAGATCATTTACATTCAGAAATTCGTATAAAACGCACGTTTACAGAGATTGAAATATTTAAAACTTTAGTATTGGGAGAATGAATTCTATTTAAATATAGTCAAAAGAAAACGTTGTAATCGTTTCACATAAAATATAAAACACATAATCGGCAAAGTTATACCATAGTTATAGGTGATTATATATTTTATTATTAATTCAATAACACTTTACTCAAGAAACGAAAAAATATATTCGTATGGAGATATCCCAATCTTCAATGTAATATAAATCGTGTATGCTGATTTTGACTGCATACTCAGTTTTTTTTTATTACGTAACATATTTATGAAAATTTCTAATTTAAAAAAAAAAAAAATATATATATATATATATATATATATATATATTACGAAAATTCAGTCTACGGAAAACTGTTCTACGAGTTCGTATCGCTGGATTGTGTACAAAATAAAAACGCACTTATATTTGGTTTTAACTAGTATTATTTCAACTAGTATTAATTTAACTTTATTAATTTAAATAACAACTTAAAGAATAATCACTTATATCAACTGCTGAATTGCTACAAATTATCTTTACAATGTTCACTCACGAGACGCACTAGTTCACTATTAAATCACAACTGAAGTACAGTGCCTCAGATGCGCCGCCTTATATACTGCATGCATCAGTTCGACACGTTTCGACAAGCTTCGACTTGTTTCGAGAACCTTCTACTCGTTTCGTGAATGACGCATGCTATTGGCATCTCATTCGCACTCATGTGTTTTAATGCGCTGATCTTCCATCTCTTTCTCGCACACTGCCTCAGTACGCTGAATGATCTTCCGTCTCTTTCTAACACATTGCTTAGTGCGCTGAATTGTCTTGCGTCTCATTTATTATTGTTGATTGCTTGCACAGTGGGGCAAATTACCTCTTTTCGTAACACTGCCCTCCACCTAAATCTGTTCGTCCCGAACAGTTGTTAATCCTCTCTCTCTATATACGGCACCAACCTTTCTAAATGTACTACTTTCATTTTTCGTCTTACGCCTGTAGTATTCTGAATCCGATACACAATGTCATTTATCCTTTTAATTATCCTGTACGGTCCTTCCCGGTGTGTTTGTAGTTTTGGATTTATCAAATTCACTCGTGGCGGGCTGCAAAGCATAACCAGATCTCCTTTCTTAAACCCCTCAGAGTTTGCTCTCAAGTCGTATCTGGAATTTATCTTACTACTTGGAATTTGTATCCTCTGCCTTAAGGACTGATGCAACTCGTCTCGGTCTTCACTTTTTCTCTTTTGCAAAACACTTTTTGGAATCGGCTTTTGCCCATCCATTACAGTACGTTCGCAATGTGCTCCTGCGTTGTATTGATTTATCTTACGGCAACTTCTGACGGGTTTTCTTTTTGCGGATACACATTGCTTACATCTCTGAATCCAATAGGCGACTGACTTCTGATATCCGACCCAATAGAAACGTTTTCTGACTTCTTCAACCGTTTTATTAATGCTCAAGTGACATCCATTGGAACCACAATGGCATTTCAGTACTATCTCTTTAATTTTTGATTTGGGAACAACAATTAAATTTCGTGCAGATCTGCCATTTTCAGTTTCCCAAACACGGTACAAACAACCATTTTGTAGCTTCAGGCTTTGCCACTGCGCCCAATAAGCCCTGCTTATTGGACTGTTAGATGCTAACTCTTTCCATAATGGCTTTCTTTGTTGTTCCTTGAACGTCCTAATTTTTGCGATGTCGGGGTCCTTCTTTTGATTATTTCGTATTTGCTCTAGAGTCCATTGATCATCTGCCATGACATTTAACGAACGAATGTGAATTATGTTCGTCTTTTCTTCTTCCGTCGAGCATTCTCTGGATTCCATTTTACACACTCGTGCCGACACAGTGCCCGAATTGCCATGATGTTCCCTGGCGTTATTTTGGCCATCCTCAGGCCTCTTTTCTGGTCGGTATCCTTTAGGTGGTTGCAGATTTACACATTTACGTCTATCACGACAGTCGCGTGCCATATGTCCATATTTTCCACAGTTGTAGCATTTACCTTTGAATTGCGTATCTTTGTTGGCTGATGTGTGTTCGGTTTTAACGCCTGCTTTAACTGCTTCGCACACTACTTGAAATAAATCATCGTTCTCCACATCAATTCTACGCGATTTTGGAGCCGATCGGCACATCGCATTTGCTGTCTCCTGTGTTAGAGCGATGGTAACCGTTTCCGTAAATGTTACCTTAGGCGCAATTACTGTTGCACGTTTTGTCTCCTGATCGCGTATACCATCAACAAAAGCTTCGATCTTGCACTTTTCTATGAAATCACTTGTTGAATCTGCATACGACAAATGTGCAAGCCTCTCGACGTCCGCTGCATACGCCTGCAAAGTTTCGCCATTTCGTTGCAATCTGCCCTTCAGCTCCATTCGGTATATCTGTTTCATGTGATCACTGCCATATTTTCGCTGCAGTGCAGCCATAACCGCTAAATAACTGTTTCGATCACTTTCTGGAACAGTCTGCAATACTTCAGCTGCGCCTCCCTTAAGCGCCACGATAAGTGCGGCTACGCTGTCCTCATTATTCCATCGATTACTTACAGCCGTGGTCTCAAATTGCAGCTTGAAAATGTTGAACGCTGTGGTTCCATCGTAAATCGGCGATTTTAGCCTCGTACCACTAAAAACATGCTGGGTAGGTCCATTTATCTGCAACACGTGCAAATCTTTTTTTATTTCCTGGATTTCTTTGTCTATACCGTTTTCTAATCTTTGAATTTTTTCATCAATGTTCACTTCCATGTCATTTACATGCGTTTCTAGCTCCGTCACTTTGCTATGGAGTGTATTAGAAAATTCCAAAAGCTGCTTAGAATGCTCCTGCATCTGCTGCTTAATTTCAGTTTGCAGTTGATTAGAACTTTCTAGTTGCTGTTTCGAATTTTCTAGAAGTTTCTGTTCCATTTTGTTGGCATTTTCTTGAAACTGCTTCGAATTTTCTAGGAGCTTCTGTTCCATTTTATTGGCATTTTCCTGAAACTGTTGTTGTATTGCTCCGAGCAACTGGCTCATATCAAAACTTTGGGACTGTACTTTTTGCTCCGTGTCCACACTTTTCGATGACGCTGTTGCAGCTTCCACTTCAAACTCGTGCTCAGCGAGGTCAATGCCTTGGGTCTCTAATTCTTCCATTAGACGCTTTTGTAGCTCTACTTTCGTACCTACAGTTGGAAGATTATGAATCGCCAGCTCCTTCTTTAGCTGGTCGACTTTAAGTTGTTCGAATTTAACCATTTTGTATCACAATCCCACTTCTGACACCAATGTTACGAAAATTCAGTCTACGGAAAACTGTTCTACGAGTTCGTATCGCTGGATTGTGTACAAAATAAAAACGCACTTATATTTGGTTTTAACTAGTATTATTTCAACTAGTATTAATTTAACTTTATTAATTTAAATAACAACTTAAAGAATAATCACTTATATCAACTGCTGAATTGCTACAAATTATCTTTACAATGTTCACTCACGAGACGCACTAGTTCACTATTAAATCACAACTGAAGTACAGTGCCTCAGATGCGCCGCCTTATATACTGCATGCATCAGTTCGACACGTTTCGACAAGCTTCGACTTGTTTCGAGAACCTTCTACTCGTTTCGTGAATGACGCATGCTATTGGCATCTCATTCGCACTCATGTGTTTTAATGCGCTGATCTTCCATCTCTTTCTCGCACACTGCCTCAGTACGCTGAATGATCTTCCGTCTCTTTCTAACACATTGCTTAGTGCGCTGAATTGTCTTGCGTCTCATTTATTATTGTTGATTGCTTGCACAGTGGGGCAAATTACCTCTTTTCGTAACACTGCCCTCCACCTAAATCTGTTCGTCCCGAACAGTTGTTAATCCTCTCTCTCTATATACGGCACCAACCTTTCTAAATGTACTACTTTCATTTTTCGTCTTACGCCTGTAGTATTCTGAATCCGATACACAATGTCATTTATCCTTTTAATTATCCTGTACGGTCCTTCCCGGTGTGTTTGTAGTTTTGGATTTATCAAATTCACTCGTGGCGGGCTGCAAAGCATAACCAGATCTCCTTTCTTAAACCCCTCAGAGTTTGCTCTCAAGTCGTATCTGGAATTTATCTTACTACTTGGAATTTGTATCCTCTGCCTTAAGGACTGATGCAACTCGTCTCGGTCTTCACTTTTTCTCTTTTGCAAAACACTTTTTGGAATCGGCTTTTGCCCATCCATTACAGTACGTTCGCAATGTGCTCCTGCGTTGTATTGACTTATCTTACGGCAACTTCTGACGGGTTTTCTTTTTGCGGATACACATTGCTTACATCTCTGAATCCAATAGGCGACTGACTTCTGATATCCGACCCAATAGAAACGTTTTCTGACTTCTTCAACCGTTTTATTAATGCTCAAGTGACATCCATTGGAACCACAATGGCATTTCAGTACTATCTCTTTAATTTTTGATTTGGGAACAACAATTAAATTTCGTGCAGATCTGCCATTTTCAGTTTCCCAAACACGGTACAAACAACCATTTTGTAGCTTCAGGCTTTGCCACTGCGCCCAATAAGCCCTGCTTATTGGACTGTTAGATGCTAACTCTTTCCATAATGGCTTTCTTTGTTGTTCCTTGAACGTCCTAATTTTTGCGATGTCGGGGTCCTTCTTTTGATTATTTCGTATTTGCTCTAGAGTCCATTGATCATCTGCCATGACATTTAACGAACGAATGTGAATTATGTTCGTCTTTTCTTCTTCCGTCGAGCATTCTCTGGATTCCATTTTACACACTCGTGCCGACACAGTGCCCGAATTGCCATGATGTTCCCTGGCGTTATTTTGGCCATCCTCAGGCCTCTTTTCTGGTCGGTATCCTTTAGGTGGTTGCAGATTTACACATTTACGTCTATCACGACAGTCGCGTGCCATATGTCCATATTTTCCACAGTTGTAGCATTTACCTTTGAATTGCGTATCTTTGTTGGCTGATGTGTGTTCGGTTTTAACGCCTGCTTTAACTGCTTCGCACACTACTTGAAATAAATCATCGATCTCCACATCAATTCTACGCGATTTTGGAGCCGATCGGCACATCGCATTTGCTGTCTCCTGTGTTAGAGCGATGGTAACCGTTTCCGTAAATGTTACCTTAGGCGCAATTACTGTTGCACGTTTTGTCTCCTGATCGCGTATACCATCAACAAAAGCTTCGATCTTGCACTTTTCTATGAAATCACTTGTTGAATCTGCATACGACAAATGTGCAAGCCTCTCGACGTCCGCTGCATACGCCTGCAAAGTTTCGCCATTTCGTTGCAATCTGCCCTTCAGCTCCATTCGGTATATCTGTTTCATGTGATCACTGCCATATTTTCGCTGCAGTGCAGCCATAACCGCTAAATAACTGTTTCGATCACTTTCTGGAACAGTCTGCAATACTTCAGCTGCGCCTCCTTTAAGCGCCACGATAAGTGCGGCTACGCTGTCCTCATTATTCCATCGATTACTTACAGCCGTGGTCTCAAATTGCAGCTTGAAAATGTTGAACGCTGTGGTTCCATCGTAAATCGGCGATTTTAGCCTCGTACCACTAAAAACATGCTGGGTAGGTCCATTTATCTGCAACACGTGCAAATCTTTTTTTATTTCCTGGATTTCTTTGTCTATACCGTTTTCTAATCTTTGAATTTTTTCATCAATGTTCACTTCCATGTCATTTACATGCGTTTCTAGCTCCGTCACTTTGCTATGGAGTGTATTAGAAAATTCCAAAAGCTGCTTAGAATGCTCCTGCATCTGCTGCTTAATTTCAGTTTGCAGTTGATTAGAACTTTCTAGTTGCTGTTTCGAATTTTCTAGAAGTTTCTGTTCCATTTTGTTGGCATTTTCTTGAAACTGCTTCGAATTTTCTAGGAGCTTCTGTTCCATTTTATTGGCATTTTCCTGAAACTGTTGTTGTATTGCTCCGAGCAACTGGCTCATATCAAAACTTTGGGACTGTACTTTTTGCTCCGTGTCCACACTTTTCGATGACGCTGTTGCAGCTTCCACTTCAAACTCGTGCTCAGCGAGGTCAATGCCTTGGGTCTCTAATTCTTCCATTAGACGCTTTTGTAGCTCTACTTTCGTACCTACAGTTGGAAGATTATGAATCGCCAGCTCCTTCTTTAGCTGGTCGACTTTAAGTTGTTCGAATTTAACCATTTTGTATCACAATCCCACTTCTGACACCAATGTTACGAAAATTCAGTCTACGGAAAACTGTTCTACGAGTTCGTATCGCTGGATTGTGTACAAAATAAAAACGCACTTATATTTGGTTTTAACTAGTATTATTTCAACTAGTATTAATTTAACTTTATTAATTTAAATAACAACTTAAAGAATAATCACTTATATCAACTGCTGAATTGCTACAAATTATCTTTACAATGTTCACTCACGAGACGCACTAGTTCACTATTAAATCACAACTGAAGTACAGTGCCTCAGATGCGCCGCCTTATATACTGCATGCATCAGTTCGACACGTTTCGACAAGCTTCGACTTGTTTCGAGAACCTTCTACTCGTTTCGTGAATGACGCATGCTATTGGCATCTCATTCGCACTCATGTGTTTTAATGCGCTGATCTTCCATCTCTTTCTCGCACACTGCCTCAGTACGCTGAATGATCTTCCGTCTCTTTCTAACACATTGCTTAGTGCGCTGAATTGTCTTGCGTCTCATTTATTATTGTTGATTGCTTGCACAGTGGGGCAAATTACCTCTTTTCGTAACAATATATATATATATATATATATATATATATATATATATATATATATATATATATATATATATATATATATATATATATATATATATATATATATATGTGAAAAATAATAGCAGCGCTCTCCTATAAATTATAAATTTATATTTTTGAAGTGTTGCATAATATGAACAATCAATTATTTTTATAATTTACATTTATTGGAATTATGTGATTACTATGCCGTCTTATTTTTCCATATTCTTAAATTATTTCAAAAAATATGGTTCCTTTAGTAAATGAGTCTTAAATTTAGGTGTGAAAAATAATAGCAGCGATTCCAAATTTGTTACAAAATCCATTATTTTCTACAAAGTTTTTAAATATAAAACTTGTATTTATATAAGCTAATTTGAATAGTATTGTTAAATATTTGAAATATTTTGTGTTGCTTTGATTATTTATGGAACCTACAAAATCTTGTTTTAGTAAATAGCGAAAAATCCTTGAAAATCCTTAAAATTTTTTAATAGAACTTTCAAAATTCTACAGGATATTGTTTATTTCTTAGCTAAAATGTTAACTGAAGCAAATAATTTGACAACAAATACGAAACACGTGCCTAAACGTAAAAAAAGTATCAAAAAATCACTTGTTTCAATGTTACATATAATTTAAGTAACCTTTTCTGTGAAATGTACCAAAGAGAAAAAAAATATGGATATGCTATTCGAAAGATATGATTTTAGAAAACAACTCATAAAATAAGTTTTTTATGAAAGTAGCCCTGAAGGACAATTATAGACCTCGGCAAATATTGAAACCCTCTGAACCATTAGTCTAAAAATTGCACCATTTACTATTGTCCAATACATTAAAATTTATAATTCCGATATTCCAGGAATCAGTCGTGGCAATTTTGAACCATTGGATCATACTAAGTTACGCTAGTGGTTACATCAAGTTACTCTTACGATAGACACGTGCAAACTCGAGATGTATCAATATTTGCCGATGTGTATTAAAGTTCTTAATGGCTTCTTACAGAAAAAACTTCTTCTATGAGTGGTTCTCTAAATGTTAATATTCCAAATTGCATATCAAGATTTTTTTTCACTTTGGTAAATTTCAAAGAAAAGATTACTTAAATCATATGTAATATTGAAACAAATGATTTTTTGATACTTTTTTTACGTTGAGACACGTGTTTCGTATTTTTTTCAAATGTTTAGCTTTAGTTAACATTTTAGCTATGGAATAAACAATATCCTATATAATTTTGAAAGCTCTATTAAAAAAATTTAAGGATTTTTAAGGTATTTACGCGATTTACTAAAACAGGGTTTTGTATATTCCATATTTAATCAAAGCAACATAAAATATTTCAAATATTCAACAATACATTTCAAATTAGTCTAACTAATATAAATACAAATTTTAAATTTAAAAACTTTGAAGAAAATAATGGATTTTTTAACATATTTGGCATCGCTGCTATTATTTTTCACACGTAAATTCAAGACTCATTTACAAACATATTTTTTTAAAATAGGTTAAGAATATGAAAAAATAAGACGGCATTGTAATTACATAATTATATATATATATATATATATATATATATATATATATATATATATATATATATATATATATATATATATATATATATATATAGATATATATATATATATATCTATATATATATAAATTTAAATAGAAATTAAACGGATATCATATTGTTTTTTTTTTTCAAACAGATTCATACAGCGCTACCAATAATCAAAAAATAATGTACAGGTCGGCTTTTTGACAAATCTTTCACATACATTTGTGTCAAAATCGACTACTATCTTAAGTTAGGCATTATATTTTGATTATTGGTAACGCTGATATTGTTAGTTGTTAACATGGTACATGAATTTAATTATTATTATTATTCATAATGTTAATTATGAATAGTAAAAATTTTTAACTGAACAATGGATTATCTGTTTGATTCAACATGCTGTATCGTTAATGTACAAATTGTATAATGTTACATTTACATTGGTTAGAATAACTCGATGCCTTGTTAAATTAAAATTACAATAAAATGTATGTACAAAAAATCGTTTTTTTTATTTTATAGCCTACTTTTGGAGGATTTTTTTAGAATTTCGGATCTAATGATAAATAAGAAAGCGATATATGGTTATCAAGAGTATTGCCCAAACTAAAATTATAAACTTTTTTTCTATATATACTACACTCTGAGAAATAAATTAACAATCATATTGGTCAAAATGGCATTGACAATAATCTATTGTTAATTTATTGTTGTTATCCACAATTGAAATTGTTAATTTTTCGAAGTTATTTTTTGACGCACTTTATTTAATTATGAAAATGTCAAAATTAACAATTAATTGTTATTTTGAATTGTTAAATTGTTATATATTAACAATCGAATTGTTAAAAATAACAATGATGATTGTTAACTCGGCCTACTTCGTAAACATATTTCCATTGTATTTTTACAGTGGTTTTCTTTTAACAAAAGCCTACTGCCTAAATAATGCTTAGAAAATGTTATACAGTAATTTAATAGACTTTTCCCTCACATTTTTCATTAATTTATATAATTTTATAACAGCATCTTTAAAAATATGACATACAAAAATAATATAAATTATGGCGCATTAACTAATTAAATAATTTTTTACAAAACTGTTCTAATTTTATATTGTAAAATAATTAAAAACAATTAAAATTATACATATATTATTTTAATTGTTATTAATTATTTTACATATTACATATATATTTTATATATTATATGATAAACAATGAGTTTGTCTTCTCAAATTCCATCTGGTCTATATTATGGTTATTATTACACTACCGTGAAACCGTCCGTATCTGAGCTAAACCTCGTTAAAAATTGTCTTTTGTTCGGCTACAGCACTGCAAAGCGTGCGCATTTGCAGGACTTGTTGCAATTGCTACTCCTTGAAACGCACAATGCGCCTTCTATTCGCGATGCTTTGTGGTTTTCGTTCTTCGTCTTCTCAAATTGCTCATAGCTGGATCTGAAAGTAAAACATATAATAGAAAAACAATGTATATAGGTAAATAAACCACTGTAGAGAAATTTTTATTTTTAGGTATTTTTATAGCAGACTATACATTTTGTCATTTTATTAAATTCATTTGTAAGCTATTTTTTTTATAACAAGTAATATATGAATCCACTTGTTAAAATAATGATTTTTTTTTTTTTTTGGTAGGCGCTGTTTTATTTTAGTTGTTTTCAATTCTACTGATCATTTCTTAAATGAAAATCACATAAGCATCAATTTTGAAGAAACTGTATAAAAAGGGCGAATTGAGTTCGATTCGATACAGCGAAATTTTGAAGTGTTATAGTTAACATTGTGAAAAAAGTTATTATTTTGTGTTTCCTCAAACATATTTTTTTTATTGTGTTTCCTTAAAGTTTATTTAAATTGGCGGAATATTTAAGTGCTTTGTACACACGTTGTATATATTTCCCAGCAATTTTAATTGGTGAGTTAATAATGAAGTGTTGAGTTGTGTGAAAGCTTGACCATTATATGGTTACCCAGTACTGAAAATACATTTTATTTCCAGATGGGAACACATTTTTATTCGTCTCAAAAATTCGTTATTGCAATTAACTGCATACGATATACATCAGTGGTTGCTGAAGAAGGGAAACATCAATATTTTCACAAGTCTACACACTATTTCGAAGTATTCTACGTATCCAGTTTTTTTGTTTGTTTTGTATTAAAAAACCAATGTTGAATTTGAACATTGTTTTCAAAACATTTTTTTTACCAATTTTTTTAAAAATTATTTTCATTCTTAACCAGCCTTTTTATACCCTACACTAAGAGTGAAAGGGTATATTCAGTTTGGTACGCCGTTTGTAACACCCAGAAGAAAGCATCTCCGGTATGGAAAAGTATATATATTCTTGATCAGCATGACCTCCTGAGTCGATTTAGCGATGTCCGTCTGTCCGTCTGTCTGTCCGTCTGTCTGTCCGTCTGTCTGTCTGTCTGTTGAAATCCCTAAGACTTTTAAAATTGAAGAGCTAGATAAATGAAACTTATAACTTAGATTACTAATATACCTACGCTGTATGTGCGAAAAAATTGGCGAGATCGGTCCATGGTGACCTATGATCCGACCACTTATGTTCAAATACCACATATAAAATGTACATATAAAGATCCATTTTTATGTATACGTGCTTAGGTAAACTTTTTTGGTCAAATATATATTGACATCATGCTCAAATACACGATAATAATGTTTTCCGGCGAAAAGACTTGTGGTTCACAAGAAAAAAATCGAAATTCGGTACACCTACCCATTTGTAAATATGGGTATCAAATGAATGGAAATTCTTCAGCGATTGAATGTTTGTAGTTATTTTCAGGATTCGTATACCCTGGTGACCTATATATCACTTTGAATGGTAACCACACATATGTGTAGGGTATTTATAGTCGGCTTAGACCGACTATAATTTTGATAATCCTAACTATCATAATTACACCTACTTTAAAATTTCCCATGTGATCTAACCTTCCCAACTGGTTAAAAGCTATAAAGAGATTTCTGAAGTCGCTGGATTGCTCATTTGATGAGTGTTCACTTTATTTTTTGTTTTGTTTTTACTTTGAAATTTGTTCAAGTGTGTTACCTATTTCTTCGTTTTTAATTAATTTTTTAATTATATTTTTCTTTAAAAATCTGTACAAATTCATTCAATTTATTCAGTAAATCAATTCAGAAGGGGTAATTCTCCAAAATTTAATTATTTTTTTCTAACCCACCATATAGCCGAGAGAACTGTGCGCAATTCTTCGTAACTGACACAAAAAGGTGAGTCATGTTTTTTTTTTAATCCAGATATTGAATTTTCAATAATTTGGTTTAGTTGTTATTTTTTATTATCACATTTGAGATTTTCCATTTTCATTTATTGATTGAATTTAATTTTTTTTTAACTTTTTGAAGTAACGTACTTGCACTTCTTAACTTTATTCATTTCATTTAAATAATCCGTAAATTAAACAACGTGATATAGTGATGATAAACATAATGGTTTAATTATTTAATAGTTGGGTGGGAGAGTATTCTGAGACAAACTAAAATGTAAGCCATGGTCGGGAGGGATTCGATAATGGCTATACCAGAGAGGCGCTTCCTGCTGGTATCCTTCTTTTTTTTAATAACTGTTCTATTCTTATCTTTTCTGTTCTGTTATATTCTCATCATATATTCTTATTCTTTTGTTTGTTTAACTATTTATCGGTGTTTTTATAAATTTGTGACGTTGTCTAAAAATAAGACGTAAAAGACAAGTACCCATCCCACCTGAGTCTAACCGGTGCACCAACACACCGAGCGTCTCCACAACAACACCTTTTTATGTCCTAGCAAAACGTTACATGGCGCCCAACGAAGATGGCTGAGTTTTTTTGTTTTTGTTTTCGACTAGTTTTCTCAATTTGCTAAATTTTGTCATCTGGCACCGTCTTTTCATCTTTCTATCTTGAGATTTCAACATAATAATATGATCATAAATATTTTAAAAGTGTTTGATAGTCCTATTAATCGCTGGCCTAGGTAAAATGTAGCGGTACAGATCATTTACATTCAGAAATTCGTATAAAACGCACGTTTACAGAGATTGAATTATTTATAACTTTAGTATTGGGAGTATGATTTCTATTTAAATATAGTCAAAAGAAAACGTTGTACTCGTTTCACATAAAATATAAAACACATAATCGGCAAAGTTATACCGTAGTTATAGGTGATTATATAGTTGAAAAATTAAATTTTTTCATACATATGTATTAAAGATATGTACTCAACAGATCAAATATATAATTGTACGATCGTGAAATGTATTATTTATTACCGATTTAATAAAATATATTTGATTACATTTGGTTAGGAAACACCCAAATTAGTGTCGATTGTTATATATTTATTAATTCAATAACACTTTACTCAAGAAATGAGAAAAAATATTCGTATGAAGATATCCCAATCTTCAATGTAATATAAATCGTGTATGCTGATTTTGACTGCATACTCAGTTTTTTCTTATTACGTAACATATTGTTACGAAAATTTAGTCTACGGAAAACTGTTCTACGAGTTCGTATCGCTGGATTGTGCACAAAATAAAAACGCACTTATATTTGGTTTTAACTAGTATTATTTCAACTAGTATTAATTAATTTTATTAATTTAAATAACAACTTAAAGAATAATAACTTATATCAACTGATGAATTACTACAATTTATCTTTACAATGTTCACTCACGAGACGCACTAGTTCACTATTAAATCACAACTGAAGTACAGTGCCTCAGATGCGCGGCCTTATATACTGCAGGCATCAGTTCGACACGTTTCGACAAGCTTCGACTTGTTTCGAGAACCTTCTACTCGTTTTGTGAATGACGCATGCTATTGGCATCTCCTTCGCACTCATGTGTTTTAATGTGCTGATCTTCCATCTCTTTCTCGCACATTGCATAGTGCGCTGAATGATCTTCCGTCTCTTTCTAACACATTGCTTAGTGCGCTGAATTGTCTTGCGTCTCATTTATTATTGTTGATTGCTTGCACAGTGGAGCAAATTACCTCTTTTCGTAACAATATTTATGTAAATTTCCAATTTAAAAAAAAAAAAAAAAAATATATATATATATATATGTATATATATATATATATATATATATATATATAAATTTAAATAGAAATTAAACGGATATCATATTGGTTTTTTTTTCAAACAGATTCATACAGCGCTACCAATAATCAAAAAATAATGTACAGGTCGGTCGGCTTTTTGACAAATCTTCCACATACATTTATGTCACGACTACTATCTTAAGTTGGACATTATTTTTTGATTATTGGTAACGCTGATATTGTTAGTTGTTTACATGGTACATGAATTTAATTATTATTATTATTCATAATGTTAATTATGAATAGTAAAAAATTTTAACTGAACAGGCTGTATCGTTAATGTACAAATTGTATAATGTTACATTTACATTGGTTAGAATAACTCGATGCCTTGTTAAAATAAAATTACAATAAAATGTATGTACTCTTGATTTAATAGTATCACGAAAACTAATTTTAATATACAAAAAATCGTTTTTTTTATTTTATAGACTACTTTTGGAGGATTTTTTTAGAATTTCGGATCTAATGAAAAATAAGAAAGCGGTATATGGTTATCAAGAGTATTGCCCAAAATAAATTAGAAACTTTTTTCTATATATACTACACTCTGAGAAATAAATTAACAATCATATTGGTCAAAATGGCATTGACAATAATCTATTGTTAATTTATTGTTGTTATCCACAATTGAAATTGTTAATTTTTCGAAGTTATTTTTTGACGCACTTTATTTAATTATGACGTCTAAAAATAAAAATTAAACGTCAAAATTAACAATTAATTGTTATTTTGAATTGTTAAATTGTTATTGGTAATGAAGACTATATTAACAATCGAATTGTTAAAAATAACAATGATGATTCTTAACTCGGCCTACTTCGTAAACATATTTCCATTGTATTTTTACAGTGGTTTTCTTTTAACAAAAGCCTACTGCCTAAATAATGCTTAGAAAATGTTATACAGTAATTTAATAGACTTTTCCCTCACATTTTTCATTAATTTATATAATTTTATAACAGCATCTTTAAAAATATGACATACAAAAATAATATAAATTATGGCGCATTAACTAATTGAATAATTTTGTACAAAACTGTTCTAATTTTATATTGTAAAATAATTAAAAACAATTAAAATTATACATATATTATTTTAATTGTTATTAATTATTTTACATATTACATATATATTTTATATTTCATATTTTATATATTATATGATAAACAATGAGTTTGTCTTCTCAAATTCCATCTGGTTATTATTATGGTTATTATTACACTACCGTGAAACCGTCCGTATCTGAGCTAAACCTCGTTAAAAATTGTCTTTAGTTCGGCTACAGCACTGCAAAGCGTGCGCTTTTGCAGGACTTGTTGCAATTGCTACTCCTTGAAACGCACAATGTGCCTCCTATTCGCGACGCTTTGTGGTTTTCGTTCTTCGTCTTCTCAAATTGCTCATAGCTGGATCTGAAAGTAAAACATATAATAGAAAAACAATGTATATAGGTAAATAAACCACTGTAGAGAAATTTTTATTTTTAGGTATTTTTATAGCAGGCTATACATTTTGTCATTTTATTAAATTCATTTATAAGCCAGTTTTTTTTTATAACAAGTAATATATGAATCCACTTGTTTAAATAATATGATTTTTTTTTTTGGTAGGCGCTGTTTTATTTTAGTTGTTTTCAATTCCACTGAACATTTCTTAAATGTTTGTTTAACTATTTATCGGAGACAAGTACCCATCCCACCTGAGCCTAGCCGGTGCACCAACACACCGAACGTCTCCACAACAACACCTTTTCATGTCCTAGCAAAACGTTACATGGCGCCCAACGAAGATGGCTGAGTTTTTTTGTTTTAGTTTTCGACTAGTTTTCTTAATTTCCTAAATTTTGTCATCTGGCACCGTCTTTTCATCTTTCTATCTTGAGATTTCAACATAATAATATGATCATAAATATTCTAAAAGTGTTTGATAGTCTTATTAATCGCGGGCCTAGGTAAAATAGCAGTACAGATCATTTACATTCAGAAATTCGTATAAAACGCACGTTTACAGAGATTGAATTATGTATAACTTTAGTATTGGGAGTATGATTTCTATTTAAATATAGTCGAAAGAAAACGTTGTACTCGTTTCACATAAAATATAAAACAAATAATCGGCAAAGTTATACCGTAGTTATAGGTGATTATATAGTTGAAAAATTTTTTCATACATATGTATTAAAGATATGTACTCAACAGATCAAATATATAATTGTACGATCGTGAAATGTATTATTTATTACCGATTTAATAAAATGTATTGTTACGAAAAGATGTAATTTGCCCCATAGTGCAAGCAATCAACAATAATTAATGAGACGCAGTAAGCATGTGTTAGAAAGAGACGGAAGATTATTCAGCGCACTGAGGCAGTGTGTGAGAAAGAGATGGAAGATCACCGCATTAAAACACATGAGTGTGAATGAGATGCCAATAGCATGCGTTATTTATGAAACGTCATTCTCGAAACAAGTCGAAGCTTGTCGAAACGTGTCGAACTGATGCATGCAGTATATAAGCATCAGAGGTACAGCACTTCAGTTGTGATTTGATTGTGAACTAGTGCGTCTCGTGAGTGAACATTGCTAAGCTAAATTGTATAAATTCAGCAGTTGATGCAAGTGATTATTCTTTAAGTTGTTATTTAAATAAATAAAGTTAATTAATACTAGTTGCAATAATACCAATTAAAACCAAATATTAGTGTGTTTTTATTTTGTACACAATCCAGCGATACGAACTCGTAGAACAGTTTTCCTTAGACTGAATTTTCGTAACATTGGTGTCAGAAGTGGGATTGTGATACAAAATGGTTAAATTCGAACAACTTAAAGTCGACCAGCTAAAGAAGGATCTGGCGATTCATAATCTTCCAACTGTAGGTACGAAAGTAGAACTACAAAAGCGTCTAATGAAAGAATTAGAGAACCAAGGCATTGACCTCGCAGATCACGAGTTTGAAGTGGAAGCTGCAACAGCGTCATCGAAAAGTGTGGAAAAGTACAGTCCCAAAGCTTTGATTTGAGCCAGTTACTCGGATACAACAACAGTTTCAAGAAAATTCCAAACAGCTCCAAGAAAATGCAAACAAAATGGAACAGAAGCTTCTAGAAAATTCGAAGCAGTTCCAAGAAAATTCGACCAGAATGGAACAGAAACTTCAAGAAAATTCAAATCAACTTAAAACAGAACTACAAGGAAATTCTAATCAGCTCAAATTAGACATGAAGCAAGAACTTCTAGAAAATTGCAACAAAATGGAACAGGAACAGAAAATTTGAAACAGCAACTAGAAAGTTCTAATCAACTGCAAACTTAAATTAAGCAGCAGATGCAGGAGCATTCTAAGCAGCTTTTTGGAAGTTTCTAATACACTCCATAGCAAAGTGACGGAGCTAGAAACGCATGTAAGTGAACATTGATGAAAAAATTCAAAGATTAGAAAACGGTATGGACAAAGAAATCAAATAAAAAAAGATTTGCACGTGTTGCAGATAAATGGACCTACACACCATGTTGTTAGTGGTACGAGGCTAAAATCGCCGATTTACGATGGAACCACAGCGTTCAACATTTTCAAGCTGCAATTTGAGACCACGGCTGTAAGTAATCGATGGAATAATGAGGACAGCGTAGCCACACTTATCGTGGCGCTTAAAGGAGGCGCAGCCGAAGTTTTGCTGACAGTTTCAAAAAGTGACATTAACAGTTATTCAGCGGTCATAGGTGCATTGCAACGAAAATACGGCAGTGACCACATGGCACCTATTTACAGAATACAGCTGAAGTTCCGAAGGCAAAATAATTGCGAATCGTTGCAGGAATATGCTGCGGATGTTAAGAGACTTGCACATTTGGCGTATTCCGATTCAGCCTGTGATTTCTTGAAAATGTGCAAGATAAATGCATTAGTTTATGGCATACGGGATCCTGAGACAAAACGGGCAACAATGACTAACCCAAAGGTGACATTTATGGAAACGGTCACCACAGCGCTTACGCAGGAGATAGCGTCTACATTGTGCCGATCAGCAACGAAAACACGTGTACAAGATGAGGAGAGAGAAATTTTATGTCAAGGAGTAAGTGTCATGCCAGATGATCAATGGAGTCTAGAGCAAATACGAAATGATCAAAATATGGACCCCGACATCGCAAAAATTCGGACGTTCAAGGAACAACAAAGGAAACCATTATGGAAAGAGTTAGCATCCAACAGTCCAATAAGCAGGGCCTACTGGGCGCAGTGGCAAAGCCTGAAGCTACAAAATGGTTGTTTGTACCGTGTGTGGGAAAGTGAAAATGGCAGCTCTGCACGAAATTTGATTGTTGTTCCCAAGTCAAAAATAAAAGCCATAGTACTGAAATGCCATTGTGGAACCAATGGATGTCACTTGAGCATTAATAAAACGATTGAAGAAGTCAGGAAGCATTTCTATTGGGTCGGATATCAGAAGTCAGCCGCCTACTGAATTCACAGATGTAAGCAATGTGTATCCGCAAAAAGAAAAGACGTCAGGAGTTGCGGTAAGACGAATCAATGCAACATAGGAGGACATTGCGAACGTACTGCCATGGATGTGAAAAATCTGATTTCAAAAATTGTTTTGGGGAAGAAGGAAAGTGAAGACCAAGACGAGTTGCTTCAGTCTTTAACGCAGAGTATACAAATTGCAAGTGATAAGATGAAGTCCCGATACGACTTGAGAGCAAACTCTGAGGGATTTAAGGAAGAAGATCTGGTCATGCTTTGTAGCTCGCCACGAGTGAAATTGACAAGTCCAAAATTACAAACACACCGGGAAGGACCGTACAGGATAATTAAAAGGATAAATGACATTGTGTATCGGATTAAGAATACTACATGCGTCAGACGAAAAATTAAAGTAGTACATTTAGAAAGGTTGGTGCCGTATATAGAGAGAGAGGATTAACATCTGTTCGGGACGAACAGATTTAGGTGGAGGGCAGTGTTACGAAAAGAGGTAATTTGCCCCACCGTGCAAGCATTCAACAATAAAAAATGAGACGCAACACAATTCAGCGCACTAAGCAATGTGATAGAAAGAGACGGAAGATCATTCAGCGTACTGGACAATGTGCGAGAAAGAGAGGGAAGATCAGCTCATTAAAACACATGAGTGCGAATGAGATGCCAATAGCATGCGTCATTCACGAAACGAGTAGAAGGTTCTCGAAACAAGTCGAAGCTTGTCGAAACGTGTCGAACTGATGCATGCCGTATATAAGGGAGCCGCATCTGAGGTACTTCACTTCAGTAGTGATTGTAAAGTTGTCGAGTGCATCTCGTGTGATAATTGTCAAGTTAAATTGTGCACATGCAGCAGTTGTTAGAATTTGTTATTAGTAAAGTTGTTTATTAAAGTGAATTAATGAAGTTAATTGTTATAATTTAAACCAAATATAAGATTGTTTTTATTTTGTACACAATCAAGCGATACGAACTCGTAGAACAGTTTTCCGTAGACTGAGTTTTCGTAACAATATGATCATAAATATTCTAAAAGTGTTTGATAGTCCTATTAATCGCGGGCCTAGGTAAAATTAGTGGTACAAGTCATTTACATTCAGAAATTCGTATAAAACGCACGTTTACAGAGATTGAATTATTTAAAACTTTAGTATTGGGAGTATAATTTCTATTTAAATATAGTCAAAAGAAAACGTTGTAATCGTTTCACATAAAATATAAAACACATAATCGGCAAAGTTATACCGTAGTTATAGGTGATTATATAGTTGAAAAATTAAATTTTTTCATACATATGTATTAAAGATATGTACTCAACAGATCAAATATATAATTGTACGATCGTGAAATGTATTATTTATTACCGATTTAATAAAATATATTTTATTACATTTGGTAAGGAAACACCCAATTTAGTGTCGATTATTATACATTTATTAATTCAATAACACTTTACTCAAGAAACGAAAAAAAATATTCGTATGGAGATATCCCAATCTTCAATGTAATATAAATCGTGTATGCTGATTTTGACTGCATACTCAGTTTTGTCTTATTACGTAACATATTTATGAAAATTTCTAATTTAAAAATATATATATATATATATATATATATATATATATATATATATATATATATATATATATATATATATATATATATATATATATATATATATACTTACTTACTTACTTAAATGGCCCTTACAACCGTGGATCGGTTTTGGCCGCTGAGATGAAGCCGCGCCAGTCGGATCTGCTTTGCGCGCGCTGACGCCAGTTAGAAATACCAAGCGTTGCCAGGTTGTCCTCAACTTGGTCTTTCCAACGCAGATTTGGACGCCCTCTTCTACGTTGTCCACCTTCGAGTTTCGATTCAAGCACCTTCTTGGCTGGAGTGTTTTCATCCATTCGTTCGACATGACCTAGCCAGCGAAGCCGCTGGATCTTGATGCGCTTGACTATGTCAATGTCGTCGAATAGCTCATACAGCTCGTGGTTCATCCTGATTCGATACTCGTTAGCAAAGCAGATAGGGCCAAAGATTTTACGGAGAATCTTTCTTATATATCTTATATATATATACATATATATATCTTATATATATCTTATATATATATACAGCTATGTGAAAAATAATAGCAGCGCTCTCCTATAAATTATAAATTTATATTTTTGAAGTGTTGCATAATATGAACTATCAATTATTTTTATACTTTACATTTATTGGAATTATGTGATTACTATGCCGTCTATTTTTTCCATATTCTTAACCTATTTCAAAAAATATGGTAGCTTTAGTAAATGAGTCTTAAATTTAGGTGCGAAAAATAATAGCAGCGATTCCAAATTTGTTACAAAATCCATTATTTTCTACAAAGTTTTTAAATTTAAAACTTGTATTTATATAAGTTAGGCTAATTTGAATAGTATTGTTAAATATTTGAAATATTTTGTGTTGCTTTGATTATTTATGGAACCTACAAAACCTTGTTTTAGTAAATAACGAAAAATCCTTGAAAATCCTTAAAATTTTTTAATAGAACTTTCAAAATTCTACAGGATATTGTTTATTTCTTAGCTAAAATGTTAACTGAAGCAAATAATTTGACAACAAATACGAAACACGTGCCTAAACGTAAAAAAAGTATCAAAAAATCACTTGTTTCAATGTTACATATAATTTAAGTAACCTTTTCTGTGAAATGTACCAAAGAGAAAAAAAATATGGATATGCAATTCGAAAGATATGATTTTAGAAAACAACTCATAAAATAAGTTTTTTATGAAAGTAGCCCTGAAGGACAATTATAGACCTCGGCAAATGTTGAAACTACTAATTAAATGTATTTAAAAATCGTGACTAACCCTTTGAACCATTAGTCTAAAAATTGCACCATTTACTATTGTCCAATACATTAAAATTTGTAATTCCGATATTCCAGGAATCAGTCGTGGCAATTTTGAACCATTGGATCATACTAAGTTACGCTAGTGGTTACATCAAGTTACTCTTACGATAGACACGTGCAAACTCGAGATGTATCAATATTTGCCGATGTGTATTAAAGTTCTTAATGGCTTCTTACAGAAAAAACTTCTTCTATGAGTGGTTCTCTAAAGTTAATATTCCAAATTGCATATCAAGATTTTTTTTCACTTTGGTAAATTTCAAAGAAAAGATTACTTAAATCATATGTAATATTGAAACAAATGATTTTTTTATACTTTTTTTACGTTGAGACACGTGTTTCGTATTTTTTGTCAAATGTTTAGCTTTAGTTAACATTTTAGCTATGGAATAAACAATATCCTATATAATTTTGAAAGCTCTATTAAAAAAATTTAATGATTTTTAAGGTATTTACGCGATTTACTAAAACAGGGTTTTGTATATTCCATATTTAATCAAAGCAACATAAAATATTTCAAATATTCAACAATACATTTCAAATTAGTCTAACTAATATAAATACAAATTTTAAATTTTAAAACTTTGAAGAAAATAATGGATTTTTTAACAAATTTGGCATCGCTGCTATTATTTTTCACACGTAAATCCAAGACTCATTTAAAATATGTTAAGAATATGAAAAAATAAGACGGCATTGTAATGACATAATTCCAATAAATGTAAATTATAAAAATAATTGATTGTTCTTATACGAAAAAATCTAAAAAATCGAATTTATAATTTATAGGAGAGCGCTGCTATTATTTTTCACACAGCTATATATATATATATATATATATATATATATATATATATATATATATATATATATATATATATATATATATAAATTTAAATAGAAATTAAACGGATATCATATTGTTTTTTTTTCAAACAGATTCATACAGCGCTCCAATAATCAAAAAATAATGTACAGGTCGGCTTTTTGACAAATCTTCCACATACATTTATGTCAAAATCGACTACTATCTTAAGTTAGGCATTATTTTTTGATTATTGGTAACGCTGATATTGTTAGTTGTTAACATGGTACATGGATTTAATTATTATTATTATTCATAATGTTAATTATGAATAGTAAAAAATTTTAACCAAGGATTGAAACCGTAACCGAAACCGATATCCGTTTAAAACCGTTTCATTTTAAAACCGAAACCGTTATACGAAAATCAGAAATATACCGATATCCAAAACCGTTATAATCGGTTTCGGTTTTATACCGGTTTAAAACGGTTTTTAAAAAAGTATGCAAAAAACCAGGAAAACATATTTTATTTTATATAGAAGATCTTAAGTAAAATTTCATTAATTAAAACTTGGAGTTCCCAAAATAAACATTTTTGGTTGTACAAAAATTCACATGTTGTTTTTTGAGAAACGATATTTCCAAAACAACGGTATTTGGTCTAAAATTTGTTTTTTGTTTCATTTATCGAATTAACAACAAAACACCAGCAACTCCAAGCAAAATTTTTACGTTAAAAAATGATTAAAATTTTAATAATATTGGTTTTTTATTTAAAGTGGAACAAGTTTTGAAAAGTTCATTTGAATATTTTTTAAATTCTTTTAAAGGA
This sequence comes from Dryomyza anilis, assembly GCA_951804985.1. Lineage (NCBI taxonomy): Eukaryota > Metazoa > Arthropoda > Insecta > Diptera > Dryomyzidae > Dryomyza > Dryomyza anilis. Next base: position 7,836,977 of record OX638136.1, on the reverse strand, counting down.
TCTATTCAATAGAATACAATTTATAAGTCTTCTAATGGATTTTTGACTGATGTTTCAAAACAGCTCAATTTCGGACATAAACAAAACAATGTAATGCAAAAAAAAAAAAATGTAAAAAAAGTTTCAAATTATTAACATCTCAGTAACTATTTAAGGAAATACGAAAAATGAAGTGCAAGTTAGACAAGTTTAAACATTTCAAGTATAAGGCAGATATTTGTTTACATTAGTGATGATTAAAAATTTCTTGTTCAGGCATTCTTGTTCTTGCATTTTTTTTTTACAAGAACAGAAGCGAGAACAAAATCGAGATTTTGCAGGAAAAAGAACAAGAGCAAGTGCAGGACTAAGACTGCAAGAAAAGGAAGACTTGCGTTTTTTTATGATTTTAATGTATTTATAATGCTTTTAAGGTAATAATGATATACAAAAGAATTCATGATATTACTAAATATTGAACAATAAGTAACAATGGAAAGCGTGCAAAATATTTATGAACGTGAACATTAATGAAGATGTGTGTTTTTTTTTATTTTTGTCGAATTCTAAAGAATATAAGCATCTTAAAAATAAGGCCAGTGAAGCACTTTTGAAGCGGTAAATAGCTTTAAAAGTGCTTTAAAAGTCGCTTCAGAAAGACAAAACAGACAAAACAATGTTTTTTTCTCTTTTCTTCGCTACGCAAGTTCGTACATCGATAGTGCATATGCACTGTGCTATGCACATTATTATTTTTGTTTTACTTTTATATGTAGTTTTTTTGTTAATTGTAAAATCATGAAGTAATAAAAAATAATATATGAACATTTTCACAGTGTGATATATTGCTTTTTGTGTTTTTCTTTTTTCACAAATCCGCTGATTCGTTTGAAAGTGCAACAACAACCAAAATTCGAATAAAGCAGCATGCAAGCTGTTGATAGAATTTATGGCGGGAAATTTTTTGTACCACAAAGAGAACTCGTTGTTGTTGCCAACTAGACAGCTGTACTAGATACATACATGTAGTGTGGTGCCATGCGTCTGTCCGTTGTCATGCGTCTGTGTCATGCGTCTGTCCGTTGTCATGCTTGTGTTTGTTGTCATGCGTCTGTTTGTTGCCATGCGATGATACAGTATAGCAACGAAGAGTTGTGAAAGTGTGTGTATAAGAATCGTATTCGTTATTGTTATATTCTCTTCTTTCTGTTAGTATCCGCTTTGTAGCGTTTGAGTTAGTGTTCACATGGTGTTCGCAAAGAAAAATGTTACTATGCAAAATATTATTTGAGTTCTCTTGACATACGGTACGTATAGCATACGGATTTTTTAATCTGTGACGAAAACAGAAATATGCCTATACGAAATATTTATTGTATATTTTATAATGTATATTGTCGTTGTAGAACGAAAAGTCACCAAACACATTTTTATGAAAAACTTAATTTTCGAGTTTGTTGATTAATATTATAAAAAGTAATTGATGCATTTTTAAAGTTGAAATATCAACTAATAGATTTACATTTTCTTATCAATTCACAGATACATAAAGAAGTTTGTAAAACATATTTAGCATTTTGAAAATGTATTTGGTGACTTTTCGTTCATTTTATTATGGCTTTGAGATTTTGAATTGTCTCGTCAACATCACTTGATTTATACTTAATTCTTTTTAAAATATAATTCAAATTTTTAGGTTATTGGATTTTCTTTTTGTTAGTAAAATGTTGAAGAAATTGAAAAATATGGAAAATAAGTAACTTAAATACAATAGGTGTTCAAATTCTATTCGTTTTCTTAATTAATATGCAGTTTAAGATATTTGTCTTCGATCTTTATTTAAAATTTAATAGATTAAGATTAACATTTCTTGCATTGCTCTTGCAAATGATCATCACTAGTTTACATATATTGCAGTTCACAGAATTGTTGAATTTTAATTTCTTTGGCTTTTATGGATGAAAATTGTACAAAATTCATGTTCTTTTTAATTCAGATCATATATCAGGTGAAGTCAATATGTTGCTTTTCATTGGTTTGTGGTCACGAAATTTCAAATTAAATTTTTTTCTTGACGTAATCAATTAAATAATTCATATAACACAATATTTTTACTAAAATAACAACAAACATTGTTTAAATTACGTTTCCCACGTTACCCCAGTATCATAATTTGATCATAATTTAGCACCATATAAAAAATGTAAAATTATTGGAAAAATATGGAAATAAAGAAAATTTATACAAAAACCGAAACCGTAACCTGGAACCGGTATACCGAAACCGTTTCGTTATAAAAACTTAAAACCGTAACCGAAACCGAAACGCGGAAAAAACCGAAATCGAAACCGTTATTCGTTTAGGTTTCAATCCTTGATTTTAACTGAACATGGATTATCTGTTTGATTCAACATGCTGTATCGTTAATGTACAAATTGTATAATGTTACATTTACATTGGTTAGAATAACTCGATGCCTTGTTAAATTAAAATTACAATAAAATGTATGTACAACAAATCGTTTTTTTTATTTTATAGCCTACTTTTGGAGGATTTTTTTAGAATTTCGGATCTAATGCTAAATAAGAAAGCGATATATGGTTATCAAGAGTATTGCCCAAACTAAAATTATAAACTTTTTTTCTATACATACTACACTCTGAGAAATAAATTAACAATCATATTGGTCAAAATGGCATTGACAATAATCTATTGTTAATTTATTGTTGTTATCCACAATTGAAATTGTTAATTTTTCGAAGTTATTTTTTGACGCACTTTATTTAATTATGACGTCTAAAAATAAAAACTAAATGTCAAAATTAACAATTAATTGTTATTTTGAATTGTTAAATTGTTATATATTAACAATCGAATTGTTAAAAATAACAATGATGATTCTTAACTCGGCCTACTTCGTAAACATATTTCCATTGTATTTTTACAGTGGTTTTCTTTTAACAAAAGCCTACTGCCTAAATAATGCTTAGAAAATGTTATAAAATTATATAAATTAATGAAAAATGTGAAGGAAAAGTCTATTAAATTACTGTATAGTAATTTAATAGACTTTTCCCTCACATTTTTCATTAATTTATATAATTTTATAACAGCATCTTTAAAAATATGACATACAAAAATAATATAAATTATGGCGCATTAACTAATTAAATAATTTTTTTTAAAAACAGTTCTAATTTTATATTGTAAAATAATTAAAAACAATTAAAATTATACATATATTATTTTAATTGTTATTAATTATTTTACATATTACATATATATTTTATGTATTATATAATAAACAATGAGTTTGTCTTCTCAAATTCCATCTGGTCTATATTATGGTTATTATTACACTACCGTGAAACCGTCCGTATCTGAGCTAAACCTCGTTAAAAATTGTCTTTTGTTCGGCTACAGCACTGCAAAGCGTGCGCATTTGCAGGACTTGTTGCAATTGCTACTCATTGAAACGCACAATGTGCCTCCTATTCGCGACGCTTTGTGGTTTTCGTTCTTCGTCTTCTGAAATTGCTCATAGCTGGATCTGAAAGTAAAACATATAATAGAAAAACAATGTATATAGGTAAATAAACCACTGTAGAGAAATTTTTATTTTTAGGTATTTTTATAGCAGGCTATACATTTTGTCATTTTATTAAATTCATTTGTAAGCTATTTTTTTTATAACAAGTAATATATGAATCCACTTGTTAAAATAATATGATTTTTTTTTTTTGGTAGGCGCTGTTTTATTTTAGTTGTTTTCAATTCTACTGATCATTTCTTAAATGAAAATCACATAAGCATCGATTTTGAAGAAACTGTATAAAAATGGCGAATTGAGTTCGATTCGATACAGCGAAATTTTGATGTGTGATAGTTAACATTGTGAAAAAAGTTATTATTTTGTGTTTCCTCAAAAAAAAATTTTATTGTGTTTCCTTAAAGTTTATTTAAATTTGCGGAATATTTAAGTGCGTTGTACTGTACACACGTTGTATATATTTCCCAGCAATTTTAATTGGTGAGTTAGTGATGAAGTGTTGAGTTGTGTGAAAGCTTGACCATTAAATGGTTACCCAGTACTGAAAATATTTTTTTTTAAAATTTTTTTCATTCTTAACCAGCTTTTTTAAAAGCTATAAAGAGATTTCTGAAGTTGCTGGATTGCTGATTTGATGAGTGTTAACTTTATTTTTTTTGTTTTTACTTTGAAATTTGTTCAAGTGTTACATATGTCTTGGTTTTTAATTAATTTTTTAATTATATTTTTCTTTAAAAATCTGTACAAATTCAATCAATTCAGAAGGGGGTAATTCTCCAAAATTTAATTATTTTTTTCTAACCCACCATATAGCCGAGAGAACTATGCACAATTCTTCGGAACTGACACAAAAGGGTGAGTCATGTTTTTTTTTTAATCTAGATATTGAATTTTCAATAATTTGGTTTAGTTGTTATTTTTTATTATCACATTTGAGATTTTTCATTTATTGATTGAATTTATTTTTTTTTTTACTTTTTGAAGTAACGTAATTGCTCTTCTTAACTTTATTCATTTCATTTAAATAATTCATAAAATAAACAACGTGATATAGTGATGATAAACATAATGGTTTAATAATTTAATAGTTGGGTGGGAGAGTATTCTGAGACAAACTAAAATGTAAGCAATGGTGAAGTAAGTTGTATAGGGGTTATTTAAAATTAGGGCCTAATAAATAACCATGGTCGGGAGGGATTCGATAATGGCCATACCAGAGAGGCGCTTCTTGCTGGTATCCTTCTTTTTTTTCTTTTTTTTAATAACTGTTCTATTCTGATCTTTTCTGTTCTGTTATATTCTCATCATATAATCTTATTCTTTTGTTTGTTTAACTATTTATAGGTGTTTTTATAAATTTTGTGACGTTGTCTAAAAATAAGACGTAGGAGACAAGTACCCATCCCACCTGAGCCTAGCCGGTGCACCAACACACCGAGCGTCTCCACAACAACACCTTTTCATGTCCTAGCAAAACGTTACATTGCGCCCAACGAAGATGGCTGAGTTTTTATACCCTACACTAAGAGTGAAAGGGTATATTCAGTTTGGTACGCCGTTTGTAACACCCAGAAGGAAGCATCTCCGGTATGGAAAAGTATATATTCTTGATCAGCATGACCTCCTGAGTCGTTTTAGCGATGTCCGTCTGTCTGCCCGTCTGTCTGTCTGTTGAAATCCCTACTACTTTTAAAATTAAAGAGCTAGATAAATGAAACTTATAACTTAGATTACTAATATACCTACGCTGTATGTGCGAGATCGGTCCATTGTGACCTATGATCCGACCACTTATGTTCAAATACCTCATATAAAATGTACATATAAAGATCAATTTTTATGTATACGTGCTTAGGTAAACTTTTTTGGTCAAATATATATTGACATCATGCTCAAATACACGATAATAATGTTTTCCGGCGAAAAGACTTGTGGTTCACAAGAAAAAAATCGAAATTCGGTACACCTACCCATTTGTAAATATGGGTATCAAATGAATGGAAATTCTTCAACGATTGAATGTTTGTAGTTATTTTCAGGATTCGTATACCCTGGTGACCTATATATCACTTTGAATGGTAACCACACATATGTGTAGGGTATTTATAGTCGGCTTAGACCGACTATAATTTTGATAATCCTAACTATCATAATTACACCTACTTTAAAATTTCCCATGTGATCTAATCTTCCCAACTGGTATTGTTTTTGTTTTAGTTTTTGACTAGTTTTCTCAATTTTCTAAATTTTGTCATCTGGCACCGTCTTTTCATCTTTCTATCTTGAGATTTCATTATAATAATATGATCATAAATATTCTAAAAGTGTTTGATAGTCCTATTAATCGCGGGCCTAGGTAAAATGTAACGGTACAGATCATTTACATTCAGAAATTCGTATAAAACGCACGTTTACATAGATTGAATTATTTATAACTTTAGTATTGGGAGTATGATTTCTATTTAAATATAGTCAAAAGAAAACGTTGTACTCGTTTCACATAAAATATAAAACACATAATCGGCAAAGTTATACCGTAGTTATAGGTGATTATATAGTTGAAAAATTAAATTTTTTCATACATATGTATTAAAACTATGTACTCAACAGATCAAATATATTATTGTACGATCGTGAAATGTAAATGTATTTATTACCGATTTAATAAAATATATTTTTTTACATTTGGTTAGGAAACACCCAAATTAGTGTCGATTATTATATATTTATTAATTCAATAACACTTTACTCAAGAAACGAGAAAAAAATATTCGTATGGAGATATCCCAATCTTCAATGTAATATAAATCGTGTATGCTGATTTTGACTGCATACTCAGTTTTTTCTTATTACGTAACATATTTATGAAAATTTCTAATTTAAAAAATATATATATATAAATTTAAATAGAAATTAAACGGATATCATATTGTTTTTTTTTTTCAAACAGATTCATACAGCGCTACCAATAATCAGAAAATAATGTACAGGTCGGTCGGCTTTTTGACAAATCTTCCACATACATTTATGTCAAAATCGACTACTATCTTAAGTTGGACATTATTTTTTGATTATTGGTAACGCTGATATTGTTAGTTGTTTACATGGTACATGAATTTAATTATTATTATTATTCATAATGTTAATTATGAATAGTAAAAAATTTTAACTGAATATGGATTATCTGTTTGATTCAACATGCTGTATCGTTAATGTACAAATTGTATAATGTTACATTTACATTGGTTAGAATAACTCGATGCCTTGTTAAATTAAAATTACAATAAAATGTATGTACTGTTGATTTAATAGTATCACGAAAACTAATTTTAATATTAAAAAAATAGATTTTTTTTAATTTTATAGACTACTTTTGGTGGATTTTTTTAGAATTTCGGATCTAATGATAAATAAGAAAGCGATATATGGTTATCAAGAGTATTGCCCAAACTAAAATTAGAAACTTTTTTTCTATATATACTACACTCTGAGAAATAAATTAACAATCATATTGGTCAAAATGGCATTGACAATAATCTATTGTTAATTTATTGTTGTTATCCACAATTGAAATTGTTAATTTTTCGAAGGTATTTTTTGACGCACTTTATTTAATTATGACATCTAAAATAAAAATTAAACGTCAACATTAACAGTTAATTGTTATTTTGAATTGTTAAATTGTTATTGGTAATGAAGACTATATTAACAATCGAATTGTTAAAAATAACAATGATGATTCTTAACTCGGCCTACTTCGTAAACATATTTCCATTGTATTTTTACAGTGGTTTTCTTTTAACAAAAGCCTACTGCCTAAATAATGCTTAGAAAATGTTATACAGTAATTTAATAGACTTTTCCTTCACATTTTTCATTAATTTATATAATTTTATAACAGCATCTTTAAAAATATGACATACAAAAATAATATAAATTATGGCGCATTAACTAATTGAATAATTTTGTACAAAACAGTTCTAATTTTATATTGTAAAATAATTAAAAACAATTAAAATTATACATATATTATTTTAATTGTTATTAATTATTTAAGATATTACATATATATTTTATATTTCATATTTTATATATTATATGATAAAAAATGAGTTTGTCTTCTCAAATTCCATCTGGTCTATATTATGGTTATTATTACACTACCGTGAAACCGTCCGTATCTGAGCTAAACCTCGTTAAAAATTGTCTTTTGTTCGGCTACAGCACTGCAAAGCGTGCGCATTTGCTGGACATGTTGCAATTGCTACTCCTTGAAACGCACAATGCGCCTCCTATTCGCGATGCTTTGTGGTTTTCGTTCTTCGTCTTCTCAAATTGCTCATAGCTGGATCTGAAAGTAAAACATATAATAGAAAAACAATGTATATAGGTAAATAAACCACTGCAGAGATATTTTTATTTTTAGGTATTTTTATAGCAGGCTATACATTTTGTCATTTTATTAAATTCAGTTGTAAGCTATTTTTTTATAACAAGTAATATATGAATCCACTTGTTAAAATAATATGATTATTTTTTTTTTTTTTGGTAGGCGCTGTTTTATTTTAGTTGTTTTCAATTCTACTGATCATTTCTTAAATGAAAATCACATAAGCATCGATTTTGAAGAAACTGTATAAAAAGGGCGAATTGAGTTCGATTCGATACAGCGAAATTTTGAAGTGTGATAGTTAACATTGTGAAAAAAGTTATTATTTTGTGTTTCCTCAAACATATTTTTCCTTAAAGTTTATTTAAATTGGCGGAATATTTAAGTGCGTTGTACACTTAATCATTATCAATATTGTTTAGAAATTAAATTTTTCATCGTTTTTTTTTAAATTACTGAAAATGAATTTAAATTAATTAATTGATTTTCTTAATAATTTTTAATATTAATTCATTTTGTAATTTTAATGATTAAATATTAATTTCCTGAGATTTGAATCAACATTTTATTTATAATTTAATTCATAAATTATTTAATTCTTTAAAAATCTGTACAAATTCAATCAATTCAGAATGGGGGTAATTCTCCAAAATTTAATTATTTTTTTCTAACCCACCATATAGCCGAGAGAACTGTGCACAATTCTTCTTAACTGACACAAAAGGGTGAGTCATGTTTTTTTTTAATCTAGATATTGCATTTTCAATAATTTGGTTTAGTTGTTATTTTTTATTATCACATTTGAGATTTTCAATTTTCATTTATTGATTGAATTTAATTTTTTTTTTAACTTTTTGAAGTAACGTAATTGCTCTTCCTAACTTTATTCATTTCATTTAAATAATTCATAAAATAAACAACATGATATAGGGATGATAAACATAATGGTTTAATTTTTTTTTTTGGGTGGGAGAGTATTCTGAGACAAACTAAAATGTAAGCAATGGTGAAGTAAGTTGTATAGGGGTTATTTCAAATTAGGGCTTAATAAATAACCATGGTCGGGAGGGATTCGATAATGGCCATACCGGAGAGGCGCTTCCTGCTGGTATCTTTTTTTTAATAACTGTTCTATTCTGATCTTTTCTGTTCTGTTATATTCTTATCATATATTCTTATTCTTTTGTTTGTTTAACTATTTATCGGTGTTTTTATAAATTTTGTGACGTTGTTTTATAAATTTTGTGACAATTCATCGCACTAAGCATGTGTTAGAAAGAGACGGAAGATTATTCAGCGCACTGAGGCAGTGTGTGAGAAAGAGATGGAAGATCACCGCATTAAAACACATGAGTGCGAATGAGATGCCAATAGCATGCGTCATTTATGAAACGTCATTCTCGAGACAAGTCGAAGCTTGTCGAAACGTGTCGAACTGATGCATGCAGTATATAAGGGAGCCGCATCAGAGGTACAGCACTTCAGTTGTGATTTGATTGTGAACTAATGCGTTTCGTGAGTGAACATTGCTAAGCTAAATTATATAAATTCAGCAGTTGATACAAGTGATTATTCTTTAAGTTGTTATTTAAATAAATAAAGTTAATTAATACTAGTTGCAATAATACTATATTAAAACCAAATATTAGTGTGTTTTTATTTTGTACACAATCCAGCGATACGAACTCGTAGAACAGTTTTCCTTAGACTGAATTTTCGTAACATTGGTGTCAGAAGTGGGATTGCTATGCAAAATGGTTAAATTCGAACAACTTAAAGTCGACCAGCTAAAGAAGGATCTGGCGATTCATAATCTTCCAACTGTAGGTACGAAAGTAGAACTACAAAAGCGTCTAATGAAAGAATTAGAGAACCACGACATTGACCTCGCAGATCACGAGTTTGAACAGCGTCATCGAAGAGTGTGGACACGGAGCAAAAAGTACAGTCCCAAAGCTTTGATTTGAGCCAGTTACTCGGAGCAATACAACAACAGTTTCAAGAAAATTCCAAACAGCTCCAAGAAAATGACAACAAAATGGAACAGAAGCTTCTAGAAAATTCGAAGCAGTTTCAAGAAAATTCGACCAGAATGGAACAGAAACTTAAATTCAAATCAAATTAAAACAGAACTACAAGGAAATTCTAATCAGCTCAAATTAGACATGAAGCAAGAACTTCTAGAAAATTCCAACAAAATGGAACAGAAACTTCAAGAAAATTTGAAACAGCAACTAGAAAGTTCTAATCAACTGCAAACTGAAATTAAGCAGCAGATGCAGGAGCATTCTAAGCAGCTCTTGGAAGTTTCTAATACACTCCATAGCAAAGTGACGGAGCTAGAAACGCATGTAAGTGACATGGAAGTGAACATTGATGAAAAAATTCAAAGATTAGAAAACGGTATGGACAAAGAAATCCAGGAAATAAAAAAAGATTTGCACGTGTTGCAGATAAATGGATCTACACAGCATGTTGTTAGTGGTACGAGGCTAAAATCGCCGATTTACGATGGAACCACAGCGTTCAACATTTTCAAGCTGCAATTTGAGACCACGGCTGTAAATAATCGATGGAATAATGAGGACAGCGTAGCCGCACTTATCGTGGCGCTTAAAGGAGGCGCAGCCGAAGTTTTGCTGACAGTTCCAAAAAGTGACATTAACCGTTATTCAGCGGTCATGGGTGCATTGCAACGAAAATACGGCAGTGACCACATGGCACCTATTTACAGAATACAGCTGAAGTTCCGAAGGCAAAATAATTGCGAATCGTTGCAGGAATATGCTGCGGATGTTAAGAGACTTGCACATTTGGCGTATTCCGATTCAGCCTGTGATTTCTTGAAAATGTGCAAGATAAATGCATTAGTTTATGGCATACGGGATCCTGAGACAAAACGAGCAACAATGACTAACCCAAAGGTGACATTTATGGAAACGGTCACCACAGCGCTTACGCAGGAGATAGCGTCTACATTGTGCCGATCAGCAACGAAAACACGTGTACAAGATGAGGAGAGAGAAATTTTATGTCAAGGCGTAAGTAGAGCGTCCAAAGCCAGCGTTAAATCCGAACATTATGTTTCCAACGGAAACACACAATTGAAAGGTAAATGCTACAATTGCAGAAAATATGGGCATATGGCACGCGACTGTCGTGAAAAACGTAAATGTGTAATTGTGCAACCACCAAAGAGATACAGACCAGAAAAAAGATCTAAGGATAGTACGAATAACACCAGTTGCCATCTTGGAAATTCAGGCACTGTGTCGGCACGAGTGTGTACAATGGAATCCGGAGAATGCCGGAGAGAAGATGAAAAAACGAACATAATTCACATTCGTTCATTGGGTGTCGTGCCAGATGATCAATGGAGTCTAGAGCAAATACGAAATGATCAAAAGATGGACCCCGACGTCGCAAAAATTCAGACGTTCAAGGAACAACAAAGGAAACCATTATGGAAAGAGTTAGCATCCAACAGTCCAATAAGCAGGGCTTACTGGGCGCAGTGGCAAAGCCTGAAGCTACAAAATGGTTGTTTGTACCGTGTGTGGGAAAGTGAAAATGGCAGCTCTGCACGAAATTTGATTGTTGTTCCCAAATCAAAAATAAAAGCCATAGTACTGAAATGCCATTGTGGAACCAATGGATGTCACTTGAGCATTAATAAAACGATTGAAGAAGTCAGGAAGCATTTCTATTGGGTCGGATATCAGAAGTCAGCCGCCTACTGAATTCACAGATGTAAGCAATGTGTATCCGCAAAAAGAAAAGACGTCAGGAGTTGCGGTAAGACGAATCAATGCAACATAGGAGGACATTGCGAACGTACTGCCATGGATGTGAAAAATCTGATTTCAAAAATTGTTTTGGGGAAGAAGGAAAGTGAAGACCAAGACGAGTTGCTTCGGTCTTTAAGGCAGAGTATACAAATTGCAAGTGATAAGATGAAGTCCCGATACGACTTGAGAGCAAACTCTGAGGGATTTAAGGAAGGAGATCTGGTCATGCTTTGTAGCTCGCCACGAGTGAAATTGACAAATCCAAAATTACAAACACACCGGGAAGGACCGTACAGGATAATTAAAAGGATAAATGTCATTGTGTATCGGATTAAGAATACTACAGGCGTCAGACGAAAAATGAAAGTAGTATATTTAGAAATGTTGGTGCCGTATATAGAGAGAGGATTAGATTAGATTTAGGTGGAGGGCAGTGTTACGAAAAGAGGTAATTTGCCCCACCGTGCAAGCATTCAACAATAATAAATGAGACGCAAGACAATTCAGCGCACTAAGCAATGTGTTAGAAAGAGACGGAAGATCATTCAGCGTACTGGGCAATGTGCGAGAAAGAGAGGGAAGATCAGCTCATTAAAACACATGAGTGCGAATAAGATGCCAATAGCATGCGTCATTCACGAAACGAGTAGAAGGTTCTCGAAACAAGTCGAAGCTTGTCGAAACGTGTCGAACTGATGCATGCAGTATATAAGGCAGCCGCATCTGAGGTACTTCACTTCAGTAGTGATTGTAAAGTGGTCGAATGCATCACGTGTGATAATTGTCAAGTTAAATTGTGGACATGCAGCAGTTGTTAGAATTTGTTATTAGTAAAGTTGTTTATTAAAGTGAATTAATAAATTTAATTTAAACCAAATATAAAAGTGTTTTTATTTTGTACACAATCCAGCGATACGATCTCGTTGAACAGTTTTCCGTAGATTGAGTTTCGTAACAATATGATCATAAATATTCTAAAAGTGTTTGATAGTCCTATTAATCGCTGGCCTAGGTAAAATGTAGCGGTACAGATCATTTACATTCAGAAATTCGTATAAAACGCACGTTTACAGAGATTGAATTATTTATAACTTTAGTATTGGGAGTATGATTTCTATTTAAATATAGTCAAAAGAAAACGTTGTAATCGTTTCACATAAAATATAAAACACATAATCGGCAAAGTTATACCGTAGTTATAGGTGATTATATAGTTGAAAAATTAAATTTTTTCATACATATGTATTAAAGATATGTACTCAACAGATCAAATATATAATTGTACGATCGTGAAATGTATTATTTATTACCGATTTAATAAAATATATTTTATTACATTTGGTTAGGAAACACCCAAATTAGTGTCGATTATTATATATTTATTAATTCAATAACACTTTACTCAAGAAACGAGAAAAAATATTCGTATGGAGATATCCCAATCTTCAATGTAATATAAATCGTGTATGCTGATTTTGACTGCATACTCAGTTTTTTCTTATTACGTAACATATTTATGAAAATTTCTAATTTTAAAAAATATATATATATAAATTTAAATAGAAATTAAACGGATATCATATTGTTTTTTTTTTTTTCAAACAGATTCATACAGCGCTACCAATAATCAAAAAATAATGTACAGGTCGGCTTTTTGACAAATCTTCCACATACATTTATGTCAAAATCGACTACTATCTTAAGTTGGACATTATTTTTTGATTATTGGTAACGCTGATATTGTTAGTTGTTAACATGGTACATGAATTTAATTATTATTATTATTCATAATGTTAATTATGAATAGTAAAAATTTTTAACTGAACATGGATTATCTGTTTGATTCAACATGCTGTATCGTTAATGTACAAATTGTATAATGTTACATTTACATTGGTTAGAATAACTCGATGCCTTGTTAAAATAAAATTACAATAAAATGTATGTACTCTTGATTTAATAGTATCACGAAAACTAATTTTAATATACAAAAAATCGTTTTTTTTATTTTATAGACTACTTTTGGAGGATTTTTTTAGAATTTCGGATCTAATGATAAATAAGAAAGCGGTATATGGTTATAAAGAGTATTGCCCAAAATAAATTAGAAACTTTTTTCTATATATACTACACTCTGAGAAATAAATTAACAATCATATTGGTCAAAATGGCATTGACAATAATCTATTGTTAATTTATTGTTGTTATCCACAATTGAAATTGTTAATTTTTCGAAGTTATTTTTTGACGCACTTTATTTAATTATGACGTCTAAAAATAAAAATTAAACGTCAAAATTAACAATTAATTGTTATTTTGAATTGTTAAATTGTTATTGGTAATGAAGACTATATTAACAATCGAATTGTTAAAAATAACAATGATGATTCTTAACTCGGCCTACTTCGTAAACATATTTCCATTGTATTTTTACAGTGGTTTTCTTTTAACAAAAGCCTACTTCCTAAATAATGCTTAGAAAATGTTATACAGTAATTTAATAGACTTTTCCCTCACATTTTTCATTAATTTATATAATTTTATAACAGCATCTTTAAAAATATGACATACAAAAATAATATAAATTATGGCGCATTAACTAATTGAATAATTTTGTACAAAACAGTTCTAATTTTATATTGTAAAATAATTAAAAACAATTAAAATTATACATATATTATTTTAATTGTTATTAATTATTTTACATATTACATATATATTTTATATTTCATATTTTATATATTATATGATAAACAATGAGTTTGTCTTCTCAAATTCCATCTGGTTATTATTATGGTTATTATTACACTACCGTGAAACCGTCCGTATCTGAGCTAAACCTCGTTAAAAATTGTCTTTAGTTCGGCTACAGCACTGCAAAGCGTGCGCTTTTGCAGGACTTGTTGCAATTGCTACTCCTTGAAACGCACAATGTGCCTCCTATTCGCGACGCTTTGTGGTTTTCGTTCTTCGTCTTCTCAAATTGCTCATAGCTGGATCTGAAAGTAAAACATATAATAGAAAAACAATGTATATAGGTAAATAAACCACTGTAGAGAAATTTTTATTTTTAGGTATTTTTATAGCAGGCTATACATTTTGTCATTTTATTAAATTCATTTATAAGCCAGTTTTTTTTTATAACAAGTAATATATGAATCCACTTGTTTAAATAATATGATTTTTTTTTTGGTAGGCGCTGTTTTATTTTAGTTGTTTTCAATTCCACTGAACATTTCTTAAATGTTTGTTTAACTATTTATCGGAGACAAGTACCCATCCCACCTGAGCCTAGCCGGTGCACCAACACACCGAACGTCTCCACAACAACACCTTTTCATGTCCTAGCAAAACGTTACATGGCGCCCAACGAAGATGGCTGAGTTTTTTTGTTTTAGTTTTCGACTAGTTTTCTTAATTTCCTAAATTTTGTCATCTGGCACCGTCTTTTCATCTTTCTATCTTGAGATTTCAACATAATAATATGATCATAAATATTCTAAAAGTGTTTGATAGTCTTATTAATCGCGGGCCTAGGTAAAATAGCAGTACAGATCATTTACATTCAGAAATTCGTATAAAACGCACGTTTACAGAGATTGAATTATGTATAACTTTAGTATTGGGAGTATGATTTCTATTTAAATATAGTCGAAAGAAAACGTTGTACTCGTTTCACATAAAATATAAAACAAATAATCGGCAAAGTTATACCGTAGTTATAGGTGATTATATAGTTGAAAAATTTTTTCATACATATGTATTAAAGATATGTACTCAACAGATCAAATATATAATTGTACGATCGTGAAATGTATTATTTATTACCGATTTAATATAATGTATTGCTTCTAGAAAATTCGAAGCAGTTCCAAGAAAATTCGACCAGAATGGAACAGAAACTTCAAGAAAATTCAAATCAACTTAAAACAGAACTACAAGGAAATTCTAATCAGCTCAAATTAGACATGAAGCAAGAACTTCTAGAAAATTGCAACAAAATGGAACAGGATCAGAAAATTTGAAACAGCAACTAGAAAGTTCTAATCAACTGCAAACTTAAATTAAGCAGCAGATGCAGGAGCATTCTAAGCAGCTTTTTGGAAGTTTCTAATACACTCCATAGCAAAGTGACGGAGCTAGAAACGCATGTAAGTGAACATTGATGAAAAAATTCAAAGATTAGAAAACGGTATGGACAAAGAAATCCAGGAAATAAAAAAAGATTTGCACGTGTTGCAGATAAATGGACCTACACACCATGTTGTTAGTGGTACGAGGCTAAAATCGCCGATTTACGATGGAACCACAGCGTTCAACATTTTCAAGCTGCAATTTGAGACCACGGCTGTAAGTAATCGATGGAATAATGAGGACAGCGTAGCCACACTTATCGTGGCGCTTAAAGGAGGCGCAGCCGAAGTTTTGCTGACAGTTTCAAAAAGTGACATTAACAGTTATTCAGCGGTCATGGGTGCATTGCAACGAAAATACGGCAGTGACCACATGGCACCTATTTACAGAATACAGCTGAAGTTCCGAAGGCAAAATAATTGCGAATCGTTGCAGGAATATGCTGCGGATGTTAAGAGACTTGCACATTTGGCGTATTCCGATTCAGCCTGTGATTTCTTGAAAATGTGCAAGATAAATGCATTCGTTTATGGCATACGGGATCCTGAGACAAAACGGGCAACAATGACTAACCCAAAGGTGACATTTATGGAAACGGTCACCACAGCGCTTACGCAGGAGATAGCGTCTACATTGTGCCGATCAGCAACGAAAACACGTGTACAAGATGAGGAGAGAGAAATTTTATGTCAAGGAGTAAGTAGAGCGTCCAAAGCCAGCGTTAAATCCGAACATTATGTTTCCAACGGAAACACACAATTGAAAGGTAAATGCTACAATTGCAGAAAATATGGGCATATGGCACGCGACTGTCGTGAAAAACGTAAATGTGTAATTGTGCAACCACCAAAGAGATACAGACCAGAAAAAAGATCTGAGGTAGTACGAATAACACCAGTTGCCATCTTGGAAATTCAGGCACTGTGTCGGCACGAGTGTGTACAATGGAATCCGGAGAATGCCGGAGAGAAGATGAAAAAACGAACATAATTCACATTCGTTCATTGGGTGTCATGCCAGATGATCAATGGAGTCTAGAGCAAATACGAAATGATCAAAATATGGACCCCGACATCGCAAAAATTCGGACGTTCAAGGAACAACAAAGGAAACCATTATGGAAAGAGTTAGCATCCAACAGTCCAATAAGCAGGGCCTACTGGGCGCAGTGGCAAAGCCTGAAGCTACAAAATGTTTGTACCGTGAGTGGGAAAGTGAAAATGGCAGCTCTGCACGAAATTTGATTGTTGTTCCCAAATCAAAAATAAAAGCCATAGTACTGAAATGCCATTGTGGAACCAATGGATGTCACTTGAGCATTAATAAAACGATTGAAGAAGTCATGAAGCATTTCTATTGGGTCGGATATCAGAAGTCAGCCGCCTACTGAATTCACAGATGTAAGCAATGTGTATCCGCAAAAAGAAAAGACGTCAGGAGTTGCGGTAAGACGAATCAATGCAACAGAGGAGGACATTGCGAACGTACTGCCATGGATGTGAAAAATCTGATTTCAAAAATTGTTTTGGGGAAGAAGGAAAGTGAAGACCAAGACGAGTTGCTTCGGTCTTTAAGGCAGAGTATACAAATTGCAAGTGATAAGATGAAGTCCCGATACGACTTGAGAGCAAACTCTGAGGGATTTAAGGAAGGAGATCTGGTCATGCTTTGTAGCTCGCCACGAGTGAAATTGACAAATCCAAAATTACAAACACACCGGGAAGGACCGTACAGGATAATTAAAAGGATAAATGTCATTGTGTATCGGATTAAGAATACTACAGGCGTCAGACGAAAAATGAAAGTAGTATATTTAGAAATGTTGGTGCCGTATATAGAGAGAGGATTAGATTAGATTTAGGTGGAGGGCAGTGTTACGAAAAGAGGTAATTTGCCCCACCGTGCAAGCATTCAACAATAATAAATGAGACGCAAGACAATTCAGCGCACTAAGCAATGTGTTAGAAAGAGACGGAAGATCATTCAGCGTACTGGGCAATGTGCGAGAAAGAGAGGGAAGATCAGCTCATTAAAACACATGAGTGCGAATAAGATGCCAATAGCATGCGTCATTCACGAAACGAGTAGAAGGTTCTCGAAACAAGTCGAAGCTTGTCGAAACGTGTCGAAATGATGCATGCCGTATATAAGGGAGCCGCATCTGAGGTACTTCACTTCAGTAGTGATTGTAAAGTGGTCGAGTGCATCTCGTGTGATAATTGTCAAGTTAAATTGTGCACATGCAGCAGTTGTTAGAATTTGTTATTAGTAAAGTTGTTTATTAAAGTGAATTAATGAAGTTAATTGTTATAATTTAAACCAAATATAAGATTGTTTTTATTTTGTACACAATCAAGCGATACGAACTCGTAGAACAGTTCATAAATATTCTAAAAGTGTTTGATAGTCCTATTAATCGCGGGCCTAGGTAAAATTAGTGGTACAAGTCATTTACATTCAGAAATTCGTATAAAACGCACGTTTACAGAGATTGAATTATTTAAAACTTTAGTATTGGGAGTATAATTTCTATTTAAATATAGTCAAAAGAAAACGTTGTAATCGTTTCACATAAAATATAAAACACATAATCGGCAAAGTTATACCGTAGTTATAGGTGATTATATAGTTGAAAAATTAAATTTTTTCATACATATGTATTAAAGATATGCACTCAACAGATCAAATATATAATTGTACGATCGTGAAATGTATTATTTATTACCGATTTAATAAAATATATTTTATTACATTTGGTAAGGAAACACCCAATTTAGTGTCGATTATTATATATTTATTAATTCAATAACACTTTACTCAAGAAACGAAAAAAAATATTCGTATGGAGATATCCCAATCTTCAATGTAATATAAATCGTGTATGCTGATTTTGACTGCATACTCAGTTTTGTCTTATTACGTAACATATTTATGAAAATTTCTAATTTAAAAATATATATATATATATATATATATATATATATATATATATATATATACAGCTATGTGAAAAATAATAGCAGCGCTCTCCTATAAATTATAAATTTATATTTTTGAAGTGTTGCATAATATGAACTATCAATTATTTTTATACTTTACATTTATTGGAATTATGTGATTACTATGCCGTCTATTTTTTCCATATTCTTAACCTATTTCAAAAAATATGGTAGCTTTTGTAAATGAGTCTTAAATTTAGGTGCGAAAAATAATAGCAGCGATTCCAAATTTGTTACAAAATCCATTATTTTCTACAAAGTTTTTAAATTTAAAACTTGTATTTATATAAGTTAGGCTAATTTGAATAGTATTGTTAAATATTTGAAATATTTTGTGTTGCTTTGATTATTTATGTAACCTACAAAACCTTGTTTTAGTAAATAGCGAAAAATCCTTGAAAATCCTTAAAATTTTTTAATAGAACTTTCAAAATTCTACAGGATATTGTTTATTTCTTAGCTAAAATGTTAACTGAAGCAAATAATTTGACAACAAATACGAAACACGTGCCTAAACGTAAAAAAAGTATCAAAAAATCACTTGTTTCAATGTTACATATAATTTAAGTAACCTTTTCTGTGAAATGTACCAAAGAGAAAAAAAATATGGATATGCAATTCGAAAGATATGATTTTAGAAAACAACTCATAAAATAAGTTTTTTATGAAAGTAGCCCTGAAGGACAATTATAGACCTCGGCAAATGTTGAAACTACTAATTAAAAGTATTTAAAAATCGTGACTAACCCTTTGAACCATTAGTCTAAAAATTGCACCATTTACTATTGTCCAATACATTAAAATTTGTAATTCCGATATTCCAGGAATCAGTCGTGGCAATTTTGAACCATTGGATCATACTAAGTTACGCTAGTGGTTACATCAAGTTACTCTTACGATAGACACGTGCAAACTCGAGATGTATCAATATTTGCCGATGTGTATTAAAGTTCTTAATGGCTTCTTACAGAAAAAACTTCTTCTATGAGTGGTTCTCTAAAGTTAATATTCCAAATTGCATATCAAGATTTTTTTTCACTTTGGTAAATTTCAAAGAAAAGATTACTTAAATCATATGTAATATTGAAACAAATGGATTTTTTATACTTTTTTTACGTTGAGACACGTGTTTCGTATTTTTTGTCAAATGTTTAGCTTTAGTTAACATTTTAGCTATGGAATAAACAATATCCTATATAATTTTGAAAGCTCTATTAAAGAAATTTAATGATTTTTAAGGTATTTACGCGATTTACTAAAACAGGGTTTTGTATATTCCATATTTAATCAAAGCAACATAAAATATTTCAAATATTCAACAATACATTTCAAATTAGTCTAACTAATATAAATACAAATTTTAAATTTAAAAACTTTGAAGAAAATAATGGATTTTTTAACAAATTTGGCATCGCTGCTATTATTTTTCACACGTAAATCCAAGACTCATTTACAAAAGATAACATATTTTTTTAAAATATGTTAAGAATATGAAAAAATAAGACGGCATTGTAATGACATAATTCCAATAAATGTAAATTATAAAAATAATTGATTGTTCTTATACGAAAAAATCTAAAAAATCGAATTTATAATTTATAGGAGAGCGCTGCTATTATTTTTCACACAGCTGTATATATATATATATATATATATATATATATATATATATATATATATATATATATATATATATATATATATATATATAAATTTAAATAGAAATTAAACGGATATCATATTGTTTTTTTTTTTCAAACAGATTCGTACAGGTCGGCTTTTTGACAAATCTTCCACATACATTTATGTCAAAATCGACTACTATCTTAAGTTAGGCATTATTTTTTGATTATTGGTAACGCTGATATTGTTAGTTGTTAACATGGTACATGGATTTAATTATTATTATTATTCATAATGTTAATTATGAATAGTAAAAAATTTTAACCAAGGATTGAAACCGTAACCGAAACCGATATCCGTTTAAAACCGTTTCATTTTAAAACCGAAACCGTTATACGAAAATCAGAAATATACCGATATCCAAAACCGTTATAATCGGTTTCGGTTTTATACCGGTTTAAAACGGTTTTTAAAAAAGTATGCAAAAAACCAGGAAAACATATTTTATTTTAAGTAAAATTTCATTAATTAAAACTTGGAGTTCCCAAAATAAACATTTTTGGTTGTACAAAAATTCACATGTTGTTTTTTGAGAAACGATATTTCCAAAACAACGGTATTTGGTCTAAAATTTGTTTTTTGTTTCATTTATCGAATTAACAACAAAACACCAGCAACTCCAAGCAAAATTTTTACGTTAAAAAATGATTAAAATTTTAATAATATTGGTTTTTTATTTAAAGTGGAACAAGTTTTGAAAAGTTCATTTGAATATTTTTTAAATTCTTTTAAAGGATCTATTCAATAGAATACAATTTATAAGTCTTCTAATGGATTTTTGACTGATGTTTCAAAACAGCTCAATTTCGGACATAAACAAAACAATGAAATGCAAAAAAAAAAAAATGTAAAAAAAGTTTCAAATTATTAACATCTCAGTAACTATTTAAGGAAATACGAAAAATGAAGTGCAAGTTAGACAAGTTTAAACATTTCAAGTATAAGGCAGATATTTGTTTACATTAGTGATGATTAAAAATTTCTTGTTCAGGCATTCTTGTTCTTGCATTTTTTTTTTACAAGAACAGAAGCGAGAACAAAATCGAGATTTTGCAGGAAAAAGAACAAGAGCAAGTGCAGGACTAAGACTGCAAGAAAAGGAAGACTTGCGTTTTTTTATGATTTTAATGTATTTATAATGCTTTTAAGGTAATAATGATATACAAAAGAATTCATGATATTACTAAATATTGAACAATAAGTAACAATGGAAAGCGTGCAAAATATTTATGAACGTGAACATTAATGAAGATGTGTGTTTTTTTTTTATTTTTGTCGAATTCTAAAGAATATAAGCATCTTAAAAATAAGGCCAGTGAAGCACTTTTGAAGCGGTAAATAGCTTTAAAAGTGCTTTAAAAGTCGCTTCAGAAAGACAAAACAGACAAAACAATGTTTTTTTCTCTTTTCTTCGCTACGCAAGTTCGTACATCGATAGTGCATATGCACTGTGCTATGCACATTATTATTTTTGTTTTACTTTTATATATAGTTTTTTTGTTAATTGTAAAATCATGAAGTAATAAAAAATAATATATGAACATGTTCACAGTGTGATATATTGCTTTTTGTGTTTTTCTTTTTTCACAAATCCGCTGATTCGTTTGAAAGTGCAACAACAACCAAAATTCGAATAAAGCAGCATGCAAGCTGTTGATAGAATTTATGGCGGGAAATTTTTTGTACCACAAAGAGAACTCGTTGTTGTTGCCAACTAGACAGCTGTACTAGATACATACATGTAGTGTGGTGCCATGCGTCTGTCCGTTGTCATGCGT
Source organism: Dryomyza anilis (assembly GCA_951804985.1). Classification (NCBI taxonomy): domain Eukaryota; kingdom Metazoa; phylum Arthropoda; class Insecta; order Diptera; family Dryomyzidae; genus Dryomyza; species Dryomyza anilis. The sequence continues at coordinate 7,814,676 of OX638136.1, read as the reverse complement.
CTGTCCGTTGTCATGCTTGTGTTTGTTGTCATGCGTCTGTTTGTTGCCATGCGATGATACAGTATAGCAACGAAGAGTTGTGAAAGTGTGTATAAGAATCGTATTCGTTATTGTTATATTCTCTTCTTTCTGTTAGTATTCGCTTTGTAGCGTTTGAGTTAGTGTTCGCATGGTGTTCGCAAAGAAAAATGTTACTATGCAAAATATTATTTGAGTTCTCTTGACATACGGTACGTATAGCATACGGATTTTTTAATCTGTGACGAAAACAGAAATATGCCTATACGAAATATTTATTGTATATTTTATAATGTATATTGTCGTTGTAGAACGAAAAGTCACCAAACACATTTTTATGAAAAACTTAATTTTCGAGTTTGTTGATTAATATTATAAAAAGTAATTGATGCATTTTTAAAGTTGAAATATCAACTAATAGATTTACATTTTCTTATCAATTCACAGATACATAAAGAAGTTTGTAAAACATATTTAGCATTTTGAAAATGTATTTGGTGACTTTTCGTTCATTTTATTATGGCCTTGAGATTTTGAATTGTCTCGTCAACATCACTTGATTTATACAATTATTTTTTATTAGTTAATTCTTTTTAAAATATAATTCAAATTTTTAGGTTATTGGATTTTCTTTTTGTTAGTAAAATGTTGAAGAAATTGAAAAATATGGAAAATAAGTAACTTAAATACAATAGGTGTTCAAATTCTATTCGTTTTCTTAATTAATATGCAGTTTAAGATATTTGTCTTCGATCTTTATTTAAAATTTAATAGATTAAGATTAACATTTCTTGCATTGCTCTTGCAAATGATCATCACTAGTTTACATATATTGCAGTTCACAGAATTGTTGAATTTTAATTTCTTTGGCTTTTATGGATGAAAATTGTACAAAATTCATGTTCTTTTTAATTCAGATCATATATCAGGTGAAGTCAATATGTTGCTTTTCATTGGTTTGTGGTCGCGAAATTTCAAATTAAATTTTTTTCTTGACGTAATCAATTAAATAATTCATATAACACAATATTTTTACTAAAATAACAACAAACATTGTTTAAATTACGTTTCCCACGTTACCCCAGTATCATAATTTGATCATAATTTAGCACCATATAAAAAATGTAAAATTATTTGAAAAATATGGAAATAAAGAAAATTTATACAAAAACCGAAACCGTAACCTGGAACCGGTATACCGAAACCGTTTCGTTATAAAAACTTAAAACCGTAACCGAAACCGAAACGCAGAAAAAACCGAAATCGAAACCGTTATTCGTTTAGGTTTCAATCCTTGATTTTAACTGAACATGGATTATCTGTTTGATTCAACATGCTGTATCGTTAATGTACAAATTGTATAATGTTACATTTACATTGGTTAGAATAACTCGATGCCTTGTTAAATTAAAATTACAATAAAATGTATGTACAACAAATCGTTTTTTTTATTTTATAGCCTACTTTTGGAGGATTTTTTTAGAATTTCGGATCTAATGCTAAATAAGAAAGCGATATATGGTTATCAAGAGTATTGCCCAAACTAAAATTATAAACTTTTTTCTATACATACTACACTCTGAGAAATAAATTAACAATCATATTGGTCAAAATGGCATTGACAATAATCTATTGTTAATTTATTGTTGTTATCCACAATTGAAATTGTTAATTTTTCGAAGTTATTTTTTGACGCACTTTATTTAATTATGACGTCTAAAAATAAAAACTAAATGTCAAAATTAACAATTAATTGTTATTTTGAATTGTTAAATTGTTATATATTAACAATCGAATTGTTAAAAATAACAATGATGATTCTTAACTCGGCCTACTTCGTAAACATATTTCCATTGTATTTTTACAGTGGTTTTCTTTTAACAAAAGCCTACTGCCTAAATAATGCTTAGAAAATGTTATAAAATTATATAAATTAATGAAAAATGTGAAGGAAAAGTCTATTAAATTACTGTATAGTAATTTAATAGACTTTTCCCTCACATTTTTCATTAATTTATATAATTTTATAACAGCATCTTTAAAAATATGACATACAAAAATAATATAAATTATGGCGCATTAACTAATTGAATAATTTTGTACAAAACAGTTCTAATTTTTGTAAAATAATTAAAAACAATTAAAATTATACATATATTATTTTAATTGTTATTAATTATTTTACATATTACATATATATTTTATATTTCATATTTTATATATTATATGATAAACAATGAGTTTGTCTTCTCAAATTCCATCTGGTTATTATTATGGTTATTATTACACTACCGTGAAACCGTCCGTATCTGAGCTAAACCTCGTTAAAAATTGTCTTTAGTTCGGCTACAGCACTGCAAAGCGTGCGCTTTTGCAGGACTTGTTGCAATTGCTACTCCTTGAAACGCACAATGTGCCTCCTATTCGCGACGCTTTGTGGTTTTCGTTCTTCGTCTTCTCAAATTGCTCATAGCTGGATCTGAAAGTAAAACATATAATAGAAAAACAATGTATATAGGTAAATAAACCACTGTAGAGAAATTTTTATTTTTAGGTATTTTTATAGCAGGCTATACATTTTGTCATTTTATTAAATTCATTTATAAGCCAGTTTTTTTTTATAACAAGTAATATATGAATCCACTTGTTTAAATAATATGATTTTTTTTTTGGTAGGCGCTGTTTTATTTTAGTTGTTTTCAATTCCACTGAACATTTCTTAAATGTTTGTTTAACTATTTATCGGAGACAAGTACCCATCCCACCTGAGCCTAGCCGGTGCACCAACACACCGAACGTCTCCACAACAACACCTTTTCATGTCCTAGCAAAACGTTACATGGCGCCCAACGAAGATGGCTGAGTTTTTTTGTTTTAGTTTTCGACTAGTTTTCTTAATTTCCTAAATTTTGTCATCTGGCACCGTCTTTTCATCTTTCTATCTTGAGATTTCAACATAATAATATGATCATAAATATTCTAAAAGTGTTTGATAGTCTTATTAATCGCGGGCCTAGGTAAAATAGCAGTACAGATCATTTACATTCAGAAATTCGTATAAAACGCACGTTTACAGAGATTGAATTATGTATAACTTTAGTATTGGGAGTATGATTTCTATTTAAATATAGTCGAAAGAAAACGTTGTACTCGTTTCACATAAAATATAAAACAAATAATCGGCAAAGTTATACCGTAGTTATAGGTGATTATATAGTTGAAAAATTTTTTCATACATATGTATTAAAGATATGTACTCAACAGATCAAATATATAATTGTACGATCGTGAAATGTATTATTTATTACCGATTTAATATAATGTATTGTTACGAAAAGATGTAATTTGCCCCATAGTGCAAGCAATCAACAATAATTAATGAGACGCAAGACAATTCAGCGCACTAAGCATGTGTTAGAAAGAGACGGAAGATTATTCAGCGCACTGAGGCAGTGTGTGAGAAAGAGATGGAAGATCACCGCATTAAAACACATGAGTGTGAATGAGATGCCAATAGCATGCGTTATTTATGAAACGTCATTCTCGAAACAAGTCGAAGCTTGTCGAAACGTGTCGAACTGATGCATGCAGTATATAAGCATCAGAGGTACAGCACTTCAGTTGTGATTTGATTGTGAACTAGTGCGTCTCGTGAGTGAACATTGCTAAGCTAAATTGTATAAATTCAGCAGTTGATACAAGTGATTATTCTTTAAGTTGTTATTTAAATAAATAAAGTTAATTAATACTAGTTGCAATAATACCAATTAAAACCAAATATTAGTGTGTTTTTATTTTGTACACAATCCAGCGATACGAACTCGTAGAACAGTTTTCCTTAGACTGAATTTTCGTAACATTGGTGTCAGAAGTGGGATTGTGATACAAAATGGTTAAATTCGAACAACTTAAAGTCGACCAGCTAAAGAAGGATCTGGCGATTCATAATCTTCCAACTGTAGGTACGAAAGTAGAACTACAAAAGCGTCTAATGAAAGAATTAGAGAACCAAGGCATTGACCTCGCAGATCACGAGTTTGAAGTGGAAGCTGCAACAGCGTCATCGAAAAGTGTGGACACGGAGCAAAAAGTACAGTCCCAAAGCTTTGATTTGAGCCAGTTACTCGGATACAACAACAGTTTCAAGAAAATTCCAAACAGCTCCAAGAAAATGCAAACAAAATGGAACAGAAGCTTCTAGAAAATTCGAAGCAGTTCCAAGAAAATTCGACCAGAATGGAACAGAAACTTCAAGAAAATTCAAATCAACTTAAAACAGAACTACAAGGAAATTCTAATCAGCTCAAATTAGACATGAAGCAAGAACTTCTAGAAAATTGCAACAAAATGGAACAGGATCAGAAAATTTGAAACAGCAACTAGAAAGTTCTAATCAACTGCAAACTTAAATTAAGCAGCAGATGCAGGAGCATTCTAAGCAGCTTTTTGGAAGTTTCTAATACACTCCATAGCAAAGTGACGGAGCTAGAAACGCATGTAAGTGAACATTGATGAAAAAATTCAAAGATTAGAAAACGGTATGGACAAAGAAATCCAGGAAATAAAAAAAGATTTGCACGTGTTGCAGATAAATGGACCTACACACCATGTTGTTAGTGGTACGAGGCTAAAATCGCCGATTTACGATGGAACCACAGCGTTCAACATTTTCAAGCTGCAATTTGAGACCACGGCTGTAAGTAATCGATGGAATAATGAGGACAGCGTAGCCACACTTATCGTGGCGCTTAAAGGAGGCGCAGCCGAAGTTTTGCTGACAGTTTCAAAAAGTGACATTAACAGTTATTCAGCGGTCATGGGTGCATTGCAACGAAAATACGGCAGTGACCACATGGCACCTATTTACAGAATACAGCTGAAGTTCCGAAGGCAAAATAATTGCGAATCGTTGCAGGAATATGCTGCGGATGTTAAGAGACTTGCACATTTGGCGTATTCCGATTCAGCCTGTGATTTCTTGAAAATGTGCAAGATAAATGCATTCGTTTATGGCATACGGGATCCTGAGACAAAACGGGCAACAATGACTAACCCAAAGGTGACATTTATGGAAACGGTCACCACAGCGCTTACGCAGGAGATAGCGTCTACATTGTGCCGATCAGCAACGAAAACACGTGTACAAGATGAGGAGAGAGAAATTTTATGTCAAGGAGTAAGTAGAGCGTCCAAAGCCAGCGTTAAATCCGAACATTATGTTTCCAACGGAAACACACAATTGAAAGGTAAATGCTACAATTGCAGAAAATATGGGCATATGGCACGCGACTGTCGTGAAAAACGTAAATGTGTAATTGTGCAACCACCAAAGAGATACAGACCAGAAAAAAGATCTGAGGTAGTACGAATAACACCAGTTGCCATCTTGGAAATTCAGGCACTGTGTCGGCACGAGTGTGTACAATGGAATCCGGAGAATGCCGGAGAGAAGATGAAAAAACGAACATAATTCACATTCGTTCATTGGGTGTCATGCCAGATGATCAATGGAGTCTAGAGCAAATACGAAATGATCAAAATATGGACCCCGACATCGCAAAAATTCGGACGTTCAAGGAACAACAAAGGAAACCATTATGGAAAGAGTTAGCATCCAACAGTCCAATAAGCAGGGCCTACTGGGCGCAGTGGCAAAGCCTGAAGCTACAAAATGTTTGTACCGTGAGTGGGAAAGTGAAAATGGCAGCTCTGCACGAAATTTGATTGTTGTTCCCAAATCAAAAATAAAAGCCATAGTACTGAAATGCCATTGTGGAACCAATGGATGTCACTTGAGCATTAATAAAACGATTGAAGAAGTCATGAAGCATTTCTATTGGGTCGGATATCAGAAGTCAGCCGCCTACTGAATTCACAGATGTAAGCAATGTGTATCCGCAAAAAGAAAAGACGTCAGGAGTTGCGGTAAGACGAATCAATGCAACAGAGGAGGACATTGCGAACGTACTTCCATGGATGTGAAAAATCTGATTTCAAAAATTGTTTTGGGGAAGAAGGAAAGTGAAGACCAAGACGAGTTGCTTCGGTCTTTAAGGCAGAGTATACAAATTGCAAGTGATAAGATGAAGTCCCGATACGACTTGAGAGCAAACTCTGAGGGATTTAAGGAAGGAGATCTGGTCATGCTTTGTAGCTCGCCACGAGTGAAATTGACAAATCCAAAATTACAAACACACCGGGAAGGACCGTACAGGATAATTAAAAGGATAAATGTCATTGTGTATCGGATTAAGAATACTACAGGCGTCAGACGAAAAATGAAAGTAGTATATTTAGAAATGTTGGTGCCGTATATAGAGAGAGGATTAGATTAGATTTAGGTGGAGGGCAGTGTTACGAAAAGAGGTAATTTGCCCCACCGTGCAAGCATTCAACAATAATAAATGAGACGCAAGACAATTCAGCGCACTAAGCAATGTGTTAGAAAGAGACGGAAGATCATTCAGCGTACTGGGCAATGTGCGAGAAAGAGAGGGAAGATCAGCTCATTAAAACACATGAGTGCGAATAAGATGCCAATAGCATGCGTCATTCACGAAACGAGTAGAAGGTTCTCGAAACAAGTCGAAGCTTGTCGAAACGTGTCGAAATGATGCATGCCGTATATAAGGGAGCCGCATCTGAGGTACTTCACTTCAGTAGTGATTGTAAAGTGGTCGAGTGCATCTCGTGTGATAATTGTCAAGTTAAATTGTGCACATGCAGCAGTTGTTAGAATTTGTTATTAGTAAAGTTGTTTATTAAAGTGAATTAATGAAGTTAATTGTTATAATTTAAACCAAATATAAGATTGTTTTTATTTTGTACACAATCAAGCGATACGAACTCGTAGAACAGTTCATAAATATTCTAAAAGTGTTTGATAGTCCTATTAATCGCGGGCCTAGGTAAAATTAGTGGTACAAGTCATTTACATTCAGAAATTCGTATAAAACGCACGTTTACAGAGATTGAATTATTTAAAACTTTAGTATTGGGAGTATAATTTCTATTTAAATGTTGTCAAAAGAAAACGTTGTAATCGTTTCACATAAAATATAAAACACATAATCGGCAAAGTTATACCGTAGTTATAGGTGATTATATAGTTGAAAAATTAAATTTTTTCATACATATGTATTAAAGATATGCACTCAACAGATCAAATATATAATTGTACGATCGTGAAATGTATTATTTATTACCGATTTAATAAAATATATTTTATTACATTTGGTAAGGAAACACCCAATTTAGTGTCGATTATTATATATTTATTAATTCAATAACACTTTACTCAAGAAACGAAAAAAAATATTCGTATGGAGATATCCCAATCTTCAATGTAATATAAATCGTGTATGCTGATTTTGACTGCATACTCAGTTTTGTCTTATTACGTAACATATTTATGAAAATTTCTAATTTAAAAATATATATATATATATATATATATATATATATATATATATATATATATATATATATATATATACAGCTATGTGAAAAATAATAGCAGCGCTCTCCTATAAATTATAAATTTATATTTTTGAAGTGTTGCATAATATGAACTATCAATTATTTTTATACTTTACATTTATTGGAATTATGTGATTACTATGCCGTCTATTTTTTCCATATTCTTAACCTATTTCAAAAAATATGGTAGCTTTAGTAAATGAGTCTTAAATTTAGGTGCGAAAAATAATAGCAGCGATTCCAAATTTGTTACAAAATCCATTATTTTCTACAAAGTTTTTAAATTTAAAACTTGTATTTATATAAGTTAGGCTAATTTGAATAGTATTGTTAAATATTTGAAATATTTTGTGTTGCTTTGATTATTTATGTAACCTACAAAACCTTGTTTTAGTAAATAGCGAAAAATCCTTGAAAATCCTTAAAATTTTTTAATAGAACTTTCAAAATTCTACAGGATATTGTTTATTTCTTAGCTAAAATGTTAACTGAAGCAAATAATTTGACAACAAATACGAAACACGTGCCTAAACGTAAAAAAAGTATCAAAAAATCACTTGTTTCAATGTTACATATAATTTAAGTAACCTTTTCTGTGAAATGTACCAAAGAGAAAAAAAATATGGATATGCAATTCGAAAGATATGATTTTAGAAAACAACTCATAAAATAAGTTTTTTATGAAAGTAGCCCTGAAGGACAATTATAGACCTCGGCAAATGTTGAAACTACTAATTAAAAGTATTTAAAAATCGTGACTAACCCTTTGAACCATTAGTCTAAAAATTGCACCATTTACTATTGTCCAATACATTAAAATTTGTAATTCCGATATTCCAGGAATCAGTCGTGGCAATTTTGAACCATTGGATCATACTAAGTTACGCTAGTGGTTACATCAAGTTACTCTTACGATAGACACGTGCAAACTCGAGATGTATCAATATTTGCCGATGTGTATTAAAGTTCTTAATGGCTTCTTACAGAAAAAACTTCTTCTATGAGTGGTTCTCTAAAGTTAATATTCCAAATTGCATATCAAGATTTTTTTTCACTTTGGTAAATTTCAAAGAAAAGATTACTTAAATCATATGTAATATTGAAACAAATGATTTTTTTATACTTTTTTTACGTTGAGACACGTGTTTCGTATTTTTTGTCAAATGTTTAGCTTTAGTTAACATTTTAGCTATGGAATAAACAATATCCTATATAATTTTGAAAGCTCTATTAAAGAAATTTAATGATTTTTAAGGTATTTACGCGATTTACTAAAACAGGGTTTTGTATATTCCATATTTAATCAAAGCAACATAAAATATTTCAAATATTCAACAATACATTTCAAATTAGTCTAACTAATATAAATACAAATTTTAAATTTAAAAACTTTGAAGAAAATAATGGATTTTTTAACAAATTTGGCATCGCTGCTATTATTTTTCACACGTAAATCCAAGACTCATTTACAAAAGATAACATATTTTTTTAAAATATGTTAAGAATATGAAAAAATAAGACGGCATTGTAATGACATAATTCCAATAAATGTAAATTATAAAAATAATTGATTGTTCTTATACGAAAAAATCTAAAAAATCGAATTTATAATTTATAGGAGAGCGCTGCTATTATTTTTCACACAGCTGTATATATATATATATATATATATATATATATATATATATATATATATATATATATATATATATATATATATATATATAATTTAAATAGAAATTAAACGGATATCATATTGTTTTTTTTTTTCAAACAGATTCGTACAGGTCGGCTTTTTGACAAATCTTCCACATACATTTATGTCAAAATCGACTACTATCTTAAGTTAGGCATTATTTTTTGATTATTGGTAACGCTGATATTGTTAGTTGTTAACATGGTACATGGATTTAATTATTATTATTATTCATAATGTTAATTATGAATAGTAAAAAATTTTAACCAAGGATTGAAACCGTAACCGAAACCGATATCCGTTTAAAACCGTTTCATTTTAAAACCGAAACCGTTATACGAAAATCAGAAATATACCGATATCCAAAACCGTTATAATCGGTTTCGGTTTTATACCGGTTTAAAACGGTTTTTAAAAAAGTATGCAAAAAACCAGGAAAACATATTTTATTTTATATAGAAGATCTTAAGTAAAATTTCATTAATTAAAACTTGGAGTTCCCAAAATAAACATTTTTGGTTGTACAAAAATTCACATGTTGTTTTTTGAGAAACGATATTTCCAAAACAACGGTATTTGGTCTAAAATTTGTTTTTTGTTTCATTTATCGAATTAACAACAAAACACCAGCAACTCCAAGCAAAATTTTTACGTTAAAAAATGATTAAAATTTTAATAATATTGGTTTTTTATTTAAAGTGGAACAAGTTTTGAAAAGTTCATTTGAATATTTTTTAAATTCTTTTAAAGGATCTATTCAATAGAATACAATTTATAAGTCTTCTAATGGATTTTTGACTGATGTTTCAAAACAGCTCAATTTCGGACATAAACAAAACAATGAAATGCAAAAAAAAAAAAATGTAAAAAAAGTTTCAAATTATTAACATCTCAGTAACTATTTAAGGAAATACGAAAAATGAAGTGCAAGTTAGACAAGTTTAAACATTTCAAGTATAAGGCAGATATTTGTTTACATTAGTGATGATTAAAAATTTCTTGTTCAGGCATTCTTGTTCTTGCATTTTTTTTTTACAAGAACAGAAGCGAGAACAAAATCGAGATTTTGCAGGAAAAAGAACAAGAGCAAGTGCAGGACTAAGACTGCAAGAAAAGGAAGACTTGCGTTTTTTTATGATTTTAATGTATTTATAATGCTTTTAAGGTAATAATGATATACAAAAGAATTCATGATATTACTAAATATTGAACAATAAGTAACAATGGAAAGCGTGCAAAATATTTATGAACGTGAACATTAATGAAGATGTGTGTTTTTTTTTATTTTTGTCGAATTCTAAAGAATATAAGCATCTTAAAAATAAGGCCAGTGAAGCACTTTTGAAGCGGTAAATAGCTTTAAAAGTGCTTTAAAAGTCGCTTCAGAAAGACAAAACAGACAAAACAATGTTTTTTTCTCTTTTCTTCGCTACGCAAGTTCGTACATCGATAGTGCATATGCACTGTGCTATGCACATTATTATTTTTGTTTTACTTTTATATATAGTTTTTTTGTTAATTGTAAAATCATGAAGTAATAAAAAATAATATATGAACATGTTCACAGTGTGATATATTGCTTTTTGTGTTTTTCTTTTTTCACAAATCCGCTGATTCGTTTGAAAGTGCAACAACAACCAAAATTCGAATAAAGCAGCATGCAAGCTGTTGATAGAATTTATGGCGGGAAATTTTTTGTACCACAAAGAGAACTCGTTGTTGTTGCCAACTAGACAGCTGTACTAGATACATACATGTAGTGTGGTGCCATGCGTCTGTCCGTTGTCATGCGTCTGTCCGTTGTCATGCTTGTGTTTGTTGTCATGCGTCTGTTTGTTGCCATGCGATGATACAGTATAGCAACGAAGAGTTGTGAAAGTGTGTATAAGAATCGTATTCGTTATTGTTATATTCTCTTCTTTCTGTTAGTATTCGCTTTGTAGCGTTTGAGTTAGTGTTCGCATGGTGTTCGCAAAGAAAAATGTTACTATGCAAAATATTATTTGAGTTCTCTTGACATACGGTACGTATAGCATACGGATTTTTTAATCTGTGACGAAAACAGAAATATGCCTATACGAAATATTTATTGTATATTTTATAATGTATATTGTCGTTGTAGAACGAAAAGTCACCAAACACATTTTTATGAAAAACTTAATTTTCGAGTTTGTTGATTAATATTATAAAAAGTAATTGATGCATTTTTAAAGTTGAAATATCAACTAATAGATTTACATTTTCTTATCAATTCACAGATACATAAAGAAGTTTGTAAAACATATTTAGCATTTTGAAAATGTATTTGGTGACTTTTCGTTCATTTTATTATGGCCTTGAGATTTTGAATTGTCTCGTCAACATCACTTGATTTATACAATTATTTTTTATTAGTTAATTCTTTTTAAAATATAATTCAAATTTTTAGGTTATTGGATTTTCTTTTTGTTAGTAAAATGTTGAAGAAATTGAAAAATATGGAAAATAAGTAACTTAAATACAATAGGTGTTCAAATTCTATTCGTTTTCTTAATTAATATGCAGTTTAAGATATTTGTCTTCGATCTTTATTTAAAATTTAATAGATTAAGATTAACATTTCTTGCATTGCTCTTGCAAATGATCATCACTAGTTTACATATATTGCAGTTCACAGAATTGTTGAATTTTAATTTCTTTGGCTTTTATGGATGAAAATTGTACAAAATTCATGTTCTTTTTAATTCAGATCATATATCAGGTGAAGTCAATATGTTGCTTTTCATTGGTTTGTGGTCGCGAAATTTCAAATTAAATTTTTTTCTTGACGTAATCAATTAAATAATTCATATAACACAATATTTTTACTAAAATAACAACAAACATTGTTTAAATTACGTTTCCCACGTTACCCCAGTATCATAATTTGATCATAATTTAGCACCATATAAAAAATGTAAAATTATTTGAAAAATATGGAAATAAAGAAAATTTATACAAAAACCGAAACCGTAACCTGGAACCGGTATACCGAAACCGTTTCGTTATAAAAACTTAAAACCGTAACCGAAACCGAAACGCGGAAAAAACCGAAATCGAAACCGTTATTCGTTTAGGTTTCAATCCTTGATTTTAACTGAACATGGATTATCTGTTTGATTCAACATGCTGTATCGTTAATGTACAAATTGTATAATGTTACATTTACATTGGTTAGAATAACTCGATGCCTTGTTAAATTAAAATTACAATAAAATGTATGTACAACAAATCGTTTTTTTTATTTTATAGCCTACTTTTGGAGGATTTTTTTAGAATTTCGGATCTAATGCTAAATAAGAAAGCGATATATGGTTATCAAGAGTATTGCCCAAACTAAAATTATAAACTTTTTTCTATACATACTACACTCTGAGAAATAAATTAACAATCATATTGGTCAAAATGGCATTGACAATAATCTATTGTTAATTTATTGTTGTTATCCACAATTGAAATTGTTAATTTTTCGAAGTTATTTTTTGACGCACTTTATTTAATTATGACGTCTAAAAATAAAAACTAAATGTCAAAATTAACAATTAATTGTTATTTTGAATTGTTAAATTGTTATATATTAACAATCGAATTGTTAAAAATAACAATGATGATTCTTAACTCGGCCTACTTCGTAAACATATTTCCATTGTATTTTTACAGTGGTTTTCTTTTAACAAAAGCCTACTGCCTAAATAATGCTTAGAAAATGTTATAAAATTATATAAATTAATGAAAAATGTGAAGGAAAAGTCTATTAAATTACTGTATAGTAATTTAATAGACTTTTCCCTCACATTTTTCATTAATTTATATAATTTTATAACAGCATCTTTAAAAATATGACATACAAAAATAATATAAATTATGGCGCATTAACTAATTAAATATTTTTTTTTTAAAAACAGTTCTAATTTTATATTGTAAAATAATTAAAAACAATTAAAATTATACATATATTATTTTAATTGTTTTTAATTATTTTACATATTACATATATATTTTATGTATTATATAATAAACAATGAGTTTGTCTTCTCAAATTCCATCTGGTCTATATTATGGTTATTATTACACTACCGTGAAACCGTCCGTATCTGAGCTAAACCTCGTTAAAAATTGTCTTTTGTTCGGCTACAGCACTGCAAAGCGTGCGCATTTGCAGGACTTGTTGCAATTGCTACTCATTGAAACGCACAATGTGCCTCCTATTCGCGACGCTTTGTGGTTTTCGTTCTTCGTCTTCTCAAATTGCTCATAGCTGGATCTGAAAGTAAAACATATAATAGAAAAACAATGTATATAGGTAAATAAACCACTGTAGAGAAATTTTTATTTTTAGGTATTTTTATAGCAGGCTATACATTTTGTCATTTTATTAAATTCATTTGTAAGCTATTTTTTTTTATAACAAGTAATATATGAATCCACTTGTTAAAATAATATAATTAATTATTTTAGTTGTTTTCAATTCTACTGATCATTTCTTAAATGAAAATCACATAAGCATCGATTTTGAAGAAACTGTATAAAAATGGCGAATTGAGTTCGATTCGATACAGCGAAATTTTGATGTGTGATAGTTAACATTGTGAAAAAAGTTATTATTTTGTGTTTCCTCAAAAAAATTTTTTATTGTGTTTCCTTAAAGTTTATTTAAATTGGCGGAATATTTAAGTGCGTTGTACTGTACACACGTTGTATATATTTCCCAGCAATTTTAATTGGTGAGTTAGTGATGAAGTGTTGAGTTGTGTGAAAGCTTGACCATTAAATGGTTACCCAGTACTGAAAATACATTTTATTTCCAGATGGGAACACATTTTTATTCGTCTCAAAAATTCGTTATTGCAATTAACTGCATACGATATACATCAGTGGTTGCTGAAAAAGGGAAACATCAATATTTTCACAAGTCTACACACTATTTCGAAGTATTTTACGTATCCTGTCTTTTTGTTTGTTTTGTATTAAAAAACCAATGTTGAATTTGAACATTGTTTTCAAAACATTTTTTTTTACCAACAGATTTTTTTTTTAAATTTTTTTCATTCTTAACCAGCTTTTTTAAAAGCTATAAAGAGATTTCTGAAGTTGCTGGATTGCTGATTTGATGAGTGTTAACTTTATTTTTTTTGTTTTTACTTTGAAATTTGTTCAAGTGTTACATATGTCTTGGTTTTTAATTAATTTTTTAATTATATTTTTCTTTAAAAATCTGTACAAATTCAATCAATTCAGAAGGGGGTAATTCTCCAAAATTTATTTTTTTTTCTAACCCACCATATAGCCGAGAGAACTATGCACAATTCTTCGGAACTGACAGAAAAGGGTGAGTCATGTTTTTTTTTTTAATCTAGATATTGAATTTTCAATAATTTGGTTTAGTTGTTATTTTTTATTATCACATTTGAGATTTTTCATTTATTGATTGAATTTATTTTTTTTTTTACTTTTTGAAGTAACGTAATTGCTCTTCTTAACTTTATTCATTTCATTTAAATAATTCATAAAATAAACAACGTGATATAGTGATGATAAACATAATGGTTTAATTATTTAATAGTTGGGTGGGAGAGTATTCTGAGACAAACTAAAATGTAAGCAATGGTGAAGTAAGTTGTATAGGGGTTATTTAAAATTAGGGCCTAATAAATAACCATGGTCGGGAGGGATTCGATAATGGCCATACCAGAGAGGCGCTTCTTGCTGGTATCCTTCTTTTTTTTAATAACTGTTCTATTCTGATCTTTTCTGTTCTATTATATTCTCATCATATAATCTTATTCTTTTGTTTGTTTAACTATTTATAGGTGTTTTTATAAATTTTGTGACGTTGTCTAAAAATAAGACGTAGGAGACAAGTACCCATCCCACCTGAGCCTAGGCGGTGCACCAACACACCGAGCGTCTCCACAACAACACCTTTTCATGTCCTAGCAAAACGTTACATTGCGCCCAACGAAGATGGCTGAGTTTTTATACCCTACACTAAGAGTGAAAGGGTATATTCAGTTTGGTACGCCGTTTGTAACACCCAGAAGGAAGCATCTCCGGTATGGAAAAGTATATATTCTTGATCAGCATGACCTCCTGAGTCGTTTTAGCGATGTCCGTCTGTCTGTCCGTCTGTCTGTTGAAATCCCTACTACTTTTAAAATTAAAGAGCTAGATAAATGAAACTTATAACTTAGATTACTAATATACCTACGCTGTATGTGCGAGATCGGTCCATTGTGACCTATGATCCGACCACTTATGTTCAAATACCTCATATAAAATGTACATATAAAGATCAATTTTTATGTATACGTGCTTAGGTAAACTTTTTTGGTCAAATATATATTGACATCATGCTCAAATACACGATAATAATGTTTTCCGGCGAAAAGACTTGTGGTTCACAAAAAAAAAAATCGAAATTCGAATTTGTAAATATGGGTATCAAATGAATGGAAATTCTTCAACGATTGAATGTTTGTAGTTATTTTCAGGATTCGTATACCCTGGTGACCTATATATCACTTTGAATGGTAACCACACATATGTGTAGGGTATTTATAGTCGGCTTAGACCGACTATAATTTTGATAATCCTAACTATCATAATTACACCTACTTTAAAATTTCCCATGTGATCTAACCTTCCCAACTGGTATTGTTTTTGTTTTAGTTTTTGACTAGTTTTCTCAGTTTTCTAAATTTTGTCATCTGGCACCGTCTTTTCATCTTTCTATCTTGAGATTTCAATATAATAATATGATCATAAATATTCTAAAAGTGTTTGATAGTCCTATTAATCGCGGGCCTAGGTAAAATGTAGCGGTACAGATCATTTACATTCAGAAATTCGTATAAAACGCACGTTTACATAGATTGAATTATTTATAACTTTAGTATTGGGAGTATGATTTCTATTTAAATATAGTCAAAAGAAAACGTTGTACTCGTTTCACATAAAATATAAAACACATAATCGGCAAAGTTATACCGTAGTTATAGGTGATTATATAGTTGAAAAATTAAATTTTTTCATACATATGTATTAAAACTATGTACTCAACAGATCAAATATATAATTGTACGATCGTGAAATGTAAATGATTTATTACCGATTTAATAAAATATATTTTTTTACATTTGGTTAGGAAACACCCAAATTAGTGTCGATTATTATATATTTATTAATTCAATAACACTTTACTCAAGAAACGAGAAAAAAATATTCGTATGGAGATATCCCAATCTTCAATGTAATATAAATCGTGTATGCTGATTTTGACTGCATACTCAGTTTTTTCTTATTACGTAACATATTTATGAAAATTTCTAATTTTAAAAATATATATATATATAAATTTAAATAGAAATTAAACGGATATCATATTGTTTTTTTTTTTCAAACAGATTCATACAGCGCTACCAATAATCAGAAAATAATGTACAGGTCGGTCGGCTTTTTGACAAATCTTCCACATACATTTATGTCAAAATCGACTACTATCTTAAGTTGGACATTATTTTTTGATTATTGGTAACGCTGATATTGTTAGTTGTTTACATGGTACATGAATTTAATTATTATTATTATTCATAATGTTAATTATGAATAGTAAAAAATTTTAACTGAATATGGATTATCTGTTTGATTCAACATGCTGTATCGTTAATGTACAAATTGTATAATGTTACATTTACATTGGTTAGAATAACTCGATGCCTTGTTAAATTAAAATTACAATAAAATGTATGTACTGTTGATTTAATAGTATCACGAAAACTAATTTTAATATTCAAAAAATAGATTTTTTTTAATTTTATAGACTACTTTTGGTGGATTTTTTTAGAATTTCGGATCTAATGATAAATAAGAAAGCGATATATGGTTATCAAGAGTATTGCCCAAACTAAAATTAGAAACTTTTTTTCTATATATACTAAACTCTGAGAAATAAATTAACAATCATATTGGTCAAAATGGCATTGACAATAATCTATTGTTAATTTATTGTTGTTATCCACAATTGAAATTGTTAATTTTTCGAAGGTATTTTTTGACGCACTTTATTTAATTATGACATCTAAAATAAAAATTAAACGTCAACATTAACAGTTAATTGTTATTTTGAATTGTTAAATTGTTATTGGTAATGAAGACTATATTAACAATCGAATTGTTAAAAATAACAATGATGATTCTTAACTCGGCCTACTTCGTAAACATATTTCCATTGTATTTTTACAGTGGTTTTCTTTTAACAAAAGCCTACTGCCTAAATAATGCTTAGAAAATGTTATACAGTAATTTAATAGACTTTTCCTTCACATTTTTCATTAATTTATATAATTTTATAACAGCATCTTTAAAAATATGACATACAAAAATAATATAAATTATGGCGCATTAACTAATTGAATAATTTTGTACAAAACAGTTCTAATTTTATATTGTAAAATAATTAAAAACAATTAAAATTATACATATATTATTTTAATTGTTATTAATTATTTAAGATATTACATATATATTTTATATTTCATATTTTATATATTATATGATAAAAAATGAGTTTGTCTTCTCAAATTCCATCTGGTCTATATTATGGTTATTATTACACTACCGTGAAACCGTCCGTATCTGAGCTAAACCTCGTTAAAAATTGTCTTTTGTTCGGCTACAGCACTGCAAAGCGTGCGCATTTGCTGGACATGTTGCAATTGCTACTCCTTGAAACGCACAATGCGCCTCCTATTCGCGATGCTTTGTGGTTTTCGTTCTTCGTCTTCTCAAATTGCTCATAGCTGGATCTGAAAGTAAAACATATAATAGAAAAACAATGTATATAGGTAAATAAACCACTGCAGAGATATTTTTATTTTTAGGTATTTTTATAGCAGGCTATACATTTTATCATTTTATTAAATTCAGTTGTAAGCTATTTTTTTATAACAAGTAATATATGAATCCACTTGTTAAAATAATATGATTATTTTTTTTTTTTTGGTAGGCGCTGTTTTATTTTAGTTGTTTTCAATTCTACTGATCATTTCTTAAATGAAAATCACATAAGCATCGATTTTGAAGAAACTGTATAAAAAGGGCGAATTGAGTTCGATTCGATACAGCGAAATTTTGAAGTGTGATAGTTAACATTGTGAAAAAAGTTATTATTTTGTGTTTCCTCAAACATATTTTTCCTTAAAGTTTATTTAAATTGGCGGAATATTTAAGTGCGTTGTACACACGTTGTATATATTTCCCAGCAATTTTAATTGGTGAGTTAGTGATGAAGTGTTGAGTTGTGTAAAAGCTTGACCATTAAATGGTTACCCAGTACTGTAGCCGCGGTAGCTCAGTGGTTAGTGCGTTGGACTGCGAGCCGAAAGGTCCCAGGTTCAAGCCTGGACTGGGGCTAACAACATCTTTTAATTGAAATATTTTTCTATACCGCGCTACCTCTCGTCAGTAAATGGCAAACCTACGAGAGTAAAACCATTGTCTATGAAAAGCTCTCACCCGCCGTTCGGATTCGGCAATAAACTGTAGGTCCCACAACTTTGAGTACAAATATTACACGCACAGCTTAAAATGGTGAGAGAGCTCGGCCGAAGTTCTATACAGGACTGCAGCGCCAAACTATTATTATATATAGTACTGAAAATACATTTTATTTTTTTTACCAACAGCTTTTTTTTTTTAATTATTTTACTTCTTAACCAGCTTTCTTAAAAGCTATAAAGAGATTTCTGAAGTTGCTGGATTGCTGATTTGATGATTGTTAATTTTTTTTTTTAATTACTTTTAAATTGGTTCAAGTGTTACCTATTTCTTCGTTTCGCCTAAATAATGCTTAGAAAATGTTATACAGTAATTTAATAGACTTTTCCTTCACATTTTTCATTAATTTATATAATTTTATAACAGCATCTTTAAAAATATGACATACAAAAATAATATAAATTATGTCGCATTAACTAATTGAATAATTTTGTACAAAACAGTTCTAATTTTTGTAAAATAATTAAAAACAATTAAAATTATACATATATTATTTTAATTGTTATTAATTATTTTACATATTACATATATATTTTATATTTTATATATTATATGATAAACAATGAGTTTGTCTTCTCAAATTCCATCTGGTCTATATTATGGTTATTATTACACTACCGTGAAACCGTCCGTATCTGAGCTAAACCTCGTTAAAAATTGTCTTTTGTTCGGCTACAGCACTGCAAAGCGTGCGCATTTGCAGGACTTGTTGCAATTGCTACTCCTTGAAACGCACAATGCGCATCCTATTCGCGACGCTTTGTGGTTTTCGTTCTTCGTCTTCTCAAATTGCTCATAGCTGGATCTGAAAGTAAAACATATAATAGAAAAACAATGTATATAGGTAAATAAACCACTGTAGAGAAATTTTTATTTTTAGGTATTTTTATGGCAGGCTATACATTTTGTCATTTTATTAAATTCATTTGTAAGCTATTTTTTTTTTTTTATAACAAGTAATATATGAATCCACTTGTTAAAATATGATTTTTTTTTTTGGTAGGCGCTGTTTTATTTTAGTTGTTTTCAATTCTACTGAACATTTCTTAAATGAAAATCACATAAGCATCGATTTTAAAGAAACTGTATAAAAAGGGCGAATTGAGTTCGATTCGATACAGCGAAATTTTGAAGTGTGATAGTTAACATTGTGAAAAAAGTTATTATTTTGTGTTTCCTCAAACATATTTTTTTTATTGTGTTTCCTTAAAGTTTATTTAAATTGGCGGAATATTTAAGTGTGTTGTACACACGTTGTACACATATATATTTCCCAGCAATTTTAATTGGTGAGTTAGTGATGAAGTGTTGAGTTGTGTGAAAGCTTGACCATTAAATGGTTACCCAGTACTGAAAATACATTTCATTTCCAGATGAGAACACATTTTTATTCGTCTCAAAAATTCGTTATTCCAATTAACTGCATACGATATACATCAGTGTTTGCTGAAGAAGGGAAACATCAATATTTTCACAAGTCTACACACTATTTCGAAGTATTCTACGTATCCTGTTTTTTTGTTTGTTTTGTATTAAAAAACCAATGTTGAATTTGAACATTGTTTTCAAAACATTTTTTTTACCAACAGATTTTTTTAAAAATTATTTTCATTCTTAACCAGCCTTTTTAAAAACTATAAAGAGATTTCTGAAGTTGCTGGATTGATCATTTGATGAGTGTTCACTTTATTTTTTTTTTGTTTTTACTTTGAAATTTGTTCAAGTGTATTACCTATTTCTTCGTTTTTAATTAATTTTTTAATTATATTTTTCTTTAAAAATCTGTACAAATTCATTCAATTCATTCAGTAAATCAATTCAGAAGGGGGTAAGTCTCCAAAATTTAATTATTTTTTTCTAACCCACCATATAGCCGAGAGAACTGTGCACAATTCTTCGTAACTGACACAAAAGGGTGAGTCATGATTTTTTTTTTTAATTTAGATATTGAATTTTCAATAATTGGGTTTGGTTGTTATTTTTTATGATCACATTTGAGATTTTCCATTTTCATTTATGGCTTGAATTTAATTTTTTTTTTTAAATTTTGAAGTAACGTAATTGCTCTTCTTAACTTTATTCATTTGATTTAAATAATTCATAAAATAAACAACGTGATATAGTGGTGATAAACATAATGGTTTAATTATTTAATAGTTAGTTGGGGGAGTATACTGAGACGAACTAAAATGTAAGCAATGGTGAAGTAAGTTGTATAGGGGTTATTTAAAATAAGGGCCTAATAAATAACCATGGTCGGGAGGGTTTCGATAATGGCCATACCATCATTTATGAAACGTCATTCTCGAAACAAGTCGAAGCTTGTCGAAACGTGTCGAACTGATGCATGCAGTATATAAGGGAGCCACATCAGAGGTACAGCACTTCAGTTGTGATTTGATTGTGAACTAGTGCGTCTCGTGAGTGAACATTGCTAAGCTAAATTGTATAAATTCAGCAGTTGATACAAGTGATTATTCTTTAAGTTGTTATTTAAATAAATAAAGTTAATTAATACTAGTTGCAATAATACCAATTAAAACCAAATATTAGTGTGTTTTTATTTTGTACACAATCCAGCGATACGAACTCGTAGAACAGTTTTTCTTAGACTGAATTTTCGTAACATTGGTGTCAGAAGTGGGATTGTGATACAAAATGGTTAAATTCGAACAACCTAAAGTCGACCAGCTAAAGAAGGAGCTGGCGATTCATAATCTTCCAACTGTAGGTACGAAAGTAGAACTACAAAAGAGTCTAATGGAAGAATTAGAGAACCAAGGCATTGACCTCGCAGATCACGAGTTTGAAGTGGAAGCTGCAACAGCGTCATCGAAAAGTGTGGACACGGAGCAAAAAGTACAGTCCCAAAGCTTTGATTTGAGCCAGTTACTCGGAGCAATACAACAACAGTTTCAAGACAATTCCAAACAGCTCCAAGAAAATGCCAACAAAATGGAACAGAAGCTTCTAGAAAATTCGACCACAATGGAAGAAACTTCAAGAAAATTCAAATCAACTTAAAACAGAACTACAAGGAAATTCTAATCAGCTCAAATTAGACATGAAGCAAGAACCTCTAGAAAATTCCAACAAAATGGAACAGAAACTTCAAGAAAATTCGAAACAGCAACTAGAAAGTTCTAATCAACAGCAAACTGAAATTAAGCACCAGATGCAGGAGCATTCTAAGCAGCTTTTGGAAGTTTCTAATACACTCCATGACATGGAGTGAACATTGATGAAAAAATCCAAAGATTAGAAAACGGTATAGACAAAGAAATCCAGGAAATAAAAAAAGATTTGCACGTGTTGCAGATAAATAGACCTTCACAGATTGTTTTTAGTGGTACGAGGCTAAAATCGCCGATTGACGATGGAACCACAGCGGTCAACATTTTCAAGCTGCAATTTGAGACCACGGCTGTAAGTAATCGATGGAATAATGAGGACAGCGTAGCCGCACTTATCGTGGCGCTTAAAGGAGGCGCAGCCGAAGTATTGGAGACTGTTCCAGAAAGTGATCGAAACAGTTATTTAGCGGTTATGTCTGCACTGCAACGAAAATACGGCAGTGATCACATGAAGCAAATCTACAAAATGGAACTAAAGTGCCGAATGCAAAGAAATGTTGAAACATTGCAGGCGTATACAGCAGACGTCGAGAGGCTTGCGCATTTGTCGTCAATGAGTGATTTCATAGAAAAGTGCAAGATCGAAGCCTTCGTTGACGGCATACGTGATCCGGAAATAAGACGTGCCATAGTGACAATGCCGAAAGTGACATTTACGGAAACTGTAACCACAGCGCTAACACAGGAGACAGCAACTACGTTGTGCCGCCCAGCGCCAAAGATCCGTAAACTAGATGTGGAGAATGAAGACCTACTTCAGGTAATTTGCCAAGCATTAAAAAGTGGAGCTAAACCATATTACACTGCTGCCAACCGAGACACCCAATTTAAAGATAAATGCTACAACTGTGATACATATGGGCATATGGCACGTGATTGTCGTAAAAAACGCAAGCGCTCAATGAATCCATTTGCAAATGAACCCCGATATGAAGAAACTCAGGATCATGTCCAAAATAACGTAAATTTAAATCAATCTTTAAACTAAAACGAGTCAGTTCTGACTCCCATAACCGATTGCCCCAGAATCTCCATTTCACAAATTGCTCGAAAGCCAAATAGCTTAACTGTCGAAGAACTCATTGGCTGCATTTAGCAACCTCAGCAGTGGCGAAACTGCTCAGTAACTAATCGCTTACTGTTACTGAATGCACCGCTATCTCAGCTGTCAATTTACAAATTAATTATTTATTAATATTTTTTATTAAAGTTACATACAACTCTTTAATTGATTAAAAACATATTTCCAATCTAAATTCCATTTTTGTTTATAAATATTTGAGTTAAAATGTCATCGAGAACAAATGCAGCGTAAATGTAGCGTAAAAATTTTAAAAATGGCGACCGCTCACTAAACATTTTGATGGTAGCATGCCATTCAAGCTCAACAGCTCCACAACTGCTTGTTAAGGATAAAGTAGAGCCGCTTGTAGGAATAAGATTACAAACAGCTACAGGTGAAGAGGCCCCTATCAGAGGAAAGATTACAAAGAAAATAACGATTGGTACTACGGCAGTTAAGCATGATTTTATTGTGGCAGAAATAGTAGTCGAAATAATACTTGGCATGGACTTCATGATAAAGACCGGTTTCACACTTGATTTAACAAGAAAAATTTTGAATTATGCCAACACGGAGATCCAACTAAATATTGATTGTGACCAGAGCCCGGAAATGAAACAAGTTATTACTTATAAAAATAGAAAAATACCACCTAATTCAGAAGCAATTGTTTGGGCGAAATTAAATGGAGATTGTGGGATAAGCAAGTTGTGGGTTATTGAAGCAAACGAATAAGAACACTTGTTGAGGCGAAAAAAGGCAGAATTGTACCTATAAGAGTTCTCAATTTGGAAAACTCGTCAAAATTTATCAAAAAGGGAACAGTGGTAGGCCAGTGTCAAAAGGCGTCAGCGATTATAAATTGCGAATCAAATACATCAAAGAACTATGTCACACCACAAATAAACAAACAATCTACTCAGAAGTTTATAAATGAGTGGACGAAGGATTTGGCTGCCAAAAAAAAGAGTCAAGTACAACAGCTAATTGACAAATACCGATGTATATTTGCTGAAATGGGCCAAAAGGACGGCAAAACTGCCATTGTAAAACATCGAATAGACACTGTTGATTCTAACCCAATTCGTCAAGCACCAAGAAGGGTACCATTTGCAAAAAGAGACGAAGCATCACATTTGCACCATCTGCGAGTCCATGGAGTTCACCAGTAGTATTGGTGAAAAAGAAGGATGGTAGTACTCGGTTCTGCGTTGATTACCGAAAACTTAATGATGTCACCAAGAAAGTTAGTTATCCACTGCCCAGAATCG
Source organism: Dryomyza anilis (assembly GCA_951804985.1). Taxonomy (NCBI): domain Eukaryota; kingdom Metazoa; phylum Arthropoda; class Insecta; order Diptera; family Dryomyzidae; genus Dryomyza; species Dryomyza anilis. The sequence continues at coordinate 7,790,442 of OX638136.1, read as the reverse complement.
ATGACACCTTGGATACACTATCTAATGCTAAGTGGTTTTCAACGTTGGACTTGCAAAGCGGTTACTGGAACGTAGAAATCGATAAAAAAGATTGAGAGACGACCGCATTCAGTACTGGAGATGGACTATGGCAATTTTTGGTAATGCCATTTGGACTATGCCTAGTATACATTGATGATATCATTGTTATGGGGAAGGATTTCAACGAACATCTAAGAAATCTAGAGGAAGTATTCCTTCGATTGAAAAATGCGGGTCTACAACTTAGCCCAAAGAAATGCTCACTATTAAAGAAAGAAGTCAAGTATCTGGGTCATCGAGTTACCACGGAAGGAGTGCATACCGATAAAGATAAAATAGTTGCAAGTCTCAAGTGATCAATGGGCAAGAAAAAGTGATCGCATACTACAGTAAAACATTGTCCAAGCCCGAGCGAAATTACTGTGTCACCAGGAGGGAGCTTCTTGCTGTAATTGAAAGTGTGAAAATTTTCCATAAGTATCTGTACGGACAACAATTTCACTTGAGAACCGATCACGCAGCACTACGACGGTTACTTCAGTTCAAAGATCCGAAAGGCCAAATTGCGCGTTGGATAGAACGATTACAGAGTTACGATTTCTCAATGGAACATCGTAAAGGAGGAAATCATGGAAATGCAGATGCTCTGTCACGACGCCTATGTAAACTAGAATGCAGACATTGTTCAAGAGCGGAAAGAAAAGAAAACATAATTGACATTCGTTTGCTAAATGTTTTGCCCGATGAAAAATGGACTCCGGAACAAATTCAAATTGATCAAAAGAGTGATCCCGACCTCACAAAAATCATGATGTTTAAGGAACAGCAAAAAAACCATCGTGGGACAGTGCCGACAGTCCAATAACTAAAGCCTACTGGGCACAGTGGCAGAGCTTAAAGCTACAAGATGGTTGCTTATATCGTGTATGGGAAAAAGAAGGTGGCACATCCGCTCGAAGTTTGATTGTTGTTCCCAAGTCAAATTAAAAGAAATATTAGCGGAATACCATGGTGGATCTAGTGGTGGTCATTTGGGCATTAATAAAACGGTCGAGAAGGTAAAGAAACGTTTTTATTGGATTGGATGCCAAGAGTCAGGCGCCGATTGGATTCGCAGTTGCCCGCAATGTGTACCAGCAAAAGGACCAACAGTCAGAAGTCGCGGCAGGATGCATCAGTACAACGTGGGAGCACCATTCGAGCGTACTGTCATGGATGTCGCCGGGCCGTTTCCAATCAGTGATGCGGGTAATAAGTATGTCATTGTCGTCATCGACTACTTCAGCAAGTGGCCTGAAGTGTATACCATGCCAAATCAAGAAGCCACAACAGTTGCGGAGGCATTAGTTAACAACTGGGTAAGCCGTTTTGGAGTACCGTTAGAATTGCATTCAGATCAAGGAAGACATTTTGAGTCTGCTGTATTTAAAGAAGTATGCAAAGTCCTCAACATTCACAAAACACGAACAACGCCTTTGCACCCGCAATCAGACGGCATGGTGGAGAAATTTAATCGGACTTTGGAAGAGTATCTCAGAAAAGTGGTTGATAAAAATCAAAAAGATGGGGATACACACATACCACTATTCCTCATAGCTTATCGAACGGCGGTTCATGATACCACAGCAGCTTCACCATCTAAAATTGTTTTTGGAACAGACTTAAGATTACCTGCGGATTTAAAGTTTGGTGCGAGTCCTTTAGCTGGAATTCCTATACACAATTATGTTTCCAGAAAATGTGAAGAAATGAACGATGTGCATCAGTTTGTAAGACAGCGTACACAATTTGAGAGTGACAAGATGAAGGCCAGATACGACTTGCGAACAAATTCAGGGGGATTTTCGGAAGGACAGCTTGTTTTGCTCTATAACCCACAAAGGAAGAAAGGCTTATCCCCTAAGCTACAAACACACTGCGAAGGACCATATAAGATAATTAAAAGAATTAATGATGTAGTGTATAGGATTCAGAATACTGCGGGCGTTAGACGAAAAATGAAAGTAGCACCGAATTTCAGTTGTGATTTGATAATGAACTAGTGCGTCTCGTGAGTGAACATTGCCAAGCTAAATTGTATAAATTCGGCAGTTGATACAAGTCATTATTCTTTAAGTTGTTATTTAAATAAACAAAGTTAATTAATACTAGTTGAAATAATACTAGTTAAAACCAAATATTTGTGTGTTTTTATTTTGTACATAATTCAGCGATACGAAATCATTTGGTTAGGAAACACCCAAATTAGAGTCTATTATTATATATTTATTATTTCAATAACACTTTACTCAAGAAACGAGAAAAAATATTCGTATGGAGATATCCCAAACTTCAATGTAATATAAATCGTGTATGCTGATTTTGACTGCATACTAAGTTTTTTGTTATTACGTAACATATTTATGAAAATTTCTAATTTTATGCCGTTTTATCCACTACAATCAGGGCAAAAATATCCAAAAATATATATATATATATAAATTTAAATAGAAATTAAACGGATATCATATTGTTTTTTTTTTTTCAAACAGATTCATACAGCGCTACCAATAATCAAAATAATGTACAGGTCAGCTTTTTGACAAATCTTCCACATACATTTATGTCAAAATCGACTACTATCTTAAGTTGGACATTATTTTTGGTAACGCTGATATAGTTAGTTGTTAACATGGTACATGAATTTAATTATTATTATTATTCATAATGTTAATTATGAATAGTAAAAAATTTTAACTGTACATGGATTATCTGTTTGATTCAACATGCTGTATCGTTAATGTACAAATTGTATAATGTTACATTTACTTTGGTTAGAATAACTCGATGCCTTGTTAAATTAAAATTACAATAAAATGTATGTACTGTTGATTTAATAGTATCACGAAAACTAATTTTAATATACAAATTTTTTCGATTTTTTTTATTTTATAGACTACTTTTGGAGGATTTTTTTAGAATTTTTGGATCTATAGAAATAAGAAAATAATAAAGCGATATATGGTTATCAAGAGTATTGCCCAAACTAAAATTAGAAACTTTTTTTCTATATATACTACACTCTCAGAAATAAATTGTTAATTCTAACAATAAATTAACAATCATATTGGTCAAAATGGCGTTGACAATAATCTATTGTTAATTTATGGGTGTTATCCACAATTGAAATTGATAATTTTTCGAAGTTATTTTTTAACGCACTTTATTTAATTATGACTTGTTTCAATTGTTAAATTGTTATTGGTAATGAAGACTATATTAACAATCGAAATTTAATTTTTAGGTATTTTTATAGCAGGCTATACATTTTGTCATTTTATTAAATTCATTTGTAAGCTAGTTTTTTTTATAACTTGTTAAAATATAATTTTTGTTTTTGGTAGGCGCTGTTTTATTTTAGTTGTTTTCAATTCTACTCAACATTTCTTAAATGAAAATCACATAAGCATCTATTTTGAAGAAACTGTATAAAAAGGGCGAATTGAGTTCGATTCGATACAGCGAAATTTTGAAGTGTGATAGTTAACATTGTGAAAAAAGTTATTATTTTGTGTTTCCTCAAACATATTTTTTTTATTGTGTTTCCTTAAAGTTTATTTAAATTGGCGGAATATTTAAGTGTGTTGTACACACGTTGTACACATATATATTTCCCAGCAATTTTAATTGGTGAGTTAGTGATGAAGTGTTGAGTTCTGTGAAAGCTTGACCATTAAATGGTTACCCAGTACTGAAAATACATTTTATTTCCAGATGAGAACACATTTTTATTCGTCTCAAAAATTCGTTATTCCAATTAACTGCATACGATATACATCAGTGGTTGCTGAAGAAGGGAACATCAATATTTTCACAAGTCTACACACTATTTCGAAGTATTCTACGTATCCTGTTTTTTTGTTTGTTTTGTATTAAAAAACCAATGTTGAATTTGAACATTGTTTTCAAAACATTTTTTTTTACCAACAGCTTTTATTTAAATTATTTTAATTCTTAACCAGCTTTTTAAAAGCTATAAAGAGATTTCTGAAGTTGCTGGATTGCTGATTTGATGAGTGTTAACTTTTTTTTTTAATTACTTTTAAATTTGTTCAAGTGTTACCTATTTCTTCGTTTTTAATTATATTTTATAAAAATTTCTATTAAATTTACTAATTAATTTTCTTAATCATTATCAATATTGTTTAGAAATTAAATTTGTCATCGTTTTTTTTAAATTACTTAAAATGAATTTAAATTAATTAATTGATTTCTAAATAATTTTTAATATTAATTCATTTTGTAATTTTAATGATTAAATATTATATACCTGAGATTTGAATCAACATTTTATTTATAATTTAATTAATAAATTATTGAATTCTTTAAAAATCTGTACAAATTCAATCAATTCAGAATGGGGGTAATTCTCCAAAATTTAATTATTTTTTTCTAATCCCACCATATAGCCGAGAGAACTGTGCACAATTCTTCGTAACTGACACAAAAGAGTTAATCATGATTTTTTTTTGAATTTAGGTATTGAATTTTCAATAATTGGGTTTGGTTGTTATTTTTTAAGATCACATTTCAGATTTTCCATTTTCATTTATTGCTTGAATTTAATTTTTTTTAACATTTTGAAGTAACGTAATTGCTCTTCTTAACTTTATTCATTTGATTTCAATAATTCATAAAATAAACAACGTGATATAGTGGTGATAAACATAATGGTTTAATTATTTAATACTGGTCAAAATGGCATTGACCATAATCTATTGTTAATTTTTTGTTGTTATCCACAATTGAAATTGTTAATTTTTCGAAGTTATTTTTTGACGCACTTTATTTAGTTATGACGTCTAAAAATAAAAATTAAACGTCAAAATTAACAATTAATTGTTATTTTGAATTGTTAAATTATTATTGGTAATGAAGACTATATTAACAATTGAATTGTTAAAAATAACAATGATGATTCTTAACTCGGCCTACTTCGTAAACATATTTCCATTGTATTTTTACAGTGGTTTTCTTTTAACAAAAGCCTACTGCCTAAATAATGCTTAGAAAATGTTATAAAATTATATAAATTAATGAAAAATGTGAAGGAAAAGTCTATTAAATACTTTTCCTTCACATTTTTCATTAATTTATATAATTTTATAACAGCATCTTTAAAAATATGACATACAAAAATAATATAAATTATGGCGCATTAACTAATTGAATAATTTTGTACAAAACAGTTCTAATTTTTGTAAAATAATTAAAAACAATTAAAATTATACATATATTATTTTAATTGTTATTAATTATTTTACATATTACATATATATTTTATATTTCATATTTTATATATTATATGATAAACAATGAGTTTGTCTTCTAAAATTCCATCTGGTCTATATTATGGTTATTATTACACTACCGTGAAACCGTCCGTATCTGAGCTAAACCTCGTTAAAAATTGTCTTTAGTTCGGCTACAGCACTGCAAAGCGCGCGCAATTGCAGGACTTGTTGCTACTCCTTGAAACGCACAATGCGCCTCCTATTCGCGACGCTTTGTGGTTTTCGTTCTTCGTCTTCTCAAATTGCACATAGCTGGATCTGAAAGTAAAACATATAATAGAAAAACAATGTATATAGGTAAATAAACCACAGTAGAGAAATTTATATTTTTAGGTATTTTTATAGCAGGCTATACATTTTGTCATTTTATTAAATTCATTTGTAAGCTAGTTTTTTTATAACAAGTAATATATGAATCCACTTGTTAAAATAATATGATGTTTTGTTTTGGTAGGCGCTGTTTTATTTTAGCTGTTTTCAATTCTACTGAACATTTCTTAAATGAAAATCACATAAGCATCAATTTTGAAGAAACTGTATAAAAAGGGCGAATTTAGTTCGATTCGATACAGCGAAAATTTAAAGTGTGATAGTTAACATTTTGAAAAAAGTTATTATTTTGTGTTTCCTCAAACATATTTTTTTTATTGCGTTTCTTAAAGTTTATTTAAATTGACGGTATATATAAGTGCGTTGTACACACGTTGTATATATTTCCCAGCAATTTTAATTGGTGAGTTAGTGATGAAGTGTTGAGTTCTGTGAAAGCTTGACCATTAAATGGTTACCCAGTACTGAAAATACATTTTATTTCCAGCTGGGAACACATTTTTATTCGTTATTGCAAGTAACTGCATACGATATACATCAGTGGTTGCTGAAGAAGGGAAACATCAATATTTTCACAAGTCTACACACTATTTCGAAGTATTCTACGTATCCTGTTTTTTTTTGTTTGTTTTGCATTAAAAAACCAATGTTGAATTTGAACATTGTTTTCAAAGCATTTTTTTTTACCAACAGCTTTTTTTTAATTATTTTAATTTTTAACCAGTTTTTTTAAAAGCTATAAAGAGATTTCTGAAGTTGCTGGTTTGCTGATTTGATGAGTGTTAACTTTTTTTTTTTAATTACTTTTAAATTTGTTCAAGTGTTACCTATTTCTTCGTTTTTAATTACATTTTATAAAAATTTCTATTAAATTTACTAATTAATTTTCTCAATCATTATCAATATTGTTTAGAAATTAAGTTTGTCATCGTTTTTTTTTTAATTACTTAAAATTAATTTAAATTAATTAATTGATTTTCTAAATAATTTTTAATATTAATTCATTTTGAAATTTTAATGATTAAATATTATATACCTGAGATTTGAATCAACATTTTATTTATAATTTAATTAATAAATTATTTAATTCTTTAAAAATCTGTACAAATTCAATCAATTCAGAATGGGGGTAATTCTCCAAAATTTAATTATATTTTCTAAGCCCACCATATAGCCGAGAGAACTGTGCACAATTCTTCGTAACTGACACAAAAGGGTTTTTTTTTTAATGTGGGATAAAAAATAGAGCCACAGCACTCAGACAGGGTTATATCCATTATGCTGTGACCCAGTTCCCTGGTTTTTAATGATACTTCTTAGATTCATTATTGAATCTAAGAAGACTATTGTGTGATAGAGAGTGAAGCTGATCCTATCTCATCACGTCTGTGCCAAAGATCTGCCTCTAATTCTAGAAAATGCTGGACAATCACAGAGATAGTGCTCTGTGGTGCCAGTTTATTCGTAGCAGGCAGAACATAAGGCGCTTTCGGCCAGGCCGATTGCGTTCATGTGTTTTTCACATGCGTTGTGTCCCGTTAGAAGTCCCGTCAGTTTTCTGCACTCCTTTCGACTTAAGGAAAGTAGAAACGAGGCCGATCTTTTGGTTATCGTCGGTGTCATGAGCTTGGAGAATCTGCATTTCGTCTCATTTAGCCATCTGCTCTTGTGTGCGGAGGCGACCCAAGAGCTGATGACGAATTTCCCCGTAGATGCAGGTAGTCCAAGCACAGGTTCTGGTCCAAATGGATTATCCTCAGATCCAGCACGAGCTAGTTCGTCAGATGTTTCATTGCCCAAAACTCCTTTATGGCCCGGCACCCAAATCAGTTTCAGTGTATTGTATTTACCAATACAATTGAGATGTGATCTGCATTGACGTACAATTTTGGATGTGTTGACCTGGTTGTTCAAAGCCATAAGAGCAGCCTGACTATCGCTGCAAACTGATATAGCCCTGTTCTGCCATCTATTATCCGCAATGTAGTCCATAGCCATACCGGCTTGAAATACCGAAGCATTGTCGCCTAAGGCGAAGTGAAGTCTGCGGTCATCCGGTTCCACAAACACTCCAGCACCAGATCCCTGATCGGTTCTGGAGCCGTCTGTGAAAATGCGGTGTGACCCTCTACCTGGCTCACAGTCAGGCGTTAGCCAGTCTTGAATGTCATGTTGGCAGACCTCAAAATATCGTCTTGGTAATATTTCTGTTATCATTGCATCAGAGGGCATCTCCAGTAGACAGGTGTCTAAAGGAGTGTCAAGTGCAATGTCAGAGATATTCCAGGGAACTTTAAACCAGAAACCACCTCGTTTTAGTCTCCAGCAGCCTTTCATGGCTTCGCCTCTGATGAAGATGTCAAGTGGTGGTAGGTTTAAGATTGCATTCAGTGCTGGACCAGGTGTAGTGGGAAAGGCACCCGTAACACCCAGACACACGGTTCTCTGAATCTTGGCAAGACTAGTTGTCACGCATTTTCGCGACAGCTTGTTCCACCAGACTACCGATGCATATGATATCATCGGTCTTATCATTGCCGTGTAAATCCATAAGGTTTTGCTCGGCGATAGTCCCCATGTCTTCCCAAAAATTCCTCTGCATTGCCAGAAGGCATTCAATGCTCACGAAATTTTATTTTCAACATGTTTTGTCCAAAGTAGTTTACTATCTAGAGTTAAGCCCAGATATTTTACTTCGTTAGACAGAGGAATAGTGACACCCTTAAGTACTGGTAGAGATAATCCTGTCATTATTCTTTTCCTAGTGAAGAGAACAATCCCTGTTTTGTGAGGGTTGACGGAAAGTCCGTTTGCAGTACACCAGCTGTCAATTCGGTTCAACGAGTTTTGTGTTTTAACACAGACCTCATTGAGGGAAAAGCCTGTGGCAAGAATGGCAACATCATCTGCATAGGCCTGGGAATAGACACCTGGTCCATCGAGATCGTTGACTAGAGAGTCAACCAGCATACACCAGAGCAGGGGAGAGAGAACGCCTCCTTGAGGACAACCTCTATTCAAACCTGCCATAATATACTGACCGCACTCCGCCTCAGAAGTGATGGTCCTAAACATTAGCATTGACCTTAGCCATTTGACCAATGTTTCATCTATTCCATGCCTTCTAGCTGCGTCACACATTCCATCAAAAGTCGCATTATCAAAAGCACCCTCGATGTCAACAAATATGCCCATCACGTACATCTTCCTCTGAAAAGCATGCTCGATCCGGCCAACCAAATGTTGCAATGCTGTTTCACAGGATTTTCCACGTTGGTAGGCATGTTGTCTTGATGAACTAGTCTTTCTAGACACTTTAGTATGAAGGACATCATACTAATGGGTCTGAAGCTCTTGGCTATGGAATAGTCTTCTCTTCCAACTTTAGTAATGAAGGCTACTTTAACTAAACGCCAGGATGTCGGAATGTATGCCCATGCGAGACTTGCTCTAAAGATCTTCTTTAGGCATGGTAGCAATTGGGTTATACCTTCCTGTAGCATGACTGGGTAGATGCCATCCGGTCCAGGTGACTTGAAGCCATCAAAAGAGGCCACTGCGTATTGGATGGCTTCATCGTACACAACCAATCTGGCAACCTGCCAGTCATGTTTTGTCACATTAGAGTTGTTATTGCAGTCCCCAGTGCTGGGATTACAAAGTGGCCCTATGTGGATTTGATTTCCCGGAAAGTGTGTCTCAACTAGGACACTGAGTGCCTCTGTATTAGACTCAGTATACGAGCCATCAGGTCTCCGCAGTGAGTCCAGTCGAGCAGTTCGGTCTCTTTTAAGAAACTTGACCAATCTGCTAGTCTCACTGCAGGATTCGATGCTACTGCAGAAGTCTTTATAGGAAACACTTTTCGATTTACGAATTCGTTTCTTATACTCTTTCTGCTTAGCTCGATAAAGAAACCAGTCAGAGTCTAAGTTGCTCCTTAAGGCCCTATTTAGAAGCTTTCTGGAATCCTTGCGCAAGGTTTCAAGACAAGCGTTCCACCAAGGAACGGGAGGTCTATATAACGTTTTTTGTACCGGACATGTTCGTACAAAACTAGAATTTATGACATCGTTCATAACTTGAACGGACGTCTCAATACTTTCTTTGGTACGAATTCTGACAGGAATATTGAGGGAATTCTCAAGTTCATGTCTGAACCGTGCCCAGTTCGTTTTTCTAGGGTTTCTTACCGTCATAGAGGGCAACACCTCTCGGTCAGTATGAAACACGATATACATGTGGTCCGATAAAGAATCTTCTTTAAGAACTTTCCAGTTAAAGATTGACTCTCTCAGTCTACAGTTAGACAAAGTAAGGTCAATCACTTCCTGTCTTCTAGCAGTCACAAAAGTGGGTTTATTACCAGTGATGTGAATGTTCAGATTGGAGGTCATGATGAAGTCAAGGAGTCTGGTACCTCGCGCGTTGCATTTACTGCTGCCCCACACAGTGTGTTGAGCATTAGCGTCACAACAAAGAATAAGGCCGGTCTCCTCAAAATCACAGTACGATATGAGCTCAACAATTGCCTTTGGCGGAGGAGGCAGTAGTGAGTCATAGGGGAAGTAGCCTGAGGCGACAATCAGATGTTTCCATCCACTATCGCTTTCATAGCTCACTTTGGCTGCCACCAGGTCTTGCCCACAGAATTGGGTTAACTTGGTGACAGCAAAGTGTTTCGATACTATAAGACAGCTTCTAGGCCTTGCGGCTTGCTCATCGTATAGTATGGTTTCACCACGTAGTTCACTAAGACCACAGATGCGTTTGTTATACACCCATGGTTCTTGAATAGCTGTGATGTGAGGTAATGTATGCAACATGGGGAGCCGCTTACCTAGTAAAGCGGTAGCAGCTTTAGAATGTTGCAGATTTATCTGAGTAAATATCATGACAGGATAATTAACTCGTTTCTCATCATATGCCTATTCATTTGGAATTGATTTGGAATTTGATCCGTCCAAAGAATAAGTTTAGATGGTTGTCGTACTTAGATAGCATGACATCTAACGACTTCTGGTCTAAGCCAACAACCAGGGTTGAGCCCTCCTTCTCCTCCGGACCTCGCTCTGGTTTATGGCTATAGATTTTCCATCCGTTCGTTTCGATGCCCTGGTTCTGAGCACGTAGGCAGGCAAACACTTCCGCTGTTTTCCTGATAGGACCAGGTATCCAGCATATTGCTCGCCTGCGTTTGGGTTCGTCTCCGCTGAAAACAGCGAAGCGCGATTTGCCCAAGGGGGGGATTTTAGCAACGGCTGTGGGATTAGTCGTAGGAATAGCCGAACCGACACTTTCCTCTACTTGAATAGGAACCTCTGCGTTGTCGTTATCCTCCTCTAGATTCCTAGCTGTCTCATAAATTTGAGAGATGGAGGGGCACGATATACCCCCTGCTACAGGAGCAGGGAGGTTCATCGTACCAGGGTTGGTTGCGTGGATTGAGGCCTCCAGAATCCTTGCCTCAGCCGCCGAAGCGGGTGGATTGCCACTTCTGTGGGTACCACCTGGAGTAGTTAAATCTTTATGTTGACCCATCGCGGTGGTATAGGGGTTTCTTTAGAGTCTGCCACCCCACCAATAAAAAAGACTATGGTAGTATTTAGTTCATTACTCATCACAAGCCAGTCTGACAAGGGTGACCCTACCAGAAACTTAAAAAAAAAAGTTTCCGTCAGCTTAGCCTTATTGAGTCATTGGAACTTAAGCCCCCACACCACGTCAAGGTAACCACCACGTGGGGGCTTATTCATGATTTTTTTTTGAATTTAGATATTGAATTTTCAATAATTGGGTTTGGTTGTTATTTTTTATGATCACATTTCAGATTTTCCATTTTCATTTATTGATTGAATTTAATTTTTTTTTAACATTTTGAAGTAACGTAATTGCTTTTCTTAACTTTATTCATTTCATTTAAATAATTCATAAAATAAACAACGTGATATGGTGATGATAAACATAATGGTTTAATTATTTAATAGTTGGTTGGGGGAGTATACTGAGACGAACTAAAATGTAGTGAAGTAAGTTGTATAGGGGTTATTTAAAATTAGGGCCTAATAAATAACCATGGTCGGGAGGGATTCGATAATGGCCATACCAGAGAGGCGCTTCTTGCTGGTATCCTTCTTTTTTTTCTTTTTTTTAATAACTGTTCTATTCTGATCTTTTCTGTTCTGTTATATTCTCATCATATATTCTTATTCTTTTGTTTGTTTAACTATTTATAGGTGTTTTTATAAATTTTGTGACGTTGTCTAAAAATAAGACGTAGGAGACAAGTACCCATCCCACCTGAGCCTAGCCGGTGCACCAACACACCGAGCGTCTCCACAACAAAACCTTTTCATGTCCTAGCAAAACGTTACATGGCGCCCAACGAAGATGGCTGAGTTTTTTGTTTTAGTTTTTGACTAGTTTTCTCAATTTTCTAAATTTTGTCATCTGGCACCGTCTTTTCATCTTTCTATCTTGAGATTTCAACATAATAATATGATCATAAATATTCTAAAAGTGTTTGATAGTCCTATTAATCGCGGGCCTAGGTAAAATAGCGGTACAGATCATTTACATTCAGAATTCGTATAAAACGCACGTTTACAGAGATTGAATTATGTATAACTTTAGTATTGGGAGAATGATTTCTATTTAACGTTCGTTGTACTCGTTTCACATAAAATATAAAACAAATAATCGGCAAAGTTATACCGTAGTTATAGGTGATTATATAGTTGAAAAATTAAATTTTTTCATACATATGTATTAAAGATATGTACTCAACAGATCAAATATATAATTGTACGATCGTGAAATGTATTATTTATTACCGATTTAATAAAATATATTGTTACGAAAAGATGTAATTTGCCCCATAGTGCAAGCAATCAACAATAATTAATGAGACGCAAGACAAGTCAGCGCACTAAGCATGTGTTAGAAAGAGACGGAAGATTATTCAGCGCACTGAGGCAGTGTGTGAGATAGAGATGGAAGATCACCGCATTAAAACACATGAGTGTGAATGAGATGCCAATAGCATGCGTCATTTTTGAAACGTCATTCTCAAAACAAGTCGAAGCTTGTCGAAACGTGTCGAACTGATGCATGCAGTATATAAGGGAGCCGCATCAGAGGTACAGCACTTCAGTTGTGATTTGATTGTGAACTAGTGCGTCTCGTGATTGAACATTGCTAAGCTAAATTGTATAAATTCAGCAGATGATACAAGTGATTATTCTTTAAGTTGTTATTTAAATAAATAAAGTTAATTAATACTAGTTGCAATAATACCAATTAAAACCAAATATTAGTGTGTTTTTATTTTGTACACAATCCAGCGATACGAACTCGTAGAACAGTTTTCCTTAGACTGAATTTTCGTAACATTGGTGTCAGAAGTGGGATTGCTATGCAAAATGGTTAAATTCGAACAACTTAAAGTCGACCAGCTAAAGAAGGATCTGGCGATTCATAATCTTCCAACTGTAGGTACGAAAGTAGAACTACAAAAGCGTCTAATGAATGAATTAGAGAACCAAGGCATTGACCTCGCAGATCACGAGTTTGAAGTGGAAACTGGAACAGCGTCATCGAAAAGTGTGGACACGGAGCAAAAAGTACAGTCCCAAAGCTTTGATTTGAGCCAGTTACTCGGAGCAATACAACAACAGTTTCAAGACAATTCCAAACAGCTCCAAGAATCTGCCAACAAAATGGAACAGAAGCTTCTAGAAAATTCGAAGCAGTTCGAAGAAAATTCGACCAGAATGGAACAGAAACTTCAAGAAAATTCAATTCAACTTAAAACAGAACTACAAGGAAATTCTAATCAGCTCAAATTAGACATGAAGCAAGAACTTCTAGAAAATGCCAACAAAATGGAACAGAAACTTCAGCAACTAGAAAGTTCTAATCAACAGCAAACTGAAATTAAGCACCAGATGCAGGAGCATTCTAAGCAGCTTTTGGAAGCTTCTAATACAATCCATAGAAAAGTGACAGATTTGCACGTGTTGCAGATAAATAGACATACACAGATTGTTTTTAGTGGTACGAGGCTAAAATCACCGATTTACGATGGAACCACAGCGTTCAACATTTTCATGCTGCAATTTGAGACCACGGCTGTAAGTAATCGATGGAATAATGAGGACAGCATAGCCGCACTTATCGTGGCGCTTAAAGGAGGCGCAGCCGAAGTATTGGAGACTGTTCCAGAAAGTGATCGAAACAGTTATTTAGCGTTATGTCTGCACTGCAACGAAAATACGGCAGTGATCACATGAAGCAAATCTACAGAATGGAACTAAAGTGCCGAATGCAAAGAAATGGTGAAACATTGAAGGCGTATGCAGCAGACGTCGAGAGGCTTGCGCATTTGTCGTATGCAGATTCAACGAGTGATTTCATAGAAAAGTGCAAGATCGAAGCCTTCGTGGACGGCATACGTGATCCGGAAACAAGACGTGCCATAGTGACAATGCCGAAAGTGACATTTACGGAAACTGTAACCACAGCGCTAACACAGGAGACAGCAACTACGTTGTGCCGCCCAGCGCCAAAGATCCGTAAACTAGATGTGAAGAATGAAGACCTACTTCAGGTAATTTGCCATGCATTACAAAATATGGAGCTAAAGGTAAATACTACAACTGTGATACATATGGGCATATGGCACGTGATTGTCGTAAAAAACGCATGCTCTCAATGAATCCATTTGCAAATGAACCGCGATATGAAGAAACTCAGGATCATGTCCAAAATAACGTAAATTTAAATCAATCTTTAAACTAAAACGAGTCAGTTCTGACTCCCATAACCGATTGCCCCAGAATCTCCATTTCACAAATTGCTCGAAAGCCAAATAGCTTAACTGTCGAAGAACTCATTGGCTGCATTCAACAACCTCAGCAGTGGCGAAACTGCTCAGTAACTAATCGCTTACTGTTACTGAATGCACCGCTATCTCAGCTGTCAATTTACAAATTAATTTGTTATTAATATTTTTTATTAAAGTTACATACAACTCTTTAATTGATTAAAAACATATTTCCAATCTAAATTCCATTTTTGTTTATAAAAATTTGAGTTAAAATGTCATCGAGAACAAATGCAGCGTAAATGTAGCGTAAAAATTTTATGCTGGAAAAAATGGCGACCGCTCACTAAACATGTTGATGGTAGCATGCCATTCAAGCTCAACAGCTCCACAACTGCTTGTTAAGGATAAAGTAGAGCCACTTGTCGGAATAAGATTACAAACAGCTACAGGTGAAGAGGCCCCTATCAGAGGAAAGATTACCAAGAAAATAACGATTGGTACTACGACAGTTAAGCATGATTTTATTGTGACAGAAATAGTAGACGAAATAATACTTGGCATGGACTCCATGATAAAGACCGGTTTCACACTTGATTTAACAACAAAAATTTTGAATTATGCCAACACGGAGATCCAACTAAATATTGGTTGTGACCAGAGCCCGGAAATGAAACAAGTTATTGCTTATAAAAATAGAAAAATACCACCTAATTCAGAAGCAATTGTTTGGGTGAAATTAAATGGAGATTGTGGGATAAGCTAGTTGTGGGTTATTGAAGACAAACGGCAAAACTGCCATTGTAAAACATCGAATTGACCCTGTTGATTCTAACCCAATTCGTCAAGCACCAAGAAGGGTACCATTTGCAAAAAGAGACGAAGTATCACATTTGAACCATCTGCGAGTCCATGGAGTTCACCAGTAGTATTGGTGAAAAAGAAGTATGGTTCTGCGTTGATTACCGAAAACTTAATGATGTCACCAAGAAAGTTAGTTATCTACTGCCCAGAATCGATGACACATTGGATACACTATCTAATGCTAAGTGGTTTTCAACGTTGGACTAGCAAAGCGGTTACTGGCACGTAGAAATCGATAAAAAAGATTGAGAGACGACCGCATTTAGTACTGAAGATGGACCATGGCAATTTTTAGTAATGCCATTTGGACTATGCCTAGTATACCTTGATGACATCATTGTTATTTGGAAGGATTTCAACGAACATCTAAGAAATCTAGAGGAAGTATTCCTTCGATTGAAAAATGCGGGTCTACAACTTAGCCCAAAGAAATGCTTACTTTTAAAGAAAGAAGTCAAGTATCTGGGTCATCGAGTTACAACGGAAGTAGTGCATACCGATGAAGATAAAATAGTTGCAGTAAAGGAGTGGCCCAGACCGAAAAATCTACATGACCTACGAAGTTTCTTGGGGCTATGTACATACTACAGGTGATTGGTTCCAGGTTTTGCCAATGTTGCTAGCAGTCTTCATGAGTTGACAAGAAAGAACCGCGCATTTCAATGGAGCGATGATCAAGAAAGGGCATTTTTGAAATTAAAAGATCTATTGTGCTCGGCTCCAATTCTTGCGTATCCAATACCAGGTGAGACATGTATACTTGATACGGATGCAAGTGGATACGGAATAGGCGGAGTTCTCTCTCAAGTGATCAATGGGCAAGAAAAAGTGATCGCATACTACAGTAAAACATTGTCCAAGCCCGAGCGAAATTACTGTGTCACCAGGAGGGAGCTTCTTGCTGTAATTGAAAGTGTGAAAATTTTCCATAAGTATCTGTACGGACAACAATTTCACTTGAGAACCGATCACGCAGCACTACGACGGTTACTTCAGTTCAAAGATCCGAAAGGCCAAATTGCGCGTAGGATAGAACGATTACAGAGTTACGATTTCTCAATCGAACATCGTAAAGGAGGAAATCATGGAAATGCAGATGCTCTGTCACGACGCCCATGTAAACTAGAATGCAGACATTGTTCAAGAGCGGAAAGAAAAGAAAACATAATTGACATTCGTTTGCTAAATGTTTTGCCCGATGAAAATGGACTCCGGAACAAATTCAAATTGATCAAAAGAGTGATCCCGACCTCACAAAAATCATGATGTTCAAGGAACAGCAAAAAAACCATCGTGGGAAGATATAGCTGCCGACAGTCCAATAACTAAAGCCTACTGGGCACAGTGGCAGAGCTTAAAGCTACAAGATGGTTGCTTATATCGTGTATGGGAAAAAGAAGGTGGCACATCCGCTCGAAGTTTGATTGTTGTTCCCAAGTCAAATTAAAAGAAATATTAGCGGAATACCATGGTGGATCTAGTGGTGGTCATTTGGGCATTAATAAAACGGTCGAGAAGGTAAAGAAACGTTTTTATTGGATTGGATGCCAAGAGTCAGTCGCCGATTGGATTCGCAGTTGCCCGCAATGTGTACCAGCAAAAGTACCAACAGTCAGAAGTCGCGGCAGGATGCATCAGTACAACGTGGGAACACCATTCGAGCGTACTGTCATGGATGTCGCCGGGCCGTTTCCAATCAGTGATGCGGGTAATAAGTATGTCATTGTCGTCATCGACTTGTACATTACATTTACATTACATTACATTTAAATTGGTTAGAATAACTCGATGCATTGTTAAATCAAAATTACAATAAAATGTATGTACTGTTGATTTAATAGTATCACGAAAACTAATTTTAATATACACATTTTTTCTTTTTTTTTATTTTATAGACTACTTTTGGAGGATTTTTTTAAAATTTTTGGATCTATAGAAATAAGAAAATAATAAAGCGATATATGGTTATCAAGAGTATTGCCCAAACTAAAATTAGAAACTTTTTTCTATATATACTACACTCTCAGAAATAAATTGTTAATTCTAACAATAAATTAACACTCATATTGGTCAAAATGGCGTTGACAATAATCTATTGTTAATTTATTGTTGTTACCCACAATTGAAATTGATAATTTTTCGAAGTTATTTTTTAACGCACTTCATTTAATTATGACTTGTTTCAAATGTTAAATTGTTATTGGTAATGAAGACTATATTAACAATCGAATTGTTAAAAATAACAATGATGATTCTTAACTCGGCCTACTTCGTAAACATATTTCCATTGTAATTTTTATTTAGGCCAACTGCCTAAATAATGCTTAGAAAATGTTATACAGTAATTTAATAGACTTTTCCTTCACATTTTTCATTAATTTATATAATTTTATAACAGCATCTTTAAAAATATGACAAACAATAATAATATAAATTATGTCGCATTAACTAATTGAATAATTTTGTACAAAACAGTTCTAATGTTATGTTGTAAAATAATTAAAAACAATTAAAATTATACATATATTATTTTAATTGTTATTAATTATTTTACATATTACATATATATTTTATATATTATATGATAAACAATGAGTTTGTCTTCTCAAATTCCATCTGGTCTATATTATGGTTATTATTACACTACCGTGAAACCGTCCGTATCTGAGCTAAACCTCGTTAAAAATTGTCTTTTGTTCTGCTACAGCACTGCAAAGCGTGCGCATTTGCAGCACTTGTTGCAATTGCTACTCCTTGAAACGCACAATGCGCCTCCTATTCGCGACGCTTTGTGGTTTTCGTTCTTCGTCTTCTCAAATTGCTCATAGCTGGATCTGAAAGACAATGTATATAGGTAAATAAACCACTGTAGAGAAATTTATATATTTAGGTATTTTTATAGCAGGCTATACATTTTGTCATTTTATTAAAATCATTTGTAAGCTATTTTTTTTTTATAACAAGTAATATATGAATCCACTTGTTAAAATAATATGATTTTTTTTTTTGTAGGCGCTGTTTTATTTTGCTGTTTAGAATTGAAAACAATTCTACTGAACATTTCTTAAATGAAAATCACATAAGCATCAATTTTGAAGAAACTGTATAAAAAGGGCGAATTGAGTTCGATTCGATACAGCGAAATTTTGAAGTGTGATAGTTAACATTGTGAAAAAAGTTATTATTTTGTGTTTCCTCAAACATATTTTTTTTATTGTGTTTCCTTAAAGTTTATTTAAATTGGCGGAATATTTAAGAGCGTTGTACACACGTTGTATATATTTCCCAGCAATTTTAATTGGTGAGTTAGTGATGAAGTGTTGAGTTGTGTGAAAGCTTGACCATTAAATGGTTACCCAGTACTGAAAATACATTTTATTTCCAGCTGGGAACACATTTTTATTCGTCTCAAAAATTCGTTATTGCAATTAACTGCATACGATATACATCAGTGGTTGCTGAAGAAGGGAAACATCAATATTTTCAAAAGTCTACACACTATTTCGAAGTATTCTACGTATCCTGTTTTTTTGTTTGTTTTGTATTAAAAAACCAATGTTGAATTTGAACATTGTTTTCAAAACATTTTTTTTACCAACAGATTTTTTTAAAAATTATTTTAATTCTTAACCAGCTTTTTTAAAAGCTATAAAGAGATTTCTGAAGTTGCTGGATTGCTCATTTGATGAGTGTTCACTTTATTTTTTTTGTTTTTACTTTGAAATTTGTTCAAGTGTTACATATTTCTTCGTTTTTAATTAATTTTTTAATTATATTTTTCTTTAAAAATCTGTACAAATTCTATCAATTCATTCAGTAAATCAATTCAGAAGGGGGTAATTCTCCAAAATTTAATTATTTTTTTCTAACCCACCATATAGCCGAGAGAACTGTGCACAATTCTTCGGAACTGACACAAAAGGGTGAGTCATGTTTTTTTTTTAATCTAGATATTGAATTTTCAATAATTTGGTTTAGTTGTTATTTTTTATTATCACATTTGAGATTTTCCATTTTCATTTATTGATTGAATTTAATTTTTTTTTACTTTTTGAAGTAACGTAATTGCTCTTCTTAACTTTATTCATTTCATTTAAATAATTCATAAAATAAACAACGTGATATGGTGATGATAAACATAATGGTTTAATTATTTAATAGTTGGGTGGGAGAGTATTCTGAGACAAACTAAAATGTAAGCAATGGTGAAGTAAGTTGTATAGGGGTTATTTAAAATTAGGGCCTAATAAATAACCATGGTCGGGAGGGATTCGATAATGGCCATACCAGGGAGGCGCTTCTTGCTGGTATCCTTCTTTTTTTTTTAATAACTGTTCTATTCTGATCTTTTCTGTTCTGTTATATTCTCATCATATAATCTTATTCTTTTGTTTGTTTAACTATTTATAGGTGTTTTTATAAATTTTGTGACGTTGTCTAAAAATAAGACGTAGGAGACAAGTACCCATCCCACCTGAGCCTAGCCGGTGCACCAACTTTTTTTTTTTTTTTTTTTTAATGTGGGATAAAAAATAGAGCCACAGCACTCAGACAGGGTTATATCCATTGTGCTGTGACCCAGTTCCCTGGTTTTTAATGATACTTCTTAGATTCATTATTGAATCTAAGAAGGCTATTGTGTGATAGAGAGTGAAGCTGATCCTCTCTCATCAAGTCTGTGCCAAAGATCTGCCTTCTTATTCTAGAAAATGCTGGACAGTCACAGAGATAGTGCTCTGTGGTGCCAGTTTCTTCGTAGCAGGCAGAACATAAGGAGCTTTCTGCCAGGCCGATTGCGTTCATGTGTTTTTCACATGCGTTGTGTCCCGTTAGAAGTCCCGTCAGTTTTCTGCACTCCTTTCGACTTAAGGAAAGTAGAAACGAGGCCGATCTTTTGGTTATCGTCGGTGTCATGAGCTTGGAGAATCTGCATTTCGTCTCATTTAGCCATCTGCTCTTGTGTGCGGAGGCGACCCAAGAGCTGATGACGAATTTCCCCGTAGATGCAGGTAGTCCAAGCACAGGTTCTGGTCCAAATGGATTATCCTCAGATCCAGCACGTGCTAGTTCGTCAGATGTTTCATTGCCCGAAACTCCTTTATGGCCCGGCACCCAAATCAGTTTCAGTGTATTGTATTTACCAACACAATTGAGACGTGATCTGCATTGACGTACAATTTTGGATGTGATGACCTGGTTGTTCAAAGCCATAAGAGCAGCCTGACTATCGCTGCAAACTGATATAGCCCTGTTCTGCCATCTATTATCCGCAATGTAGTCCATAGCCATAAGTATAGCATAGACTTCGGCTTGAAATACCGAGGCATTGTCGCCTAAGGCGAAGTGAAGTCTGCGGTCATCCGGTTCCACAAACACTCCAGCACCAGATCCCTGATCGGTTCTGGAGCCGTCTGTGAAAATGCGGTGTGACCCTCTACCTGGCTCACAGTCAGGCGTTAGCCAGTCTTGAATGTCAGGTTGGCAGACCTCAAAATTTCGTCTTGGTAATATTTCTGTTATCATTGCATCAGAGGGCATCTCCAGTAGACAGGTGTCTAGTGCAATATCAGAGATATTCCAGGGAACATTAAACCAGAAACCACCTCGTTTTAGTCTCCAGCAGCCTTTCATGGCTTCGCCTCTGATGAAGATGTCAAGTGGTGGTAGGTTTAAGATTGCATTCAGTGCTGGACCAGGTGTAGTGGGAAAGGCACCCGTAACACCCAGACACACAGTTCTCTGAATCTTGGCAAGACTAGTTGTCACGCATTTTCGCGACAGCTTGTTCCACCAGACTACCGATGCATATGATATCATCGGTCTTATCATTGCCGTGTAAATCCATAAGGTTTTGCTCGGCGATAGTCCCCATGTCTTCCCAAAAATTCCTCTGCATTGCCAGAAGGCATTCAATGCTCGCGAAATTTTATTTTCAACATGTTTTGTCCAAAGTAGTTTACTATCTAGAGTTAAGCCCAGATATTTTACTTCGTTAGACAGAGGAATAGTGACACCCTTAAGTACTGGTAGAGATAATCCTGTCATTATTCTTTTCCTAGTGAAGAGAACAATCCCTGTTTTGTGAGGGTTGACGGAAAGTCCGTTTGCAGTACACCAGCTGTCAATTCGGTTCAACGAGTTTTGTGTTTTAACACAGACCTCATTGAGGAAAAAGCCTGTGGCAAGAATGGCAACATCATCTGCATAGGCCTGGGAATAGACACCTGGTCCATCGAGATCGTTGACTAGAGAGTCAACCAGCATACACCAGAGCAGGGGAGAGAGAACGCCTCCTTGAGGACAACCTCTATTCAAACCTGCCATAATATACTGACCGCACTCCGCCTCAGAAGTGATGGTCCTAAACATTAGCATTGACCTTAGCCATTTGACCAATGTTTCATCTATTCCATGCCTTCTAGCTGCGTCACACATTCCATCAAAAGTCGCATTATCAAAAGCACCCTCGATGTCAACAAATATGCCCATCACGTACATCTTCCTCTGAAAAGCATGCTCGATCCGGCCAACCAAATGTTGCAATGCTGTTTCACAGGATTTTCCACGTTGGTAGGCATGTTGTCTTGATGAACTAGTCTTTCTAGACACTTTAGTATGAAGGACATCATACTAATGGGTCTGAAGCTCTTGGCTATGGAATAGTCTTCTCTTCCAACTTTAGGAATGAAGGCTACTTTAACTAAACGCCAGGATGTCGGAATGTATGCCCATGCGAGACTTGCTCTAAAGATCTTCTTTAGGCATGGTAGCAATTGGGTTATACCTTCCTGTAGCATGACTGGGTAGATGCCATCCGGTCCAGGTGACTTGAAGCCATCAAAAGAGGCCACTGCGTATTGGATGGCTTCATCGTACACAACCAATCTGGCAACCTGCCAGTCATGTTTTGTCACATTAGAGTTGTTATTGCAGTCCCCAGTGCTGGGATTACAAAGTGGCCCTATGTGGATTTGATTTCCCGGAAAGTGAGTCTCAACTAGGACACTGAGTGCCTCTGTATTAGACTCAGTATACGAGCCATCAGGTCTCCGCAGTGAGTCCAGTCGAGCAGTTCGGTCTCTTTTAAGAAACTTGACCAATCTGCTAGTCTCACTGCAGGATTCGATGATACTGCAGAAGTCTTTATAGGAAACACTTTTCGATTTACGAATTCGTTTCTTATACTCTTTCTGCTTAGCTCGATAAAGAAACCAGTCAGAGTCTAAGTTGCTCCTTAAGGCCCTATTTAGAAGCTTTCTGGAATCCTTGCGCAAGGTTTCAAG
This sequence comes from Dryomyza anilis, assembly GCA_951804985.1. Classification (NCBI taxonomy): domain Eukaryota; kingdom Metazoa; phylum Arthropoda; class Insecta; order Diptera; family Dryomyzidae; genus Dryomyza; species Dryomyza anilis. The sequence goes on along the minus strand of OX638136.1, from coordinate 7,767,787 downwards.
ACAAGCGTTCCACCAAGGAACGGGAGGTCTATATAACGTTTTTTGTACCGGACATGTTCGTACAAAACTAGAATTTATGACATCGTTCATAACTTGAACGGACGTCTCAATACTTTCTTTGGTACGAATTCTGACAGGAATATTGAGGGAATTCTCAAGTTCATGTCTGAACCGTGCCCAGTTCGTTTTTCTAGGGTTTCTTACCGTCATAGAGGGCAACACCTCACGGTCAGTATGAAACACGATATACATGTGGTCCGATAAAGAATCTTCTTTAAGAACTTTCCAGTTAAAGATTGACTCTCTCAGTCTACAGTTAGACAAAGTAAGGTCAATCACTTCCTGTCTTCTAGCAGTCACAAAAGTGGGTTTATTACCAGTGATGTGAATGTTCAGATTGGAGGTCATGATGAAGTCAAGGAGTCTGGTACCTCGCGCGTTGCATTTACTGCTGCCCCACACAGTGTGTTGAGCATTAGCGTCACAGCAAAGAATAAGGCCGGTCTCCTTAAGATCACAGTACGATATGAGCTCAACAATTGCCTTTGGCGGAGGAGGCAGTAGTGAGACATAGGGGAAGTAGCCTGAGGCGACAATCAGATGTTTCCATCCACTATCGCTTTCATAGCTCACTTTGGCTGCCACCAGGTCTTGCCCACAGAATTGGGTTAACTTGGTGACAGCAAAGTGTTTCGATACTATAAGACAGCTTCTAGGCCTTGCGGCTTGCTCATCGTATAGTATGGTTTCACCACGTAGTTCACTAAGACCACAGATGCGTTTGTTATACACCCATGGTTCTTGAATAGCTGTGATGTGAGGTAATGTATGCAACTTGGGGAGCCGCTTACCTAGTAAAGCGGTAGCAGCTTTAGAATGTTGCAGATTTATCTGAGTAAATATCATGACAGGATAATTAACTCGTTTCTCATCATATGCCTATTCATTTGGAATTGATTTGGAATTTGATCCGTCCAAAGAATAAGTTTAGATGGTTGTCGTACTTAGATAGCATGACATCTAACGACTTCTGGTCTAAGCCAACAACCAGGGTTGAGCCCTCCTTCTCCTCCGGACCTCGCTCTGGTTTATGGCTATAGATTTTCCATCCGTTCGTTTCGATGCCCTGGTTCTGAGCACGTAGGCAGGCAAACACTTCCGCTGTTTTCCTGATAGGACCAGGTATCCAGCATATTGCTCGCCTGCGTTTGGGTTCGTCTCCGCTGAAAACAGCGAAGCGCGATTTGCCCAAGGGGGGGATTTTAGCAACGGCTGTGGGATTAGTCGTAGGAATAGCCGAACCGACACTTTCCTCTACTTGAATAGGAACCTCTGCGTTGTCGTTATCCTCCTCTAGATTCCTAGCTGTCTCATAAATTTGAGAGATGGAGGGGCACGATATACCCCCTGCTACAGGAGCAGGGAGGTTCATCGTACCAGGGTTGGTTGCGTGGATTGAGGCCTCCAGAATCCTTGCCTCAGCCGCCGAAGCGGGTGGATTGCCACTTCTGTGGGTACCACCTGGAGTAGTTAAATCTTTATGTTGACCCATCGCGGTGGTATAGGGGTTTCTTTAGAGTCTGCCACCCCACCAATAAAAAAGACTATGGTAGTATTTAGTTCATTACTCATCACAAGCCAGTCTGACAAGGGTGACCCTACCAGAAACTTAAAAAAAAAAGTTTCCGTCAGCTTAGCCTTATTGAGTCATTGGAACTTAAGCCCCCACACCACGTCAAGGTAACCACCACGTGGGGGCTTATTCATGATTTTTTTTTGAATTTAGATATTGAATTTTCAATAATTGGGTTTGGTTGTTATTTTTTATGATCACATTTCAGATTTTCCATTTTCATTTATTGATTGAATTTAATTTTTTTTTAACATTTTGAAGTAACGTAATTGCTCTTCTTAACTTTATTCATTTCATTTAAATAATTCATAAAATAAACAACGTGATATGGTGATGATAAACATAATGGTTTAATTATTTAATAGTTGGTTGGGGGAGTATACTGAGACGAACTAAAATGTAGTGAAGTAAGTTGTATAGGGGTTATTTAAAATTAGGGCCTAATAAATAACCATGGTCGGGAGGGATTCGATAATGGCCATACCAGAGAGGCGCTTCTTGCTGGTATCCTTCTTTTTTTTCATTTTTTTTTAATAACTGTTCTATTCGGATCTTTTCTGTTCTGTTATATTCTCATCATATAATCTTATTCTTTTGTTTGTTTAACTATTTATAGGTGTTTTTATAAATTTTGTGACGTTGTCTAAAAATAAGACGTAGGAGACAAGTACCCATCCCACCTGAGCCTAGCCGGTGCACCAACTTTTTTTTTTTTTTTTTTTTAATGTGGGATAAAAAATAGAGCCACAGCACTCAGACAGGGTTATATCCATTGTGCTGTGACCCAGTTCCCTGGTTTTTAATGATACTTCTTAGATTCATTATTGAATCTAAGAAGGCTATTGTGTGATAGAGAGTGAAGCTGATCCTCTCTCATCAAGTCTGTGCCAAAGATCTGCCTTCTTATTCTAGAAAATGCTGGACAGTCACAGAGATAGTGCTCTGTGGTGCCAGTTTCTTCGTAGCAGGCAGAACATAAGGCGCTTTCGGCCAGGCCGATTGCGTTCATGTGTTTTTCACATGCGTTGTGTCCCGTTAGAAGTCCCGTCAGTTTTCTGCACTCCTTTCGACTTAAGGAAAGTAGAAACGAGGCCGATCTTTTGGTTATCGTCGGTGTCATGAGCTTGGAGAATCTGCATTTCGTCTCATTTAGCCATCTGCTCTTGTGTGCGGAGGCGACCCAAGAGCTGATGACGAATTTCCCCGTAGATGCAGGTAGTCCAAGCACAGGTTCTGGTCCAAATGGATTATCCTCAGATCCAGCACGAGCTAGTTCGTCAGATGTTTCATTGCCCGAAACTCCTTTATGGCCCGGCACCCAAATCAGTTTCAGTGTATTGTATTTACCAACACAATTGAGACGTGATCTGCATTGACGTACAATTTTGGATGTGATGACCTGGTTGTTCAAAGCCATAAGAGCAGCCTGACTATCGCTGCAAACTGATATAGCCCTGTTCTGCCATCTATTATCCGCAATGTAGTCCATAGCCATAAGTATAGCATAGACTTCGGCTTGAAATACCGAGGCATTGTCGCGTAAGGCGAAGTGAAGTCTGCGGTCATCCGGTTCCACAAACACTCCAGCACCAGATCCCTGATCGGTTCTGGAGCCGTCTGTGAAAATGCGGTGTGACCCTCTACCTGGCTCACAGTCAGGCGTTAGCCAGTCTTGAATGTCAGGTTGGCAGACCTCAAAATTTCGTCTTGGTAATATTTCTGTTATCATTGCATCAGAGGGCATCTCCAGTAGACAGGTGTCTAATGGAGTGTCAAGTGCAATATCAGAGATATTCCAAGGAACATTAAACCAGAAACCACCTCGTTTTAGTCTCCAGCAGCCTTTCATGGCTTCGCCTCTGATGAAGATGTCAAGTGGTGGTAGGTTTAAGATTGCATTCAGTGCTGGACCAGGTGTAGTGGGAAAGGCACCCGTAACACCCAGACACACAGTTCTCTGAATCTTGGCAAGACTAGTTGTCACGCATTTTCGCGACAGCTTGTTCCACCAGACTACCGATGCATATGATATCATCGGTCTTATCATTGCCGTGTAAATCCATAAGGTTTTGCTCGGTGATAGTCCCCATGTCTTCCCAAAAATTCCTCTGCATTGCCAGAAGGCATTCAATGCTCGCGAAATTTTATTTTCAACATGTTTTGTCCAAAGTAGTTTACTATCTAGAGTTAAGCCCAGATATTTTACTTCGTTAGACAGAGGAATAGTGACACCCTTAAGTACTGGTAGAGATAATCCTGTCATTATTCTTTTCCTAGTGAAGAGAACATTCCCTGTTTTGTGAGGGTTGACGGAAAGTCCGTTTGCAGTACACCAGCTGTCAATTCGGTTCAACGAGTTTTGTGTTTTAACACAGACCTCATTGAGGGAAAAGCCTGTGGCAAGAATGGCAACATCATCTGCATAGGCCTGGGAATAGACACCTGGTCCATCGAGATCGTTGACTAGAGAGTCAACCAGCATACACCAGAGCAGGGGAGAGAGAACGCCTCCTTGAGGACAACCTCTATTCAAACCTGCCATAATATACTGACCGCACTCCGCCTCAGAAGTGATGGTCCTAAACAATAGCATTGACCTTAGCCATTTGACCAATGTTTCATCTATTCCATGCCTTCTAGCTGCGTCACACATTCCATCAAAAGTCGCATTATCAAAAGCACCCTCGATGTCAACAAATATGCCCATCACGTACATCTTCCTCTGAAAAGCATGCTCGATCCGGCCAACCAAATGTTGCAATGCTGTTTCACAGGATTTTCCACGTTGGTAGGCATGTTGTCTTGATGAACTAGTCTTTCTAGACACTTTAGTATGAAGGACATCATACTAATGGGTCTGAAGCTCTTGGCTATGGAATAGTCTTCTCTTCCAACTTTAGGAATGAAGGCTACTTTAACTAAACGCCAGGATGTCGGAATGTATGCCCATGCGAGACTTGCTCTAAAGATCTTCTTTAGGCATGGTAGCAATTGGGTTATACCTTCCTGTAGCATGACTGGGTAGATGCCATCCGGTCCAGGTGACTTGAAGCCATCAAAAGAGGCCACTGCGTATTGGATGGCTTCATCGTACACAACCAATCTGGCAACCTGCCAGTCATGTTTTGTCACATTAGAGTTGTTATTGCAGTCCCCAGTGCTGGGATTACAAAGTGGCCCTATGTGGATTTGATTTCCCGGAAAGTGAGTCTCAACTAGGACACTGAGTGCCTCTGTATTAGACTCAGTATACGAGCCATCAGGTCTCCGCAGTGAGTCCAGTCGAGCAGTTCGGTCTCTTTTAAGAAACTTGACCAATCTGCTAGTCTCACTGCAGGATTCGATGCTACTGCAGAAGTCTTTATAGGAAACACTTTTCGATTTACGAATTCGTTTCTTATACTCTTTCTGCTTAGCTCGATAAAGAAACCAGTCAGAGTCTAAGTTGCTCCTTAAGGCCCTATTTAGAAGCTTTCTGGAATCCTTGCGCAAGGTTTCAAGACAAGCGTTCCACCAAGGAACGGGAGGTCTATATAACGTTTTTTGTACCGGACATGTTCGTACAAAACTAGAATTTATGACATCGTTCATAACTTGAACGGACGTCTCAATACTTTCTTTGGTACGAATTCTGACAGGAATATTGAGGGAATTCTCAAGTTCATGTCTGAACCGTGCCCAGTTCGTTTTTCTAGGGTTTCTTACCGTCATAGAGGGCAACACCTCTCGGTCAGTATGAAACACGATATACATGTGGTCCGATAAAGAATCTTCTTTAAGAACTTTCCAGTTAAAGATTGACTCTCTCAGTCTACAGTTAGACAAAGTAAGGTCAATCACTTCCTGTCTTCTAGCAGTCACAAAAGTGGGTTTATTACCAGTGATGTGAATGTTCAGATTGGAGGTCATGATGAAGTCAAGGAGTCTGGTACCTCGCGCGTTGCATTTACTGCTGCCCCACACAGTGTGTTGAGCATTAGCGTCACAGCAAAGAATAAGGCCGGTCTCCTTAAAATCACAGTACGATATGAGCTCAACAATTGCCTTTGGCGGAGGAGGCAGTAGTGAGTCATAGGGGAAGTAGCCTGAGGCGACAATCAGATGTTTCCATCCACTATCGCTTTCATAGCTCACTTTGGCTGCCACCAGGTCTTGTCACAGAATTGGGTTAACTTGGTGACAGCAAAGTGTTTCGATACTATAAGACAGCTTCTAGGCCTTGCGGCTTGCTCATCGTATAGTATGGTTTCACCACGTAGTTCACTAAGACCACAGATGCGTTTGTTATACACCCATGGTTCTTGAATAGCTGTGATGTGAGGTAATGTATGCAACATGGGGGCCGCTTACCTAGTAAAGCGGTAGCAGCTTTAGAATGTTGCAGATTTATCTGAGTAAATATCATGACAGGATAATTAACTCGTTTCTCATCATATGCCTATTCATTTGGAATTGATTTGGAATTTGATCCGTCCAAAGAATAAGTTTAGATGGTTGTCGTACTTAGATAGCATGACATCTAACGACTTCTGGTCTAAGCCAACAACCAGGGTTGAGCCCTCCTTGTCCTCCGGACCTCGCTCTGGTTTATGGCTATAGATTTTCCATCCGTTCGTTTCGATGCCCTGGTTCTGAGCACGTAGGCAGGCAAACACTTCCGCTGTTTTCCTGATAGGACCAGGTATCCAGCATATTGCTCGCCTGCGTTTGGGTTCGTCTCCGCTGAAAACAGCGAAGCGCGATTTGCCCAAGGAGGGGATTTTAGCAACGGCTGTGGCAATCCAATCGAAATTGGCTTGAGATGAGCATAGCACCTTCATGATGCCATCACTCTTCTTATAGCCTTTTGCGTTTGCACTGACACCGCCGGTGCTGACTAGCCGCCAAAAATGATCGGTGCAGTGTTTTACTTCTGCATCATTCATCTTTTGCTCCTTCCCCAATTTGCCAATAATCGCAACCGGAAGAGCTTTGCGAGCAGCATCACGATATGATACTGCTAGCCTACCTCTGCCAGTGGATGTTGAGGGCAGTTCATCCGCAGCCGATCCGGAATATGAAGCACCAGTGCTCTTGCTTGTTGAAGCAATATCACTGGAAACTGTCGAGTTCTGGGAGTTACGGGGTTTCGCAGTAGCAGTGAAGGTTTTAAACTTCTTGCCATTGCGCTTCTCAGGTGCATTGGCAGCCACAACAGCAGCAGCGGATGGTCCGGCTTCAGTCGGAGTAACCTCCACCGATCTATCGCGTTTTGCTGTGGTAGCTGGGGAAGACAAAGCTCTAGCGTCGCCTTTAGCCTTTTCAGCCTCTTTGCGATCTTTCGCTTTATTCTTCCTTCTCCTACTCACCTGGGCATCGGAAAACCTGACCTCCGTATTCAGAGATCCGGGTCCGGTCTCCAATGGAAGTTTAGCTTCCAGTTGGGTGTCGGTCTCTCAAGGATTAGATGCTGGTAAGACACCACTTTCCTTTGATCGACCCATGTTTCCAAATACGTGACAGAAAGGAGCCCTGAGAGGAAACAACACTGTCGAGCAGCCATACAGTGGAGGATTAGTCGTAGGCATAGCCGAACCGACACTTTCCTCTACTTGTATGGGAACCGCTGCGTTGTCGTTATCCTCCTCTAGATTCCTAGCTGTCTCATAAATTTGGGAGATGGAGGGGCACGATGAACCCCCTGCTACAGGAGCAGAGAGGTTCATCGTACCAGGGTTGGTTGCGTGGATTGAGGCCTCCAGAATCCTTGCCTCAGCCGCCGAAGCGGGTGGATTGCCACTTTTGTGGGTACCACCTGGAGTAGTTAAATCTTTATGTTGACCCATCGCGGTGGTATAGGGGTTTCTTTAGAGTCTGCCACCCCACCAATAAAAAAGACTATTTAGTTCATTACTCATCACAAGCCTGTCTGACAAGGGTGACCCTACCAGAAACTTAAAAAAAAAAAAAAAAAAAGTTTCCGTCAGCTTAGCCTTATTGAGTCATTGTAACTTAAGCCCCCACACCACGTCAAGGTAACCACCACGTGGGGGTTGCACCAACACACCGAGCGTCTCCACAACAACACCTTTTCATGTCCTAGCAAAACGTTACATGGCGCCCAACGAAAATGGCTGAGTTTTTATACCCTACACTAAGAGTGAAAGGGTATATTCAGTTTGGTACGCCGTTTGTAACACCCAGAAGGATTTAGCGATGTCCGTCTGTCTGTCTGTCTGTTGAAATCCCTACTAGTTTTAAAATTGAAGAGCTAGATAAATGAAACATATAACTTAGATTACTAATATACCTACGCTGTATGTGCGAGATCGGTCCATTGTGACCTATGATCCGACCACTTATGATCAAATACCTCATATAAAATGTACATATAAAGATCAATTTTTATGTATACGTGCTTAGGTAAACTTTTTTGGTCAAATATATATTGACATCATGCTCAAATACATGATAATGTTTTCCGGCGAAAACACTTGTGGTTCACAAAAAAAAAAATCGAAATTCGGTACACCTACCCATTTGTAAATATGGGTATCAAATGAATGGAAATTCTTCAACGATTGAATGTTTGTAGTTATTTTCAGGATTCGTATATCCTGGTGACCTATATATCACTTTGAATGGTAACCACACATATGTGCAGGGTATTTATCCTAACTATCATAATTACACCTACTTTAAAATTTCCCATGTGATCTAACCTTCCCAACTGGTTTTGTTTCTGTTTTAGTTTTCTCAATTTTCTAAATTTTGTCATCTGGCACCGTCTTTTCATCTTTCTATCTTGAGATTTCAACATAATAATATGATCATAAATATTCTAAAAGTGTTTGATAGTCCTATTAATCGCGGGCCTAGGTAAAATGTAGCGGTACAGATAATTTACATTCAGAAATTCGTATAAAACGCACGTTTACAGAGATTGAATTATTTATAACTTTAGTATTGGGAGTATGATTTCTATTTAAATATAGTCAAAAGAAAACGTTGTACTCGTTTCACATAAAATATAAAACACATAATCGGCAAAGTTATACCGTAGTTAGAGGTGATTATATAGTTGAAAAATTAAATTTTTTCATACATATGTATTAAAGATATGTATAAAAGATACTCAACAGATCAAATATATAATTGTACGATCGTGAAATGTATTATTTATTACCGATTTAATAAAATATATTTTATTACATTTGGTTAGGAAACACCCCAATTAGTGTCGATTATTATATATTTATTAATTCAATAACACTTTACTCTAGCAACGAGAAAAAATATTCGTATGGGGATATCCCAATCTTCAATGTAATATAAATCGTGTATGCTGATTTTGACTGACTGCATACTCAGTTTTTTGTTATTACGTAACATATTTATGAAACATATTTAATAAAATGTATGTACTGTTGATTTAATAGTATCACGAAACTAATTTTAATATACACATTTTTTCTTTTTTTTTATTTTATAGACTACTTTTGGAGGATTTTTTTAAAATTTTTGGATCTATAGACATAAGAAAATAATAAAGCGATATATGGTTATCAAGAGTATTGCCCAAACTAAAATTAGAAACTTTTTTCTATATATACTACACTCTCAGAAATAAATTGTTAATTCTAACAATAAATTAACAATCATATTGGTCAAAATGGCGTTGGCAATAATCTATTGTTAATTTATTGTTGTTATCCACAATTGAAATTGATAATTTTTCGAAGTTATTTTTTAACGCACTTCATTTAATTATGACTTGTTTCAAATGTTAAATTGTTATTGGTAATGAAGACTATATTAACAATCGAATTGTTAAAAATAACAATGATGATTCTTAACTCGGCCTACTTCGTAAACATATTTCCATTGTAATTTTTATTTAGGCCAACTGCCTAAATAATGCTTAGAAAATGTTATACAGTAATTTAATAGACTTTTCCTTCACATTTTTCATTAATTTATATAATTTTATAACAGCATCTTTAAAAATATGACAAACAATAATAATATAAATTATGTCGCATTAACTAATTGAATAATTTTGTACAAAACAGTTCTAATGTTATGTTGTAAAATAATTAAAAACAATTAAAATTATACATATATTATTTTAATTGTTATTAATTATTTTACATATTACATATATATTTTATATATTATATGATAAACAATGAGTTTGTCTTCTCAAATTCCATCTGGTCTATATTATGGTTATTATTACACTACCGTGAAACCGTCCGTATCTGAGCTAAACCTCGTTAAAAATTGTCTTTTGTTCTGCTTCAGCACTGCAAAGCGTGCGCATTTGCAGGACTTGTTGCAATTGCTACTCCTTGAAACGCACAATGCGCCTCCTATTCGCGACGCTTTGTGGTTTTCGTTCTTCGTCTTCTCAAATTGCTCATAGCTGGATCTGAAAGACAATGTATATAGGTAAATAAACCACTGTAGAGAAATTTATATATTTAGGTATTTTTATAGCAGGCTATACATTATGTCATTTTATTAAAATCATTTGTAAGCTATTTTTTTTATAACAAGTAATATATGAATCCACTTGTTAAAATAATATGATTTTTTTTTTGGTAGGCGCTGTTTTATTTTGCTGTTTAGAATTGAAAACAATTCTACTGAACATTTCTTAAATGAAAATCACATAAGCATCAATTTTGAAGAAACTGTATAAAAAGGGCGAATTGAGTTCGATTCGATACAGCGAAATTTTGAAGTGTGATAGTTAACATTGTGAAAAAAGTTATTATTTTGTGTTTCCTCAAACATATTTTTTTTATTGTGTTTCCTTAAAGTTTATTTAAATTGGTGGAATATTTAAGAGCGTTGTACACACGTTGTATATATTTCCCAGCAATTTTAATTGGTGAGTTAGTGATGAAGTGTTGAGTTGTGTGAAAGCTTGACCATTAAATGGTTACCCAGTACTGAAAATACATTTTATTTCCAGCTGGGAACACATTTTTATTCGTCTCAAAAATTCGTTATTGCAATTAACTGCATACGATATACATCAGTGGTTGCTGAAGAAGGGAAACATCAATATTTTCACAAGTCTACACACTATTTCGAAGTATTCTACGTATCCTGTTTTTTTGTTTGTTTTGTATTAAAAAACCAATGTTGAATTTGAACATTGTTTTCAAAACATTTTTTTTACCAACAGATTTTTTTAAAAATTATTTTCATTCTTAACCAGCTTTTTTAAAAGCTATAAAGAGATTTGTGAAGTTGCTGGATTGCTCATTTGATGAGTGTTCACTTTATTTTTTTTTGTTTTTACTTTGAAATTTGTTCAAGTGTTACATATTTCTTCGTTTTTAATTAATTTTTTAATTATATTTTTCTTTAAAAATCTGTACAAATTCTATCAATTCATTCAGTAAATCAATTCAGAAGGGGGTAATTTTCCAAAATTTAATTATTTTTTTCTAACCCACCATATAGCCGAGAGAACTGTGCACAATTCTTCGGAACTGACACAAAAGGGTGAGTCATGTTTTTTTTTAATCTAGATATTGAATTTTCAATAATTTGGTTTAGTTGTTATTTTTTATTATCACATTTGAGATTTTCCATTTTCATTTATTGATTGAATTTATTTTTTTTTTACTTTTTGAAGTAACGTAATTGCTCTTCTTAACTTTATTCATTTCATTTAAATAATTCATAAAATAAACAACGTGATATGGTGATGATAAACATAATGGTTTAATTATTTAATAGTTGGGTGGGAGAGTATTCTGAGACAAACTAAAATGTAAGCAATGGTGAAGTAAGTTGTATAGGGGTTATTTAAAATTAGGGCCTAATAAATAACCATGGTCGGGAGGGATTCGATAATGGCCATACCAGAGAGGCGCTTCTTGCTGGTATCCTTCTTTTTTTTCTTTTTTTTAATAACTGTTCTATTCTGATCTTTTCTGTTCTGTTATATTCTCATCATATAATCTTATTCTTTTGTTTGTTTAACTATTTATAGGTGTTTTTATAAATTTTGTGACGTTGTCTAAAAATAAGACGTAGGAGACAAGTACCCATCCCACCTGAGCCTAGCCGGTGCACCAACACACCGAGCGTCTCCACAACAACACCTTTTCATGTCCTAGCAAAACGTTACATGGCGCCCAACGAAGATGGCTGAGTTTTTATACCCTACACTAAGAGTGAAAGGGTATATTCAGTTTGGTACGCCGTTTGTAACACCCAGAAGGAAGCATCTCCGGTATGGAAAAGTATATATATTCTTGATCAGCATGACCTCCTGAGTCGATTTAGCGATGTCCGTCTGTCTGTCTGTCTGTCTGTTGAAATCCCTACTAGTTTTAAAATTGAAGAGCTAGATAAATGAAACATATAACTTAGATTACTAATATACCTACGCTGTATGTGCGAGATCGGTCCATTGTGACCTATGATCCGACCACTTATGATCAAATACCTCATATAAAATGTACATATAAAGATCAATTTTTATGTATACGTGCTTAGGTAAACTTTTTTGGTCAAATATATATTGACATCATGCTCAAATACATGATAATGTTTTCCGGCGAAAAGACTTGTGGTTCACAAAAAAAAAATCGAAATTCGGTACACCTACCCATTTGTAAATATGGGTATCAAATGAATGGAAATTCTTCAACGATTGAATGTTTGTAGTTATTTTCAGGATTCGTATATCCTGGTGACCTATATATCACTTTGAATGGTAACCACACATATGTGCAGGGTATTTATCCTAACTATCATAATTACACCTACTTTAAAATTTCCCATGTGATCTAACCTTCCCAACTGGTTTTGTTTCTGTTTTAGTTTTCTCAATTTTCTAAATTTTGTCATCTGGCACCGTCTTTTCATCTTTCTATCTTGAGATTTCAACATAATAATATGATCATAAATATTCTAAAAGTGTTTGATAGTCCTATTAATCGCGGGCCTAGGTAAAATGTAGCGGTACAGATCATTTACATTCAGAAATTCGTATAAAACGCACGTTTACAGAGATTGTATTATTTATAACTTTAGTATTGGGAGTATGATTTCTATTTAAATATAGTCAAAAGAAAACGTTGTACTCGTTTCACATAAAATATAAAACACATAATCGGCAAAGTTATACCGTAGTTATAGGTGATTATATAGTTGAAAAATTAAATTTTTTCATACATATGTATTAAAGATATGTATAAAAGATACTCAACAGATCAAATATATAATTGTACGATCGTGAAATGTATTATTTATTACCGATTTAATAAAATATATTTTATTACATTTGGTTAGGAAACACCCCAATTAGTGTCGATTATTATATATTTATTAATTCAATAACACTTTACTCTAGCAACGAGAAAAAATATTCGTATGGGGATATCCCAATCTTCAATGTAATATAAATCGTGTATGCTGATTTTGACTGACTGCATACTCAGTTTTTTGTTATTACGTAACATATTTATGAAAATTTCTAATTTAATAAAATATATATATATATAAATTTAAATAGAAATTAAACGGATATCATATTGTTTTTTTTTTTCAAACAGATTCATGCAGCGCTACCAATAATCAAAAAATAATGTACAGGTCGGCTTTTTGACAAATCTTCCACATACATTTATGTCAAAATCGACTACTATCTTAAGTTGGACATTATTTTTGGTAACGCTGATATTGTTAGTTGTTAACATGGTACATGAATTTAATTATTATTATTATTCATAATGTTAATTATGAATAGTAAAAAATTTTAACTGAACATGGATTATCTGTTTGATTCAACATGCTGTATCGTTAATGTACAAATTGTACATTACATTTACATTACATTACATTTACATTGGTTAGAATAACTCGATGCATTGTTAAATTAAAATTACAATAAAATCTATGTACTGTTGATTTAATAGTATCACGAAAACTAATTTTAATATACACATTTTTTCTTTTTTTTTATTTTATAGACTACTTTTGGAGGATTTTTTTAAAATTTTTGGATCTATAGAAATAAGAAAATAATAAAGCGATATATGGTTATCAAGAGTATTGCCCAAACTAAAATTAGAAACTTTTTTCTATATATACTACACTCTCAGAAATAAATTTTTAATTCTAACAATAAATTAACAATCATATTGGTCAAAATGGCGTTGACAATAATCTATTGTTAATTTATTGTTGTTATCCACAATTGAAATTGTTAATTTTTCGAAGTTATTTTTTAACGCACTTCATTTAATTATGACTTGTTTCAAATGTTAAATTGTTATTGGTAATGAAGACTATATTAACAATCGAATTGTTAAAAATAACAATGATGATTCTTAACTCGGCCTACTTCGTAAACATATTTCCATTGTAATTTTTATTTAGGCCAACTGCCTAAATAATGCTTAGAAAATGTTATACAGTAATTTAATAGACTTTTCCTTCACATTTTTCATTAATTTATATAATTTTATAACAGCATCTTTAAAAATATGACAAACAATAATAATATAAATTATGTCGCATTAACTAATTGAATAATTTTGTACAAAACAGTTCTAATGTTATGTTGTAAAATAATTAAAAACAATTAAAATTATACATATATTATTTTAATTGTTATTAATTATTTTACATATAACATATATATTTTATATATTATATGATAAACAATGAGTTTGTCTTCTCAAATTCCATCTGGTCTATATTATGGTTATTATTACACTACCGTGAAACCGTCCGTATCTGAGCTAAACCTCGTTAAAAATTGTCTTTTGTTCTGCTACAGCACTGCAAAGCGTGCGCATTTGCAGGATTTGTTGCAATTGCTACTCCTTGCAACGCACAATGCGCATCCTATTCGCGACGCTTTGTGGTTTTCGTTCTTCGTCTGCTCAAATTGCTCATAGCTGGATCTGAAAGTAAAACATATAATAGAAAAACAATGTATATAGGTAAATAAACCACTGTAGAGAAATTTTTATTTTTAGGTATTTTTATAGAAGGCTATACAGTTTGTCATTTTATTAAATTCATTTGTAAACTAGTTTTTTTTATAACAAGTAATATATGAATCCACTTGTTAAAATAATATGATTTTTTTTTTTTGGTAGGCGCTGTTTTATTTTAGTTGTTTTCAATTCTACTGAACATTTCTTAAATGAAAATCATATAAGCATCGATTTTGAAAAAACTGTATAAAAAGGGCGAATTGAGTTCGATTCGATACAGCGAAATTTTGAAGTGTGATAGTTAACATTGTGAAAAAAGTTATTATTTTGTGTTTCCTCAAACATTTTTTGTATTGTGTTTCCTTAAAGTATATTTAAATTGGCGGAATATTTAAGTGCGTTGTACACACGTTGTATATATTTCCCAGCAATTTTAATTGGTGAGTTAGTGATGAAGTGTTGAGTTGTGTGAAAGCTTGACCATTAAATGGTTACCCAGTACTGAAAAAACGTTTTATTTCTAGATGGGAACACATTTTTATTCGTCTCAAAAATTCGTTATTCCAATTAACTGCATACGATATACATCAGTGGTTGCTGAAGATGGGAAACATCAATATTTTCACAAGTCTACACACTATTTCGAAGTATTCTACGTATCCTGTTTTTTTGTTTGTTTTGTATTAAAAAACCAATGTTGAATTTGAACATTGTTTTCAAAAAATTATTTTCATTCTTAACCAGCTTTTTTAAAAGCTATAAATAGATTTCTGAAGTTGCTGGATTGCTCATTTGATGAGTGTTCACTTTATTTTTTTTTGTTTTTACTTTGAAATTTGTTCAAGTGTGTTACCTATTTCTTCGTTTTTAATTAATTTTTTAATTATATTTTTCTTTAAGAATCTGTACAAATTCATTCAATTCATTCAGTAAATCAATTCAGAAGGGGGTAATTCTCCAAAATTTAATTATTTTTATTGAAACAAGTATATTACCTGCTGTATATTTATTAAGGCATGTTATAGATTTTATTGTTTCTGTATTCGAATATTTTTCTATACTTCAATAAAATATTCGTTTGCTACAGACGTTTTCTGTATATATTCCTCTTTTTATTGTAACTGGTTATGGGCCCAGATCGCTCTTAAGCTAAATAATAAGAACAGTTGTATACATTTACAAAAACGCGATAATAAAGATATTGCATAGAAATTGGCTGAAATCAAGCAGCATATTTTAAAATCACCGGAAGCTGTTGTAACCGGAAGTTGCGTCAAGAGCATCACGAATCAAATTGAACACAGAAAAGTCAAGAATGGTTGAATTCAAAGTTGAGAAGTTGGTCGGAGCTAAGAACTGGAGTTCCTGGAATTTCCAGATGTCCATAATTCTCAAATCCATGGATGTGTACAGTGTTGCGGTGGGCCAATGGGAAAAACCGCAAGTAAACGATGGCTTAGGAGATGCTGAAAATGCAGTGCTTGCAAAGAAGATTTCAGATTGGGAAAAGGCCGACATCAAAGCCCAAAGGTACATAATTACAGCAGTTGACAAGGTAATTATTCAACAATTATTATGTTGTAAGACTGCCATGGACATGTGGATAAAGCTTTATACTTTGTATGAGTTCAAATCTGAAGTTAATATTCACATGCTCCAGCAGCAATTCTACGAGCTTAAGAAACTTCCGGAAGACAGTATTGAAGTGCATGTGGCAAGAGTCGAGGAGATTGCAGAACGTCTTAAAGATCTAGGAGAGCCAATCTCAAGGAATATGCTGATAACCAAGATTTTGATGACCTTACCTCCTAGTTTTAACCATTTCATAAGTGCATGGGAATCTACATCAGAAGAAAAACGCACCCTAGAAAATTTGACTAACCGTCTTATCTTGGAGCAGTCAAGGATGAATGTTGGTGATGTTGGTGGTGATTCAAGTGCATTTGCAACGAAAAAGTATTCAAGAAATGAAAAGAAAAAGGCAGGTAAATGTTTTAAATGTAATAAAAATGGCCATTGGAAGAGAGATTGCCCAATGTGGCAGAATAAAAGTAGAAATGAAAATCGCAAACGAATTGATTTTAAGGCAGTCATGGGTGATAGCAATAAAATATACGAGTCAGATGAAGTATGGTACATAGATTCAGGTGCTTCAGAACACATGACATATCATGAAGAATGGTTCAAAACGTTCACACAGTTTAACACATGTAAGAATGTTCGCATAGGAAATGGATCTTTACTAAAAGCAGTTGGTTATGGAAATATTAGTGTACTAATGTTAGGTGAAGATGGTTGGAACGAGAGATACCTTGCTAACGTACTACTTATACCAGATATCAGAGTTAATCTATTTTCTGCTGCAACGGCAATGGATAAAGGTTTTTCAATGAGTTCAGATGCTGTTGAGTGCAAATTTGTTCGCGATGGTAAAGTAGAAGCAATATGCATTCATAAGGAAAACTTATATGCAATGAAAATTCGAGTGTTGAAACCAAACCAAACATTAGGTATTAACTACATTGCTAAAAAAGATTACGATTCTTATAGTTATGGCACGAGAGACTAGCACATCAGAATATAATACATATAAAAGATATTTTATCTCGGAATAATATTGCATATAAAGATGATTTTTCAAACGACGTATGCGAAGGTTGCTGTTATGGAAAACAGCATCGTCTTGAGTTCAAGAGTAGTGCTAACCATGCTGTTGCTCCCGGAGGAATTGTGCACGCCGACGTTTGTGGACCAATGGAGCAGTTATCTGTAGGCGGATCTAAATATTTTTTATTGTTGAAAGATGATTTTACGCGATTTAAGTGAGTCTATTTTCTGAAGACTAAGGATAGTGTAAAAAACAAGTTACATGAATTTTTTGCAATGATGAAAACAAATCAAAAGTCTGTTATAGTATTTAGATCGGACAATCGTACGGAATTTGTAAATAAGGATGTAAAAAGAATACTTATTAGTTATGTTATTAAACATCAGAAGACAGTTCTGTATACCCCAAAACAGAATGGATCAGCGGAGAGAGAAATTCGTACAATCGTAGAACTTGCAAGAAGTCAACTGCATGCAAGAAAGTTGCCTAAGAAGTTGTGGGCAGAGTCGGTGAATTCGGTTGTGTATGTACTAAATCATACTGGCACAAGTTCATTGCAAGGTAAAACACCGTTTGAATTGTTCTACAATAAGGCACCAAATTTGAATGTATTCAAAGTATTTGGTTGCACCGTTTATTCTCACATCCCAAAAGAGTGTCGCAAAAAATGGGATTCAAAAAGTAGGAAAGGATTATTTGTTGGATATAATACTGACATTAAAGGATACAGAATATATTTTGATTTAGAAAACAAAGTAGAAACCTGCAGAGATGTTGTTTTTGGAAATGAATTAGAATTATGCATCACTGAGATAAATGCCTATGAAGATCCTGTATCTACATTTAAAGTCGTGATACCTGATACTGAACTCCCCTCAACAGCTAGAGTAGTTGATGAAGTAATTGCAGAAGTAGGTGAGGTTTGTGAACAAGTTGAACTAGAGTCGCAATTTGAAGAAATAGCAGAACCACATCCTAATCAAATGCGCCCTGAAGTACCCCAGCCAGAACAAGTAACTTCACAAAACCATGGTTACAATCTGCGCTCAAAGAATAAACAGACTGTCAACATATTTGATATGTTTCTATCTACCTCAGAAAGTAATGAACCGAAAACTTACGAAGAAGCTGTGAAATCAAGTGATGCAGATAAATGGAAACTAGCTATGGATGAGGAATATAATGCGCTAATGAAGAATGATACATGGGAGCTGTGCAATGTACCCAAAAACAGGAAAATAGTTGATTGTCGATGGATTTACAAAATTAAATTGAATTCTGATAACAATGTAGATCGGTTTAAAGCTCGATTGGTAGTCAGAGGTTTTACACAGGTGTATGGTTTAGATTACGAAGAAACCTTTAGCCCTGTTGTAAAATATGAATCAGTGAGGACTCTTCTAGCAATAGCAGTTAATGAAGGAATGCAAATTTAACAATTTGACATCAAAACTGATTTTCTTTACGGAGATTTAACTGAAGAACTATATATGTAGCAGCCTATTGGATATGAGAAAGAAAAAGGTCATGTTTGTAAACTAAAGAAAGGTCTATATGGATTAAAGCAGGCTCCTCGGTGTTTTAACAACAAGTTTAAAGAAATACTTTTGAAATGCATGTCAGTGAAGCGGATTCATGTATATATATAAAAAACGATCACGATGTTAAAATTATATTTATGTTGATGATGGACTACTTTTCACGAATGATGTAAATATTGGAAGAAGTTTAATAAATCATTTAAAAGATAATTTTGAAATTAAAGAATGCAAAATAGATAAGTTTCTTGGATTTCAAATGGAGCCCATAGACAATGGAATATTTTTACACCAGTTTCAGTATACAAACAAAATTCTTAATAGATTTAATATGCAAAATTGTAATAGCGTTTCAACACCTGTCGAAGTTGGATTAAATTTATCTGAAGAAATGAGAAACGGAAAGTGTGAGAAATTTCATACAAGGAGTTAGTTGGATCGTTAATATATTTATCTATTATTTCTCGCCCTGATTTATCGTATGCAGTGGGAGTTTTGAGTAGATTCATGGAAAATCCATCATCTATACACATTTGTGCAGCTAAGCGAGTCTTAAGATACATAAAAGGAACAATGAACCACGGATTAATAATTAGAAAAGAAGTTGGTGATATTCTGAAAACATATTCTGATTCTGATTATGCTGGAGATACAGAAAGTAGGAGATCAACATCTGGGTCTGTAACTCTGTTGGGATCATGTGCTGTTATGTGGAAATCACAAAGACAACGATCAGTATCATTGTCAACAACGGAAGCTGAATATGTAGCAGGATGTGAAGCTGCAAAAGATATCATTTGGATTAAAAGATTATTAAGCGAAATTTCAAAAACAAAGATGCAGTACGTTTTATATCTCGATAATCAAAGCGCAACTAAATTAGTTAAAAATCCAGAATTTCCCAAACGAACAAAACACATAGACATTCGTTATCATTTTTTAAGAGAAAAATACAATGAAGGAGAATTTCATCTGGAACATGTACGAAGCGCAGAGCAACTTGCAGATATTTTAACAAAAGCTTTGCCAAGAACGACATTTACACATTTATGTAACTCAATTAATGCAAATTCTCTTTGATAACTATGAATTATTATATTTAAAAATTATAATATTTAGTGAGAGTATTGAAACAAGTATATTACCTGCTATATATTTATTAAGGCATGTTGTAGATTTTATTGTTTATTGTTTCTGTATTCAAATATTTTTCTATACTTCAATAAAATATTCGTTTGCGTCATGTTTTTTTTTTAATCTAGATATTAAATTTTCAATAATTTGGTTTAGTTGTTATTTTTTGTTATCATTTGAGATTTTCCATTTTCATTTATTGATTGAATTTAATTTTTTTTTTAACTTTTTGAAGTAACGTAATTGCTTTTCTTAACTTTATTCATTTCATTTAAATAATTCATAAAATAAACAACGTGATATAGTGATGATAAACATAATGGTTTAAATATTTAATAGTTGGGTGGGAGAGTATTCTGAGACAAACTAAAATGTAAGCCATGGTCGGGAGTGATTCGATAATGGCTATACCAGAGAGGCGCTTCCTGCTGGTATCCTTCTTTTTTTTAATAACTGTTCTATTCTTATCTTTTCTATTCTGTTATATTCTCATAATATATTCTTATTGTTTTGTTTGTTTAACTATTTATCGGGGTTTTTATAAATTTTGTGACGTTGTCTAAAAATAAGACGTAGGAGACAAGTACCCATCCACCTGAGCCTAGCCGGTGCACCAACACACCGAGCGTCTCCAAAACAACACCTTTTCATGTCGTAGCATAACGTTACATGGCGCCCAACGAAGATGGCTGAGTTTTTTTGTTTTTGTTTTCGACTAGTTTTCTCAATTTGCCAAATTTTGTCATCTGGCACCGTCTTTTCATCTTTCTATCTTGAGATTTCAACATAATAATATGATCATAAATACTTTAAAAGTGTTTGATAGTCCTATTAATCGCTGGCCTAGGTTAAATGTAGCGGTACAGATCATTTACATTCAGAAATTCGTATAAAACGCACGTTTACAGAGATTGAATTATTTATAACTTTAGTATTGGGAGTATGATTTCTATTTAAATAATTTCTATTTAAAACGTTGCAATCGTTTCACATAAAATATAAAACATATAATCGGCAAAGTAGTATAAAACACATAATCGATACCGTAGTTTATAGGTTATTATATAGTTGAAAAATTAAATTTTTTCATACATATGTATTAAAGATATGTACTCAACAGATCAAATATATAATTGTACGATCGTGAAATGTATTATTTATTACCGATTTAATAAAATATATTTTATTACATTTGGTTAGGAAACACCCAAATTAGTGTCGATTATTATATATTTATTAATTCAATAACACTTTACTCAAGAAACGAAAAAAAATATTCGTATGGAGATATCCCAATCTTCAATGTAATATAAATCGTGTATGCTGATTTTTACTGCATACTCAGTTTTTTCTTATTACGTAACATATTTATGAAAATTTCTAATTTTAAAAAATATATATATATATAAATTTAAATAGAAATTAAACGGATATCATATTGTTTTTTTTTTCAAACAGATTCATACAGCGCTACCAATAATCAAAAAATAATGTACAGGAGCTCGGCTTTTTGACAAATCTTCCACATACATTTATGTCAAAATCGACTACTATCTTAAGTTGGACATTATTTTACGCTGATATTGTTAGTTGTTAACATGGTACATGAATTTAATTATTATTATTATTCATAATGTTAATTATGAATAGTAAAAAATTTAACTGAGCATGGATTATCTGTTTGATTCAACATGCTGTATCGTTAATGTACAAATTGTATAATGTTACATTTACATGGGTTAGAATAACTCGATGCCTTGTTAAATTAAAATTACAATAAAATGTATGTACTGTTGATTTAATAGTATCACGAAAACTAATTTTAATATATAAAAAATCGTTTTTTTTTTATTTTCTAGACTACTTTTGGAGGATTTTTTTAGAATTTCGGATCTAATGATAAATAAGAAAGCGATATATGGTTATCAAGAGTATTGCCCAAACTAAAATTAGAAACTTTTTTTCTATATATACTATACTCTGAGAAATAAATTAACAATCATATTGGTCAAAATGGCATTGATAATAATCTATTGTTAATTTATTGTTGTTATCCACAATTGAAATTGTTAATTTTTCGAAGTTATTTTTTGACGCACTTTATTTAATTATGACGTCTAAAAATAAAAATTAAACGTCCAAATTAACAATTAATTGTTACTTTGAATTGTTAAATTGTTATTGGTAATGAAGACTATATTAACAATCGAATTGTTAAAAATAACAATGATGATTCTTAACTCGGCCTACTTCGTAAACATATTTCCATTGCATTTTTACAGTGGTTTTCTTTTAACAAAAGCCTATTGCCTAAATAATGCTTAGAAAATGTTGTACTGTAATTTAATAGACTTTTCCCTCACATTTTTCATTAATTTATATAATTTTATAACAGCATCTTTAAAAATATGACATTCAAAAATAATATAAATTATGGCGCATTAACTAATTGAATAATTTTGTACAAAACTGTTCTAATTTTATATTGTAAAATAATTAAAAACAATTAAAATTATACATATACAATTTTAATTGTTATTAATTATTTTACATATTACATATATATTTTATATTTCATATTTTATATATTATATGATAAACAATGAGTTTGTCTTCTCAAATTCCATCTGGTCTATATTATGGTTATTATTACACTACCGTGAAACCGTCCGTATCTGAGCTAAACCTAGTTAAAAATTGTCTTTTGTTCGGCTACAGCACTGCAAAGCGTGCGCATTTGCAGGACTTGTTGCAATTGCTACTCCTTGAAACGCACAATGCGCCTCCTATTCGCGACGCTTTGTGGTTTTCGTTCTTCGTCTTCTCAAATTGCTCATAGCTGGATCTGAAAGTAAAACATATAATAGAAAAACAATGTATATATGTAAATAAACCATTATAGAAATTTTTATTTTTAGGTATTTTTATAGCAGGCTATACATTTTGTCATTTTATTAAATTCATTTGTAAGCCAGTTTTTTTTATAGCAAGTAATATATGAATCCACTTGTTAAAATAATATGATTTTTTTTTTTTTGGTAGGCGCTGTTTTATTTTAGTTGTTTTTAATTCTACTGAACATTTCTTAAATGAAAATCACAAGAGCATCGATTTTGAAGAACTGTATAAAAAGGGCGAATTGAGTTCGATTCGATACAGCGAAATTTTGAAGTGTGATAGTTAACATTGTGAAAAAAGTTATTATTTTGTGTTTCCTCAAACATATTTTTTTTATTGTGTCTCCTTAAAGTTTATTTAAATTGGCGGAATATTTAAGTGCGTTGTACACACGTTGTATATATTTCCCAGCAATTTTAATTGGTGAGTTAGTGATGAAGTGTTAAGTTGTGTAAAAGCTTGACCATTAAATTGTTACCCAATACTGTAGCCGCGGTAGCTCAGTGGTTAGTGCGTTGGACTGCGAGCCGAAAGGTCCCCGGTTCAAGCCTGGACTGGGGCTAACAACATCTTTTCATAGAAACATTTTTCTATACCGCGCTACCTCTCGTCGGTAAATGGCAAACCTACGAGAGTAAAACCATTGCCTATGAAAAGTTCGGATTCGGCAATAAACTGTAGGTCCCACCACTTTGAGTACAAATATTACACGCACAGCTTAAAATGGTGAGAGAGCTCGGCCGAAGTTCTATACAGGACTGCAGCGCCAAACTATTATTATATATAGTACTGAAAATACATTTTATTTTTTTTACCAACAGCTTTTTTTAAAAATTATTTTAATTCTTAACCAGCTTTCTTAAAAGCTATAAAGAGATTTCTGAAGTTGCTGGATTGCTGATTTGATGAGTGTTAACTTTTTTTTAATTACTTTTAAATTTGTTCAAGTGTTACCTATTTCTTCGTTTTTAATTACATTTTATAAACATTTCCATTAAATTTACTAATTAATTTTCTTAATCATTATCAATATTGTTTAGAAATTAAATTTTATATCGTTTTTTTTTTTTAATTTACTTAAAATGAATTTAAATTAATCCATTGATTTTCTAAATAATTTTTAATATTAATTCATTTTGTAATTTTAATGATTAAATATTAATTACCTGAGATTTGAATCAACATTTTATTTATAATTTAATTCATAAATTATTTAATTCTTTAAAAATTTGTACAAATTCAATCAATTCAGAATGGGGGTAATTCTCCAAAATTTAATTATTTTTTTCTAACCCACCATATAGCCGAGAGAACTGTGCAGAATTCTTCGTAACTGACACAAAAGGGTGAGTCATGTTTTTTTTTTTTAATCTAGATATTGAATTTTCAATAATTTGGTTTTGAAGTGTGATAGTTAACATTGTGAAAAAAGTTATTATTTTGTGTTACCTCAAACATATTTTTTTTATTGTGTCTCCTTAAAGTTTATTTAAATTGGCGGAATATTTAAGTGCGTTGTACACACGTTGTATATATTTCCTAGCAATTTTAATTGGTGAGTTAGTGATGAAGTGTTAAGTTGTGTAAAAGCTTGACCATTAAATTGTTACCCAGTAGAATGGGATTTGAGATTTTCCATTTTTATTTATTGATTGAATTTAATTTTTTTTTTAACTTTTTAACTTTTTTAACTTTCATTTCATTTAAATAATTCATAAAATAAACAATGTGATATAGTGATGATAAACATAATGGTTTAATTATTTAATAGTTGGGTGGGAGAGTATTCTGAGACAAACTAAAATGTAAGCAATGGTGAAGTAAGTTGTATAGGGGTTATTTTAAATTAGGGCCTAATAAATAACCATGGTCGGGAGGGATTCGATAATGGCCATACCAGAGAGGCGCTTCCTGCTGGTATCCTTCTTTTTTTCTTTTTTTTAATAACTGTTCTATTCTGATCTTTTCTGTTCTGTTATATTCTCATCATATATTCTTATTCTTTTGTTTGTTTAACTATTTATCGGTGTTTTTATAAATTTTGTGACGTTGTCTAAAAATAAGACGTAGGAGACAAGTACCCATCCCACCTGAGCCTAGCCGGTGCACCAACACACCGAGCGTCTCCACAACAACACCTTTTCATGTCCTAGCTAAACGTTACGTGGCGCCCAACGAAGATGGCTGAGTTTTTTTGTTTTAGTTTTCGACTAGTTTTCTCAATTTTCTAAATTTTGTCATCTGGCACCGTCTTTTCATCTTTCTATCTTGAGATTTCAACATAATTATATGATCATAAATATTCTAAAAGTGTTTGATAGTCCTATTAATCGCGGGCCTAGGTAAAATAGCGGTACAGATCATTTACATTCAGAAATTCGTATAAAACGCACGTTTACAGAGATTGAATTATGTATAACTTTAGTATTGGGAGTATGATTTCTATTTAACGTTCGTTGTACTCGTTTCACATAAAATATAAAACAAATAATCGGCAAAGTTATACCGTAGTTATAGGTGATTATATAGTTGAAAAATTAAATTTTTTCATACATATGTATTAAAGATATGTACTCAACAGATCAAATATATAATTGTACGATCGTGAAATGTATTATTTATTACCGATTTAATAAAATGTATTGTTACGAAAAGATGTAATTTGCCCCATAGTGCAAGCAATCAACAATAATTAATGAGACGCAAGACAACTCAGCGCACTAAGCATGTATTAGAAAGGGACGGAAGATTATTCAGCGCACTGAGGCAGTGTGTGAGAAAGAGATGGAAGATCACCGCATTAAAACACATGAGTCCGAATGAGATGCCAATAGCATGCGTCATTTATGAAACGTCATTCTCGAAACAAGTCGAAGCTTGTCGAACTGATGCATTCAGTATTTTAGGGAGCCGCATCAGAGGTACAGCACTTCAGTTGTGATTTGATTGTGAACTAGTGCGTCTCGTGAGTGAACATTGCTAAACTAAATTGTATAAATTCAGCAGTTTATACAAGTGATTATTCTTTAAGATGTTATTTAAATAAATAAAGTTAATTAATACTAGTTGCAATAATACCAATTAAAACCAAATATTAGTGTGTTTTTATTTTGTACACAATCCAGCGATACGAACTCGTAGAACAGTTTTCCTTAGACTGAATTTTCGTAACATTGGTGTAAGAAGTGGGATTGTGATACAAAATGGTTAAATTCGAACAACTTAAAGTCGACCAGCTAAAGAAGGATCTGGAGATTCATAATCTTCCAACTGTAGGTACGAAAGTAGAACTACAAAAGAATTAGAGAACCAAGGCATTGACCTCGCAGATCACGAGTTTGAAGTGGAAGCTGCAACAGCGTCATCGAAAAGTGTGGACACGGAGCAAAAAGTACAGTCCCAAAGCTTGGATTTGAGCCAGTTACTCGGAGCAATACAACAACAGTTTCAAGAAAATTCCAAACAGCTCCAAGAAAATGACAACAAAATGGAACAGAAGCTTCTAGAAAATTCGAAGCAGTTTCAAGAAAATTCGACCAGAATGGAACAGAAACTTCAAGAAAATTCAAATCAACTTAAACAGAACTACAAGGAAATTCTAATCAGCTCAAATTAGACATGAAGCAAGAACCTCTAGAAAATTCCAACAAAATGGAACAGAAACTTCAAGAAAATTCGAAACAGCAACTAGAAAGTTCTAATCAACAGCAAACTGAAATTAAGCACCAGATGCAGGAGCATTCTAAGCAGCTTTTGGAAGTTTCTAATACACTCCATAGAAAAGTGACGGAGCTAGAAACGCATGTAAGTGACATGGAAGTGAACATTGATGAAAAAATTCAAAGATTAGAAAACGGTATGGACAAAGAAATCCAGGAAATAAAAAAAGATTTGCACGTGTTGCAGATAAATATACGAGGCCAAAATCGCCGATTTACGATGGAACCACAGCGTTCAACATTTTTAAGCTGCAATTTGAGACCACGGCTGTAAGTAATCGATGGAATAATGAGGACAGCGTAGCCGCACTTATCGTGGCGCTTAAAGGAGGCGCAGCCGAAGTTTTGCTGACAGTTCCAAAAAGTGACATTAACAGTTATTCAGCGGTCATGGGTGCATTGCAACGAAAATACGGCAGTGACCACATGGCACCTATTTACAGAATACAGCTGAAGTTCCGAAGGCAAAATAATTGCGAATCGTTGCAGGAATATGCTGCGGATGTTGAGAGACTTGCACATTTGGCGTATTCCGATTAAGCAAAAGAGGTAATTTGCCCCACCGTGCAAGCATTCAACAATAATAAATGAGACGCAATACAATTCAGCGCACTAAGCAATGTGTTAGAAAGAGACGGAAGATCATTCAGCGTACTGGGCAATGTGCGAGAAAGAGAGGGAAGATCAGCTCATTAAAACACATGAGTGCGAATGAGATGCCAATAGCATGCGTCATTCACGAAACGAGTAGAAGGTTCTCGAAACAAGTCGAAGCTTGTCGAAACGTGTCGAACTGATGCATGCAGTATATAAGGGAGCCGCATCTGAGGTACTTCACTTCAGTAGTGATTGTAAAGTGGTCGAGTGCATCTCGTGTGATAATTGTCAAGTTAAATTGTGGACATGCAGCAGTTGTTAGAATTTGTTATTAGTAAAGTTGTTTATTAAAGTGAATTAATGAAGTTAATTGTTATAATTTAAATTTATTTTGAACACAATCCAGCGATACGAACTCGTAGAACAGTTTTCCGTAGACTGAGTTTTCGTAACAATATGATCATAAATATTCTAAAAGTGTTTGATAGTCCTATTTATCGCGGGCCTAGGTAAAATTAGTGGTACAGATCATTTACATTCAGAAATTCGTATAAAACGCACGTTTACAGAGATTGAATTATTTAAAACTTTAGTATTGGGAGTATGATTTCTATTTAAATATAGTCAAAAGAAAACGTTGTAATCGTTTCACATAAAATATAAAACACATAATCGGCAAAGTTATACCGTAGTTATAGGTGATTATATAGTTGAAAAATCAAATTTTTTCATACATATGTATTAAAGATATGTACTCAACAGATCAAATATATAATTGTACGATCGTGAAATGTATTATTTATTACCGATTTTATAAAATATATTTTATTACATTTGGTTAGGAAACACCCAAATTAGTGTCGATTATTATATATTTATTAATTCAATAACACTTTACTCAAGAAACGAGAAAAAATATTCGTATGGAGATATCCCAATCTTCAATGTAATATAAATCGTGTATGCTGATTTTGACTGCATACTCAGTTTTTTGTTATTACGTAACATATTTATGAAAATTTCTAATTTAAAAAAATATATATATATATAAATTTAAATAGAAATTAAACGGATATCATATTGTTTTTTGTTTTCAAACAGATTCATGCAGCGCTACCAATAATCAAAAAATAATGTACAGGTCGGCTTTTTGACAAATCTTCCACATACATTTATGTCAAAATCGCCTACTATCTTAAGTTGGACATTATTTTTTGATTATTGGTAACGCTGATATTGTTAGTTGTTAATATGGTACATGAATTTAATTATTATTATTATTCATAATGTTAATTATGAATAGTAAAAAATTTTAACTGAACATGGATTATCTGTTTGATTCAACATGCTGTATCGTTAATGTACAAATTGTATAATGTTACATTTACATTGGTTAGAATAACTCGATGCCTTGTTAAATTAAAATTACAATAAAATGTATGTACTGTTGATTTAATAGTATCACGAAAACGTATTTTAATATACAAAAAATAGATTTTTTTTATTTTATAGACTACTTTTGGAGGATTTTTTTAGAATTTCGGATCTAATGATAAATAAGAAAGCGATATATGGTTATCAAGAGTATTGCCCAAACTAAAATTAGAAACTTTTTTTCTATATATACTACACTCTGAGAAATAAATTAAAAATCATATTGGTCAAAATGGCATTGACAATAATCTATTGTTAATTTATTGTTGTTATCCACAATTGAAATGTTAATTTTTCGAAGTTATTTTTGACGCACTTTATTTAATTATGACATCTAAAAATAAAAATTAAACGTCAAAAGTAACAGTTAATTGTTATTTTGAATTGTTAAATTGTTATTGGTAATGAAGACTATATTAACAATCGAATTGTTAAAAATAACAATGATGATTCTTAACTCGGCCTACTTCGTAAACATATTTCCATTGTATTTTTACAGTGGTTTTCTTTTAACAAAAGTCTACTGCCTAAATAATGCTTAGAAAATGTTATACAGTAATTTAATAGACTTTTGCCTCACATTTTTCATTAATTTATATAATTTTATAACAGCATCTTTAAAAATATGACATACAAAACTAATTTAAATTATGGCGCATTAACTAATTGAATAATTTTGTACAAAACAGTTCTAATGTTATGTTGTAAAATAATTAAAAACAATTAAAATTATACATATATTATTTTAATTGTTATTAATTATTTTACAAATTACATATATATTTTATATTTCGTATTTTATATATGATAAAAAATGAGTTTGTCTTCTCAAATTCCATCTGGAAACCGTCCGTATCTGAGCTAAACCTCGTTAAAAATTGTCTTTTGTTCGGCTACAGCACTGCAAAGCGTGCGCATTTGCAGGACTTGTTGCAATTGCTACTCCTTGAAACGCACAATGCGCATCCTATTCGCGACGCTTTGTGGTTTTCGTTCTTCGTCTTTTCAAATTGCTCATAGCTGGATCTGAAAGTAAAACATATAATAGAAAAACAATGTATATAGGTAAATAAACCACTGTAGAGAAATTTTTATTTTTAGGTATTTTTATAGCAGGCTATACATTTTGTCATTTTATTAAATTCATTTGTAAGCTATTTTTTTTTATAACAAGTAATATATGAATCCACTTGTTAAAATAATATGATTTTTTTTTTGGTAGGCGCTGTTTTATTTTAGTTGTTTTTAATTCTACTGAACATTTCTTAAATGAAAATCACATAATCATCGATTTTGAATAAACTGTATATCAAGGGCGAATTGAGTTCGATTCGATACAGCAAAATTTTGAAGTGTGATAGTTAACATTGTGAAAAAAGTTATTATTTTGTGTTTCCTCAAACATATTTTTTTTATTGTGTTTCCTTAAAGTTTATTTAAATTGGCGGAATATTTAAGTGCGTTGTACACACGTTGTATATATTTCCCAGCAATTTTAATTGGTGAGTTAGTGATGAAGTGTTGAGTTGTGTGAAAGCTTGACCATTAAATGGTTACCCAGTACTGAAAATACATTTTATTTCCAGATGGGAACACATTTTTATTCGTCTCAAGAATTCGTTATTCCAATTAACTGCATACGATATACATCAGTGGTTGCTGAAGATGGGAAACATCAATATTTTCACAAGTCTACACACTATTTCGAAGTATTCTACGTATCCTGTTTTTTTGTTTGTTTTGTATTAAAAAACCAATGTTGAATTTGAACATTGTTTTTATTACATTTTTTTTACCAACAGATTTTTTTTTAAATTATTTTCATTCTTAACCAGCTTTTTTAAAAGCTATAAAGAGATCTCTGAAGTTGCTGGATTGCTCATTTGATGAGTGTTCACTTTATTTTTTTTTTGTTTTTACTTTGAAATTTGTTCAATTTGTTCTTTAAAAATCTGTACAAATTCAATCAATTCATTCAGTAAATCAATTCAGAAGGGGGCAATTCTCAAAATTTAATTATTTTTTTCTAACCCACCATATAGCCGAGAGAACTGTGCACAATTCTTCGTAACTGACACAAAAGGGTGAGTCATGTTTTTTTTTTTAATCCAGATATTGAATTTTCAATAATTTGGTTTAGTTGTTATTTTTTATTATCACATTTGAGATTTTCCATTTTCATTTATTGATTGAATTTATTTTTTTTTTACTTTTTGAAGTAACGTAATTGCTCTTCTTAACTTTATTCATTTCATTTAAATAATTCATAAAATAAACAACGTGATATGGTGATGATAAACATAATGGTTTAATTATTTAATAGTTGGGTGGGAGAGTATTCTGAGACAAACTAAAATGTAAGCAATGGTGAAGTAAGTTGTATAGGGGTTATTTAAAATTAGGGCCTAATAAATAACCATGGTCGGGAGGGATTCGATAATGGCCATACCAGAGAGGCGCTTCTTGCTGGTATCCTTCTTTTTTTTCTTTTTTTTAATAACTGTTCTATTCTGATCTTTTCTGTTCTGTTATATTCTCATCATATAATCTTATTCTTTTGTTTGTTTAACTATTTATAGGTGTTTTTATAAATTTTGTGACGTTGTCTAAAAATAAGACGTAGGAGACAAGTACCCATCCCACCTGAGCCTAGCCGGTGCACCAACACACCGAGCGTCTCCACAACAACACCTTTTCATGTCCTAGCAAAACGTTACATGGCGCCCAACGAAGATGGCTGAGTTTTTATACCCTACACTAAGAGTGAAAGGGTATATTCAGTTTGGTACGACGTTTGTAACACCCAGAAGGAAGCATCTCCGGTATGGAAAAGTATATATATTCTTGATCAGCATGACCTCCTGAGTCGATTTAGCGATGTCCGTCTGTCTGTCCGTCTGTCTGTTGAAATCTCTACTAGTTTTAAAATTGAAGAGCTAGATAAATGAAACATATAACTTAGATTACTAATATACCTACGCTGTATGTGCGAGATCGGTCCATTGTGACCTATGATCCGACCACTTATGATCAAATACCTCATATAAAATGTACATATAAAGATCAATTTTTATGTATACGTGCTTAGGTAAACTTTTTTGGTCAAATATATATTGACATCATGCTCAAATACATGATAATGTTTTCCGGCGAAAAGACTTGTGGTTCACAAAAAAAAAATCGAAATTCGGTACACCTACCCATTTGTAAATATGGGTATCAAATGAATGGAAATTCTTCAACGATTGAATGTTTGTAGTTATTTTCAGGATTCGTATATCCTGGTGACCTATATATCACTTTGAATAGTAACCACACATATGTGCAGGGTATTTATCCTAACTATCATAATTACACCTACTTTAAAATTTCCCATGTGATCTAACCTTCCCAACTGGTTTTGTTTTTGTTTTAGTTTTCGACTAGTTTTCTCAATTTTCTAAATTTTGTCATCTGGCACCGTCTTTTCATCTTTCTATCTTGAGATTTCAACATAATAATATGATCATAAATATTCTAAAAGTGTTTGAAAGTCCTATTAATCGCTGGCCTAGGTAAAATGTAGCGGTACAGATCATTTACATTCAGAAATTCGTATAAAACGCACGTTTACAGAGATTGAATTATTTATAACTTTAGTATTGGGAGTATGATTTCTATTTAAATATAGTCAAAAGAAAACGTTGTAATCGTTTCACATAAAATATAAAACACATAATCGGCAATGGTTATACCGTAGTTATAGGTGATTATATAGTTGAAAAATTAAATTTTTTCATACATATGTATTAAAGATATGTACTCAACAGATCAAATATATAATTGTACGATCGTGAAATGTATTATTTATTACCGATTTAATAAAATATATTTTATTATATTTGATTAGGAAACACCCAAAGTAGTGTCGATTATTATATATTTATTAATTCAATAACACTTTACTCAAGAAACGAGAAAAAATATTCGTATGGAGATATCCCAATCTTCAATGTAATATAAATCGTGTATGCTGATTTTGACTGACTGCATACTCAGTTTTTTCTTATTACGTAACATATTGTTACGAAAATTCAGTCTACGGAAAACTGTTCTACGAGTTCGTATCGCTGGATTGTGTACAAAATAAAAACGCACTTATATTTGGTTTTAACTAGTATTATTTCAACTATTATTAATTAATTTTATTAATTTAAATAACAACTTAAAAAATAAACACTTATATCAACTGATGAATTACTACAATTTATCTTTACAATGTTCAATCACGAGACGCACTAGTTCACAATTAAATCACAACTGAAGTACAGTGCCTCAGATGCGCGGCCTTATATACTGCAGGCGTCAGTTCGAAACGTTTCGACAAGCTTCGACTTGTTTCGAGAACCTTCTACTCGTTTCGTGAATGACGCATGCTATTGGCATCTCCTTCGCACGCATGTGTTTTAATGTGCTGATCTTCCATCTATTTCTCGCACATTGCTTAGTGCGCTGAATTGTCTTGCGTTTCATTTATTATTGTTGATTGCTTGCACAGTGGAGCAAATTACCTCTTTTCGTAACACTGCCCTCCACCTAAATCTGTTCGTCCCGAACAGATGTTAATCCTCTCTCTCTCTATACGGCGCCAACCTTTCTAAATGTACCACTTTCATTTTTACCTAACGCCCGCAGTATTCTGAATCCTATACACGACATCGTTAATTCTTTTAATTATCTTGTATGGTCCTTCCCAGTGTGTTTGTAGGTTAGGGGATAAGCCTTTCTTCCTTTGTGGGTTATAGAGCAAAACAAGTTGTCCTTCCGTAAATCCCTCTGAATTTGTGCCAAGTCGTATCTGGCCTTCATCTTATCACTCGCAAATTGTGTACGCTGTCTTACAAACTGATGCACATCGTTCATTTCTTCACTTTTTCTGAAAACATAATTGTGTACAGGAATTCCAGCTGAAGGACTCGCACCAAACTTTAAATCCGCAGGTAATCTTAAGTCTGTTCCAAAAACAACTTTAGATGGTGAAGCTGCTGTGGTATCATGAACCGCCGTTCGATAAGCTATTAGAAATAGTGGTATGTGTGTATCCCAATCTTTTTGATTTTTATCAACCACTTTTCTGAGATACTCTTCCAAAGTCCGATTGAATCTCTCCACCATACCATGTCTGATTGCGGGTGCAAAGGCGTTGTTCGTGTTTTGTGTATGTTGAGGACTTTGCATACTTCTTTAAATTCAGCAGACTCAAAATTTCTTCCTTGATCTGAATGCAATTCCAACGGTACTCCAAAACGGCTTACCCAGTTGTTAACTAATGCATCCGCAACTGTTGTGGCTTCTTGATTCGGCATGGGATACACTTCAGGCCACTTGCTGAAGTAGTCAATGACGACAAGCACATACTTATTCCCCGCATCACTGATTGGAAACGGCCCGGCGACATCCATGGCAATACGCTCGAATGGTGCTCCCACGTTGTATTGATGCATCCTGCCGCGACTTCTGACTGTTGGTCCTTTTGCTGGTACACATTGCGGACAACTGCGGATCCAATGGGCGACTGACTCTTGGCATCCAACCCAATAAAAACGTTTCTTTACCTTCTCGACCGTTTTATTTATGCCCAAGTGTCCTCCACTTGATCCACCATGGTATTCCGCTAATATTTCTTTTATTTTTGACTTAGGAACAACAATCAAACTTCGAGCGGATGTGCCATCTTCATTTTCCCATACACGATATATGCAACCTCTGCCACTGTGCCCAGTAAGCTTTAGTTATAGCACTGTCGGCAGCTATATCTTCCCATGATGGTTTTCTTTGCTGTTCCTTGAACATCATGATTTTTGTGAGGTCGGGATCACTCTTTTGATCAATTTTAATTTGTTCCGGAGTCCATTTGTCATCAGGCAAAACATTTAGCAAACGAATGTCAATTATGTTTTCTTTTCCTTCCGCTCTTGAACAATGTCTGCATTCAAGTTTACAAGGACGCCGTGATAGAGCATCTGCATTTCCATGATTTCCTCCTTTACGATGTTCGATTGAGAAATCGTAGCTCTGTAATCGTTCTATCCAACGCGCAATTTGGCCTTCCGGATCTTTGAACTGAAGTAACCATCGTAGTGCTGCGTGATCGGTTCTCAAGTGAAACTGTAGTCCGTACAGATACTTATGGAAAATTTTCACACTTTCAATTACAGCAAGAAGCTCCCTCCTGGTGACACAGTAATTTCGCTCGGGCTTGGACAATGTTTTACTGTAGTATGCGATCACTTTTTCTTGCCCATTGATCACTTGAGAGAGAACTCCGCCTATTCCGTATCCACTTGCATCCGTATCAAGTATAAATTTTTCACCTGGAATTGGATACGCAAGAATTGGTGCCGAGCATAGTAGATCTTTTAATTTCAAAAATGCCCTTTCTTGATCATCACCCCATTGAAATGAGCGGTTCTTTCTTGTCAACTCATGAAGACTGCCTGCAATATTGGCAAAACCTGGAACAAATCGTCTGTAGTATGTACATAGCCCCAAGAAACTTCGTAGGTCATGTAGATTTTGCAGTCTGGGCCACTCCTTGACTGCAGCTATTTTATTCTCATCGGTATGCACTCCTTCCGTGGTAACTCGATGACCCAGATACTTGACTTCTTTCTTGAAAAGTGAGCATTTCTTTGGGCTAAGTTGTAGACCCGCATTTTTCAATCGAAGGAATACTTCCTCTAGATTTCTCAGATGTTCGTTGAAATCCTTGCCCATAACAATTATGTCATCAAGGTATACTAGGCATGTTTTCCAGTGTAAACCTTTTAATACGTGCTCCATTAACCGCTCGAATGTTGCTGGGGCATTGCATAGTCCAAACGGCATTACCAAAAATTGACATAGTCCTTCTCCAGTACTCTCGATCTTTCTTATCGATTTCTACTTGCCAGTAACCGCTTTGCAAGTCCAACGTTGAAAACCACTTAGCATTAGATAGTGTATCCAAGGTGTCATCGATTCTGGGCAGTGGATAACTATCTTTCTTGGTGACATCATTAAGTTTTTGGTAATCAACGCAGAACCGAGTACTACCGTCCTTCTTTTTCACCAATACTACTGGTGAACTCCATGGACTCTCAGATGGTTCAAATGTGATACTTCGTCTCTTTTTGCAAATGGTACCCTTCTTGGTGCTTGACGAATTGGGTTAGAATCAACAGTGTCTATTCGATGTTTTACAATGGCAGTTTTGCTGTCCTTTTGGCCCTTTTCAGCAAATATACCTCGATATTTGTCAATTAGCTGTTGTACTTGACTCTTTTCTTTGGCAGCCAAATCCTTCGTCCACTCATTTATAAACTTCTGAGTAGATTGTTTGTTTATTTGCGGTGTGACATAGTCCTTTGATGTATTTGACTCGCAATTTATAATCGCTGACGCCTCTTGACACTGGCCTACCACTGTTCCCTTTTTGATAAATATTGACGAGTTTTCCAAATTGAGAACTCTTATAGGTACAATTCTGCCTTTTTCCGCCTCAACAAGTGTTCTTATTCGTTTGCTTCAATAACCCACAACTTGCTTATCCCACAATCTCCATTTAATTTCGCCCAAACAATTGCTTCTGAATTAGGTGGTATATTTCTATTTTTATAAGCAATAACTTGTTTCATTTCCGGGCTCTGGTCACAATCAATATTTAGTTGGATCTCCGTGTTGGCATAATTAAAAATTTTTCTTGTTAAATCAAGTGTGAAACCGGTCTTTATCATGAAGTCCATGCCAAGTATTATTTCGTCTACTATTTCTGCCACAATAAAATCATGCTTAACTGTCGTCGTACCAATCGTTATTTTCTTGGTAATCTTTCCTGTGATAGGGGCCTCTTCACCTGTAGCTGTTTGTAATCTTATTCCTACAAGCGGCTCTACTTTATCCTTAACAAGCAGTTGTGGAGCTGTTGAGAATTTTGAGCTTGAATGACATGCTACCATCAACATGTTTAGTGAGCGGTCGCCATTTTTTCCAGCATAAAATTTTTACGCATTTGTTCTCGATGACATTTTAACTCAAATATTTATAAACAAATATGGAATTTAGATTGGAAATATGTTTTTAATCAATTAAAGAGTTGTATGTAACTTTAATAAAATATTAATAACAAATTAATTTGTAAATTGACAGCTGAGATAGCGGTGCATTCAGTAACAGTAAGCGATTAGTTACTGAGCAGTTTCGCCACTGCTGAGGTTGCTGAATGCAGCCAATGAGTTCTTCGACAGTTAAGCTATTTGGGTTTCGAGCAATTTGTGAAATGGAGATTCTGGGGCAATCGGTTATGGGAGTCAGAACTGACTCGTTTTAGTTTAAAGATTGATTTAAATTTACGTTATTTTAGACATGATCCTGAGTTTCTTCATATCGGGGTTCATTTGCAAATGGATTCATTGAGCGCTTGCGTTTTTTACGACAATCACGTGCCATATGCCCATATGTATCACAGTTGTAGCATTTATCTTTAAATTGTGTGTCTCGGTTGGCAGCAGTGTAATCTGGTTTAGCTCCACTTTTTAATGCTTGGCAAATTATCTGAAGTAGGTCTTCATTCTCCACATCTAGTTTACGGACCTTTGGCGCTGGGCGGCACAACGTAGTTGCTGCTGTGTTAGCGCTGTGGTTACAGTTTCCGTAAATGTCACTTTCGGCATTGTCACTATGGCACGTCTTGTTTCCGGATCACGTATGCCGTCAACGAAGGCTTCGATCTTGCACTTTTCTATGAAATCACTCATTGACGACAAATGCGCAAGCCTCTCGACGTCTGCTGTATACGCCTCCAATGTTTCACCATTTCTTTGCATTCGGCACTTTAGTTCCATTTTGTAGATTGCTTCATGTGATCACTGCCGTATTTTCGTTGCAGTGCAGACATAACCGCTAAATAACTGTTTCGATCACTTTCTGGAACAGTCTCAAATACTTCGACTGCGCCTCCTTTAAGCGCCACGATAAGTGCGGCTACACTGTCCTCATTATTCCATCGATTACTTACAGCCGTGGTCTCAAATTGCAGCTTGAAAATGTTGAACGCTGTGGTTCCATGGTCAATCGGCGATTTTAGCCTCGTACCACTAAAAACAATCTGTGAAGGTCTATTTATCTGCAACACGTGCAAATCTTTTTTTATTTCCTGGATTTCTTTGTCTATACCAACAAAAGAAATATTTGAGAATTTTAATAAGCAAAAAATAATGGAATTATGAAAATTGACATTTGTAAAAATAAAATAAAGAACAATTGAAAATTTTGAAATAAATTGTGGAATAAAATAAACTGTGAAATAAAATTGTGAAACGAATTACATAAATGATAACATTTTATAAATCAATAAATTAAATAAGTAAACTAAATGTTTTATAAAATTGATTAAATGATATATTGAAGAACATTTTTAAAGTAATTGTGAAACATTATAAAAGAATTTGAGACATTTAATGGTAATGATTAATAAAATTGTAAATTTAAATAAATTGAATAAAATAAGAATTTTGATACAGCAATGTTTTTATAATGTCGCGAAATTAATTAAAGAACAAAACTGGAAAATTAAAAAAAAAATAAATTGAACAAATAAGTTAATTTAGGATTCATAAATAATATGTTGATATGATTTTGAAATATAGATTAAAAAGTTTAAATAATGAAACATAAAAATGTGATAAATAAGATAGTAAAAAATTTAATAGATAAATTAAATAATGGTTAAAAGTTGATTTAATATGAAACTAAATAAATAATTTATTTAAGAAAGGTATAGTTAATTATATGATTAAGTAAATAGAAAAATAAGAAACACTAATAATGGGTACTGAATGGGTATTGAAACGCGTTCATTACGTTGTTCCTTATTTTTCTAGGGCGGAATCTCCATTATTAGAAACAA
Source organism: Dryomyza anilis (assembly GCA_951804985.1). Lineage (NCBI taxonomy): Eukaryota > Metazoa > Arthropoda > Insecta > Diptera > Dryomyzidae > Dryomyza > Dryomyza anilis. The sequence goes on along the minus strand of OX638136.1, from coordinate 7,729,348 downwards.
AATTATATTAATTTATTGAATGTTGTGAAACAGCTAAGCTTAAAATTAAGGAATCAGATAGTGAAGAATTTATTAAATACGTTAGGTTACGTTTGGAGGCAGACGCCTATAAATTAGTAAGGACAAAACAGTTTCAAAAAATAGAACAAATATACGAGTTGTTAAAAAATACGTACTTAAATGAAATTTCTTTAGAATTAGTACTAGAAGAGATTAAAAAGGCTTATCAAAATAGTAACGAGAGTTTGAGAATGTTTGGTAGACGATTAGATGAGTTGCAATCCATGGCTTTGGAAATTGCAAGTAAAAAATACAGAAAAAAGATAAGTGAGGATGAAGTATTCAGATTAGAATTACAGAGCTCAGTGTTGATCTCTTTTAAAGTAGGGGTGAAGGATCCAACTATAAAGGTTGTATTGTTGGGTAGTAAGTCAGAAACATTAGATGCATTGTTGGAAGAAGCTTTAAATATACAGGCTGTTATGCAGCGAAGTACAAGGTCGGAAGAGGATGAATATAATTATATGGAAAAAACACAGTCAAGCGTAAAATCGGAAAATAAAATGCAACAAATAAATAATGAAAACAACTATAAAAGGAGTGTTCCAACATGTTCATTTTGTAGTAAATTGGGGCATACTAGGGATGATTGTATTATTAGAAAAAATATGCCTTTCTGCTACGAATGTGGAACTTATGGTCACGAATCTAATTGGAGATGTGCGAATAATAATAGTAATATAGGACAGAAAGAGTTAGGAATTGTAGATCAGACGTCGGAGGAGACTTTGATCAAATTTACTACTCCATTGCATTTCCATAGAACAGATGAGACCAATGAATTAAAGGAAGAAGAAGGTGATCGCATAATATGCAGTGGGCATGGAGATAGCTTGGATTTATCTAATGTAAGTGACGTTTTCATTGAAGTACCTTGCGAGGCAGCTAAAAATGGAAGACTTATTTTACTGGTAGACTCAGGAGCTGATGCCAGTATAGTAAAAGAAAATGCAATGACAAATTTTCCAGACTTTAACGAAAATATACAAAAGGATTTAAAAGGAGCTTTTGGTGGGTGTGTTAGAACATTAGGTTCCACCAAAGTCCAACATAGGAACATAGGGCGATTAAGTTTAATGCTGCATGTAGTGTCACTTAAACAAGGTGTTCCAGCTGACGGAATAATCGGACGTGACAATTTATGGAATCGATCTGTAATAAATGCGATAGACAAAACCATAGCATTCATTGATAAACATAAAAAACATATTATAAAAGTACCAATGAAATCGCAGACAGAAATAAAAATATTTTTTACAATCAACAAATTAAAATTCAAGCGATAACCGTAAAGATAGTATCATTTTGTTTAAAAACAAAAATTCCAATAGCGTTAATACATTCACAAGAAATTTTTCCAGGAGTATATTGGGGCGAAAGCATATCGAATGTTAGCAAAAATAGAGTTTATGTTTCAGTTTTAAATGCTACGGAAACAGAAATTATAATAGACAGTACTTTTAAACCAAAATTTTCGAATTTAAACAGGATAAAGAATCGGATACCAATAATTCTACAATAAATAGCATTAATTCAGTAAACATTACAAACAGAATTAATAAATTATTAGAAGAAATGAAAATTGATGAGACTTTAAATAAAGATGAAATCACATCTTTACAAAATATGTGTATTTCGTATCATGATGTTTCTCATTTAGACGGCGATGAATTAACATACTCGCCAGCGCTTAAACATGAAATAGCAACACAGTGGAACCAGCCACCGATAAACCAAAGCAATACAAATTGCCACACACTCATTGAGATGAAATCAACAGACAGGTTAATAAAATGTTGGATGACGGCATTATATCGCCAAGCATATCACCCTGGAATTCACCGATGTTGTTGGTTCCTAAAAAGAGCGGCAAGGACGGTAACAAAAAGTGGAGGCTAGTAATAGATTTCCGTAAATTGATCGACGTGACAATAAAACAAGTATTTCCGATTCCTCGAATCGACGAAATATTAGACCTATTAGGTCACAGTCGCTATTTTTCAACTTTAGACTTGGCAAGTGGTTATCATCAGGTACTAGTTGAAGAAGGGGATAAGGGAAAAACAGCTTTTAGTACAGGACTGGGTCATTTCGAATTTAACAGAATGCCATTTGGCTTAACAGGTGCACCAGCTACCTTCCAAAGAATAATGAACCACATATTAACAGGTTTACAGGGTATAGATTGCTTTGTTTATCTTGATGATATAGTGGTGTACGGAAAAAATTTAGCTGAACATGAGCTTAGGCTGTATTAGAGTATTGCAGAAATTAAGGGAACACATTCTAAAATTAAATACAGAAAATTGTCAGTTTTTGCGTCGCGAAGTTGTCTATTTAGGACATAAATGTACGGAGCTAGGTGCCCTGCCAGATCCCTCTAAGGTTGAATGCGTAAAAAATATTCCGGTGTCGAGAAATAAAAAAGAAGTGCAAGCGTTTTTGGGATTAATTAATTATTATAGAAAATTTATAAGCAATATGGCAAAATTATCATTACCAATTAATAAATTACTTAGAAAAGACGTTAAATTCACTTGGTCAAAGTTCATTTATTAAATTAAAAGAATCAATAATTTCACCACCCATTCTCGCATATCCAGATTTTACAAAACCTTTTTTACTTACAACGGATGCAAGTAATGAAGCAATAGGCGCGGTACTATCGCAAGGCAACGTAGGGAGAGACCGACCAATATCATTTGCTAGTAGAGCATTAAATGGAGCATAAAAAAATTACTCCACCATTGAAAAGGAATTTTTAGCTATAGTCTGGGCAACGAAAAATTTTAGAGCTTATCTTCTTGGCCGACATTTTTATACAGATCATCAACCATTACGTAGCACAGCAAATCTCAAAGATCAGACATCAAGGTTAGCCCGTTTCAGGCATAAATTATCAGAATATGATTACGAAATATCTTACAAAGCAGGTAAATAGAATTTGAACGCAGATGCTTTAAGTAGAATTCCACATCCAGAACCAGATATTACTGCGGACCAAACACGGTCTAAGACCACAAAGAATAAATTAGATAATCAAATTTCAAAAACCAAAAAACAAGTGAGCACACCAGTACTGGATGAAATAACAACAGACACCAAGAATGAATTAAACTCGAGTCTACTATTAACTGACCCAGAGGAAATTAAAACTGTTATAAAAGACTTTCATGACTCAGCATTAGGGGGTCACCAGGGCGCAGTGAAAACATATTTTAGAATCAGAAAACAATTTAAGTGGAAAGATATGCAGAAACAAATAAAAGATTACGTTAAGAATTGTCAAAAATGCCAAGTAAATAAAAGTTCTAGGCTTACTAAAATGCCAATGGTTTTAACTGATACGCCTGTACGACCATTCGATAAAGTATACATGGATCTTGTAGGTATTTTACCGGAAACTATATCTGGAAATAAATATATATTAACTTTTCAAGATGATTTTTCAAAATATATGTGCTGCGTAGCTATCCAAGACGCAGAAGCAAGCACTGTAGCAAAAGCATTTTACGACGAAATTATTACAAGACATAACATACCAAAAGTATTGATAACCGACAATGGTTCGAATTTTGTTTCAAAATTATTTTCGGACACGTGTAAATTGTTAGGAATTAAAAAGTTACATATTACGCCATATCATCCACAGGCCAACGGCTCTTTGGAACGAATCCACCGACCATTAGCAGAGTATTTACGAAGTTTTGCGAAAGAGGATGGATCAAACTGGGACCAGTGGTTAAATACAGCAACGCATGTACACAATAATACAATGCATATGTCCACCGGGCAAACGTCTTTCCGTACTTTATACGGTTACGATTTTGAAATGCCAACCAATCTTAAACGCAAATGCTCACCAGTATATAATACCGATGATAGCAACAAGCTATTAAAATACCAAATTCAACGCACACACGAAATCGTGCGACAAAATCAAGCATAGAGCGCAATGCTCCCAGCTCATATTAATATAGAAGGCTTGAATATATTCATATGCTAAACGATTAAATGCACTTCAGCACTTTACAGGCAGAAACCACTAACGTACTGGAACTGAAACGAGATACGGTAGTGCAGCGACAAAACTGCCTAATATTTTTTATCATTAACAGAATTTTCATTCATGAAACTAAATATATTAATGCAGATATGCATTAATATAGCAAACTAACAAACGTTTTAAATTCATCATTAAACGGTAATGAAAAAAAATAAGTACAATTGAGATGTACAAAATTAAATATTTAACAACTTAATATAGCAAATACATTTATGTAATGATAAGAATTCGCGCGCGCTTATTTCTTAATACTTAAAAAAATTATTAGTTAGTGCATGTGTAAATAGATAAGTATTGTTGAATATGACTAGCATTTAACCATGTACTACTGGGATTGTATATACAACATTTTGTATTACAACAATACAGAAACATATCTAAATGTATGTTTCTAAACTAAATCATATAGTACATGTTAACACATATATTAACTACTATAAATATTTAAAGTATAATTATGGCCAACGCCTTAAAAATATGTATTAAGGGGTAAAATGAAAAATATTTATAAAAATTAAAATTCCATTTATATATGTAAAAAAATGGAATTTCGTCTTTTTAAAATATGAAATAAAGAGCGAAACCAATATAATGATTAGAATTGTCACACTGGTCCTGATGCTGGCAGCCAACGAAGCAGTCAACATCACACAGACATCAATTAATGATACAAGATTATTCTTTGAGAAGACAACTGATGCTTTGTTCTACAATGATGAATGGACGATAGTAGCCAAGTTTAAACCGCTACAACTGAACGATTTCCTGGAGCGGACAAACAAATACATAATCACGGCAAATACAATGTGCGTACAAATGAGCACCAATGTAAACGGACTCAGCATAAGAAGATCATGTATAGCAGCAACACGGGAGACCACGGCAATAATAGCCACACTACAGAAAAATTAAGAAATAATTAAGCGCACAATAAAGAGTAACCGACAAAAGAGATCACTCAATTTCATTGGCGAAGGACTCAACTGGGCTTTTGGACTGATGGACAATAAAGAAAGAGAGACATCTATAAACATCTCAATGATATTGAAGATAATGAACATAAAACATACGAAATTGTGAAAAGACAAATTACGGTGATTTCATCAAATTATAACAAGATAGCAGAACCCTGTCTGAATTCCTTGAAGGAAGTCGAAAATCTGCAAAATGTGTTAAACATAACAATAAGAACACAAAAATACATAAATGAAAAAATAAACCAACAAGTACTTACTTACTTAAATGGCCTTTACAACCGTGGGTCGGTTTTGGCCGCTGAGATGAAGCCGCGCCAGTCGGATCTTATTTGCGCGCGCTGACGCCAGTTAGAAATACCAAGCGTTGCCAGGTTGTCCTCAACTTGGTCTTTCCAACGCAGATTTGGACGCCTTCTTCTACGCTGTCCACCTTCGAGTTTCGATTCAAGCACCGTCTTGGTGGGAGTGTTTTCATCCATTCGTTCGACATGACCTAGCCAGCGAAGCCGCTGGATCTTGATGCGCTTGACTATGTCTCAAAGCAGATAGGGCCAAAGATTTTACGGAGAATCTTTCTCTCGAACGCTCCCAGTACTCTCTCATCGGTGGTGGCCAGCGTCCATGTTTCTGCACCATAAAGTAGGACGGGCATGATGAGTGACTTGTAGAGCGTTATTTTTGTCCGGCGAGAGAGGGCTCTGCTTCTCAATTGCCTACTGAGCCCAAAGTAGCACCTGTTGGCAAGAGTTATTCTCCGTTTGATCTCCAGGCTGACGTCGTTGTTGCTATTTACGCTGGATCCCAGATAGACGAAGTCCTTCACAATGTCGAACTTGTGGGTGTCAAAATCAGCTTTTTGTCCAAGACGCACGGACTCTTTTTTGCTTGTTGACACAAGGAACTTCGTCTTGTCCTCGTTCACCGCTAGACCCATTCGACGCGACTCTTTCTCCAATCTGGAGAATGCTGCGCTGACTGCTCGTGTGCTTCTGCCAATGATATCAATATCGTCGGCATATGCGAGCAGCATGACACTTTTGTTGAGGATAGTGCCGCTTTGACGGAATTCGGCAGCTCGAACTATTTTCTCCATCAATAAGTTAAAAAAGTCGCACGATAGGGAGTCACCCTGTCTGAAACCTCGTTCGGTATGAAATGGCTCGGAGAGGTCTTTTCCTATTCTCACTGAGCAACATGTGTTGCTCAGGGTCATCCTGCAAAGCCTTATAAGTTTCGCAGGTATACCGAACTCAGACATTGCGGCGTATAATCGTTCCCTTATCGGAGTGTCGAAGGCGGCTTTATAGTCGACTAATAGGTGGCAGGTGTCGATCTGTTTTTCTAGGGTCTTTTCCTGGATTAGGCGCAATGTGAAAATCTGGTCTATGGTGGACTTTCCAGGTCTGAAGCCGCACTGATAAGGTCCAATCAGTCTGTTGACGATGGGCTTCAGTCTTTCACATAATACGCTCGATAGAACCTTGTATGCGATATTGAGTAGGCTGATCCCACGGTAGTTGGCGCAGATAGTGGGATCCCCTTTCTTAAGGATTGGGCAGAGTACACTGAGGTTCCAGTCACTTGGCATGCTTTCATCCGACCATATTCTGCTTACGAGCTCGTGCATGCTCTCTATTAGCTCTTCGCCTCCGGTCTTAAACAATTCAGCAGGCAGGCCATCAGCACCTGCGGCTTTGTTGTTTTTCAGCCGAGCAATGGCTGTTCTGACCTCGTCATGGTCGGGTGGCGGAATCTCAACGTTGTCATCAAGTACTGGGGTTGCCGGGTTTGCTTCTCTATCGGTGGAATTGAGGTCATCATCACCGGTCAGCAGTTTAGAGAAGTGATCCCTCCATATTTTCAGTGTGCTCTGGATATCTGTCACTAGATTTCCGTTCTCATCTTTACAGGAAGAGGCTCCGGATTTTGAACCTCCGGCTAGGCGTCTTATTTTCTCGAAGAATTTTCGAGCCTCATTCCTGTCCCCATGCATCTCAATCTCCTCACACTCACGTCTTTCTGCCTCGCCTTTTTTACGCCTGAAAAGACGTCTCTCTTCCCTCCTCTTCTCTTTGTATCGCTCCTTCGCAGCTCGCGTAGCTACTGACTGCAGGGTGGATTTGTACGCAGCGTCTTTCTCTGCAGTGGCCGCGCGACACTCTTGGTCATACCACTGATTCCTCAGGGGGCGTTGGAATCCAAGCACCTCTTCGGCAGCCGTACGCATAGAGCAGGAGATATGATTCCACTGCGCGCTTATATCATCGAGAGGAGGAGTGCTTTGTCTAAGCAGGTGTGAGAGTCGAGTGGAAAAGGCTTGCGTTGTCTGTTGTGATTGCAGCTTTCCGACGTCTAGCTTTCTCTGCGTTTGGTTCCGTACGTTCTTCGCAGCGCTTAAGCGTGTGCGGACCTTGGCTCCTACAAGGTAATGATCCGAGTCCATATTGGCACCACGGATAGTGCGTACGTCCATCACGCTTGAAGCGTGCCTTCCGTCAATCACAACGTGATCAATTTGATTTCGAGTTTTTTGATCGGGCGACAACCATGTGGCCTTGTGGATATCGAAATGTTCGAATCTAGTGCTACTAACTACCATGTTTCGTGCTGCGGCGAAGTCGATTAGCCTCGTTCCGTTATCGAAAGTATTGGCATGGAGGCTAAATTTTCCGATTGTGGGACAATAGATGGCTTCTCTGCCCACCTTGGCGTTAAAATCGCCTAGCACGATTTTGATATCGTGGCGGGGGCAGCGCTCGTATGCGTTATCTAGGCGCTCGTAGAAGCGCTCTTTTGTCTCGTCATCTTTCTCGTTCGTCGGAGCGTGTGCACAAATTAGGCTGATATGGAAATATTCAGCCTTGATGCGGATTGTTGCGAGCTTTTCGTCCACGGGCGTGAACCTAGAGACAAGGTGGCGGAGTCTCTTGCCGACCACAAATCCACATCCAAATTCGTGTCTCTCCGCATGGCAGCTGTAGTAGATATCACAGGACGCTTGTTTCAGCCCTGTCCCGTCCATCGCATCTCCTGGATAGCGGTGATGTCAGCCTTATATTTTTCGAGGACATATGCCAGCTGGATAGAGGCACCTTCCCTATAAAGGGTCCGGACATTCCAGGTGCGTTTGCGTGGGTCGTTTGCGTGGGTCGTCATCGTTGTAATCGGTCGTTATCCGAGGCTTCTTTTTTGTTTTCATTGGGCGCATAGGTTTTTTCCGTGGTGGGACCCAAACCCAACGCACGAACCCTCACTCTGAGGGAGATCCTCGCCACTCACTTTAGCCGACTTCTACACCGGGTGGTGTAGAGCGCCGTTTCCAGGGACTTCCACCGAAGTGGAGGTGTCACCATTTGACAATTTGTCAATTCTGGTGACCAGTGAGTTGACTTGAGACGACACCGACAAGGATTGCGCTGGCTTCGCCATGTTGAAGCACTCAGACACGTTGCCTTGTGATAATCGCCCCCATAGTCCCCTACCAACAAGTTAGTCATTTACTATTCATGATGGATAACTTGGAAATTCAATCTACAATTAATGCAAACCTAATCGAAATTCAAAGACAACAGCTGATGGAAATGGCAACCATAGATGATCTATACAACGGACGATTACACCCGACAATTATAGACCAGAGCGTGTTAGATGAAATGCTGACTAGCCTCACGTTAAGAGGAAAGGCGAAGTGGTCCATACAAAAATCATTCGAAATGCACCGTGCATCAACAGTACGAGTTTTCCCAGACACAGACGGCCTAATAATAGTCATCAAGACACCACTACCTGATGATTTGTTGTTCACATTATATAGAATATACCCAATACCCACAAATATTAATGAAGAATGGGATGCATTGGTTAAAACAATATATGACTACATATCAGAAGCAGAAGACCGGAGCAAATACATAGGTCTAACGAATGAAGATCACAGCAAATGCATTTTGGTTAGCCAACATACGGACAAAGAAATTGCACTATGCAAACGTCCAGGAACCATGCTAACAACTAGCAACACACTATGTGAAGTCGCGCTGATTCAACACAGAACAGATATTAAAGATACCTGTGAACATGTTGCAATAAAAAGGAGTTCTGGCCTAGTAGTTAAACTATGGACACCAAACACATGGTTGTATAAATTCAATACACCAGCCATTTTCGAAGCAGTTTGTGGGTCAAATATAGCCACATTGACACTATCCGGCCTGGTTTGGATGTCCATAAATGAATCTTGCAACAAACACAACAAAGAAATGATACTGCCATACGAGTTTACACATCAAAGCATTAGGAATATAACATACAAGAAGGAAGATCATACGGTTATGATAGAAAATTTACAAGGCAATTGGTCATCATTATCATATTCAAATATATCACAAACATCGTTACCGATCTTGGTGTCAGATCACAGCAAAATAAGAGCAGCATTAAGAGATGGGCATCGTGATTTCGAAGAAATATTACTACAATTAACTGATAACCAGAAACGCAAAGAATTACTTAATCGTCAAAATGATATAACGAAAACCGGTATGTCTTACGGCATATTAATGCTGATATTAATAATAATAATAACAGCATATGTATTATACATACATTACTACTCGACAATTAAAAATAAAGCAACAATAAAAGCCGATGAATTTAATACAAATAAATCACCAATAGCAACAATAGATGTAGAAGCGGCTAAGGAAAACCTTGAAATGGTGTCAAATACATTTCCCAGCAAGAAATCGCCACTCGAAAAATCGGGTCATTGCGGAAATCAACAACGCAGAAACCAAACACCACAACACCCATAGCAAGTCAACGAACGAAGTCACATGAAATAGAAGCCAATACGTCAGAAACAACAACAACGCATCGAACTACCGCAGAACAGCAGCAGTCAGCAACGAAAACATCGGGACCAGGTTTTTATTATATATAACTGGAAATTACAACCCTTAATTTACTAATATCCATTAAATATTATATAAGTAAAGATCGTAACTTCATAACTAATAGAACTTATACCACATAAAACAATGTAAAAAGAAAAAACTATTATTCTTTTTAATAATAAAAGAAAAAAAAAAAACTTTTATTCTTCTTAATAATAATAATTTTTTTTTCTTTCAATAGGGGGGAGGTATGTTGTGTATGATAATCGTAGAGTTCACAGCTTACATATGATCCACTGTTGTGTATCATAATCGTGGAACTTACAGCGTGCTTATGATCCACAATATAACATAACCAGTATATTTTTCTTTATGGCATACTTTTAGGGTTAAGCATTATGCATGTTAAACACAAACAGCATTTAATTGTCTTGGCGCACACCGCTTAACATAGCACAGGTATACACGCCCACGTTAAATAGGTCACTCAGATCACACATAGAATGATGAAAGTACTCAATTTATTGTGAAATTATAAATACGCTGACTAAGTTATTATAGCATGATGAAATTACTCAATCTATTGTGAAATTATAAGAATACGAGGTGTTAAGTAGAAGTTAAGTATAGACTAAGAATCAATTGTTTTCGATAAGCTGAACTGTCTACAAATAAGTGTTAATAATATAAAGAAAGTAAAAAGGACTCAGTAAGTATAAATGGGATCAAGTTAAAGTCCTAGTAGAAGGACCTTTTAACATACAACACCTTGGCTGTGGGACGGCTCGGGTGGGCTCCTTTTCGTCGCGAAGTAAATCGTATTCTTTTGCCATTTCGGTTAACTCCTTTAGACTTGTAAAATCTTTTTGCCGAATGTACAATCGATAGTCCTGCAGACTGTTGCGATATATTCTGTCTAGCTGCTGCGTAGCGTCGTAATCTGCGTGGCTCATCACGTCTAGCATAGCAACCAGCTAAAACTCGATTAAAAGTAGAGAGGTGGCAGGAAAAATTTTAGTAGATCACTCTTGAAGGTTTACCATTCAACCCATTGTCGATTGATTCTGCAAAACCATATCAATCGCGTATTAATTCGGCCATGTAAAGTGACAGCTGGTCGATGCAAACGTTATTCATCTGGGACGGTTCTTCTACGCGTTCGATACACGCTATCCATAAACCATCTCCTTACCTTGTCAATAACAGACTGCATGTACATGTCACACATGAACGCAGCATTTGTCGCAGGCATTTTCGGTGGTTGTTGCATCACCGCTGGCTGATGCATCGTCGTTGGCTGTTGCATCATCGTTGGCTGATGCTGCGTCGTAGGCTACTGCCAGTATACTGCTGCTGTACTTTGTATTCACAGTTTTCTTTATTAATTCAGTATTTTATAATCTTCATTTTTTTATTATTTACATTTAACTTCACTTTCCTTTGTATTTTATTTGCTAATTATTTCCTTCTTTACTTTCGCTGAACCAAACAATTATGTCCTCGTTGCAGCTTGAACAAATTTGAGATTCTAGAAAATAATCGTTGAAGCAATCCAGATGAAAATTATAGCTACACAATGTTGTTACGATGAGTTCATTTTCCTTGATTTCATGGTTGCAAATCTTACAAATCATATTTCGAGGACTCGAAGTGTCCATTTTAATTACAGCTACTTACTTTTAATATTCCAAAACTTATTAAAGTTTCTCGGGCTTAGGTATACTCGCCGGTTTTGTCCAGGGTTCTTTTACAGAAAAATAGATAAATGAAAAGATTAGTTTTATTTAAGTATTGTTATTCAGTTTCCTTATTGTCCCTTCAGTGAGTTTAATATCTTATTCGCTATTTTATAATACTTATTCGAGCTTAATTCTAGTTTGGCGAGTTAATGCCTCGATCCGCTATTAATACGTTTGGGGAGTTAATGCCTTCAGCCGCTACAATAAAATACTTATTAAATCTTAAAGTAACTTAATACTAGTTTAGCGTGTTAATGCCTCGATCCGCATTATTTGATGTTCTTCATTACAGCCTATGCTTGCGTATACTTGATGCTTATGCGGTGCGTTGTTGTTGTTTCATTTGATGTTGTTGTATTACAGCCTATGCTTGCGTATACTGGATGCTAATGCGTAGCGTAGTTGTTGCTTGCGGGATTGCTGCATGTGCGTGGAATTGTTCTTGTTTATGGTATTGTTGCGCGTACGTAGAATTGTTGTTGTCGTACTTAGCAATAACTGCAATTAATTAAATTATTAATCTAATTTAATTCAGAAAAAAAAATATGTGGGTACAAATTTGGGACACACAAATTTGTGTCCTCACAACTTATAATAGAGTTATTGCAAAAATATTGTTTTTGCGGGCGCAAGGTCTTGCCAGATACAAAGTGCTATGTACTGGGGAGTGAAACAAATAACAATTGACAAAAACAAAAAGTTGTTGGCTGACCGTACAGCTGTTAAGCTGTACTGCCAAGCTTCCTCATCAGCGATCTTCTGCACAACTTCTGCATAGCAAGGCCTATAAGATCAGCCAACAGCTGTATGGTCAGCCAGCAACTTTTTATTTTTGTCAATTGTTGTTTGTTTCACTCCCCAGATATTGAATTTTCAAGAATTGGGTTTGGTTGTTATTTTTTATGATAACATTTGAGATTTTCCATTTTCATTTATTAATTGAATTTAATTTTTTTTTTAACTTTTTGAAGTACAGTAATTGCTCTTCTTAACTTTATTCATTTCATTTAAATAATTCATAAAATAAACAACGTGATATAGTGATGATAAACATGATGGTTTAATTATTTAATAGTTTGATGTGGGAGTATACTGAGACAAACTAAAATGTAATCAATGGTGAAGTAAGTGGTATAGGGGTTATTTAAAATTAGGGCCTAATAAATAACCATGGTCGGGAGGGTTTCGATAATGGCCATACCAGAGAGGGGCTTCCTGCTAATACCCTTCTCCTTTTCTTTTTTTTTAATAATTGTTCTATTCTGATCTTTTATGTTCTGTTATATTCTCATCTATTCTTTTGTTTGTTTTTTTATTTATCGGTGTTTTCATAAATTTTGTGACGTTGTCTAAAATAAAACATAGGAGACAAGTACCCATCCCACCTGAGCCTAGCCGGTTCACCAACAAACCGAGCAAAACGTTACATGGCGCCCAACGAAGATGGCTGAGTTTTTTTGTTTTTGTTTTCGACTAGTTTTCTCAATTTGCTAAATTTTGTCATCTGGCACCGTCTTTTCATCTTTCTATCTTGAGATTTCAACATAATAATATGATCATAAATATTCTAAAAGTGTTCGATAGTCCTATTAATCGCGGGCCTAGGTAAAATGTAGCGGTACAGATCATTTACATTCAGAAATTCGTATAAAACGCACGTTTACAGAGATTGAATTATTTATAACTTTAGTATTGGGAGTATGATTTCTATTTAAATATAGTCGAAAGAAAACGTTGTAATCGTTTCACATAAAATATAAAACACATAATCGGCAAAGTTATACCGTAGTTATAGGTGATTATATAGTTGAAAAATAAAATTTTTTCATACATATGTATTAAAGATATGTACTCAACAGATCAAATATATAATTGTACGATCGTGAAATGTATTATTTATTACCGATTTAATAAAATATATTTTATTACATTTGGATAGGAAACACCCAAATTAGTGTCGATTATTATATATTTATTAATTCAATAACACTTTACTCAAGAAATGAGAAAAAATATTCGTATGGAAATATCCCAATCTTCAATAAATCGTGTATGCTGATTTTGACTGACTGCATACTCAGTTTTTTCTTATTACGTAACATATTTATGAAAATTTGTAATTTAAAAAAAAAAAAAATATATATATATATATATATATATATATATATATATATATATATATATATATATATAAATTTAAATAGAAATTAAACGGATATCATATTGTTTTTTTTTTCAAACAGATTCATACAGCGCTACCAATAATCAAAAAATGATGTACAGGTCGGCTTTTTGACATTTATGTCAAAATCGACTACTATCTTAAGTTGGACATTATTTTTTGATTATTGGTAACACTGATATTGTTAGTTGTTAACATGGTACATGAATTTAATTACTATTATTATTCATAATGTTAATTATGAATATTAAAAAATTTTAACTGAACATGGATTATCTGTTTGATTCAACATGCTGTATCGTTAATGTACAAATTGTATAATGTTACATTTACATTGGTTAGAATAACTCGATGCCTTGTTAAATTAAAATTACAATAAAATGTATGTACTGTTGATTTAATAGTATCACGAAAACTAATTTTAATATACAAAAACTCGATTTTTTTTATTTTATAGACTACTTTTTTAGAATTTCGGATCTAATGATAAATAAGAAAGCGATATATGGTTATCAAGAGTATTGCACAAACTAAAATTAGAAACTTTTTTTCTATATTTACTACACTCTCTATTGTTAATTTATTGTTGTTATCCACAATTTAAATTGTTAATTTTTCGAAGTTATTTTTTGACGCACTTTATTTAATTATGACGTCTAAAAATAAAAATTAAACGTCAAAATTAACAATTAATTGTTATTTTGAATTGTTAAATTGTTATTGTTAATGAAGACTATATTAACAATAGAATTGTTAAAAATAACAATGATGATTTTTAACTCAGCCTACTTCGTAAATATATTTCTAATGTATTTTTACAGTGATTTTCTTTTAACAAAAGCCTACTGCTTAAATAATGCTTAGAAAATTTTATACAGTAATTTAATAGACTTTTCTTTACATTTTTCATTAATTTATAATTTTATAACAGCATCTTTAAAAATATGACATACAAAAATAATATAAATTATGGCGCATTAACTAATTGAATAATTTTGTACAAAACTGTTCTAATTTTATATTGTAAAATAATTAAAAACAATTCAAATTATACATATATTATTTTAATTGTTATTAATTATTTTACATATTACATATATATTTTATATTTCATATTTTATATATTATATGATAAAAAATGAGTTTGTCTTCTCAAATTCCATCTGGTCTATATTATGGTTATTATTGCACTACCGTGAAACCGTCCGTATCTGAGCTAAACCTCGTTAAAAATTGTCTTTTGTTTGGCGACAGCACTGCAAAGCGTGCGCATTTGCAGGACTTGTTGCAGTTGTTACTCCTTGAAACACACAATGCGCCTCCTATTCGCGACGCTTTGTGGTTTTTGTTGTTCGTCTTCTCAAATTGCTCATAGCTGGATCTGAAAGTAAAACATATAATAGAAAAACAATTTAATCCATAGTTACATCCATATGCCTCCAAAAACTGCTGGGAATATAGGTGTTGTAACCACCTCCTTCCTTATCCTATCCCATCCTAATTTTTCCTTTTCCTATATACGTAAAAAACCCATTCACCAAAAACCTAGTTCCATGTATATAGGTAAATAAACCACTGTAGAGAAATTGTCAGTTTTATTAAATTCATTTGTATGCTAGTTTTTTTTTATAACAAGTAATATATGAATTCACTTGTTAAAATAATATGATTTTTTTTGGTAGGCGCTGTTTTATTTCAGTTGTTTTCAATTCTACTGTGCATTTCTCAAATGAAAATCACATAAGCATTGATTTTGAAGAAACTGTATAAAAAGGGCGAATTGAGTTCGATTCGATACAGTCGAAATTTTGAAGTGTGATAGTTAACATTGTGAAAAAAGTTATTATTTTGTGTTTTCTCAAATATATTTTTTTTTATTGTGTTTCCTTAAAGTTTATTTAAATTGGCGAAATATTTAAGTGCGTTGTACACACGTTGTATATATTTCCCAGCAATTTTAATTGGTGAGTTAGTGATGAAGTGTTGAGTTGTGTGAAAGCTTGACCATTAAATGGTTACCCAGTACTGAAAATCCATTTTATTTCCAGCTGGGAAAACATTTTTATTTGTCTCAAAAATGCGTTATTGCAATTAACTGCATACGATATACATCAGTGGTTGCTGAAGAAGAGAAACACATCTATATTTTCACAAGTCTACACACTATTTCGAAGAATTCTGCACCGAAAAAATTACTGTGGTAAATTATACTACATTTATGTCTTTGTTTTAAAAAAATGCAGTTCTACGACATCTTGATCGTTTTTTAATACATTTGTATTAATGTGTCTGGATTTTAATACACAATATATTAGAAATTCGTTTTCTACATATTGCAGAATATGTAGTATTTATTTGTTTTCTGTAGTTTTTATTTTTGAAATACTTGTACTAGATAATATATAAAATGTATTATGCAATTATTTGGTGTATTATAGTTTAAAAATTAAATTATAAATTATTTACATTTTATTATAAATTCTTCTTTAAAATATATTCTATAAATTAATATAAATTTCCGTGTATACAAAAATATGTATCACTTAATGTTAATTGTTTTTATAAAAATTCGATTAAAATTGAATTTATTATATAAAATCTTAAAATTAACAGCCCTATTAAAATATCTCTAAATATGAAAACATAATTTACTTTCAAAAACAGCTAAGTTTTGTTTATATTTTTAAAACCAAATGTTTAGCGTTTCCAATAATATAAAAATAATGTCCAATTTAAAATAATATTTGAATGTACATGGAAGACTTGTCAAAAAGCCACCAATTTGTTAAAGCTGTACACCGAAAAAATTATTGTAGCAAATTATATAAATTTTATGTCTTTGTTTTGAAAAAACTTATTTCTACTACATTTTGTTGGTTTTTAAATACATTACTTATTTTTTACTACACCATGTATTGAAAATGCGTCCTATACATATTACACCAACTGTATTGATGTTTTGTATTTTGCTTTCATTTGAATTTGTGTAGGATCACTGACGAACGAATTACGAAAGGTCGTCCCCCGTGCAGGTATAAACGAATTCTTTGGTTTCATATTGCAGAAACTGTTTTTGTTGTTGATATTTTTTTGTACAGACGACGGATGACTGCGAAAGAGGTATATAAATAAACCAAAACTGTCCGTAGCATCTGACCGAACCGTCTTAACGAGAGATGACTATAGAGCTGTCACCTAAGTTTACCGCTGAATATTTTTGCTTTCAAAACCTAGTTGTCAACTCTGCAGTATACAAACAGAATTTTTTTTGTTTTATTTATATTTATTTATTTATGTGTAGTTTTTTTGTGGTTGTGGGTAACAATCTAATAATTCTTGTATTCTTTTTTTGGTATTAAAAAAATTATATTAAATATTAAAAAAAATATTCATTCATATAATTTTCCGAATTAATAAAAATAAATATGTTATATAATAAATTGTTACAACAAAGTGAAGTAACTACATATTATTGTAAAATTGGACGTATAAATAAAGACAAAATGTAGGTTTTTTAATACATATGTATTGAAATTTTATATAGAAAAGCTGTTAAATTATGTAGTAGTTTTCCATATAAAAACAACTACATCAGTTTAGTAAAAATAAATACATATGCTTTTGGACGTAAATCAAATAAATATGTATTTATTTTAAAGACATTTTTAGTTATTATTAATACAGTATTTTTTTTCGGTGTACGTATCCTGTTTTTTTGTTTGTTTTGTATTAAAAAAAACAAATGTTGAATTTGAACATTGTTTTCAAAACACTTTTTACCAACAGCTTTTTTTAAAGTTACAAAGAGATAAAAATTACTTTATTCTTATCCAGCTTTTTTAAAAGCTATAAATAGATGTATGAAGTTGATGGATTGTTGATTTGATGAGTGTTAACTTTATTTTTTTTAATTACTTTGAAATTTGTTCAATGTTCATTTGTTCATGTTTATTTCTTCGTTTTTAATTACATTTTATATGCTTTTTTTTTAATTTAGATATTGAAATTTCAAGAATTGGGTTTGATTGTTATTTTTTATGATCACATTTGAGATTTTCCATTTTCATTTATTGATTAAATTTATTTTTTTTTAACTTTTTGAATTAACGTAATTGCTCTTCTTAACTTTATTCATTTGATTTAAATAATTCATAAAATAAACAATGTGTTATAGTGATGATAAACATAATGGTTTAATTATTTAATAGTTGGGTGGGGGAGTATACTGAGACAAACTAAAATGTAAGCAATGGTGAAGTAAGTTTTATAGCGGTTATTTAAAATTAGGGCCTAATAAACAACCATGGTCGGGAGGGTTTCGATAATGGCCATACCAGAAGCGCTTCCTACTGATATCATTCTTTTTTTTAATAACTGTTCTATTCTGATCTATTCTGTTCTGTTATATTCTCATCTATTCTTTTTTTTTTTTTTTGTTTAACTATTTATCGGTGTTTTTATAAATTTTGTGACGTTGTCTAAAAATAAGACGTAGGAGACAAGTACCCATCCCACCTGAGCCAAGCCGGTGTACCAACACACCGTGCGTCTCCACAACAACACCTTTTTTCGTCCTGGCAAAACGTTACATGGCGTCCAACGAAGATGGCTGAGTTTTTTTTTTGTTTTCGACTAGTTTTCTCAATTTTCTAAATTTTGTCATCTGGCACCGTCTTTTCATCTTTCTATCTTGAGATTTCAACATAATTATATGATCATAAATATTCTAAAAGTGTTTGATAGTCCTATTATGAATTTCAATCAGATTTTCACCTTAGTTGCATCAATATAATAATTTTTATTGTTTCGTTTACGAATGACGTTTCATATTTAGGCCTTCTTAGTAATGTCAAATCATAGCTATTCAGTTGCGACTAGGGATGTCAATCCCGGGATCCCGGGATTTGAGTCAAATCAGTCCCGAAAAACTCATCCCGGGATCATCGTTAAATCCCGGGATTTTTGGGATTACAAAAAACGCTAGTAGATCAATTTTTAATAGTTTATTCAAAAGTCTTTCAATGTTTGTGTACACATTTTGTGAAAAAGTAAATCTAACATTTAATCAAGGTTTGAAACCTAAACGAATAACGGTTTCGATTTCGGTTTTTTCCGCGTTTTGGTTTCGGTTTTAGGTTTTTCTTATGAAACGGTTTCAGTATACCGGTTCCAAGTTACGTTTTCGGTTTTGATTTCGGTTTTTGTATAAAATTTATTTTAATTCCATATTTTTCAAATAACTTAACATTGCACTATGGGACATAAGCTTAGTCTAGCTCGCCGGAAATTGTACAAGAAAAAATTTTTATTTTGGGAATTCAAATTTTTATTAAATGACATTAAACATGCCTTGTACTTAAGATCTTCTATATAAAATAAAATATGTTTTCCTGTTTCTTTTAATGCTTTTTTAAAAACCGTTTGAAACTGGTATAAAACGGAAACGGTTTATTTCTGATTTTCGTATAACGGTTTCGATTACGGTTTCGGTTTTAAATGGATATCGGTTTTAAACGGATATCGGTTTCGGTTTCGGCTACGGTTTCAATCCTTGGATTTAATGGACTAAAATCTTAAAACACTGACGTAAATAATAATGAATTACATGCTTTTTGACTTTGAACAAATTCACACATTTTTAAAAATTACGTCACTTTCGACTAATAACACTGTTCGGCAATCATTTTCTCATATCATGCCTATATAATTTTAATGTACTGATTCGAACTGCGTTTTTAGTTTTTTCCGTATACGTAATGTTTTGGAGAAAAATGCAATTTATTATTTTTGCATTTTTCACTGCATTTAAAAACAAACCTTTTTTTATAAAAAGACTAAACAGCCATTGAATAAAAATTAAAATAGTTATTGCCCATGAACAAGTCAACTTCGTCGTTTGAGATTAGGTTGCAATAACCGGTTAAATCACATACAACTTAAATAATTTTGAAATTAAAAGTTCAAATATTTCAAAATTTTTAAAACTATTTATTTTTTTAAAATTATATTTTTTTTTATAAAATATTGTTTTCCACAAAAAACCAATATCCCAATAACAAATTTTGTTGTTCATTCAAAATTTTAATTTTCTTATATTTGTACTAAAAAATAAATTTTAAATAAAAAGTATTAAAAAAATGTTTGATGATCAACTGGGGTTTATATATCGCGGATTTAGTATACCATATTTGAATACCCAACCTGAAAACAGATGCATTTGAATATATGACTTTTGTTTGACTTAAGCATTATAATTGTTTATTATTTAAACACAGATATGGTTATTTTATGTCTTTGCTATTATTTTTTTAAATCCCGGGACTAATCCCGGGATTCAAATTTTTTAGTCCCGAAATTTCGGGATTGAAAAATAGTCCGGGATTGCCATCCCTATTTGCGACTCGTTACGTTATTCAAATGGGTAACCCTTGTAAACTCTTACGATTTGTTTCTTAAAAGTGAGTCAGGTTTTGTGGTCTTAATACTGCATATCCTTCGCCACATTTCGTTCTAGTTTTATAATTTGTTAGTCCTGTATAATGATTTTTGTTGTTTGATGTTTTGACATCTGTTTCTTTTCGCTTCACCATTGCAAATATTACATGAGTCTTAGTATGTACAAATCCCAACATTCTATTATTTGATTTGAACTTGTATTTGATTTATTGTTTGGTATACATTTTCGTAATTTTTTTAAATATGTTTCGTTCGCCGATAAGAACACGATCAAGAGGTAGTCCCTTACTCGGACAAAATATTTCACAACATGATGAATCTATCGCTAATTCTACTTTTGTAAATAATATTAATAATAGCCCACACACTCCCCATTCAACTGTAAATATACCTAGTTCACCTATTACTCATACCGATCCATAACATAATACTTTTGACATGTCGCAGTTAAATTTTGAAATAAGTAATGCTATAAAATCTAGCATGGATGCCTTAACGGCGCAAATACCTATGGTAGTTAACAATTTAATTGACAACAGATTACTATGTCAGACCCAATAGCCAACTCAAATTTCTGAACGTACACCTTTTGCACATCATCAGGGCACTACTCCACTTAGTCCTTAATCGAAATGGAATTTTAAATTTAGTGGAGCATTTAATGGCATTTCGGTATGTGATTTTGTTTTCTGAGTGGAAACCTTAAAGATTAGTCAAAATTTGTCATGGCAGCACATCTGCGCTATCTTCCATTTATTGCTGGTAGATAAAGCTGATGCATGGTACTGGACGTATCTTAAGCGTAATAATTTTCAATCTTGACCCGAACTTAGGGATGCTTAAGTAAAAGAATTCCGACATCGTAGCAACGATTGCGAAATTTTGCGGTCAATTATGGATTTAAAACAAACGACTGAAACCTTTGACGAGTTCTTTTATAAAATATTGCATTTGAATGATAAAATGGAAATTTTTCTAGTAAAAACTAAATTAATTGAGTTAATTAAGCCGAATTTGCAATTTCGCATTTGGCAACTCATTTTCTCAGCTAATATACGAACTTTGGATGATCTTAAGCAGCAGTGGCGAATTGCTGAAGACAGAGATGCGACAAGTTAACAAACGCCATCCGAAAATACACGAAGTTGACGCTCCAGTCAAGTTTGTGGAAGAAGTACGAACCACAGCCGCATACGTGGATATAACATGCTGGAATTGTGGTAATAAAGGTCATTCCATCCACTATTGTGAAAGTCCAGACAGGAAACTGTTTTGTTACCAATGTGGTCTCAGAAAAGTAACAGTACGATCTTGTCTAAAATGTCGCACGGATTCGAATATAAGCATGCGACGGAGCTATCTGATCCCGGATCTGGTATGTTCAAATTCGATTCCGGGATCGACTCGTTAAGCACAGATGAACCGAACTCCAGACCTTTGAAAATCTTGACAATTCCAGACGGACAAAACAAGTTTAGAAATATAACACCACCGACCGACAAAGAAATTATGAAATTATTAGAAACAGAATTTTTAATGGAAACACATCTTTAGAAAATACAAATCATCGAATATTAAGGACGAGAAATTTACATAAACAATTACATTTGAGACATAAAGAAATTGCGACAGTTATTTTAGATAATGACGAGAATTTAGACGACCACTCAAGACCGTTTCAGACTGTAAAAATCTTTGGAAAAACTATTAATGGACTTATGGATAGCGGTGTAACTATCAGCTGCTTAGGCCACAATTCTTTAGAATTTTTAAAAGAGAATGGTATTAAGTATACAAAATTCAACTCGGCTGTTAAATGTGCAAATGAGTTTTGCAAAAAGCTGTAGGTTTTGTTAACACGCCGATTACATTCCTAGGTAAAACAAAGGATGTTCTGCTATACATAATTCCCGGTTTAGTTCAGACACTTTATTTAGGTATGAACTTCTGGAATGTGTTTGATCTGAAGATTGTAATGGTTGAGGAAGTGACTTTTCAAAGAAGATCCCGAAATTCATAACCTGACAGATAAACAAATTCAAATTTTGAGTAAAACTATAGACAATTTTCCTTCTTTTAAAGTTTTAGGCCTTGTCGGCGCAGATTTAATTGAATATCATATCTATGTGCAGGGTGCAACACCCATTAAAACACCAGTTTCTCCACCTGTGGAGAAGATTATCCATGAAGAAATTGATAGGATGCTCTCGCTTGTCGTAATCGAGTTAAGCAATAGTCCGTGGTGTAATCTAGTTCGTAAGGGTGACAAAACCCGGTTATGTCTCGATGCACGAAACATCAATAAAGTCACTAAGAAATGTGCGTATCCGATTCCTCCAGTAGACAGCTTGCTGTCGAGATTGACCGATGCCGTATGGATTTCCGGTGTTGACATTAAAGATTCTTACTGGCAGGTCAAACTAGACGAGGAATCGAGGGAGATCACCGCTTTCGCAGTGCGGGGTAGTCCTCTCTATCAATTCATGCGCATGCCTGTTGGTCTGTGCAATGCGTCTCAGTCATTTGTGAGACTCATGGACCTGGTTATCCCCCAAAGATATAGAGACTATTTTCTATTTACATGGATGATATAATCGTAATTGCACCTGACTTCGACACTATGGTCCAACGTTTAGAGATTTTAGCCTCCTTGTTAAGAAAGGCTGGTCTGACCATAAACATAGAGAAGAGCAAATTCTGTTGTAAACGCTTGCGTTATTTAGGCTACATTATAGGAGAAGGGAAACTTATGACTGACCCGGAGAAGGTATCGGCTATTGTTGATTATCCTGTACCTACGAGCACTAAGGAGGTGCGAAGATTCCTAGGCTTATCAGGATGGTATCGACGATTTATCAACAACTACTCAACACAAGCCGCACCTCTCACGTATACTTTAAAACGACGAAAGACATTCGAGTGGTCAGATGCGGCTCAGGAAGCGTTCGACAAGCTAAAGGTTGCACTTACAACTGCACCGCTTCTGTGTCATGCAGATTTCACCAGTCCTTTTATGATCCAATGCGATGCCAGTAAACTAGGAGTCGGTAGTGTTCTGTACCAAATAGGTGAACATGGCGAGGAAAGAGTGATCGCATATATGTCGAAAAAACTCAACTCTGCGCAATGCAACTATACAATTATCGAGTTCGACTGTTTAGCTTCGGTGCTCAGTGTGGAGAAGTTTCGACCATATACAGAGATGCTCGAGCTTACAATCATTACGAACCACTCCAGTTTAAAATGACTTATGAGCCAGAAAGATCTTAATGGTCGGCTTGCTCGTTAGAGTTTGAAACTACAGTGTTCAATTTCACCATCGAACATCACAAAGGGTCTGACAATGTTGTCGCAGGTGCGTTATCGCGCGCTGTGCTGGAGGAACTTTCTGAGCCAAAGATGAACTGGTTGACGAACGAAAACTTTAGAACGACAGAATATTTAGATTTAATAAATACAATACACAACGACTTTTCAAAATTACCAGACATCAAAATTGAAGACGGAATTATATAACAGAACTTCGGACATTGACAGCTCATATCCTTGGAAAATTTGGATTCCACAAGCTTTAATAAATACCCTAATTTCTGAAGAAAATAACTTACCTTTAAGTGCTCATGACGGCTTTATTAAAACCTTAATCATGCTGCAGAAAATGTATTTCTGGCCTAAAATGGCTTCGCAAGTTAGGCAATTTGTTGACGCGTGTGAAATTTGAAAGGAATCAAAATTTTCAACACAGGTCCTACGTCCATCTATGGGCAATACTGTAATATCTGAAAAACCTTTTTAAAGACTGTTCATTGACTTCTTAGGTTCCTACCCCAGATCATCTCAGGGTAACTGCTTCATATTTGTCATAGTGGATCAATTTTCCAAGTTCATGTTACTTAAACCACTTCGTTCAGCGACCACAAGAATAGTCATTGAGGTTTTGGAAAAAGATGTTTTTCACATGGTCGGGGTACCAGAGTTTGTCTTTTCGGAGAATGGAAGACAATTTATAGCAAAAGATTTTAAAGATTTCCTTTCTTCATATGGTGTTAAACAACAACTCAGTGCAGTCTATTCACCACAGGCTAATGCGTCTGAAAGAGTAAATAGGTCAATTTTAACTACGATTAGATCCTATGTAAGCGCTAACCAAAATGATTGGGATATACATTTAAGCGTCACAGCTTGTTCGTTGAGAACGGCCATACATGACTCTATTTGTACTGAACCCTTTTACTTAATATTTGGTCAACACTATGATCTCTGTCCGACAAAAAATTTGAATGCTAAACTGGCTTCTCGAAGTACAGGATTCTACGACGTATATGAAGTTCTCTTTAAGATCTTGTCGATTTTAAAGATAAATTTCTTGGCAAATATCACGCAAAGGATTTAAATAAACAATATAGCCCGGCTTTAATCTCAGGGCATGGTCGAGCCACACGTTACGATGGCTGTGGTATTTGCTTGACACCTTATTAATTCTACGACATTAATTGTACTCCCACGTGTGGTTACCTTGAAGTGGTGTGGGGGCTTAAGTTACAATGACTCAATAAGGCTAAGCTGACGAGTAAAAACAGGCTTGATGAGTAATGAACTAAATACTACCATAGTATTTTTTATTGGTGTGGTGGCAGACTCTAAAGAAACCCTACACCACCGCGATGGGTCATCATAAAGATATAACTACTCCAGGTGGTACCCACAAAAGTGCAATCCACCTGCTTCGGCGACTGAGGCAAGGATTCAGGAGGCCTCAATCCATGCAAACAACTCTGGTACGATGAACCTTTCTGCTCCTGTAGCAGGAGGTTCATCGTGCCCCTCCATCTCTCAAATTTATGAGGCAGCTAGGAATCTAGAGGAGGATAACGACAACGTAGTGGTTCCCATACCAGTAGAGGAAAGTGTCGGTTCGGCTATGCCTACGACTAATCCTCCACTGTATGGCTGCTCGACACTGTTGTTTCCTCTCAGGGTTCCTTTCTGTCACGTATTTGGAAACATGGGTCAATCGAAGGAAAGTGGTGTCTTACCAGCATTTAATCCTAGAGAGACCGACGCCCAACTGGAAGCTAAACTTCCATTGGAGACCGGACCCGGATCTCTGAATACAGAGGTCAGGTTGTCCGATGCCCAGGTGAGTAGGAGAAGGAAGAATAAAGCGAAAGATCGCAAAGAGGCTGAAAAGGCTAAAGGCGACGCTGGAGCTTTCTCTTCCCCAGCTACCACAGCAAAACGCGATAGAGCGGTGGAGGTTACTCCGACTGAAGCCGGACCATCCGCTGCTGCTGTGCTGGCTGCCAGTGCACCTGAGAAGCGAAATGGCAAGAAGTTTAAAACCTTCACTGCTACTGCGAAACCCCGTAACTCCCAGAACTCGACAGTTTCCAGTGATATTGCTTCAACAAGCAAGAGCACTGGTGCTTCATGCTCCGGATCGGATCGGCACATGATGAGAAACGCGATAATTATCCTGTCATGATATTTACTCAGATCAATCTGCAACATTCTAAAGCTGCTACCGCTTTACTAGGTAAGCGGCTCTCCATGTTGCATACATTACCTCACATCACAGCTATTCAAGAACCAAGGGTGTATAACAAACGCATCTGTGGTCTTAGTTAACTACGTGGTGAAACCATTCTATGCGATGAGCAAGCCGCAAGGCCTAGAAGCTGTCTTATAGTATCGAAACACTTTGCTGTCACCAAGTTAACCAAATTCTGTTAACCAAATTTGGTTAACCAAGTTAACCAAATTCGTTTTAAAGAAACTTGTAATTCAAAAAAATCCCCTACAAAATATGCCAACTTTGACCCCTCTACGACGCTTCCTTTAGAAGTTATAAGTGTTTAAAGAAACTTAAATTTGGTGATGGGATTTCTTTGGATTCCTTGGGCCGATTTAAATAATTTAAACGGATTCTAAAACATTGCGAAATCAGCTTAAATTATGCCAACTTGGACCCTCTACGACTCTCCGTTTATAAATTATAACGTTTTAAAGAAACGTGTAATTCAAAAAATTCCCCTATAAATTATGCCAACTTTGACCCCTCTACGACGCTCCCTTTAGAAGTTATGAGGGTTTAAAGAAAATTAAATTTGGTGATGGGATTTCTTTGGATTCCTTGGGCCGATTTAAATAATTTAAACGGATTCTAAAACATTGCGAAATCGGCTTAAATTGTGCCAACCTTGGACCCTCTACGTCTCTCCCTTTATCTCCGTTTTTTATAACGTTTTAAAGAAACTTGTAATTCAAAAAATTCCCCTACAAAATATGCCAACTTTGACCCCTCTATGACGCTTCTATTAGAAGTTATAAGGGTTTAAAGAAACTTAAATTTGCTAATGGTATTTCTTTGGATTCAGTGGATCGATTTAAATAATTTAAACGGATTCTAAAACATTGCGAAATCAGCTTAAATTATGCCAACTTGGACCCTCTACGACTCTCCGTTTATAAATTATAACGTTTTAAAGAAACGTGTAATTCAAAAAATTCCCCTACAAATTATGCCAACTTTGACCCCTCTACGACGCTCCCTTTAGAAGTTATGAGGGTTTAAAGAAAATTAAATTTGGTGATGGGATTTCTTTGGATTCCTTGGGCCGATTTAAATAATTTAAACGGATTCTAAAACATTGCGAAATCGGCTTAAATTGTGCCAACCTTGGACCCTCTACGTCTCTCCGTTTATCTCCGTTTTTTATAACGTTTTAAAGAAACTTGTAATTCAAAAAATTCCCCTACAAAATATGCCAACTTTGACCCCTCTATGACGCTTCTATTAGAAGTTATAAGGGTTTAAAGAAACTTAAATTTGCTAATGGTATTTCTTTGGATTCAGTGGATCGATTTAAATAATTTAAACGGATTCTAAAACATTGCGAAATCAGCATAAATTATGCCAACCTTGGACCCTCTACGACTCTCCGTTTATAAATTATAACGTTTTAAAGAAACTTGTAATTCAAAAAATGAAAGACCTGGTGGCAGCCAAAGTGAGCTATGAAAGCGATAGTGGATGGAAACATCTGATTGTCGCCTCAGGCTACTTCCCCTATGACTTACTACTGCCTCCTCCGCCAAAGACAATTGTTGAGCTCATTGAGTACTGTGACCTTAAGGAGACCGGCCTTATTCTTTGCTGTGACGCTAATGCTCAACACACTGTGTGGGGTAGCAGTAAATGCAACGCACGAGGTACCAGACTCCTTGACTTCATCATGACCTCCAATCTGAACATTCACAACACTGGTAATAAACCCACGTTTGTGACTGCTAGAAGACAGGAAGTGATTGGCCTTACTTTGTCTAACTGTAGACTGGAAGGTTCTTAAAGAAGATTCTTTATCGGACCACAGGTATATAGAGTTTCATACTGACCGAGAGGTGCTGCTCTCTATGACGGTAAGAAACCCTAGAAAAACTGGGCACGCTTCAGACATGAACTTGAGAATTCCCTCTATTTATATGTTCAAAGCCTCTTTGTATTCAATATTTTTTGTTTTTCCATCAGTTGAGAATACAAAAAGATTATTTTTACTTCCCACACGGGAGCATCCAACGTATAATTGTCCATGTGCAAAGCAGGCCTCTTCAAGATGTAGATTAGCTACTTTTAAAGTTTGCCCTTGGGATTTATTTATTGAGATTGCAAAAGTTAGACGAATTGGAAACTGGAGTCTCTTAAATTAAAATGGCATATTAGTTGGAATTATCGGAATTCTGGGGAGAAATACATCCTCTCCTTATCTTCAATGGCAAGTAAAGCTAAATTATAGATATCATCATTATAATCAATCTCTATATTTTGGTATTGAAGTTGAGCTAGATTATTGAAATCTTTGGACAATTAATTTTTATGATTTGTCCACAAGAAACACATCAAATTTGCAATAATGTTGCGCACAAATTTCTTAAGCTTTTTGGTGAATGAGGAACTGATGCTTCTGTAAGCGTGGTTTCCCATTGTGCATCATCTTTAAGCAGACCACGGAGAAAACATGCTTCTCTATATGTATGAAAACGTTTACCTTCTACCGATCTTAAATATTCAAATGATGATGGTCCTCGGAACTTCAAGAGGCAACATTCGAAGATAAAAACACTCTTCCTGGCTAGGATGGACAGTGTACATTCTTGCAAAGTTTACGATCATATTAATTATTATTATGGATATTCATATTTTTGGGTTATATATGTACCTTGGACTTACTGTAAAACTGAATGGAAGAATGCACACTTGGCCAATAATGTACAGAAGACTTTCAAATTCGACCTTGGCATACATTTCGACAGCATATTGTTGAAAGAAATCTTGACATCGTTGCAAATGGTTAAAGTAATTATTCCTTATCATAAAGTTATAGGCGTAGAAATCCATGCACGACACAGTTTTATTTTCATGTTTTTGAGAAATACCAAATATCCGTCTTCTCCATAAACACAAATAAGTGGATATTGCAGAGGATCGTATGATCGATGCAGCATTTCGAAATGCTGCAAAGTGAAGAATTTTGGAACCAGAATCGTTTTTAAAAATGTGTTGAACCGGAACTGGAATCGGAACATATACGTTTTTTTATGGTTGGAGTCGGTACCGATTTTTAAAAATATCGGAACCAGAGCCGGAACAGATATTATAGTTCCTGTCAGGGAACGCCGTAAACCGTAAAAGAACCCCATTTTTTGTTGGTTGAAACCGGAATCGGAACCACAATTTAAAAATAATTGGAAGCCGAACTGATATTCCAAAAGGTTTTAGTCCCTGTAATAAATAATTCAATAATTAATTTTGATACTGTTTTATTCTCTTAAATCCATAAGTAAAACTAAAAGAACAGATTTTTAAGAAAAGGTTAAATTACAACGAAATTTTAATTTTCTGATGCTGGAAGTAAGTGTTTTTTTATATTGGGGTAGAAACTGCAAAAAAATCTTTAATGGCCGCGTGCCTAATTTTGGAGGCGCACGACCGCGACCATCTCTATTAAAGACCACACGCTGCAAAAAAAAATGGCTCTCCAAACATAATTTTTCATGCATTACATGTTAATGTAAACATAATTTTATGTAAACATAATATATAATTGCCTGATAAATCAATTGTAAACAGGGTTGTATTGAGACTTGACAGTGTTGTAATGAGCTCTGATTTACATTATGATATCACGGAAACATTTTGATGTTGCCCCTTAAAATGGTGTATGTTCTAATAGAAACATGATAATTACTACATTCAAACCAAATAAATATTTGAACCGAAACATAAATATGTTTAAAATATAACATGATTTGTAATGATCTGAATATAAATATGTTTCCAGAGAAACATATCACTTTTTTCAGTTCTAGAATAGTATATTTGCATAAAAACATATCTAAATATTCTTGGAAAGGAATCCTGAAAATAAAATATTGTTTTTTTTTTTAATTTTTATTAAAAATCAATAAACATACACAGTGGGAATTAATAATATTTCAATTCATATACAAAATTTTAAATGCATAAATAAATAATTGAATTAAAACTGCAAGAACAAGTCTCAGTGCAGCACATAGCGTTGGCAAGGAATTCGCGGAGCTGTTGTAAAAAATAGAAGCACTGATTTTTCAGTTGTGATTTTTTTGATGAAATATCCGTGTCGGCTTCTCTCAATATTTTTAGAAAAACATTCAGGAAAAATTAAATTAAATACTGCACTATTAAATGATATTATTTGTTACTATTTGTACTTTTTGCACCACAATTTGTATATTTTTAAAATTTACAAATGACATCGTATTACCGATACGAATACGTTTTCTCAACAAACATCAAAAGACACGTATACAGAAAATGGCGATCACCAAGTGTCAACTTCGTATACAGAAAGACTATTTCAAGCATACTTTTATTTACATCTAATTTATTTTTCTGTTTCCTTTCAAACATCAGTATGTTTAAAGGAAAAATACATACTTCAAACGACGACAAAAGAGACGTATATAGAAAATTCTGCTCAACGGAGGCCAATTTCGTATACACGCCCATTGGTCCAATACCGCACACTTTCAACGAGAATGTTCAGAATGGATAAATATGATGCTGTCCAAAATTTCATTAAATTTGTTATCTCATTTGCTGATATGTGTTTTTAATTTTTGGGTTATATGGGAGGTGCACAGCCCACAAATCTCAGTCAAGTCTATACTCAAGTCTATACTCTGTGTCAACATTTTATTTCATTTGGTTTAGCCGTTTCCTATTCGATATATACATACATACAAACATTCCCAAATATATAGTAGACTAGTGTTGTGAATCAGAAACGTTTTTTGTTGTATTTAAGAAAGCCTGCACATAACCAGTATGCACATAAAGTTCAAATCTAAAAGCACAATAACAGATGCATGTTAACTTAACATAACGTCTACGACGTAACTGGAACAAGTACATAATGTTTATGAGTGCATACTCTCAGGATATAAAATTAAGTCCGCTTGAAAGCAACGAAAAATGCACTGGTTGCAATTGGATCCGAGGCACACGCTAGCAAGTGTGCCGTCTGTTTAAAAGCAACAACAAAAGCATTGGTTGTAATTTAAGTCAAGACTAACGCCAGCATGGGAACCAATTAAGAATTTAGCACATTGGAATTTTCTCAGTTAATGATTTCACAATATTAGTAAATATCTGATGTGGGGTTCATGAGGTTTTTAGTAGTACGTAGATTTAAAAATATGCTTGCTTGCATTTATGAGTTGTGTTTTAAGAAATAAGTATAAGCAAGGAGTTCGTGAGTCGCATGATACCGAGGTGATGAGTAGAGGTTAAGTTTAGTTTTTAAGCATTATGATTTTAACTGCCTTAGAACGCAGACGTGTTTTCAGTTTAAACTCAAGCTTGTAAAAAAACTTAAAAATAATTAATAAAAGTATAAAGCAAGTCTAAAATATCCTTGCGTTTTTATTTAATAATAAATGTTAGGAAAGAATTGTGGACTTCGAGGGAATATTGTCACTGACGGTTTCATTAATAAAGGCAAGTACAAAAGGACCCCTGGAGCCCGCAACACTAGCAGCGACCCGTGCTTTGCAGTGGACATCAAATAATTTCATTGCTATTTATTTAAATGGCATTTGAAAAAAGTATTTCAATTCAAAAACATTTCATTTGAATTGAGTAAACAAATTCCAATTCAAAAAAATTTTAAGTGAAATACTTTTATTCAATTCAATTCAAATTTTATAAATTGGCATTGATCAATTTCAATTCAACAAACATGAATTGGAATTAATCAAATCTATTTAAAATACAAAAGCATTGATATTGAAGTGGCACTCACCACATTTTGGCTTGAATGTATTTCAATGGCACAGAATTGCATCCAGATGCATCATGAGATATTTTTCGGTAAACCTGTTGCACCCGGGGCCTGCATATTTGAATCTGTTTTAAGGGCCATAGATTCGCATCTAGGTGGAACATTCGGCGTTTTTGGTTTTGGTTACCAATTAGCAACAGATTCTTTTTTTTGGGTGAATCCCTTCATGTGGGACTAGATATGCATTTAAATCAATCAGGGAGACATATTTTGGAAAACGTTTTGGATTTGGCCAAAACCCACCGCGTCATTGCATTTTTCTTTGGAACAATTGGTTCCTTTGCGATTTGGCCAGAACCTAACTGCGTCATTGGACATCATTTTAGAAAAATTGGTTCCATTGGGATTTGGCCAGAACCCAACTGCGTCATTGGACATTTTTTTAGACATATTCGTTCCACTGGGATTTGGCCAGAACCTAACTGCGTCATTGGACATTTTTTTGAAAAATTGGTAACATTGGGATTTGGCCAGAACCCAACTGCGTCAAGTGTTCCAAAAAAATTTCCAACGACGCAAGCGGGTTGTAGCCAAATCCCAATAGAACTAATTTGTCCAAAAAAACGTCCAATAACGCTGTTAGGTTTTGGCAAAATTACCCATTGCTCACAGTCAAAAAACATTTCACTACCTCTTGACTTCTGGTAGGCTCTTCGCGCACGGTTGCACTCCACCCGTAGTTTTGCGATGCCTTTGTTCCACCAGTACACCGGACTCTGTGTATGTTTGGAGGATTTTCTCTTCATAGATACGTCACATGCTTTCTTGATGTGGTCCATGCACTGCAGCGCCATATCTGGTGCTGCACCTGACATTTCCATGGGTTTTATCATGATTTCGAATACGTCCTTGTCGAAAGTGCTAGACCTCCATCCGGTCTGTTTGTGTTTCATCGGCTGGTCTAATCTCACAGATGATGGCTTGGTGATCGCTGTGCGTGTAGTGATCACTGATGCGCCACGTCGTTCTTCGAGAGATGACGTTACTTACGAATGTAAGGTCTATCACGGATCCAGCGCCTCCTCTGTTGAACGTGTGTTGAGTGCCTGTGTTTAGGAGTACTTTCCGTCTGTGGGTTGTTTTTGGGCAACTCCATTCTGTCACCCACGCGTTTAAGTCTCCAACTATAACTAATGGACTTCTCCCTCTGGCATCTGCGACTAGGCTGTCGAGGGTTGTTGTGTATTCCTGCAGGGTCATGCTTGGAGGCAGGTAGCAACTATATACAAATAGCCCCCTATTTCCACACAGACAAACCCATTTCCTGACGTTTGCGGATTCATATGGAGAGGACGTCTACCGCACCTCCAGGTCACCGCTTTACCAGATGCGTCTTTTAACCATACGCAAGCACTTTTTGCCCTGTACTGACTATGTGAGTATATCTTGTGCAGCCTCTCAGTGATTTAGGTTGAGCTGAAGAATCTTATTGAAAATTTTATAATTTTCATCAATCCATTTTCTGAGCTGAAAGCTGTGTAACTTTCATTAAAACGCAGATTTAATGTAATAACGAATATATATATATATATATATATATATATATATATATATATATATATATATATATATATATATATATATATATATATATATATTGAAAAAGAAAAAGTTAACGTTTTATAAATTAATGTGCCATGTCAGGCCGAACGTCGCACGTCTTGCTTGCACGCATTCTACAAGTCTCAATAAAACCTTGCTTACAAATGATTTATCAGGCAATTATGTATTATGTTTACATAAAATCCAAAAAATACATGTTAATGCCTGCAAAATTATGTTTGGGAGAGACCTTTTTTTTGCATCCCAAAAAAATTGTATAGATATATTTACAAATATATAGTAGACTGGCGGGAACCCGTGCTTTGCAGTGGACATTTTATTGATGTTGTAAATGTAGTAACTAAAATATCAGTATTTATGAAATGCGATATGAATATAGTATTTCATAAAATGTATATATAATCAAGAAAAGTAAAGTAGAAAATATGTTAACGTGGAAAAAGATACACGTGCCAACGATGCATATGTGTTTTAACTATATACTAAAACATGTTAGTAGAATTGGTATCTATTACCAATGCTATTTACGTGTTCAGCATTGGAAGGTCCGCGATACCAAATATTTTCAGGGGAATATAATATAAATGTATGTAAATGAAACATGAATTCTGCTTACGAATAATAGTCAACACCATAAAACACACTTCGAAAAATATAATTTTTCTACCTGCATGGAAATAATGCAGGTAAATGATCTCGAAGTATAAAACATATAGGCGAAAAGGTCATTATTTTATTATTTGTAGTTGTGAATATACTAATATATGTGATATTTTGTATATATATATATATATAAATATATATATATATATGTATATATATATATATGTATATATATATATATATATATATATATATATATATATATATATATATATATATACACATATATATATATATATATATATATATATATATATATATATATATATATATACACATATATATATATATATATATATATATATATATATACATATATATATATATATATATATATATATATACATATATATATATATATATATATATATATATATATATATATATATATATATATATATATATATATACATATATATATATATATATATACATATATATATATATATATATATATATATATATATATATATAAAAGGATCATAAAAGTTGAAAAAGACACACACGTGCACTTTTTTTCCAAAATCGATTGATGTTTAGAGGTCACGCACTTGGATTTTCTGTTTTTGGCGATCTGGAAAACGTAAGTTGGCTTCATGGGAAAAGCTGAATATCTCCTAAAGTTTAAGGAATAAATTCACAAAATTTTGTAAAAGTGCTGCAATATAATGCAGTTTCCAAAACTGATGTTAAAAATTTTGTACATCGACTTATTAATACAGGAACTAATTATAAATTCATTTATTAATTTCAGTTAAAAAAAAATCCGCTAATCAGTTTGTATCCGCTATACCCAATAATTGTTATATTAATATCCAATGTATCTAATAAATATAATTTAATCGCGGGCCTAGGTAAAATGTAGCGGTACAGATCATTTACATTCAGAAATTCGTATAAAACGCACGTTTTCATAGATTTAATTATTTATAAATTTAGTTTTAGGAGTATTATTTCCAAAATTTTAAATATAGTCGAAAGAAAATGTTGTAATCGTTTCATATAAAATATAAAACACATAATCGGCAAAGGTATACCGTAGTTATATGTGATTATATAGTTGAAAAATTAAATTTTTCAATACATATGTATTAAATATATGTACTCAACAGATCAAATATATAATTGCACGATCGTGAAATGTTTTATTTATTACCGATTTAATAAAATATATTTTATTACATTTGGTTAGGAAACACCCAAATTAGAGTCGAGTATTCAATATCTATTAATTCAATAACACTACTCAAGAAACGAGAAAAAATATTCGTATGGAGATATTCCAAACTTCAATGTAATATAAATCATGTATGCAGATTTTAACTGCATACTCAGTTTATTCTTATTACGTAACATATTTATTAAAATTTCTAATTTTAAACCGATTTAACCACTACACTCAGGGAAAAAATATCAAAAAAAAAAATATAAATTTAAAAATAAATTAAACGGATTTTATGTTGTTTTTTTTTCAAACAGATTCTTATAGCGCTACCAATAATCAAAAAATAATGTACGGGTTTAACAAATAGTCGGCTTTTTGACAAATCTTCCATAAACATTTATGTCAAAATCGACTACTATCTAAAGTTGAACATTATTTTTTGATTATTGATAACACTGATATAGTTAGTTTTTAACATGGTACATGAATTTAATTATTATTATTATTCATAATGTTAATTATTAATAGTAAAATTTTTTAACTGAACATGGATTATCTGTTTGATTCAACATGCTGTATCGTTAATGTACAAATTGTATAATCTTACATTTACATTTACATCGATGTCTTGTTAAATTAAAATTGCAATAAAATGTATGTTCTGTTGATTTAATAGTATCACGAAAACTAATTTTAATATCCAAAAACTCGATTATTTTATAAACTACTTTGGAATGATTTTTTTAGAATTTTGGATCTAATTATGAATAAGAAAGCGATATATGGTTATCAAGAGTATTGCCCAAACTAAAATTAGAAACTTTTTTCGATATTTACCACACTCTCAGAAATAAATTGTTAATTCTAACAATAAATTAACAATCATATTGGTCAAAATAGCATTGACAATAATCTATTGTTAATTTATTGTTGTTATCCACAATTGAAAGTGTTAATTTTTCGAAGTTTTTTTAGACGCACTTTACTTAATTATGACGTCTAAAAATAAAAATGAAAAGTCAAAATTAACAATTAATTGTTATTTTGAATTGTTAAATTGTTTTTGGTAATGAAGACTATATTAACAATCGAATTGTTAAAAATAACAATGATAATTTTTAACTCGGCCTACTTCGTAAACATACATCTTTGTATTTTTACAGTGGTTTTCTTTTAGCATGCGACATTCACGAAACGAATAGAAGGTTCTCGAAACAAGTCGAAGCTTGTCGAAACGTGTCGAACTGATGCTTGCAGTATATAAGGCCGCGCATCTGAGGCACTGTACTTCAGTTGTGATTTGATAGTGATCTAGTGCGTCTCGTGTGTGAACATTGTGAAGCTAAATTGTACAAATTCAGCAGTTGTTATAAGTGATTATTCGTTAAGTTGTGATTTAATTAAATAAAGTTATTTAATACTAGTTGAAATAATACTAGTTAAAACCAAATATAAGTGTGTTTTTATTTTGTACAGAATTCAGCGATACGAGCTCGTAGAACACTTTTCCGTAGACTGAATTTTCGTAACATTGGTGTCAGAAGTGGGATTGTGATATAAAATGGTTAAATTCGATCAACTTAAAGTCGACCAGCTAAAGAAGGAGCTGTCGATTCGTAATCTTGCAACTGCTGGTACGAAAGTAGAGCTACAAAAGCGTCTAATGGAGGAATTAGAGAACCAAGGAATTGACCTCGCAGAGCACGAGTTTGAAGTGGAAGCTGCAATAGCGTCATCGAAAAGTGTGGACACGGAGCAAAAAGTACAGTCCCAAAGTTTTGATATGAGCCAGTTGCTCGGAGCAATACAACAACAGCTTCAAGAAAATTCCAATCAACTTAAAACAGAACTAGATCAAAAATTTCTGGAAAATTCAAAACAATTTCAAGAAAATTCAAATCAACTTAAAACAGAACTACAAGAAAATTCCAGCAAATTGGAACAGAAACTTCTAGAAAATTCAAACCAACATCAAGTAAAAATTGAGCAACAGATGCAGGAACATTCTAAGCAGCTTCCGGAAGTTTCTAATACACTCAATGGCAAAGTAAACGAACTTGAGGCACATGTAAATGACATTGTAGTGGACATTGATGACAAATTTGAAAAGTTGGAAAATGGTTTCGACAAAAAGCTGGAGAAAATACAAGAAGATGTCAGTTTACTACAGATAAGTGGACCTACACAGCATGTTGTTACTGGTACGAGGCTAAAATCGCCGATTTACGATGGAACCACAGCGTTCAACATTTTCATGCTGCAATTTGAGACCACGGCTGTAAGTAATCGATGGAATAATGAGCCGCACTTATCATGGCGCTTAAAGGAGGCGCAGCCGAAGTATTGCAGACTGTTCCAGAAAGTGATCGAAACAGTTATTTAGCGGTTATGGCTGCACTGCAGAGAAAATAAGGCAGTGATCACATGAAGCAAATCTACAGAATGGAACTAAAGTGCCGAATGCAAAGAAATAGTGAAACATTGCAGGCGTATGCAGCGGACGTCGAGAGGCTTGCGCATTTGTTGTATGCAGATTCAACGAGTGATTTCATAGAAAAGCGCAAGATCGAAGCCTTTGTTGACGGCATACGTGATCCGGAAACAAGACGTGCCACAGTTACAATGCCGAAAGTGACATTTACGGAAACTGTAACCACAGCGCTAACAGAGGAGACAGCAACTACGTTGTGCCGCCCTGCGCCAAAGGTAATTTGCCAAGCGTTAAAAAGTGGAGCTAAACCAGATTACTCTGCTGCCAACCGAGACACCCAATTTAAAGGTAAATGCTACAACTGTGATAAATATGGCCATATGGCACGTGATTGTCGTAAAAAACGCAAGCGCTCAATGAATCCATTTGCAAATGAGCCCCGACATGAAGAAACCCAGGATCATGTCCAAAATAACGTAAATTTTAATCAATCTTTAAACTAAAACGGGTCAGTTCTGCGGGGCACGATCTGACTCCCATAACCGATTGCCCCAGAATCTCCAGCATATATGGTAACATTGAATACAGGAGCTTCACTTTCAATGATAAGAAGTAACCTTGTTAAGGATAAAGTAGAGCCGCTTGTAGGAATAAGATTACAAACAGCTACAGGTGAAGAGGCCCCTATCAGAGGAAAGATTACCAAGAAAATAACGATTGGTACTATGACAGTTAAGCATGATTTTATTGTGGCAGAAATAGTAGACGAAATAATACTTGGCATGGACTTCATGATAATGAACGGTTTCACACTTGATTTAACAAGAAAATTTTTGAATTATGCCAACACGGAGATCCAACTAAATATTGATTGTGACCAGAGCCCGAAAATGAAACAAGTTATTGCTTATAAAAATAGAAAAATACCACCTAATTCAGAAGCAATTGTTTGGGCGAAATTAAATGGAGATTGTGGGATAAGCAAGTTGTGGGTTATTGAAGCAAACGAAGAGCTGTATAAAAGTAACATAGTGATAGGAAGAACACTTGTTGAGGCGAAGAAAGACAGAATTGTACCTATAAGAGTTCTCTATTTGGAAAACTCGTCAAAAGTAATCAAAAAGTGGTAGGCCAGTGTCAAGAGGCGCCAGCGATTATAAATTGCGAGTCAAATACATCAAAGGACTATGTCACACCGCAAGTAAACAAACAATCTACTCACAAGTTTATAAATGAGTGGACGAAGGATTTGGCTGCCAAAGAAAAGAGTCAAGTACAACAGCTAGTTGACAAATATCGGTGTATATTTGCTGAAAAGGGCCAAAAGGATGGCAGAACTGCCATTGTAAAACATCGAATAGACACTGGTGATTCTAACCCAATTCGTCAAGCACCAAGAAGGGTACCACTTGCGAAAAGAGACGAAGTATCACATTTGGTTGAAGAAATGCACACAAATGGCGTGGTGGAACCATCTTAGAGTCCATGGAGTTCACCAGTAGTATTGGTGAAAAAGAAGGACGGTAGTACTCGGTTCTGCGTTGATTACCGAAAACTTAATGATGTCACCAAGAAAGATAGTTATCCGCTACCTAGAATCGATGACACCTTGGATACACTATCTAATGCTAAGTGGTTTTCAACGTTGGACTTGCAAAGCGGTTACTGGCAAGTAGAAATCGATAAGAAAGATCGAGAGTACTGGAGAAGGACTATGGCAATTTTTGGTAATGCCGTTTGGACTATGCAATGCTTCAGCAACATTCGAGCGGTTAATGGAGCACGTATTAAAAGGTTTACACTGGAAAACATGCCTAGTATACCTTGATGACATAATTGTTATGGGCAAGGATTTCAACGAACATCTAAGAAATCTAGAGGAAGTATTCCTTCGATTGAAAAGTGCGGGTCTACAACTTAGCCCAAAGAATTGCTCACTTTTCAAGAAAGAAGTCAAGTATCTGGGTCATCGAGTTACCACGGAAGAAGTGCATACCGATGAAGATAAAATAGTTGCAGTAAAGGAGTGGCCCAGACCGAAAAATCTACATGACCTACGAAGTTTCTTGGGACTATGTACATACTACAGGAGATTTGTTCCAGGTTTTGACAATGTTGCTAGCAGTCTTCATGAGTTGACAAGAAAGAAACGCGCATTTCAATGGATCGATGATCAAGAAAGGGCATTTTTGAAATTAAAAGATATACTGTGCTCGGCACCAATTCTTGCGTATCCAATTCCAGGTGAGAAATTTATACTTGATACGGATGCGAGTGGATACGGAAGTGGCGGAGTTCTCTCTCAAGTCATCAATGGACAAGAAAAAGTGATCGCATACTACAGTAAAACCAGGAGGGAGCTTCTTGCTGTAATCGAAAGTGTGAAAAATGAGATGGTTACTTCAGTTCAAAGACCCAGAAGGTCAAATTGCGCGTTGGATAGAACGATTACAGAGCTACGATTTCACAATAGAACATCGTAAAGGAGGTCATCATGGAAATGCAGATGCTCATGAAAACTAGAATGCACACATTGTTCAAGAGCGGAAGGAAAAGAAAACATAATTGACATTCGTTTGCTAAATGTTTTGCCTGATGAAAAATGGACTCCGGAACAAATTCAAATTGATCAAAAGAGTGATCCCGACCTCACAAAAATCATGATGTTCAAGGAACAGCAAAGAAAACCATAATGGGAAGATATAGCGGCCGACAGTCCAATAACTAAAGCTTACTGGGCACAGTGGCAGAGCTTAAAGCTACAAGATGGTTGCTTATATCGTGTATGGGAAAATGCAGTTGGCACATCCGCTCGAAGTTTGATTGTTGTTCCTAAGTCAAAAATAAAAGAAATATTAGCGGAATACCATCGTGGATCTAGTGGTGGTCATTTGGGCATTAATAAAACGGTCGAGAAGGTAAAGAAACGTTTTTATTGGATTGGATGCCAAGAGTCAGTCGCCGATTGGATTCGCAGTTGCCCGCAATGTGTACCAGCAAAAGGACCAACAGTCAGAAGTCGCGGCAGGATGCATCAGTACAACGTGGGAGCACCATTCGAGAGTATTGGCATGGATGTTGCCGGGCCGTTTCCAATCAGTGATGCGGGTAATAAGTATGTCCTTGTTGTCATCGACTACTTCAGCAAGTGGCCCGAAGTGTATCCCATGCCGAATCAAGAAGCCACAACAGTTTCGGAGGCATTAGTTAACAACTGGGTAAGCCGTTTTGGAGTACCGTTAGAGTTGCATTCAGATCAAGGAAGAAATTTTGAGTCTGCTGTATTTAAAGAAGTATGCAAAGTCATCAACATACACAAAACACGAACGACGCCATCAGACGGCATGGTGGAGAGATTTAATCGGACTTTGGAAGAGTATCTCAGAAAAGTGGTTGATAAAAATCAAAAAGATGGAGATACACACATACCACTATTTCTCATGGCTTATCGAACGGCGGTTCATGATACCACAGCAGCTTCACCATCTAAAATTGTTTTTGGAACAGACTTAAGATTACCTGCGGATTAAAGTTTGGTGCGAGTCCTTCAGCTGGAATTCCTATACACAATTATGTTTTCAGACTGAAGAAATGAACGAAGTGCATCAGTTTGTAAGACAGCGTACACAATTTGCGAGTGATAAGATGAAGGCCAGATACGACTTGCGCACAAATTCAGAGGGATTTACGGAAGGAGAGCTTGTTTTGCTCTATAACCCACAAAGGAAGAAAGGCTTATCCCCTAAGCTACAAACACACTGGGAAGGACCATACAAGATAATTAAAAGAATTACCGATGTCGTGTATCGGATTCAGAATACTACAGGCGTTAGAAGAAAAATGAAAGTGGTACATTTAGAAAGGTTGGCGCCGTATAGAGAGAGAGAGGATTAACATCTGTTCGGGACGAACAGATTTAGGTGGAGGGCAGTGTTACGAAAAGAGGTAATTTGCTCCAATCAACAATAATAAATGAGACGCAAGACAATTCAGCGCACTAAGCAATGTGTTAGAAAGAGACGGAAGATCATTCAGCGCACTAAGCAATGTGCGAGAAAGAGATGGAAGATCAGCACAGTAAAACACATGAGTGCGATTGAGATGCCAATAGCATGCGACATTCACGAAACGAGTAGAAGGTTCTCGAAACAAGTCGAAGCTTGTCGAAACGTGTCGAACTGATGCTTGCAGTATATAAGGCCGCGCATCTGAGGCACTGTACTTCAGTTGTGATTTGATAGTGATCTAGTGCGTCTCGTGTGTGAACATTGTGAAGCTAAATTGTACAAATTCAGCAGTTGTTATAAGTGATTATTCGTTAAGTTGTGATTTAATTAAATAAAGTTATTTAATACTAGTTGAAATAATACTAGTTAAAACCAAATATAAGTGTGTTTTTATTTTGTACAGAATTCAGCGATACGAGCTCGTAGAACACTTTTCCGTAGACTGAATTTTCGTAACATTGGTGTCAGAAGTGGGATTGTGATATAAAATGGTTAAATTCGATCAACTTAAAGTCGACCAGCTAAAGAAGGAGCTGTCGATTCGTAATCTTGCAACTGCTGGTACGAAAGTAGAGCTACAAAAGCGTCTAATGGAGGAATTAGAGAACCAAGGAATTGACCTCGCAGAGCACGAGTTTGAAGTGGAAGCTGCAATAGCGTCATCGAAAAGTGTGGACACGGAGCAAAAAGTACAGTCCCAAAGTTTTGATATGAGCCAGTTGCTCGGAGCAATACAACAACAGCTTCAAGAAAATTCCAATCAACTTAAAACAGAACTAGATCAAAAATTTCTGGAAAATTCAAAACAATTTCAAGAAAATTCAAATCAACTTAAAACAGAACTACAAGAAAATTCCAGCAAATTGGAACAGAAACTTCTAGAAAATTCAAACCAGCATCAAGTAAAAATTGAGCAACAGATGCAGGAACATTCTAAGCAGCTTCCGGAAGTTTCTAATACACTCAATGGCAAAGTAAACGAACTTGAGGCACATGTAAATGACATTGTAGTGGACATTGATGACAAATTTGAAAAGTTGGAAAATGGTTTCGACAAAAAGCTGGAGAAAATACAAGAAGATGTCAGTTTACTACAGATAAGTGGACCTACACAGCATGTTGTTACTGGTACGAGGCTAAAATCGCCGATTTACGATGGAACCACAGCGTTCAACATTTTCATGCTGCAATTTGAGACCACGGCTGTAAGTAATCGATGGAATAATGAGCCGCACTTATCATGGCGCTTAAAGGAGGCGCAGCCGAAGTATTGCAGACTGTTCCAGAAAGTGATCGAAACAGTTATTTAGCGGTTATGGCTGCACTGCAGAGAAAATAAGGCAGTGATCACATGAAGCAAATCTACAGAATGGAACTAAAGTGCCGAATGCAAAGAAATAGTGAAACATTGCAGGCGTATGCAGCGGACGTCGAGAGGCTTGCGCATTTGTTGTATGCAGATTCAACGAGTGATTTCATAGAAAAGCGCAAGATCGAAGCCTTTGTTGACGGCATACGTGATCCGGAAACAAGACGTGCCACAGTGACAATGCCGAAAGTGACATTTACGGAAACTGTAACCACAGCGCTAACAGAGGAGACAGCAACTACGTTGTGCCGCCCTGCGCCAAAGGTAATTTGCCAAGCGTTAAAAAGTGGAGCTAAACCAGATTACTCTGCTGCCAACCGAGACACCCAATTTAAAGGTAAATGCTACAACTGTGATAAATATGGCCATATGGCACGTGATTGTCGTAAAAAACGCAAGCGCTCAATGAATCCATTTGCAAATGAGCCCCGACATGAAGAAACCCAGGATCATGTCCAAAATAACGTAAATTTTAATCAATCTTTAAACTAAAACGGGTCAGTTCTGCGGGGCACGATCTGACTCCCATAACCGATTGCCCCAGAATCTCCAGCATATATGGTAACATTGAATACAGGAGCTTCACTTTCAATGATAAGAAGTAACCTTGTTAAGGATAAAGTAGAGCCGCTTGTAGGAATAAGATTACAAACAGCTACAGGTGAAGAGGCCCATATCAGAGGAAAGATTACCAAGAAAATAACGATTGGTACTACGACAGTTAAGCATGATTTTATTGTGGCAGAAATAGTAGACGAAATAATACTTGGCATGGACTTCATGATAATGAACGGTTTCACACTTGATTTAACAAGAAAAATTTTGAATTATGCCAACACGGAGATCCAACTAAATATTGATTGTGACCAGAGCCCGAAAATGAAACAAGTTATTGCTTATAAAAATAGAAAAATACCACCTAATTCAGAAGCAATTGTTTGGGCGAAATTAAATGGAGATTGTGGGATAAGCAAGTTGTGGGTTATTGAAGCAAACGAAGAGCTGTATAAAAGTAACATAGTGATAGGAAGAACACTTGTTGAGGCGGAGAAAGACAGAATTGTACCTATAAGAGTTCTCTATTTGGAAAACTCGTCAAAAGTAATCAAAAAGGGAACAGTGGTAGGCCAGTGTCAAGAGGCGCCAGCGATTATAAATTGCGAGTCAAATACATCAAAGGACTATGTCACACCGCAAGTAAACAAACAATCTACTCACAAGTTTATAAATGAGTGGACGAAGGATTTGGCTGCCAAAGAAAAGAGTCAAGTACAACAGCTAGTTGACAAATATCGGTGTATATTTGCTGAAAAGGGCCAAAAGGATGGCAGAACTGCCATTGTAAAACATCGAATAGACACTGGTGATTCTAACCCAATTCGTCAAGCAC
This sequence comes from Dryomyza anilis, assembly GCA_951804985.1. NCBI lineage: Eukaryota > Metazoa > Arthropoda > Insecta > Diptera > Dryomyzidae > Dryomyza > Dryomyza anilis. Next base: position 7,685,007 of record OX638136.1, on the reverse strand, counting down.
CAAGAAGGGTACCACTTGCGAAAAGAGACGAAGTATCACATTTGGTTGAAGAAATGCACACAAATGGCGTGGTGGAACCATCTTAGAGTCCATGGAGTTCACCAGTAGTATTGGTGAAAAAGAAGGACGGTAGTACTCGGTTCTGCGTTGATTACCGAAAACTTAATGATGTCACCAAGAAAGATAGTTATCCGCTGCCTAGAATCGATGACACCTTGGATACACTATCTAATGCTAAGTGGTTTTCAACGTTGGACTTGCAAAGCGGTTACTGGCAAGTAGAAATCGATAAGAAAGATCGAGAGTACTGGAGAAGGACTATGGCAATTTTTGGTAATGCCGTTTGGACTATGCAATGCTTCTGCAACATTCGAGCGATTAATGGAGCACGTATTAAAAGGTTTACACTGGAAAACATGCCTAGTATACCTTGATGACATAATTGTTATGGGCAAGGATTTCAACGAACATCTAAGAAATCTAGAGGAAGTATTCCTTCGATTGAAAAGTGCGGGTCTACAACTTAGCCCAAAGAATTGCTCACTTTTCAAGAAAGAAGTCAAGTATCTGGGTCATCGAGTTACCACGGAAGAAGTGCATACCGATGAAGATAAAATAGTTGCAGTAAAGGAGTGGCCCAGACCGAAAAATCTACATGACCTACGAAGTTTCTTGGGACTATGTACATACTACAGGAGATTTGTTCCAGGTTTTGACAATGTTGCTAGCAGTCTTCATGAGTTGACAAGAAAGAAACGCGCATTTCAATGGATCGATGATCAAGAAAGGGCATTTTTGAAATTAAAAGATCTACTGTGCTCGGCACCAATTCTTGCGTATCCAATTCCAGGTGAGAAATTTATACTTGATACGGATGCGAGTGGATACGGAAGTGGCGGAGTTCTCTCTCAAGTCATCAATGGACAAGAAAAAGTGATCGCATACTACAGTAAAACCAGGAGGGAGCTTCTTGCTGTAATCGAAAGTGTGAAAAATGTTCACAAATACCTGTACGGGCAACAGTTTCACTTGAGAACCGATCACGCTGCACTGAGATGGTTACTTCAGTTCAAAGACCCAGAAGGTCAAATTGCGCGTTGTTCTATTACAGAGCTACGATTTCACAATAGAACATCGTAAAGGAGGTCATCATGGAAATGCAGATGCTCATGAAAACTAGAATGCACACATTGTTCAAGAGCGGAAGGAAAAGAAAACATAATTGACATTCGTTTGCTAAATGTTTTGCCTGATGAAAAATGGACTCCGGAACAAATTCAAATTGATCAAAAGAGTGATCCCGACCTCACAAAAATCATGATGTTCAAGGAACAGCAAAGAAAACCATAATGGGAAGATATAGCGGCCGACAGTCCAATAACTAAAGCTTACTGGGCACAGTGGCAGAGCTTAAAGCTACAAGATGGTTGCTTATATCGTGTATGGGAAAATGCAGTTGGCACATCCGCTCGAAGTTTGATTGTTGTTCCTAAGTCAAAAATAAAAGAAATATTAGCGGAATACCATCGTGGATCTAGTGGTGGTCATTTGGGCATTAATAAAACGGTCGAGAAGGTAAAGAAACGTTTTTATTGGATTGGATGCCAAGAGTCAGTCGCCGATTGGATTCGCAGTTGCCCGCAATGTGTACCAGCAAAAGGACCAACAGTCAGAAGTCGCGGCAGGATGCATCAGTACAACGTGGGAGCACCATTCGAGAGTATTGGCATGGATGTTGCCGGGCCGTTTCCAATCAGTGATGCGGGTAATAAGTATGTCCTTGTTGTCATCGACTACTTCAGCAAGTGGCCCGAAGTGTATCCCATGCCGAATCAAGAAGCCACAACAGTTTCGGAGGCATTAGTTAACAACTGGGTAAGCCGTTTTGGAGTACCGTTAGAGTTGCATTCAGATCAAGGAAGAAATTTTGAGTCTGCTGTATTTAAAGAAGTATGCAAAGTCATCAACATACACAAAACACGAACGACGCCTTTGCACCCGCAATCAGACGGCATGGTGGAGAGATTTAATCGGACTTTGGAAGAGTATCTCAGAAAAGTGGTTGATAAAAATCAAAAAGATGGGGATACACACATACCACTATTTCTCATGGCTTATCGAACGGCGGTTCATGATACCACAGCAGCTTCACCATCTAAAATTGTTTTTGGAACAGACTTAAGATTACCTGCGGATTTAAAGTTTGGTGCGAGTCCTTCAGCTGGAATTCCTATACACAATTATGTTTTCAGACTGAAGAAATGAACGAAGTGCATCAGTTTGTAAGACAGCGTACACAATTTGCGAGTGATAAGATGAAGGCCAGATACGACTTGCGCACAAATTCAGAGGGATTTACGGAAGGAGAGCTTGTTTTGCTCTATAACCCACAAAGGAAGAAAGGCTTATCCCCTAAGCTACAAACACACTGGGAAGGACCATACAAGATAATTAAAAGAATTACCGATGTCGTGTATCGGATTCAGAATACTACAGGCGTTAGAAGAAAAATGAAAGTGGTACATTTAGAAAGGTTGGCGCCGTATAGAGAGAGAGAGGATTAACATCTGTTCGGGACGAACAGATTTAGGTGGAGGGCAGTGTTACGAAAAGAGGTAATTTGCTCCAATCAACAATAATAAATGAGACGCAAGACAATTCAGCGCACTAAGCAATGTGTTAGAAAGAGACGGAAGATCATTCAGCGCACTAAGCAATGTGCGAGAAAGAGATGGAAGATCAGCACAGTAAAACACATGAGTGCGATTGAGATGCCAATAGCATGCGACATTCACGAAACGAGTAGAAGGTTCTCGAAACAAGTCGAAGCTTGTCGAAACGTGTCGAACTAATGCTTGCAGTATATAAGGCCGCGCATCTGAGGCACTGTACTTCAGTTGTGATTTGATAGTGATCTAGTGCGTCTCGTGTGTGAACATTGTGAAGCTAAATTGTACAAATTCAGCAGTTGTTATAAGTGATTATTCGTTAAGTTGTGATTTAATTAAATAAAGTTATTTAATACTAGTTGAAATAATACTAGTTAAAACCAAATATAAGTGTGTTTTTATTTTGTACAGAATTCAGCGATACGAGCTCGTAGAACACTTTTCCGTAGACTGTATTTTCGTAACATTGGTGTCAGAAGTGGGATTGTGATATAAAATGGTTAAATTCGATCAACTTAAAGTCGACCAGCTAAAGAAGGAGCTGTCGATTCGTAATCTTGCAACTGCTGGTACGAAAGTAGAGCTACAAAAGCGTCTAATGGAGGAATTAGAGAACCAAGGAATTGACCTCGCAGAGCACGAGTTTGAAGTGGAAGCTGCAATAGCGTCATCGAAAAGTGTGGACACGGAGCAAAAAGTACAGTCCCAAAGTTTTGATATGAGCCAGTTGCTCGGAGCAATACAACAACAGCTTCAAGAAAATTCCAATCAACTTAAAACAGAACTAGATCAAAAATTTCTGGAAAATTCAAAACAATTTCAAGAAAATTCAAATCAACTTAGAACAGAACTACAAGAAAATTCCAGCAAATTGGAACAGAAACTTCTAGAAAATTTAAACCAACATCAAGTAAAAATTGAGCAACAGATGCAGGAACATTCTAAGCAGCTTCCGGAAGTTTCTAATACACTCAATGGCAAAGTAAACGAACTTGAGGCACATGTAAATGACATTGTAGTGGACATTGATGACAAATTTGAAAAGTTGGAAAATGGTTTCGACAAAAAGCTGGAGAAAATACAAGAAGATGTCAGTTTACTACAGATAAGTGGACCTACACAGCATGTTGTTACTGGTACGAGGCTAAAATCGCCGATTTACGATGGAACCACAGCGTTCAACATTTTCATGCTGCAATTTGAGACCACGGCTGTAAGTAATCGATGGAATAATGAGCCGCACTTATCATGGCGCTTAAAGGAGGCGCAGCCGAAGTATTGCAGACTGTTCCAGAAAGTGATCGAAACAGTTATTTAGCGGTTATGGCTGCACTGCAGAGAAAATAAGGCAGTGATCACATGAAGCAAATCTACAGAATGGAACTAAAGTGCCGAATGCAAAGAAATAGTGAAACATTGCAGGCGTATGCAGCGGACGTCGAGAGGCTTGCGCATTTGTTGTATGCAGATTCAACGAGTGATTTCATAGAAAAGCGCAAGATCGAAGCCTTTGTTGACGGCATACGTGATCCGGAAACAAGACGTGCCACAGTGACAATGCCGAAAGTGACATTTACGGAAACTGTAACCACAGCGCTAACAGAGGAGACAGCAACTACGTTGTGCCGCCCTGCGCCAAAGGTAATTTGCCAAGCGTTAAAAAGTGGAGCTAAACCAGATTACTCTGCTGCCAACCGAGACACCCAATTTAAAGGTAAATCCTACAACTGTGATAAATATGGCCATATGGCACGTGATTGTCGTAAAAAACGCAAGCGCTCAATGAATCCATTTGCAAATGAGCCCCGACATGAAGAAACCCAGGATCATGTCCAAAATAACGTAAATTTTAATCAATCTTTAAACTAAAACGGGTCAGTTCTGCGGGGCACGATCTGACTCCCATAACCGATTGCCCCAGAATCTCCAGCATATATGGTAACATTGAATACAGGAGCTTCACTTTCAATGATAAGAAGTAACCTTGTTAAGGATAAAGTAGAGCCGCTTGTAGGAATAAGATTACAAACAGCTACAGGTGAAGAGGCCCCTATCAGAGGAAAGATTACCAAGAAAATAACGATTGGTACTACGACAGTTAAGCATGATTTTATTGTGGCAGAAATAGTAGACGAAATAATACTTGGCATGGACTTCATGATAATGAACGGTTTCACACTTGATTTAACAAGAAAAATTTTGAATTATGCCAACACGGAGATCCAACTAAATATTGATTGTGACCAGAGCCCGAAAATGAAACAAGTTATTGCTTATAAAAATAGAAAAATACCACCTAATTCAGAAGCAATTGTTTGGGCGAAATTAAATGGAGATTGTGGGATAAGCAAGTTGTGGGTTATTGAAGCAAACGAAGAGCTGTATAAAAGTAACATAGTGATAGGAAGAACACTTGTTGAGGCGGAGAAAGACAGAATTGTACCTATAAGAGTTCTCTATTTGGAAAACTCGTCAAAAGTAATCAAAAAGGGAACAGTGGTAGGCCAGTGTCAAGAGGCGCCAGCGATTATAAATTGCGAGTCAAATACATCAAAGGACTATGTCACACCGCAAGTAAACAAACAATCTACTCACAAGTTTATAAATGAGTGGACGAAGGATTTGGCTGCCAAAGAAAAGAGTCAAGTACAACAGCTAGTTGACAAATATCGGTGTATATTTGCTGAAAAGGGCCAAAAGGATAGCAGAACTGCCATTGTAAAACATCGAATAGACACTGGTGATTCTAACCCAATTCGTCAAGCACCAAGAAGGGTACCACTTGCGAAAAGAGACGAAGTATCACATTTGGTTGAAGAAATGCACACAAATGGCGTGGTGGAACCATCTTAGAGTCCATGGAGTTCACCAGTAGTATTGGTGAAAAAGAAGGACGGTAGTACTCGGTTCTGCGTTGATTACCGAAAACTTAATGATGTCACCAAGAAAGATAGTTATCCGCTGCCTAGAATCGATGACACCTTGGATACACTATCTAATGCTAAGTGGTTTTCAACGTTGGACTTGCAAAGCGGTTTCTGGCAAGTAGAAATCGATAAGAAAGATCGAGAGTACTGGAGAAGGACTATGGCAATTTTTGGTAATGCCGTTTGGACTATGCAATGCTTCAGCAACATTCGAGCGGTTAATGGAGCACGTATTAAAAGGTTTACACTGGAAAACATGCCTAGTATACCTTGATGACATAATTGTTATGGGCAAGGATTTCAACGAACATCTAAGAAATCTAGAGGAAGTATTCCTTCGATTGAAAAGTGCGGGTCTACAACTTAGCCCAAAGAATTGCTCACTTTTCAAGAAAGAAGTCAAGTATCTGGGTCATCGAGTTACCACGGAAGAAGTGCATACCGATGAAGATAAAATAGTTGCAGTAAAGGAGTGGCCCAGACCGAAAAATCTACATGACCTACGAAGTTTCTTGGGACTATGTACATACTACAGGAGATTTGTTCCAGGTTTTGACAATGTTGCTAGCAGTCTTCATGAGTTGACAAGAAAGAAACGCGCATTTCAATGGATCGATGATCAAGAAAGGGCATTTTTGAAATTAAAAGATCTACTGTGCTCGGCACCAATTCTTGCGTATCCAATTCCAGGTGAGAAATTTATACTTGATACGGATGCGAGTGGATACGGAAGTGGCGGAGTTCTCTCTCAAGTCATCAATGGACAAGAAAAAGTGATCGCATACTACAGTAAAACCAGGAGGGAGCTTCTTGCTGTAATCGAAAGTGTGAAAAATGTTCACAAATACCTGTACGGGCAACAGTTTCACTTGAGAACCGATCACGCTGCACTGAGATGGTTACTTCAGTTCAAAGACCCAGAAGGTCAAATTGCGCGTTGGATAGAACGATTACAGAGCTACGATTTCACAATAGAACATCGTAAAGGAGGTCATCATGGAAATGCAGATGCTCATGAAAACTAGAATGCACACATTGTTCAAGAGCGGAAGGAAAAGAAAACATAATTGACATTCGTTTGCTAAATGTTTTGCCTGATGAAAAATGGACTCCGGAACAAATTCAAATTGATCAAAAGAGTGATCCCGACCTCACAAAAATCATGATGTTCAAGGAACAGCAAAGAAAACCATAATGGGAAGATATAGCGGCCGACAGTCCAATAACTAAAGCTTACTGGGCACAGTGGCAGAGCTTAAAGCTACAAGATGGTTGCTTATATCGTGTATGGGAAAATGCAGTTGGCACATCCGCTCGAAGTTTGATTGTTGTTCCTAAGTCAAAAATAAAAGAAATATTAGCGGAATACCATCGTGGATCTAGTGGTGGTCATTTGGGCATTAATAAAACGGTCGAGAAGGTAAAGAAACGTTTTTATTGGATTGGATGCCAAGAGTCAGTCGCCGATTGGATTCGCAGTTGCCCGCAATGTGTACCAGCAAAAGGACCAACAGTCAGAAGTCGCGGCAGGATGCATCAGTACAACGTGGGAGCACCATTCGAGAGTATTGGCATGGATGTTGCCGGGCCGTTTCCAATCAGTGATGCGGGTAATAAGTATGTCCTTGTTGTCATCGACTACTTCAGCAAGTGGCCCGAAGTGTATCCCATGCCGAATCAAGAAGCCACAACAGTTTCGGAGGCATTAGTTAACAACTGGGTAAGCCGTTTTGGAGTACCGTTAGAGTTGCATTCAGATCAAGGAAGAAATTTTGAGTCTGCTGTATTTAAAGAAGTATGCAAAGTCATCAACATACACAAAACACGAACGACGCCTTTGCACCCGCAATCAGACGGCATGGTGGAGAGATTTAATCGGACTTTGGAAGAGTATCTCAGAAAAGTGGTTGATAAAAATCAAAAAGATGGGGATACACACATACCACTATTTCTCATGGCTTATCGAACGGCGGTTCATGATACCACAGCAGCTTCACCATCTAAAATTGTTTTTGGAACAGACTTAAGATTACCTGCGGATTTAAAGTTTGGTGCGAGTCCTTCAGCTGGAATTCCTATACACAATTATGTTTTCAGACTGAAGAAATGAACGAAGTGCATCAGTTTGTAAGACAGCGTACACAATTTGCGAGTGATAAGATGAAGGCCAGATACGACTTGCGCACAAATTCAGAGGGATTTACGGAAGGAGAGCTTGTTTTGCTCTATAACCCACAAAGGAAGAAAGGCTTATCCCCTAAGCTACAAACACACTGGGAAGGACCATACAAGATAATTAAAAGAATTACCGATGTCGTGTATCGGATTCAGAATACTACAGGCGTTAGAAGAAAAATGAAAGTGGTACATTTAGAAAGGTTGGCGCCGTATAGAGAGAGAGAGGATTAACATCTGTTCGGGACGAACAGATTTAGGTGGAGGGCAGTGTTACGAAAAGAGGTAATTTGCTCCAATCAACAATAATAAATGAGACGCAAGACAATTCAGCGCACTAAGCAATGTGTTAGAAAGAGACGGAAGATCATTCAGCGCACTAAGCAATGTGCGAGAAAGAGATGGAAGATCAGCACAGTAAAACACATGAGTGCGATTGAGATGCCAATAGCATGCGACATTCACGAAACGAGTAGAAGGTTCTCGAAACAAGTCGAAGCTTGTCGAAACGTGTCGAACTGATGCTTGCAGTATATAAGGCCGCGCATCTGAGGCACTGTACTTCAGTTGTGATTTGATAGTGAACTAGTGCGTCTCGTGAGTGAACATTGTGAAGCTAAATTGTACAAATTCAGCAGTTGCTATAAGTGATTATTCGTTAAGTTGTGATTTAATTAAATAAAGTTATTTAATACTAGTTGAAATAATACTAGTTAAAACCAAATATAACTGTGTTTTTATTTTGTACAGAATCCAGCGATACGAACTCGTAGAACACTTTTCCGTAGACTGAATTTTCGTAACAATATTGTAAAATAATTAAAAACAATTAAAATTATACATATTGTTACGAAAAGAGGTAATTTTCCCCACAGTGCAAGCATTGAACAATAATAAATGAGACGCAAGACAATTCAGCGCACTGAGCAATGTGTTAGAAAGAGACGGAAGATCATTTAGCGTAATGAGCAATGTGCGAGAAAGAGATGGAAGATCTGCACATTAAAACACAAGAGTGCGAATGAGATGCCAATAGCTTGCGTCATTCACGAAACGAGTAGAAGGTTCTCGAAACAAGTCAAAGCTTGTCGAAACGTGTCGAACTGATGCATGAAATATATAGGGGAGCCGCAACTGAGGTACAGTACTTCAGTAGTGATTGTAAAGTGGTCGAGTGCATCTCGTGTGATAATTGTCAAGTTAAATTGGGGACATGCAGCAGTTGTTAGAATTTGTTATTAGTAAAGTTATTTATTAAAGTGAATTAATAAAAGTAATTGCTATAAATTAAACCAAACATAAGAGTGTTTTTATTTTGTACACAATCCAGCGACACGAACTCGTAGAACAGTTTTCCGTAGACTGAATTTGAGTAACAATATATTATTTTAATTTGTATTAAATGTTTTACATATTACATCTATGTGTTCTATTTCATATTTTATATATTATATGATAAACAATGAGTTTGTCTTCTCAAATTTCATTGCACTACCGTGAAACCATCAGTATCTGAGTTTAAAATTGACTTTTGTTCGCCGAAAGCACTGCAAAGCGTGCGCATATGCAGTACTTGTTGCAGTTTTATGTAAACATAATATATAATTGCCTGATAAATCAATTGTAAACAGGGTTGTATTGAGACTTGACAGTGTTGTAATGAGCTCTGATTTACATTATGATATCACGGAAACATTTTGATGTTGCCCCTTAAAATGGTGTATGTTCTAATAGAAACATGATAATTACTACATTCAAACCAAATAAATATTTGAACCGAAACATAAATATGTTTAAAATATAACATGATTTGTAATGATCTGAATATAAATATGTTTCCAGAGAAACATATCACTTTTTTCAGTTCTAAAATAGTATATTTGCATAAAAACATATCTAAATATTCTTGGAAAGGAATCCTGATAATAAAATATTGTTTTTTTTTGTTTTTAATTTTTATTAAAAATCAATAAACATACACAGTGGGAATTAATAATATTTCAATTCATATACAAAATTTTAAATGCATAAATAAATAATTGAATTAAAACTGCAAGAACAAGTCTCAGTGCAGCACATAGCGTTGGCAAGGAATTCGCGGAGCTGTTGTAAAAAATAGAAGCACTGATTTTTCAGTTGTGATTTTTTTGATGAAATATCCGTGTCGGCTTCTCTCAATATTTTTAGAAAAACATTCAGGAAAAATTAAATTAAATACTGCACTATTAAATGATATTATTTGTTACTATGTGTACTTTTTGCACCACAATTTGTATATTTTTAAAATTTACAAATGACATGGTATTACCGATACGAATACGTTTTCTCAACAAACATCAAAAGACACGTATACAGAAAATGGCGATCACCAAGTGTCAACTTCGTATACAGAAAGACTATTTCAATCATTCTTTTATTTACATATAATTTATTTTTTTGTTTCCTTTCAAACATCAGTATGTTTAAAGGACCAATACATACTGCAAACGACGACAAAAGAGACGTAGATAGAAAATTCTGCTCAACGGAAGCCAATTTCGTATACACGCCCATTGGTCCAATACCGCACACTTTCGACGAGAATGTTCAGAATGGATAAATATGATGCTGTCCAAAATTTCATTAAATTTGTTATCTCATTTGCTGATATGTGCTTTTAATTTTTGGGTTATATGGGAGGTGCACAGCCCACAAATCTCAGTCAAGTCTATACTCAAGTCTATAATCTGTGCCAACATTTTATTTCATTTGGTTTAGCCGTTTCCTATTCGATATATACATACATACAAACATACATACAAACATTCCCAAATATATAGTAGACTAGTGTTGTGAATCAGAAACGTTTTTTTGTTGTATTTAAGAAAGCCTGCACATAACCAGTATGCACATAAAGTTCAAATCTAAAAGCACAATAACAGATGCATGTTAACTTAACATAACGTCTACGACGTAACTGGAACAAGTACATAATGTTTATGAGTGCATACTTTTAGGATATAAAATTAAGTCCGATTGAAAGCAACGAAAAATGCACTGGTTGCAATTGGATCCGAGGCACACGCTAGCAAGTGTGCCGTCTGTTTAAAAGCAACAACAAAAGCATTGGTTGTAATTTAAGTCAAGACTAACGCCAGCATGGGAACCAATTAAGAATTTAGCACATTGGAATTTTCTCAGTTAATGATTTCACAATAGTAGTAATTATCTGATGTGGGATTTTATGAGGTTTTTAGTAGTACGTAGATTTAAAAATATGCTTGCTTGCATTTATGAGTTGTGTTTTAAGAAATAAGTATATGCAAGGGGTTCGTGAGTCGCATGATACCGAGGTGATGAGTAGAGGTTAAGTTTAGTTTTTAAGCATTATGCTTTTAACTGCCTTAGAACGCAGACGTGTTTTCAGTTTAAACTCAAGCTTGTAAAAATACTTAAAAATAATTAATAAAAGTATAAAGCAAGTCTAAAATATCCTTGCGTTTTTATTTAATAATAAATGTTAGGAAAGAATTGTGGACTTCGAGGGAATATTGTCACTGACGGTTTCATTAATAAAGGCAAGTACAAAGGACCCCTGGAGCCCGCAACACTAGCAGCGACCCGTGCTTTGCAGTGGACATCAAATAATTTCATTGCTATTTATTTAAATGGCATTTGAAAAAAGTATTTCAATTCAAAAACATTTCATTTGAATTGAGTAAACAAATTCCAATTCAAAAAAATTTTAAGTGAAATACTTTTATTCAATTCAATTCAAATTTTATAAATTGGCATTGATCAATTTCAATTCAACAAACATGAATTGGAATTAATCAATTCTATTTAAAATACAAAAGCATTGATATTGAAGTGGCACTCACCACATTTTGGCTTGAATGTATTTCAATGGCACAGAATTGCATCCAGATGCATCATGAGATATTTTTCGGTAAACCTGTTGCACCCGGGGCCTGCATATTTGAATCTGTTTTAAGGGCCATAGATTCGCATCTAGGTGGATCATTCGGCGTTTTTGGTTTTGGTTACCAATTAGCAATAGATTCTTTTTTTTTTGGGTGAATCCCTTCATGTGGGACTAGATATGCCTTTAAATCAATCAGGGAGACATATTTTGGAAAACGTTTTGGATTTGGCCAAAACCCACTGCGTCATTGCATTTTTCTTTGGAACAATTGGTTCCTTTGCGATTTGGCCAGAACCTAACTGCGTCATTGGACATCATTTTAGAAAAATTGGTTCCATTGGGATTTGGCCAGAACCCAACTGCGTCATTGGACATTTTTTTTAGACATATTCATTCCACTGGGATTTGGCCAGAACCTAACTGCGTCATTGGACATTTTTTTTAGAAATATTTGTTCCACTGGGATTTGGCCAGAACCTAACTGCGTCATTGGACATTTTTTTGAAAAATTGGTACCATTGGGATTTGGCCAGAACCCAACTGCGTCATTGGACATTTTTTTTAGACATATTCGTTCCACTGGGATTTGGCCAGAACCTAACTGCGTCATTGGACATTTTTTTGAAAAATTGGTAACATTGGGATTTGGCCAGAACCCAACTGCGTCAAGTGTTCCAAAAAAATTTCCAACGACGCAAGCGGGTTGTAGCCAAATCCCAATAGAACTAATTTGTCCAAAAAAACGTCCAATAACGCTGTTAGGTTTTGGCAAAATTACCCATTGCACTGACAGTCAAAAAACATTTCACTACCTCTTGACTTCTGGTAGGCTCTTCGCGCACGGTTGCACTCCACCCGTAGTTTTGCGATGCCTTTGTTCCACCAGTACACCGGACTCTGTGTATGTTTGGAGGATTTTCTCTTCATAGATACGTCACATGCTTTCTTGATGTGGTCCATGCACTGCAGCGCCATATCTGGTGCTGCACCTGATATTTCCATGGGTTTCATCATGATTTCGAATACGTCCTTGTCGAAAGTGCTAGACCTCCATCCGGTCTGTTTGTGTTTCGGCTGGTCTAATCTCACAGATGATGGCTTGGTGATCGCTGTGCGTGTAGTGATCACTGATGCGCCACGTCGTTCTTCGAGAGATGACGTTACTTATGAATGTAAGGTCTATCACGGATTCAGCGCCTCCTCTGTTGAACGTGTGTTGAGTGCCTGTGTTTAGGAGTACTTTCCCTCTGTGGTTCGTTTTTGGGCAACCCCATTCTGTCGCCCACGCGTTGAAGTCTCCAGCTATAACTAATGGACTTCTCCCTCTGGCATCTGCGACTAGGTTGTCGAGGGTTGTTGTGTATTCCTGCAGGGTCATGCTTGGAGGCAGGTAGCAACTATATACAAATAGCCCCCTATTTCCACACAGACAAACCCATTTCCTGACGTTTGCGGATTCATATGGAGAGGACGTCTACCGCACCTCCAGGTCACCGCTTTACCAGATGCGTCTTTTAACCATACGCAAGCACTTTTTGCCCTGTACTGACTATGTGAGTATGTCTTGAGCAGCCTCTCAGTGATTTAGGTTGAGCTGAAGAATCTTATTGAAAATTTTATAATTTTCATCAATCCATTTTCTGAGCTGAAAGCTGTGTAACTTTCATTAAAACGCAGATTTAATTTAATGTGCCATGTCAGGCCGAACGTCGCACGTCTTGCTTGCACGCATTCTACAAGTCTCAATAAAACCTTGCTTATAAATGATTTATCAGGCAATTATGTATTATGTTTACATAAAATCCAAAAAATACATGTTAATGCCTGCAAAATTATGTTTGGGAGAGACCTTTTTTTTGCATCCCAAAAAAATTGCATACAAATATTTACAAATATATAGTAGACTGGCGGGAACCCGTGCTTTGCAGTGGACATTTTGTTGATGTTCTAAATGTAGTAACTAAAATATCAGTATTTATGAAATGCGATATGAATATAGGATTTCATAAAATGTATATATAATCAAGAAAAGTAAAGTAGAAAATATGTTAACGTGGAAAAAGATACACGTGCCAACGATGCATATGTGTTTTAACTATATACTAAAACATGTTAGTAAAATTGGTATCTATTACCAATGCTATTTACGTGTTCAGCATTGGAAGGTCCGCGATACCAAATATTTTCAGGGGAATATAATATAAATGTATGTAAATGAAACATGAATTCTGCTTACGAATAATAGTCAACACCATAAAACACACTTCGAAAAATATAATTTTTCTACCTGCATGGAAATAATGCAGGAAAATGATCTCGAAGTATAAAACATATAGGCGAAAAGGTCATTATTTTATTATTTGTAGTTGTGAATATACTAATATATGTGATATTTGGTATATATATATATATATATATATATATATATATATATATATATATATATATATATATACATATATATATATATATATACACATATATATATATATATATATATATATATATATATATATATATATATAAAGACTATTTCAATCATTCTTTTATTTACATATAATTTATTTTTTTTGTTTCCTTTCAAACATCAGTATGTTTAAAGGACCAATACATACTGCAAACGACGGCAAAAGAGACGTAGATAGAAAATTCTGCTCAACGGAAGCCAATTTCGTATACACGCCCATTGGTCCAATACCGCACACTTTCGACGAGAATGTTCAGAATGGATAAATATGATGCTGTCCAAAATTTCATTAAATTTGTTATCTCATTTGCTGATATGTGCTTTTAATTTTTGGGTTATATGGGAGGTGCACAGCCCACAAATCTCAGTCAAGTCTATACTCAAGTCTATAATCTGTGCCAACATTTTATTTCATTTGGTTTAGCCGTTTCCTATTCGATATATACATACATACATACAAACATACATACAAACATTCCCAAATATATAGTAGACTAGTGTTGTGAATCAGAAACGTTTTTTTGTTGTATTTAAGAAAGCCTGCACATAACCAGTATGCACATAAAGTTCAAATCTAAAAGCACAATAACAGATGCATGTTAACTTAACATAACGTCTACGACGTAACTGGAACAAGTACATAATGTTTATGAGTGCATACTTTTAGGATATAAAATTAAGTACGATTGAAAGCAACGAAAAATGCACTGGTTGCAATTGGATCCGAGGCACACGCTAGCAAGTGTGCCGTCTGTTTAAAAGCAACAACAAAAGCATTGGTTGTAATTTAAGTCAAGACTAACGCCAGCATGGGAACCAATTAAGAATTTAGCACATTGGAATTTTCTCAGTTAATGATTTCACAATAGTAGTAATTATCTGATGTGGGGTTCATGAGGTTTTTAGTAGTACGTAGATTTAAAAATATGCTTGCTTGCATTTATGAGTTGTGTTTTAAGAAATAAGTATAAGCAAGGGGTTCGTGAGTCGCATGATACCGAGGTGATGAGTAGAGGTTAAGTTTAGTTTTTAAGCATTATGCTTTTAACTGCCTTAGAACGCAGACGTGTTTTCAGTTTAAACTCAAGCTTGTAAAAATACTTAAAAATAATTAATAAAAGTATAAAGCAAGTCTAAAATATCCTTGCGTTTTTATTTAATAATAAATGTTAGGAAAGAATTGTGGACTTCGAGGGAATATTGTCACTGACGGTTTCATTAATAAAGGCAAGTACAAAGGACCCCTGGAGCCCGCAACACTAGCAGCGACCCGTGCTTTGCAGTGGACATCAAATAATTTCATTGCTATTTATTTAAATGGCATTTGAAAAAAGTATTTCAATTCAAAAACATTTCATTTGAATTGAGTAAACAAATTCCAATTCAAAAAAATTTTAAGTGAAATACTTTTATTCAATTCAATTCAAATTTTATAAATTGGCATTGATCAATTTCAATTCAACAAACATGAATTGGAATTAATCAATTCTATTTAAAATACAAAAGCATTGATATTGAAGTGGCACTCACCACATTTTGGCTTGAATGTATTTCAATGGCACAGAATTGCATCCAGATGCATCATGAGATATTTTTCGGTAAACCTGTTGCACCCGGGGCCTGCATATTTGAATCTGTTTTAAGGGCCATAGATTCGCATCTAGGTGGATCATTCGGCGTTTTTGGTTTTGGTTACCAATTAGCAATAGATTCTTTTTTTTTGGGTGAATCCCTTCATGTGGGACTAGATATGCCTTTAAATCAATCAGGGAGACATATTTTGGAAAACGTTTTGGATTTCGCCAAAACCCACTGCGTCATTGCATTTTTCTTTGGAACAATTGGTTCCTTTGCGATTTGGCCAGAACCTAACTGCGTCATTGGACATCATTTTAGAAAAATTGGTTCCATTGGGATTTGGCCAGAACCCAACTGCGTCATTGGACATTTTTTTTAGACATATTCATTCCACTGGGATTTGGCCAGAACCTAACTGCGTCATTGGACATTTTTTTTAGAAATATTTGTTCCACTGGGATTTGGCCAGAACCTAACTGCGTCATTGGACATTTTTTTGAAAAATTGGTACCATTGGGATTTGGCCAGAACCCAACTGCGTCATTGGACATTTTTTTTAGACATATTCGTTCCACTGGGATTTGGCCAGAACCTAACTGCGTCATTGAACATTTTTTTGAAAAATTGGTAACATTGGGATTTGGCCAGAACCCAACTGCGTCAAGTGTTCCAAAAAAATTTCCAACGACGCAAGCGGGTTGTAGCCAAATCCCAATAGAACTAATTTGTCCAAAAAACGTCCAATAACGCTGTTAGGTTTTGGCAAAATTACCCATTGCACTGACAGTCAAAAAACATTTCACTACCTCTTGACTTCTGGTAGGCTCTTCGCGCACGGTTGCACTCCACCCGTAGTTTTGCGATGCCTTTGTTCCACCAGTACACCGGACTCTGTGTATGTTTGGAGGATTTTCTCTTCATAGATACGTCACATGCTTTCTTGATGTGGTCCATGCACTGCAGCGCCATATCTGGTGCTGCACCTGATATTTCCATGGGTTTCATCATGATTTCGAATACGTCCTTGTCGAAAGTGCTAGACCTCCATCCGGTCTGTTTGTGTTTCGGCTGGTCTAATCTCACAGATGATGGCTTGGTGATCGCTGTGCGTGTAGTGATCACTGATGCGCCACTATGTGAGTATGTCTTGAGCAGCCTCTCAGTGATTTAGGTTGAGAAGAAGAATCTTATTGAAAATTTTATAATTTTCATCAATCCATTTTCTGAGCTGAAAGCTGTGTAACTTTCATTAAAACGCAGATTTAATTTAATGTGCCATGTCAGGCCGAACGTCGCACGTCTTGCTTGCACGCATTCTACAAGTCTCAATAAAATCTTGCTTACAAATGATTTATCAGGCAATTATGTATTATGTTTACATAAAATCCAAAAAATACATGTTAATGCCTGCAAAATTATGTTTGGGAGAGACCTTTTTTTTGCATCCCAAAAAAATTGCATAGATATACATACAAATATTTACAAATATATAGTAGACTGGCGGGAACCCGTGCTTTGCAGTGGACATTTTGTTGATGTTCTAAATGTAGTAACTAAAATATCAGTATTTATGAAATGCGATATGAATATAGGATTTCATAAAATGTATATATAATCAAGAAAAGTAAAGTAGAAAATATGTTAACGTGGAAAAAGATACACGTGCCAACGATGCATATGTGTTTTAACTATATACTAAAACATGTTAGTAAAATTGGTATCTATTACCAATGCTATTTACGTGTTCAGCATTGGAAGGTCCGCGATACCAAATATTTTCAGGGGAATATAATATAAATGTATGTAAATGAAACATGAATTCTGCTTACGAATAATAGTCAACACCATAAAACACACTTCGAAAAATATAATTTTTCTACCTGCATGGAAATAATGCAGGAAAATGATCTCGAAGTATAAAACATATAGGCGAAAAGGTCATTATTTTATTATTTGTAGTTGTGAATATACTAATATATGTGATATTTGGTATATATATATATATATATATATATATATATATACATATATATATATATATATATATACACATATATATATATATATATATATATATATATATATATATATATATATATATATATATATATATATATATATATATATATATAAAGACTATTTCAATCATTCTTTTATTTACATATAATTTTTTTTTTTTGTTTCCTTTCAAACATCAGTATGTTTAAAGGACCAATACATACTGCAAACGACGGCAAAAGAGACGTAGATAGAAAATTCTGCTCAACGGAAGCCAATTTCGTATACACGCCCATTGGTCCAATACCGCACACTTTCGACGAGAATGTTCAGAATGGATAAATATGATGCTGTCCAAAATTTCATTAAATTTGTTATCTCATTTGCTGATATGTGCTTTTAATTTTTGGGTTATATGGGAGGTGCACAGCCCACAAATCTCAGTCAAGTCTATACTCAAGTCTATAATCTGTGCCAACATTTTATTTCATTTGGTTTAGCCGTTTCCTATTCGATATATACATACATACAAACATACATACAAACATTCCCAAATATATATAATAGACTAGTGTTGTGAATCAGAAACGTTTTTTTGTTGTATTTAAGAAAGCCTGCACATAACCAGTATGCACATAAAGTTCAAATCTAAAAGCACAATAACAGATGCATGTTAACTTAACATAACGTCTACGACGTAACTGGAACAAGTACATAATGTTTATGAGTGCATACTTTTAGGATATAAAATTAAGTCCGATTGAAAGCAACGAAAAATGCACTGGTTGCAATTGGATCCGAGGCACACGCTAGCAAGTGTGCCGTCTGTTTAAAAGCAACAACAAAAGCATTGGTTGTAATTTAAGTCAAGACTAACGCCAGCATGGGAACCAATTAAGAATTTAGCACATTGGAATTTTCTCAGTTAATGATTTCACAATAGTAGTAATTATCTGATGTGGGATTCATGAGGTTTTTAGTAGTACGTAGATTTAAAAATATGCTTGCTTGCATTTATGAGTTGTGTTTTAAGAAATAAGTATATGCAAGGGGTTCGTGAGTCGCATGATACCGAGGTGATGAGTAGAGGTTAAGTTTAGTTTTTAAGCATTATGCTTTTAACTGCCTTAGAACGCAGACGTGTTTTCAGTTTAAACTCAAGCTTGTAAAAATACTTAAAAATAATTAATAAAAGTATAAAGCAAGTCTAAAATATCCTTGCGTTTTTATTTAATAATAAATGTTAGGAAAGAATTGTGGACTTCGAGGGAATATTGTCACTGACGGTTTCATTAATAAAGGCAAGTACAAAGGACCCCTGGAGCCCGCAACACTAGCAGCGACCCGTGCTTTGCAGTGGACATCAAATAATTTCATTGCTATTTATTTAAATGGCATTTGAAAAAAGTATTTCAATTCAAAAACATTTCATTTGAATTGAGTAAACAAATTCCAATTCAAAAAAATTTTAAGTGAAATACTTTTATTCAATTCAATTCAAATTTTATAAATTGGCATTGATCAATTTCAATTCAACAAACATGAATTGGAATTAATCAATTCTATTTAAAATACAAAAGCATTGATATTGAAGTGGCACTCACCACATTTTGGCTTGAATGTATTTCAATGGCACAGAATTGCATCCAGATGCATCATGAGATATTTTTCGGTAAACCTGTTGCACCCGGGGCCTGCATATTTGAATCTGTTTTAAGGGCCATAGATTCGCATCTAGGTGGATCATTCGGCGTTTTTGGTTTTGGTTACCAATTAGCAATAGATTCTTTTTTTTTGGGTGAATCCCTTCATGTGGGACTAGATATGCCTTTAAATCAATCAGGGAGACATATTTTGGAAAACGTTTTGGATTTGGCCAAAACCCACTGCGTCATTGCATTTTTCTTTGGAACAATTGGTTCCTTTGCGATTTGGCCAGAACCTAACTGCGTCATTGGACATCATTTTAGAAAAATTGGTTCCATTGGGATTTGGCCAGAACCCAACTGCGTCATTGGACATTTTTTTTAGACATATTCATTCCACTGGGATTTGGCCAGAACCTAACTGCGTCATTGGACATTTTTTTTAGAAATATTTGTTCCACTGGGATTTGGCCAGAACCTAACTGCGTCATTGGACATTTTTTTGAAAAATTGGTACCATTGGGATTTGGCCAGAACCCAACTGCGTCATTGGACATTTTTTTTAGACATATTCGTTCCACTGGGATTTGGCCAGAACCTAACTGCGTCATTGGACATTTTTTTGAAAAATTGGTAACATTGGGATTTGGCCAGAACCCAACTGCGTCAAGTGTTCCAAAAAAATTTCCAACGACGCAAGCGGGTTGTAGCCAAATCCCAATAGAACTAATTTGTCCAAAAAAACGTCCAATAACGCTGTTAGGTTTTGGCAAAATTACCCATTGCACTGACAGTCAAAAAACATTTCACTACCTCTTGACTTCTGGTAGGCTCTTCGCGCACGGTTGCACTCCACCCGTAGTTTTGCGATGCCTTTGTTCCACCAGTACACCGGACTCTGTGTATGTTTGGAGGATTTTCTCTTCATAGATACGTCACATGCTTTCTTGATGTGGTCCATGCACTGCAGCGCCATATCTGGTGCTGCACCTGATATTTCCATGGGTTTCATCATGATTTCGAATACGTCCTTGTCGAAAGTGCTAGACCTCCATCCGGTCTGTTTGTGTTTCGGCTGGTCTAATCTCACAGATGATGGCTTGGTGATCGCTGTGCGTGTAGTGATCACTGATGCGCCACGTCGTTCTTCGAGAGATGACGTTACTTATGAATGTAAGGTCTATCACGGATTCAGCGCCTCCTCTGTTGAACGTGTGTTGAGTGCCTGTGTTTAGGAGTACTTTCCCTCTGTGGTTCGTTTTTGGGCAACCCCATTCTGTCGCCCACGCGTTGAAGTCTCCAGCTATAACTAATGGACTTCTCCCTCTGGCATCTGCGACTAGGTTGTCGAGGGTTGTTGTGTATTCCTGCAGGGTCATGCTTGGAGGCAGGTAGCAACTATATACAAATAGCCCCCTATTTCCACACAGACAAACCCATTTCCTGACGTTTGCGGATTCATATGGAGAGGACGTCTACCGCACCTCCAGGTCACCGCTTTACCAGATGCGTCTTTTAACCATACGCAAGCACTTTTTGCCCTGTACTGACTATGTGAGTATGTCTTGAGCAGCCTCTCAGTGATTTAGGTTGAGCTGAAGAATCTTATTGAAAAATTTATAATTTTCATCAATCCATTTTCTGAGCTGAAAGCTGTGTAACTTTCATTACAACGCAGATTTAATTTAATGTGCCATGTCAGGCCGAACGTCGCACGTCTTGCTTGCACGCATTCTACAAGTCTCAATAAAACCTTGCTTATAAATGATTTATCAGGCAATTATGTATTATGTTTACATAAAATCCAAAAAATACATGTTAATGCCTGCAAAATTATGTTTGGGAGAGACCTTTTTTTTGCATCCCAAAAAAATTGCATACAAATATTTACAAATATATAGTAGACTGGCGGGAACCCGTGCTTTGCAGTGGACATTTTGTTGATGTTCTAAATGTAGTAACTAAAATATCAGTATTTATGAAATGCGATATGAATATAGGATTTCATAAAATGTATATATAATCAAGAAAAGTAAAGTAGAAAATATGTTAACGTGGAAAAAGATACACGTGCCAACGATGCATATGTGTTTTAACTATATACTAAAACATGTTAGTAAAATTGGTATCTATTACCAATGCTATTTACGTGTTCAGCATTGGAAGGTCCGCGATACCAAATATTTTCAGGGGAATATAATATAAATGTATGTAAATGAAACATGAATTCTGCTTACGAATAATAGTCAACACCATAAAACACACTTCGAAAAATATAATTTTTCTACCTGCATGGAAATAATGCAGGAAAATGATCTCGAAGTATAAAACATATAGGCGAAAAGGTCATTATTTTATTATTTGTAGTTGTGAATATACTAATATATGTGATATTTGGTATATATATATATATATATATATATATATATATATATATATATATACATATATATATATATATATATATATATATACACATATATATATATATATATATATATATATATATATATATATATATATATATATATATATATATATATATATATATATATATATATATAAAGACTATTTCAATCATTCTTTTATTTACATATAATTTATTTTTTTTGTTTCCTTTCAAACATCAGTATGTTTAAAGGACCAATACATACTGCAAACGACGGCAAAAGAGACGTAGATAGAAAATTCTGCTCAACGGAAGCCAATTTCGTATACACGCCCATTGGTCCAATACCGCACACTTTCGACGAGAATGTTCAGAATGGATAAATATGATGCTGTCCAAAATTTCATTAAATTTGTTATCTCATTTGCTGATATGTGCTTTTAATTTTTGGGTTATATGGGAGGTGCACAGCCCACAAATCTCAGTCAAGTCTATACTCAAGTCTATAATCTGTGCCAACATTTTATTTCATTTGGTTTAGCCGTTTCCTATTCGATATATACATACATACAAACATTCCCAAATATATAGTAGACTAGTGTTGTGAATCAGAAACGTTTTTTTGTTGTATTTAAGAAAGCCTGCACATAACCAGTATGCACATAAAGTTCAAATCTAAAAGCACAATAACAGATGCATGTTAACTTAACATAACGTCTACGACGTAACTGGAACAAGTACATAATGTTTATGAGTGCATACTTTTAGGATATAAAATTAAGTCCGATTGAAAGCAACGAAAAATGCACTGGTTGCAATTGGATCCGAGGCACACGCTAGCAAGTGTGCCGTCTGTTTAAAAGCAACAACAAAAGCATTGGTTGTAATTTAAGTCAAGACTAACGCCAGCATGGGAACCAATTAAGAATTTAGCACATTGGAATTTTCTCAGTTAATGATTTCACAATAGTAGTAATTATCTGATGTGGGGTTCATGAGGTTTTTAGTAGTACGTAGATTTAAAAATATGCTTGCTTGCATTTATGAGTTGTGTTTTAATAAATAAGTATAAGCAAGGGGTTCGTGAGTCGCATGATACCGAGGTGATGAGTAGAGGTTAAGTTTAGTTTTTAAGCATTATGCTTTTAACTGCCTTAGAACGCAGACGTGTTTTCAGTTTAAACTCAAGCTTGTAAAAATACTTAAAAATAATTAATAAAAGTATAAAGCAAGTCTAAAATATCCTTGCGTTTTTATTTAATAATAAATGTTAGGAAAGAATTGTGGACTTCGAGGGAATATTGTCACTGACGGTTTCATTAATAAAGGCAAGTACAAAGGACCCCTGGAGCCCGCAACACTAGCAGCGACCCGTGCTTTGCAGTGGACATCAAATAATTTCATTGCTATTTATTTAAATGGCATTTGAAAAAAGTATTTCAATTCAAAAACATTTCATTTGAATTGAGTAAACAAATTCCAATTCAAAAAAATTTTAAGTGAAATACTTTTATTCAATTCAATTCAAATTTTATAAATTGGCATTGATCAATTTCAATTCAACAAACATGAATTGGAATTAATCAATTCTATTTAAAATACAAAAGCATTGATATTGAAGTGGCACTCACCACATTTTGGCTTGAATGTATTTCAATGGCACAGAATTGCATCCAGATGCATCATGAGATATTTTTCGGTAAACCTGTTGCACCCGGGGCCTGCATATTTGAATCTGTTTTAAGGGCCATAGATTCGCATCTAGGTGGATCATTCGGCGTTTTTGGTTTTGGTTACCAATTAGCAATAGATTCTTTTTTTTTTGGGTGAATCCCTTCATGTGGGACTAGATATGCCTTTAAATCAATCAGGGAGACATATTTTGGAAAACGTTTTGGATTTCGCCAAAACCCACTGCGTCATTGCATTTTTCTTTGGAACAATTGGTTCCTTTGCGATTTGGCCAGAACCTAACTGCGTCATTGGACATCATTTTAGAAAAATTGGTTCCATTGGGATTTGGCCAGAACCCAACTGCGTCATTGGACATTTTTTTTAGACATATTCATTCCACTGGGATTTGGCCAGAACCTAACTGCGTCATTGGACATTTTTTTTAGAAATATTTGTTCCACTGGGATTTGGCCAGAACCTAACTGCGTCATTGGACATTTTTTTGAAAAATTGGTACCATTGGGATTTGGCCAGAACCCAACTGCGTCATTGGACATTTTTTTTAGACATATTCGTTCCACTGGGATTTGGCCAGAACCTAACTGCGTCATTGAACATTTTTTTGAAAAATTGGTAACATTGGGATTTGGCCAGAACCCAACTGCGTCAAGTGTTCCAAAAAAATTTCCAACGACGCAAGCGGGTTGTAGCCAAATCCCAATAGAACTAATTTGTCCAAAAAACGTCCAATAACGCTGTTAGGTTTTGGCAAAATTACCCATTGCACTGACAGTCAAAAAACATTTCACTACCTCTTGACTTCTGGTAGGCTCTTCGCGCACGGTTGCACTCCACCCGTAGTTTTGCGATGCCTTTGTTCCACCAGTACACCGGACTCTGTGTATGTTTGGAGGATTTTCTCTTCATAGATACGTCACATGCTTTCTTGATGTGGTCCATGCACTGCAGCGCCATATCTGGTGCTGCACCTGATATTTCCATGGGTTTCATCATGATTTCGAATACGTCCTTGTCGAAAGTGCTAGACCTCCATCCGGTCTGTTTGTGTTTCGGCTGGTCTAATCTCACAGATGATGGCTTGGTGATCGCTGTGCGTGTAGTGATCACTGATGCGCCACTATGTGAGTATGTCTTGAGCAGCCTCTCAGTGATTTAGGTTGAGAAGAAGAATCTTATTGAAAATTTTATAATTTTCATCAATCCATTTTCTGAGCTGAAAGCTGTGTAACTTTCATTAAAACGCAGATTTAATTTAATGTGCCATGTCAGGCCGAACGTCGCACGTCTTGCTTGCACGCATTCTACAAGTCTCAATAAAACCTTGCTTACAAATGATTTATCAGGCAATTATGTATTATGTTTACATAAAATCCAAAAAATACATGTTAATGCCTGCAAAATTATGTTTGGGAGAGACCTTTTTTTTGCATCCCAAAAAAATTGCATAGATATACATACAAATATTTACAAATATATAGTAGACTGGCGGGAACCCGTGCTTTGCAGTGGACATTTTGTTGATGTTCTAAATGTAGTAACTAAAATATCAGTATTTATGAAATGCGATATGAATATAGGATTTCATAAAATGTATATATAATCAAGAAAAGTAAAGTAGAAAATATGTTAACGTGGAAAAAGATACACGTGCCAACGATGCATATGTGTTTTAACTATATACTAAAACATGTTAGTAAAATTGGTATCTATTACCAATGCTATTTACGTGTTCAGCATTGGAAGGTCCGCGATACCAAATATTTTCAGGGGAATATAATATAAATGTATGTAAATGAAACATGAATTCTGCTTACGAATAATAGTCAACACCATAAAACACACTTCGAAAAATATAATTTTTCTACCTGCATGGAAATAATGCAGGAAAATGATCTCGAAGTATAAAACATATAGGCGAAAAGGTCATTATTTTATTATTTGTAGTTGTGAATATACTAATATATGTGATATTTGGTATATATATATATATATATATATATATATATATATATATATATATATATATATATATATATATATATACATATATATATATATATATATATATATACACATATATATATATATATATATATATATATATATATATATATATATATATATATATATAAAGACTATTTCAATCATTCTTTTATTTACATATAATTTATTTTTTTTGTTTCCTTTCAAACATCAGTATGTTTAAAGGACCAATACATACTGCAAACGACGGCAAAAGAGACGTAGATAGAAAATTCTGCTCAACGGAAGCCAATTTCGTATACACGCCCATTGGTCCAATACCGCACACTTTCGACGAGAATGTTCAGAATGGATAAATATGATGCTGTCCAAAATTTCATTAAATTTGTTATCTCATTTGCTGATATGTGCTTTTAATTTTTGGGTTATATGGGAGGTGCACAGCCCACAAATCTCAGTCAAGTCTATACTCAAGTCTATAATCTGTGCCAACATTTTATTTCATTTGGTTTAGCCGTTTCCTATTCGATATATACATACATACAAACATACATACAAACATTCCCAAATATATAGTAGACTAGTGTTGTGAATCAGAAACGTTTTTTTGTTGTATTTAAGAAAGCCTGCACATAACCAGTATGCACATAAAGTTCAAATCTAAAAGCACAATAACAGATGCATGTTAACTTAACATAACGTCTACGACGTAACTGGAACAAGTACATAATGTTTATGAGTGCATACTTTTAGGATATAAAATTAAGTCCGATTGAAAGCAACGAAAAATGCACTGGTTGCAATTGGATCCGAGGCACACGCTAGCAAGTGTGCCGTCTGTTTAAAAGCAACAACAAAAGCATTGGTTGTAATTTAAGTCAAGACTAACGCCAGCATGGGAACCAATTAAGAATTTAGCACATTGGAATTTTCTCAGTTAATGATTTCACAATAGTAGTAATTATCTGATGTGGGGTTCATGAGGTTTTTAGTAGTACGTAGATTTAAAAATATGCTTGCTTGCATTTATGAGTTGTGTTTTAATAAATAAGTATAAGCAAGGGGTTCGTGAGTCGCATGATACCGAGGTGATGAGTAGAGGTTAAGTTTAGTTTTTAAGCATTATGCTTTTAACTGCCTTAGAACGCAGACGTGTTTTCAGTTTAAACTCAAGCTTGTAAAAATACTTAAAAATAATTAATAAAAGTATAAAGCAAGTCTAAAATATCCTTGCGTTTTTATTTAATAATAAATGTTAGGAAAGAATTGTGGACTTCGAGGGAATATTGTCACTGACGGTTTCATTAATAAAGGCAAGTACAAAGGACCCCTGGAGCCCGCAACACTAGCAGCGACCCGTGCTTTGCAGTGGACATCAAATAATTTCATTGCTATTTATTTAAATGGCATTTGAAAAAAGTATTTCAATTCAAAAACATTTCATTTGAATTGAGTAAACAAATTCCAATTCAAAAAAATTTTAAGTGAAATACTTTTATTCAATTCAATTCAAATTTTATAAATTGGCATTGATCAATTTCAATTCAACAAACATGAATTGGAATTAATCAATTCTATTTAAAATACAAAAGCATTGATATTGAAGTGGCACTCACCACATTTTGGCTTGAATGTATTTCAATGGCACAGAATTGCATCCAGATGCATCATGAGATATTTTTCGGTAAACCTGTTGCACCCGGGGCCTGCATATTTGAATCTGTTTTAAGGGCCATAGATTCGCATCTAGGTGGATCATTCGGCGTTTTTGGTTTTGGTTACCAATTAGCAATAGATTCTTTTTTTTTGGGTGAATCCCTTCATGTGGGACTAGATATGCCTTTAAATCAATCAGGGAGACATATTTTGGAAAACGTTTTGGATTTCGCCAAAACCCACTGCGTCATTGCATTTTTCTTTGGAACAATTGGTTCCTTTGCGATTTGGCCAGAACCTAACTGCGTCATTGGACATCATTTTAGAAAAATTGGTTCCATTGGGATTTGGCCAGAACCCAACTGCGTCATTGGACATTTTTTTTAGACATATTCATTCCACTGGGATTTGGCCAGAACCTAACTGCGTCATTGGACATTTTTTTTAGAAATATTTGTTCCACTGGGATTTGGCCAGAACCTAACTGCGTCATTGGACATTTTTTGAAAAATTGGTACCATTGGGATTTGGCCAGAACCCAACTGCGTCATTGGACATTTTTTTTAGACATATTCGTTCCACTGGGATTTGGCCAGAACCTAACTGCGTCATTGAACATTTTTTTGAAAAATTGGTAACATTGGGATTTGGCCAGAACCCAACTGCGTCAAGTGTTCCAAAAAAATTTCCAACGACGCAAGCGGGTTGTAGCCAAATCCCAATAGAACTAATTTGTCCAAAAAACGTCCAATAACGCTGTTAGGTTTTGGCAAAATTACCCATTGCACTGACAGTCAAAAAACATTTCACTACCTCTTGACTTCTGGTAGGCTCTTCGCGCACGGTTGCACTCCACCCGTAGTTTTGCGATGCCTTTGTTCCACCAGTACACCGGACTCTGTGTATGTTTGGAGGATTTTCTCTTCATAGATACGTCACATGCTTTCTTGATGTGGTCCATGCACTGCAGCGCCATATCTGGTGCTGCACCTGATATTTCCATGGGTTTCATCATGATTTCGAATACGTCCTTGTCGAAAGTGCTAGACCTCCATCCGGTCTGTTTGTGTTTCGGCTGGTCTAATCTCACAGATGATGGCTTGGTGATCGCTGTGCGTGTAGTGATCACTGATGCGCCACTATGTGAGTATGTCTTGAGCAGCCTCTCAGTGATTTAGGTTGAGAAGAAGAATCTTATTGAAAATTTTATAATTTTCATCAATCCATTTTCTGAGCTGAAAGCTGTGTAACTTTCATTAAAACGCAGATTTAATTTAATGTGCCATGTCAGGCCGAACGTCGCACGTCTTGCTTGCACGCATTCTACAAGTCTCAATAAAACCTTGCTTACAAATGATTTATCAGGCAATTATGTATTATGTTTACATAAAATCCAAAAAATACATGTTAATGCCTGCAAAATTATGTTTGGGAGAGACCTTTTTTTTGCATCCCAAAAAAATTGCATAGATATACATACAAATATTTACAAATATATAGTAGACTGGCGGGAACCCGTGCTTTGCAGTGGACATTTTGTTGATGTTCTAAATGTAGTAACTAAAATATCAGTATTTATGAAATGCGATATGAATATAGGATTTCATAAAATGTATATATAATCAAGAAAAGTAAAGTAGAAAATATGTTAACGTGGAAAAAGATACACGTGCCAACGATGCATATGTGTTTTAACTATATACTAAAACATGTTAGTAAAATTGGTATCTATTACCAATGCTATTTACGTGTTCAGCATTGGAAGGTCCGCGATACCAAATATTTTCAGGGGAATATAATATAAATGTATGTAAATGAAACATGAATTCTGCTTACGAATAATAGTCAACACCATAAAACACACTTCGAAAAATATAATTTTTCTACCTGCATG